>JBAMMX010000014.1:6655392-7288144 GCA_037126225.1 Dillenia turbinata | reverse complement strand
AAATCTCATCAAATAATGAATATGTCAATAAAAATTTAAAGAAAAGAAACAAATCAAATCATATTATTAATCAAAAATTAGAATCCATCGAGTTCTAGGAATAAGAAATCTAACTGTCATGATAATAAAACGCAAGAAATGTGAAGAAATCATTATAACCCGTTCAACCCAAATGAAGATGAAAGAATCCCGGACATCGGAGCAAAAAGTTATGTTCAAAATATTGAATGTTATCTGTACAGTCCAATATCCTTAAACAAACCCAATAATCCTGAAACAAAACTTACAAAAATAATCAATATAAAATTACGAAATAAAACCTAAAATATTTCTAAAAGTCATAAATAAAGTTTAAAATAAAATAAAATAATTCAAGTGCATAAAAATATCACTATCACAGTGTCACACTTTCTCAAACGAAAAATAGAAGACAAAATCTTGAAATGGAATCCTAACTGACAAAAACTCAGCAAACTAACTACCGTCACTACCAAACGCTACGATATGAATCAATAGCATCAAAAATATATTCCAATCCCTAAAAAACAATGGATAAAGGTCCCAAATAGGGCACCCACAATTCATACCTAATGTATTCCCTATACATAGGGACACAACCTCCAGACATCCGATTAGCCATTTCCCCACTTTTAGGCAGCCTTAGCCCAAAACCATCGCCCAAACTTATATCTTTTGCCACAGCTTGCAACTCTCTCTCTCTCTCATCATACTTTTAATTTCGTTGATTTTATGATATTTACGTGAACCAGGACTCTCCGCTATGTCTGCTTTTCCAAACTTGAGAAAACCCTAAAAATTTTTAGGTTTCTTTCCTCTCCCTCATAAAACAATTATCTAACTGGAAACCCACCACCCAATAACAAAACAAGTAAAAAGTAGTATATCAAAGAAGACTCGCAAAAAACCAAGAAGACACGCTCCGCACTAAATGCTCCATTTTCACGCCCACTTTGCCAAAAAAAAAAACTCTTTCTTTTCTTGCCCCTTCTAATTCTTACTCTACTGCTAAACGTTATTTCTACCAAACGATAATTAAAACTAGGGGCAGATGATATCACATGGCTCAACGGCCCATTACCTTGAAGACAAAATCGCTTACGTCCATCAAGCCCATGATTAATAAACACCCTCAACCCCTTCAGTTCCTCGGTTAGATACTCCTTTTTCCAAGCAGTAGCTTAGAACCTCCGACTTCTTGGTTAACCGCCCAGGTCCTCAAGCCCCCTAAAATTCTCGGTTATCCCACTTGTCGGTGGATATTTCTCACTATGCACTGTCTATGTCTGTTCGATGCTACTTGGTTGGCCAAGATCCTTGCTCAACTGACCAAGACCCTGAACATTAATACATTTTTTGAATTATTTTGCCCATCATCAAAATCTAAATATACCATCAGAATGATTGTTATGATGGCAAAGGGAAGTACAACATGCATAGTTTCATTAGGGAGAGAGGGTGGAAAGGCATCAGTTTCAGAATATGCAGCGAGGCTTTGCAGAGACCAGAAATGGTTCTAGAGTGTGCGATGGCTATGCTTTGGGGACGAATTCTAGAGTTTCAAGGTCCAGATTTTTTGAAGGGCCATCATAAGAAAGAAAAAGAAGATCGACGGGAGTACTTAAGAGTAAACTCCAGAGACTTCTTAGAGAAGTTGTCTGGATTACATAGCACACAAACAACACAAGAGAGATAGAGAAAAAGTCCAACTGCAGAATACAATGAGTACTCAGATGGTAGATGAATGACTTTCATACACTATGAACATCATCAGACACGCCACTCTTCTCAACTTATCTATATAACACACTGGAGATGGAGAACTTGATGTCGATCCCAGAAGAAAAGAAATCGAATTTTTGGCTAAACAAAAGGATAGAGGGCATGCAGTCTTACAAAGATGGCCAAACTCCCCAATCATCAGAAGAGCAAAATAGTAGTCCATTTTAAAATAAACGGGGGCAAAAAAGTTATTTTGCAAAGAGTCCTCCCAATTGCTACAAGTATAAGTTTCGTGAAATCAATCACAAAATCAAACACAATATCTGGTTAATCAACATTTTTGAAAAAGAAAATAGAGAAAAAACTAGAAGTAGGCCACATCAGATGTTCAACTCATCAACGATCAATCCCTCTGCCAACCGGGGAGAACGACTAAATCGAGATGGTAAAAGACCTTTCATGCTTATATTTATATAGTTAATAAATGTATGATTAATTAACCTTTTAAGTTTTAACTAATAAGTCTGATTATTAAAAATTTTTAACGGAGTTGATTCCTTTTTTTAAGATTTTTCTTTTTCCTTGAATAAAAAAAAACTAAATAACAAAGAGGGGACGAAGGCAAAGACAAAGGAATTAGGGTATTATGATGAAGATAGAAAATTTTCTTTTATTAGAGTAATATCACTGGGCGATAAATGTTAGTTGGACTAATAGACAAGGGTCAAACTATTGATACTACAATTTACTTAGTCATAATCTTTGTTTTCAACTTCAATAATTTTTTCATTTTATCTTTATTCAGTTTTTTTTGTTTAAAGTAACCGTAATTCAATCTTATCTGATACAAAAGTCTAAACTCGTTTATTTTACAGAGAGAAAATTTAATAGAAATATATTAAAAGAGATAAAATTTCTAATAATTAATATTTTATAGAGAGAAAATTATTATATTTTTGTAAAAAGAGAAAAATTAAATTTCTAGAAAGAGAAAATTGAAATTTAGTTTTTGATAAAGAAAATTTGAAATTAAATAATTTAAGAGGGAGAAAATTATTGTATTTAGTTTTAGAGAGGAAAAACTAATTTTTTTAGAAAAAAATTAATTAAGGTGCTTATTTTTAGAGAGAAATTAAATGTTGGTATCTTTAGTTATATATATATATATATATATATATATATATATATATATATATATATAAACCTCAAAACCAATGTGTTTAAAAAGAAATATAAACTATGTTATTAGTTGAACCCTTTAATCATTTTGTGACAACTAGAAGGATTTTAACCATGAATGGTTCAAATGCAATTATTTTAAAACACAAAATCAAACCAAGGGTAACCCTTTCTTTAACATTGATTTTTTTTTTTTATTGACTTTTGGTATCTAAATGTAATTTTTTTATACTAAATTGTGAATCGAGTTTTTTTTTTATATATAATTATTTTTAAATACAGAACTGAAATGGTGCTAGCGAGTACTCCTTTAATTAATTAATTTATTTATTTTGGTTTAAATACAATTTTCCCTTCTAAATTGTGAATTTATTTTTTATTATTTTTGCCTAATTACTAAAACAAAATCAAATCAAAACAATACTTCTTTCAACGTTGACTTGGCCCCTTTCTTCTTTTTCGGGTACTCTTCTAATTTTTTTTTTTTTCTGTAATGAATTTTTTTTTTTTTTTTTTTGGTTTATACTATGAATGCAATTTTCTATACTAAATTATGAGTCGGATTTTCCTTCTTTTTGCCTATTTTCTTTTTCATGTTTGTTTTTGGTAAATTTAATGGGAAAAAGATACAAATGGAGGATAGTGTAAGAGTTTTTTTTTTTTTTAACAAAAAAATACAATTAAGCGGAATCATATTAGGGAAAAGAAATCCTACCACTTGAACTATCTCTAAGAAAATCAAATTTATTATCTCATTTCTTATTTTCCTACGAAGAATTTTGATTTTTTTTAAGTATGTATTTATTATTCATGAGGAGAAGATTGATGGTTGCAGTTATTTTTTTGGATCTACAACTGGGGCTTTCTAAAGCTCTCGGAAAGGGTACTTTTTCATGTAGGGTCATGGAGTAATTCTTTTTCATGCATATAATTTTAATTAAATTAGTTTTTTTTTTTCAATTTCTGTCTTTACAAAGTAAATAAAACAATATTTACTGCACTCCCATATTATAAATTGCTGCTATATTATTATGCATTTCTTTTTTTTTTTTGGTTTTTTCAGATTTTAAAATATAACTTATTTTGATGACTTAATTTCACTCTACGGTCGTTACTATGATTAATTAAATTTGGGTTCGAAAACCATAAGCTTAAGAAAAAAGAAATTTCTTGCTTTCTCAATTTTTTATTTTTAACATCCACAATTTTTTTTTCCCTTAAGATAGCATATAGTCGATTATGGTAGGATTGAAATATTTTAAATTATTAAATGATAAAAATTATGTGATAACAATATATTGTGATTTGCTTTGATGATATATGAATTTTTTTAAAAGTAAATTCATTTTATATATATATATATATATATATATATTTATTTAATTTTTTCCGACCAATTATAATAAAATGAATTAAAAAATAAAAAAGTTATGACGCGGCCAGGGAAACTTAATTTAATTAAGATATTAAACCCTAGCCCCGGTGATAGGAAACAAGATTTTCGTCTTCAATTTTTGCAATAGTGTGGTACCAGATAAAGTTCCGAGTGGAATAGTACTAGGAGCTTCACTTTCAGGTTCTAAATTCTCTCACTCTCTCTCTCTCTCTCACCCCTCTTTTTTGTGTTGTTTTCTCTATGAACATTATCCATCGATCCCTCATGTTTGATTAAGGTTTTCTGAGATCCTTCTTTGGAAATGAGTTCATCTTTCATCACCATTATTGAAATTTGTAATGGCGATGTTTTGATTCTAACCATTTTCTGAGACGGATGCATACGGTGTTCTTTGAATGTCCTGGAATGAGAATGTGAAATCTAGTGTTACTTAGCATGAGGGGCCTTTTAGTGCAGACTTAGAAGGTTGAACATTCCTTGTAAATGAATTGGATTGTTTAGTTGACAAAGGAAGCAGTGAACTTTTGTCATTTTTGGTGCTTAGAAATAGAGTCAAGATGAAACAAATTCTGTCGAAATGCTGGCATTTTGTATTCCATTTGTGACTTTAATCTTGTCCCTGCCAGAGCCCTGCTGAGATTAAGGATGCCAGAATAAGGGCTGAAGAATTTTGCTTTCTATAGGAACCCCAATATTGGAGGAGTTTGTGCTTTTGGATGGCTGAAGAGTCCCATCTTGTAGAAGCAGGAAATGGCACCAAGAAAAGGTCTAGGCACCCGAAGGGTAAAAAGGCAAAGAAGAAGCAGAGAATGGTCCGTGGAACTGGTGAGAAAATCAAAATAGACAAGAAACTGAGAAAGCTCTTCCAGAAAAGGGTGAAAGAGTACAATTCAGATGATGATGAGCCTAGCACCGCAGCAGAAAATGAAAATTTGTTGTCTCCGGGGAAAGATGAGGTTGCAGAAGGAAATTCTGATGTAGATAATGCAGAAGTTGAAGTGTCTGAAGGTGAAGGTGAAGAAGATGGAGCACAGCCCGGAATAACAAAATTTACAGAAGGGTGTAGCATTCAGGATAGCATTCAAGAAAATCACAAAAGAGAATTTAACTGATGATCCACTAGTGAGCTCCTTGATTTTTCTTCTCCTTTTTTTTTTTTTTTTTTTTTTCCTTTTTAAACTCTTAATGTGTGCAATTGTAAGAGTAACAAGTAATCTAAGCTTCGGACTCTTTGCAGGGTCCAGTATTATCCAGGCAAAAACAGCTTCTTGCAGAGAAGCTAGCTGAGGAAGAATCTGAGCAGAAGGTAAAGGGGGAGTCAAAGAAGGAGAAAAAACTGGTATTTTGCTTCCTTTCATGTTGCACCTCTACACATATAGGATTCCAACATCTCCACTGATCTATGTGTTGATTGTCCGCCCATTGCATTTTATGAGATGTTTCTGTTTTTAATGATATTATTTAAGTACAAATATGTGAACGAATATGACTTGGAAAAGGATAATGTTTTATAAAAATGAAAACGAGAATTGGCACCGCATGTACAACAAGTTCATTGGATGAAGGAAGCTTGCAGTGCTCTTCGATTAGTTTTCTAAAATTCTTTTGAATATTTTAGATTATTTGGTTGGATGTTTATAGACTGCCTTTGGGCGGTTATACAAGCTCATTGATATGGGTATGGAAAATCGCTACCCATTTCACTTACATCTACTGAAGGCTTATGTGTTGAGAAAAAAACTTTTTCCATTGCCTTGATTATGTGAGGATCTGTACTTAGCATTTCTCCTTCTTCTTTTTTTTTTCCTCACTAACATGTGGATTTGCTACGATTTTACCTATGTAGTGACAAAGTGATGCCATGTGCTAGAGTATGCTTATTTGTGCTGCAAATGAAGAGTCCATTTCATAGTGAAATATAGTGCCTATGAAGTTGAGTCCCTTTCATAGCGAAATATTGTATGTTTCAGGAGTAAAATAAAGACCAAAGTTCAACTCTCTCAATGAATTGTTAATTTCTTCTTCCAGTTTTCTCTGTGCATATCAACATCTCCTCTGTGTCCTCATCCTTGTGACTCTGTCCTCCTTCTGGAATTGTGTCTGTAAACTCCTACATACATGGCTTGATGTCACTCTACTATAGTAGCTGATTAGCTCTTTTTGCCAACTCTTGCAACATAGACTATGGCCCGGTCTCCAGTTGAAATATCAAAAGATTAAGTTCAGATGTGGAACCTTGATTTGAAGGTCAATTTGTATGGGGCCTTGAGCTTTGCAAATGACATTATCTCGGTGGATGAGACACGTGGAGTAAATGCTAAACTCGAATTTTGGTGGGAAACAGTGGAAGTGAAAGGATTTTGACATTGTAGGACAAAGATAGAATATATGAAATTTAAGTTTATCAATAGTAGCGTTAGTAAGGCAATAGTTAAGATACAATAACAATAACAACTTGAATTTTAATCCCAACAATTGGGGTTGTCCATTTGAGAGACATATATATGGAAGATTGAAAAAAATATAAAATAAAAATAAAAATAAAAAATAAAAAAGGGGTTAGTTTAATTTGTGTGGATTCTCCTACGTCACTCATTCTTATCCAATGTGATCTCCTCATCTACATTCTTAACTATCATGTCTTTACGGATAATTTGCATCCAAGTTTTCAATGGTCTATCCCTACGTTTTACTAAATCTCTTATATTTAAATCTCATAAATATCTGTAAGTGAGAGTTTAAGTACGTATGATCAATTTTGTAAAAAGACGGAGGGATTGACAGAGATGCATCATATAGAATACTAACAGGATGGTCAAAATCGAGAAGTGTATCGGATATTCTATGTGATCGAAAGGTATCTCTAAAATTTAAAGGAAAATTTTATAGAATGGTGATTAGATCTATTTTGTTATATGGATATGAATGTTGTATAGATCTGAATGTTGGACAATGAACCAAAAGTATGAGTTGAAGATGGGAGTTGCGGAGACGAGGATGTTAAGGTGGATGTGCGGATAGTATGGCCAAAATAAGAAATGAGTGTATTATAGAGAAGGTTGGGGTTGCGTTTATCGAGAAAAAATTGAGGGAAACACGATTAAGATAGTATGAACATGTACATCCGATAGAGGTCTCAGTTAGGCGGTACAAAATTATGACAAGTAGTCATATTAACCAAGAGAAAGGGAGATCTAAGAAGATTTGAATAACAACAATAAAATATGATATGAATTATCTAAATATAAGTGAAAATATGATACAACATAAAATACAATGACGTAAAAGTATCTATATTGTCGACCCCATTTAGTGAGATAAAAGTATGATTATTGTAATGGTATAAAGAAAATAATCATATAGGTGAATACACGATATGAAATAGTGTACAATGACTTAGAAGGATTCATGTAGTTGATACCACTTGGTGGGATAAAGGCTTGATTGTTGTTGTTGTTGTTGTTGTATTCGAAACTTATGTCCCAGTTTGGCACCTGCTTGCTAGCTAGTAGTGTTTTTCCTTTTGCGTATCATAAAGGCATAAGTGCAATTTGCCAATTATGTTGTAAGTTAGACATCTATAACACCTTTTTTGTCCCTAATAGTTCACCCAACAAACAAGTGTTGAACTGAAACAATTAAATATTAAGGATTATCAACATTGTATGATGTCCTATTGAATTCAGAATAAATAAAGTAGGCTAGAGGCTAGCAACATAAGTACAGGTATGTCCAATGGCAATGAAGTTGACATCTAGTGCACACCACAATGCATCGGAAGATTCTCTATTTTAATACATATATGGCTGGGATCATTACAGTGAATGATAATGATAGTAAAAATAAAATGTTCAAATTGAGACAGTGGAAGTACAAAACAAAGATCATATGTGAAGCACGTGAATGGTCTGGATTATATTCCCAGGGCTGTGGGACTATCTCTAGGTTTACCATTAGGAGATCTTGCTAATGTAGCTTATTTACTTGGCGCATGCGATCACATTATTCCACTGCCAAACATATCAGAAAGATATCCAGTTATATGTCTTTTTAGGACTTCTTATATGAAAGTTTTAATTTAACCTAAATGCTCATCTAACTTAGTGACAAGAACTGGTGCCGATGCATCTCTTTTCCTATTTGCCTGACAGGTGCAGGAGAAGGGGCATGTTAAGCCTGATAAATATTTGGACTCTCATGAGAACTTTCTTATAAGTGTTGCTACAAAAGAAGGTAACTGAATATATTACTTTTGTTGAAAAGTAACATGATGCATAAGCTTAACTTTTGTGAAATTGTTTGATCTTTTGAAACTTTTTTCTCCTTTTGCACTCTCCTTATCCCTTTTGTTTTCTCCTGACACGTGCTTCAATGGGCTTTCAGTGGTGAAGTTATTTAATGCTGTAAGTAGCTGCTTGAAGTAATTTCCCTTCCCTTATTCTCTCTATCCAGTTAATCCATATTGCTGCAGTTGCTGCATATTAGTGTTCTGGATTTGAATGATTTCTCTTCACATTGTTGTGCAGGTAAATAAAGCACAAAATGCACAGAAAGGATTAGATCCTTCAAGGTTTAAAGATGCAAAAGGTATACGTTGCTTTCCTTATTCTCAGAACTCATGTACCATGGTAGTTTGTGACAATAGCTTATCTTGTACTTGTGGTCATTTTTTTTTTTTTTTTTTTATTTTGGGGAACCATGGACATTCCCACGAGACAGATATGACGAAAAAAAAGTTTACTCCGTGCACAAAGTGCTCCCCACCTTGCGGGGGTAGAGGGAGGATGGACGTATATGTACGCAACCTTTCTTTTGCAATTTTTTTTTTTTTTTTTGCAAAGAGACTGTTTTCACATCTTGAACCGTGACCTCAAGGTCACAAAGAGCAACTCAACCGTTGCACCAAGATTTGCACCTCTAAGATAGAGATATGACAATGCAACAAATTTCCAAAATGTAGGATATTGGATGACATAGTAATACATTATTGTTAATTTTGTTTCTCCATAATATGCATAACGTCAATAAAGTTTACCAAGAAGTGTTGCAAATAGGGTTTCAAATGAGCATGGTTATTTGCAAAAAAATCTTGGGCTCCTTCAATAAATTAAGAGCCAAGATTGAGCAGTTGAAAGTTCAACTTGTTTAGGCTTGGAGCTCTCGAACCAGCTTATTTAGATTCTTGACTTAATAATATACTAGATTCTGCAGCACACCCCTTGTGTGCATATGATACCATTGGAAGTTATCGCCTGTGTTCTCTTTACATGTTAGTATAGATATTCTTGATGAACATTTCTTGTGCAAACCAATTAATATATTTTTGTAATTCATTTATTAATTAATGAAAATAAAAATAGATTGTGAGTTGACAATAACGCTTCGTAATAAAAGACAAAAGTTTCATAAATTACTTGAGATGAGGTTATTTGCTTGTTCACAAGCTCACGCTTATATACTGGGCTTGAGCTCTATCTTGATTAATTTAAGTGCAAACACAGTCTCAACACTTTAAATGAGGGCTTCACTAGTTTGCTACTCTGTTTGCAAAATTATCATATAGGCTATTTATATATTTTAAATGACTACAAAATACTATAATTTGCTCTTGAAGAAAATATTTTTGCATCTTAAGCAGTACAAGCATTCTGCTTATTTTAATAATAGTTTTGTGAAATATATCCATTGTATAAAAAATTGGACACACCATTTGAAATGTCCGACTTTCTCCAACGAGTGTCATGTGAGAAATGGTGTGGAGATGGCACAACCTCTATTTTCTAAGTGTCCTTGCATCATTGACTGTTCTCCTTCTAATGGTTAATTGAGTATTCTGGAACATCTGGACTTTTGATCTCTTTAATTCACCACATTGAATGTTGATGTAGCTTGGGGACAAGTTTCCTTTTTCTGTAGTCTTTTCTGATGTTTCGTAGAGTCCTATATCTCCGTTCCACAGTAAAAATCTGATTGCAGATTTACTTGGCTAAACATCCATCTTATTGATGACTGTGGCTACAATTTTGCAAACTGTGGCTAAGTTTGCAAACATTATCTGTGCGAGTCTATCTCCCATAGAAGTCTCTTCCTAACCTCAACTAAGATAATCATTAGCAGTGTACATTGATAAGAAGTCAAATTTTGCTGCAAATGTATTTCAGAATGCATGTACTTCTTTTCATTTAAAAGATATTCAAGGAGCTAGGGTTGAATTGAGATTGAACTCATTTTTATTTGTGGTGATTGTTAGTTACCTGGGTCCCTGCTAAGAAAATTTGGTCAATAATTATTTCTTGATTGAGAGCCTATATAGGGATTGTTTGTATGATGAGTTTATAAGTTTCTCTAATATGCTCCTCCTTTTTTTCTTTAAATGAAAAAACTTTTGACTTATTGTGAATATTGTCATGATATGTCTCCATCTTTACTAGCAATAAGGAAGCGGAGAAAGAAGGCCTTCTTTTCTGAATTAAGCAAGACATCTCCACCTGCCCAAGTGAGCATTCTCCTTCTCTCTGCCCCATATTTCACATTTACCTCTTTAATATGTCGCTAGGTATTGTTATATGTATGCTGGCCAGAATAATCCTGGCTCTTTGTTTTGGGCAATTGGACAATCAGTGAAAATTTGACTTTAACTGCTTTCTTCTTTTTCAGTATTAGCATTAGTATCAAGATCATGGGCACCATGACACAGATAGTGGGGACTGAGTTCACCTCGCAATAAGAAATATGACTTGATGAGTTAGGAGTTGATCTTCTAGTAGCTGAAGTCTAAGGGGTCTCCGGGCTTGGATATGTTTTGAATTACATTATATGAAATTTTATTTTTGACTTCATTTGGAGTTCCGAATCCTGGTGTTGCCCACTTCTAAAATAGCAATATGGCTTCTACAGAAATCTAAGGAGTATCATGATGGGAATAAGCATAACTAATGTGAGTCCGTGAGAAATCATTTCATTATTTAGGTATGGATGAGTGATTTCAATTGATTATGTAGAAAATGGAAAAAAGGAACAAGAAGAAGAAGAAAGATTGTTGCATTAATAAGAGGCATGGGATGGGAGTGGGCCTTTTCCTTTAAAATGCTTCCCCTGAGCCCTTAGTTCTGTTTTCATCTTGGGCTTTTGATTTCTTGTAACATCAGGCAATTACTAGATCTTTATTTCTGGTTGGTATCAAGCTGTTTTCCTAGACCTCTCAGTACAGTTAGATATGATGTGAACACGTTTGTGAAATGTACATATTTTGCACGGGAAATATGTAATGATGACTCTATTTAGAAATAACCTCATAACATAGCCATCGAAGTTTGAAATAGTGCTGTTAAAGGTTCTAGGCACCATGTTAGGTATACCTTGAGTAAAGTGACATGCTTATTTAAGAAATTATTTACTTTGCAAAAATAAATGTAATTAAAGCATCAAACCAAGATATTCTTTGTAAATACGAAAAGAGAAAGTTATGTACATCATTTATGCATTACTAAATTTTAGGGTAAATTATCCTTGTCCACTCTGTGGTTTGGTCGAAATGCACATATTTCTCAGTTCTCATATGGTGAAAAAATACACATTTATACTCCCATAGTTTTAAAAAAATGTGGCAAGTCAATGAAACCATGAAAAATTAACGGAAAACTAACGAAAACATGTAAAATGTCCGTGTTATCCCTCATTAAAAAAAAAAACTACAGCCAGAAAAGAAAAGAGAAAAAAAAAAAAAGAAAAAAAAAATAAACCTAACTCTCACTCACTCTCTGTCTGTCTCTCTCATGCCTCACAGGAGCCGTCCGTTTCATGGCAACCGATAGGTCCTCCGATGCCGGTGAGGATGGATTAGATGACGATGGTGATGGATCTGTTGACTGATCGGCCACCATCCTCGTTCACAAGGGTGATTCGGTGATGATTCATCCTTCGATTCGGTGCTTCGTGAGAGGAGAGGAATTAAATGATTCTAGATAGGGTTCTTGAGTATGTGAGAAGATTGAGTTTTCCAAAATTACACTTTGACTATCTCTTTGGCTAGGGTTCTTGAGTTTCCGACAGAGAGGAGAGGAGAGGAGAAAATTGAGTTTCAATCACTCTGAAAGAATTGAGTTTCCGACGGAGGATTTTGAGCCGTCGGATTCGTTGATCAAGTGGTTTCTTTTAAAATCTTCTTCATCTTCATTGCCATTGCACTTTTTACATCCCTAGCAGTAGTCGTAGTCCAAATTACGCTGGTTAGAGGTGAGTCAAAAGCGAAGAAGTGAGTGGTGGTGGTGATTAACAAGTTGATGTGGTTGGCTTCTGTTTGCACTTCAGTGGCTTTTATGGCCTCCTCCTATATAGTGGTTGGAAAGTATCATGGGTGGGCAACAATTTTGGTGACTGCACCATGACTTACCATGTTATAAAATCAAAGAGAATTTCATCAATGAGAAAGAAGGAAAAGAGTACGAGGAGGAGTGGATCAAACTCTTGGCACCACACTGAGTTCTCCAATTCTGAGATTGACATGTCTGTAGCCATATGATTGGGGGCCATCGAGATCTTCTGATAATGAACGGTGGAGAGGAGAGGAGAGAGAGAGAGAATGGGTTTGTTGCTGTGGGAGAGGAGAGGAGAGAGAAAAATGGGTTTGCTGTTGTTGGCAAGGAGAGGAGAGAGGGGAGAGAGAGAGAGAGAGGAGAGAGAAAATGTGTTTGGAACATGATCTCAACTGCAGCCATGGCTGCTACTGGTCACAGAGGAGAGGAGAGGAGAGAAGAGAGAAGGAGAGAAGATGGGAGAGAATGTGAGATTGGGGGTAATTTTGGAAAAAAAAATTAATTTTGTAAGTAAATTCAATATTTTCCGCACGTGACTTTCAGACTCCGTTAAATTCCGACTATTTCCATCGCTTTCCAATTTTTTGAAAACCATAGGAGTATATCTGTGTATTTTTTCACCATAGTAGTATGTGAATTTCGGCCAAACCACGGGGGGAATGTAATTTACCCTAAATTTTATGATAGTTTTCTATCAGGCAAAATTGTATTATTAACATGAGTTAATTTATCTTCCTAGAAGTCAACAAATCGTCATTTGAGAAGAACTAAACATTGTATATTTCCATCTTCTAAAATCTCAAGCTTGCAACCAATGCATCAAAATGTTAGAGGAAAATAAAAGACAAGAAGTAATGGAAAGGGAGAGAGAGAGAGAGAGAGCAAAAGAAGAGAATGCAATAGGATAAGACTATGAAGTCGAAGGGGTTGAAATAAAACAAGAAAGAAAAAAAAATTCTTAGGGAATAAATTTTCAATAAACTTAAATTTCATAGAGGTGCTTGCCCAGCATGTTGCCTTGTTCAGGTAGTGCTTGGAGTGCCTAGGCGAGTCTTCCGAGTGCCTTCTAACAATGTTTTGAATGCACAAATCAAACTAAGTTTGGTTCTTTCAAATATATTTACTCTTGAAATGCAATGTTTGTTAGGATAGACATACCAGTGACCCTAAAACTTGTATCAAATGTTCTATATGACATCTTCAATCTTATTTTGTTCAATGTAGTTCTTAAACTTGAATGTTTAGTTCAATATCACCCTTTCAAACATTTGACTTCTCGAATTGTTTAGTGGAGAACAAAATATTAAAAGATGTGCACGTGGCCAAGATGTGTTCGATGCATGTCATGTCCAAAAAAGCGTCTAACGTTACTCATTTTCATAAGTGTTGATACAATAGTTTACATATTTTTATCACTTTGTTTGCCATATATTTCTTGGCCTTTTCTAAGCAGAATAGCCAGATCTGCACCACCTTTTAACTATGCTGTTGAAAAAAATAAAGTCTAGCTACCAAATTGAATAGGGATTATTACAAGTAGGTTTTGCTCAAGTTTTGATTTCTTACGAGTAAGGCCAAAATGGTGAAAGTGTTTCAAGTAAAGGACACCGTTAGACAGTACCGCTTAATCACGAAAAGACCACTTTATCCCTCTATGAAAGTCCTTGACCCTGCAGTGTTTAGTAATTTTGTAGTAACTCTCTCTCTCTCTCTCTCTCTCTCTCTCTCTCTATATATATATATATATATATATATATATACATACATATGTACATACATATATATATATGTATGTATATATGTATGTATCTATGTGTATATGTATATATGTATATATATGTGTATATGTATGTATATATATATGTGTGTGTGTGTGTATATGTATGTATATATATATATATCTATGTATATGTGTATATGTGTATATGTATATATGTAAATGTGTATATGTATATATAAATATATATATATATATATATGTGTGTATATGTATGTATATATATATATATGTATGTGTGTATATGTATGTATATATATATATATCTATGTATATGTGTATATGTGTATATGTATATATGTAAATGTGTATATGTATATGTGTATATGTGTATATCCAAGAGTTAAACTCGGACCAATATGTAGCATTGCAAGATCTCTGATTGTTGAATTAGTCCCCCTCCTCGCCCTCCCAGGCCCCGCCTTCTTTTTTCTTGTATCATAATTCCATATAAAGGAGAATGTCATGCACTCATCTGATATGTCGGTTTGGTCAGAGTGATACTGTTTATCTTTCGTTCCATGCACACTATTCAAACTCTAAAGACCTTAGTCTATGAATTTATGACATGCAGGATAAACCATCGGGAGGCCAAGGAGATTCTGAGGGGCCTGCATGGGCTCCATTACGTGATAGTTACATGCTAACCACTTCAAAGTTAAAGGACTGGGATAAGATGGAGGCAAGTGGTTATGAAGATGCTGGAAGGAATTTGTTTCTCCAGTATCATATACCTTTGTTTCCTACTCAAATGTTCTTTGTTTTGCTGTTTAACGTTATGCATTTTTGCCTTTAGGACACAAGCATGAACAGAGATGGTGCAAGTGTGCCCCTCGATAGTTCAGATGAAGAGTAGAATTATGAAGGTTCATGAGCAAGCAGTAGGGTGATTTGCTGAATTGTGGCAAGTATTTGGGAATTGGAGATGTGGCATCCCATTGTGATGCACCCGGCAACTTTATCCTATTTCTTGTTTGGAGTTATGGTTCACTCCGGGATCGAATTAAGTCTCAATTCCCCTATATAGTGCCTTGTCAACATTGGCATCACATGTGATGCAGATCTTCAGTTTTGCTTAAGTAGAAAACAAAAAAGTGATGTAACTTTTAACTTTCATCTGCAGTTTTGTTGCCAGGGGAAGATTGAGATGGCCATTTCTATGCTTTTTGGCTGAAAAATATCAGATCGACTTGCAGGAGGCAGCTACCTGTCTGGATAATGGCCTTGGCATGTGGCGAATAGGGAATGGCAACCTTATTTAACAGTTTTCTGATGTCTCTCTGTCAACCAACTTGTGCTGGGTTTAGTTTTGCCGTGAATCTATTATCGGATAGCATCTTCATCATTCAATAAGATGGCTGAATTGAATACAGTGGCGTTTTTTAGGGCAAATGCCTTTACTAAGAGTATCAATATAAAGTAATTTGGACATTCTAGCACTAAAGCTTTTAGAATTTTAGAATTTTTTCTTCCCTTCTTTGTGGCCTTTGCCCTCTGGAATTCATGAGGCGGCACATAGTTTAAAAGAGTTGAAAAATGGTTGGAGGGTAGTTGTGTTCTAGCCCCTTGTTTTTGAGATCTTCTTGTCTCTCCTAAGATAATCAGAAAGCAAAGCAGAGGATTGACTTTTCTATTTCATTGGATAAGATTGTTTTCTTCACTTCTTTGTGGCCTTTCCCCTCTGGAATTCATAAGGCGGCACATAGTTTAAAAGAGTTGAAAAAGGATTGGAGGGTGGGTACCAAACACCGACATAAGCAAAAGAAAAAAGATTGGAGGGTAGTTGTGTTATAGCCCCCTGTTTTTGAGCTCTTCTTGTCTCTCCTAAGCTTTCGTTGTTCTCGGGAGCTTTTATACATTCTTTCTTATGTCAAATATAATTCTTTTTCTATCAAAAATTAAAAAAAAAAAAAAAGAAATTAAATTTCTAGGAAATTTATGGTGGAATACCATCTCTGAAAAGTGACGACATTTCTTTGGAGCATAAGAGTGGACAATGCAGTTGATTTGCACTGATACTTTCTAACACGGTCTATCAATAAATTTACTCCTTATTTCTTGATTGGTGGAGAGAAGGTTGAAGGACGTCTAGAGGGGGCCCCTTGGCCTATTGTGGGAAGGATTTTTATTGCCATTCGCGTTGGTTGTTTGTTAGATGCCTATGTAGCAGAGGTAGTTTTGGTGTGAACCTCTTGTGCCTCTCAAAAGGCTCTTAATGTTAGTCATTTTTCTTTTATATTAATTTTATATATCTATCATCATCGAGCCATGTTAGGAGTATAAAAATGGTGGCCGAGTAGCCAGGATGCCTTAAGGGGATGGTAGTGATGAGATCTATTTTAAGTGGATGTTCTTATTGATGTGTTTATGTACTTGTGGATAATGCAGATCTACGGTCTTTCGTTAGAGAGGTTCAATTGGCCTTTCTGTGGAAGGATACTCTCTGCGGTTTGGCTTTCAAATAATAGATCATAAGTGAAGTTTCAGTAGATGCTATGGCTGGAGAGGAGGAATTGTTTTGACAGACTTTAATGGCCTTTAGTTAACAAATTGGTCATAGTTAACAAATTGGTCAATTTTCTTGCATGAGTTCCTAAACAATAATTATTTTCCTCGATAGGGCGTAATGATGGAACTGTTCTTTTGATGACTTTGAGATCACATATTCGAGATATAAAAACAATCTCTTTGCAAAATACAAAAGAAAGACTGCGTACATATACATTTATCTTCTCTCTACCTCAATATTAAGTCGGGAAGTATTTTATGCATTGATTAAGTCCATTTTTATGTGTAGAAAATGTTTTCTCCTTTCTTGTGTTTTATATTTATATAAAGTAATACTTTGGTACCATTTCTTGTTTTGGTTTTCTGTTTTAGAGAAAATACAAAAACACTTTCTTGTGTTTTTCAAAACCCTTGGAAACCCAAGTACACGAGATACTGCTATTTTCTGAAAATGAGTAAAATCGAAAGTATGCACCTCGAATTATAAAGTTCATAATATTAATACATATATAAAATATCGGTTTAGAATTTGAATTCAACAATAAAATATTAAAAAATATGAATTGTTTTGCAAAGGTGTCTCGAACAATAGCCATTTGACAAGGTTAGTTTGGCTTAATATAATTTTTTTTTTTCACTTGAACATGACTAATCCACTTATTCAATTAATTTGGTTTTAGCATTGTGGGGTTTAATTTATGAGTGACTTTCTTCGATTTCTATTTTTGTATTTTCAAAACTCAAAATTAAGATCTTAATTAAGAAAATATAATTTTCTGTCATTAGACTCACAAGTCATTGGTATTTGGTTTAACACTAACACTAACTCGGGCTGAAGTGTCTGCTTCATAGTTCCTATGGTTGTCTTTGAGCTCAACATTTGTCTGCTGCACGAACATGAGATTTTCTGGTGAATACATTGTGATGGGACCTGGTCTAATGGCCCATTATGAAAGACATTTAATCTTGTGAACTCACGATCCAAAGAGGTATGTCACGTTCGGACATATCAATAATTAGGGATCAATCTCCCCGAATAGTTGACACAACCCAACATATCTAATAACTGCCATCGACAATAAGTTAGTCGGTTAATGACCTTCGGACGTATTCGGTACACCCAAGATGAGACCGCTCTCACCGTAACGGTAGAGGGTCAAACATTATCCCTATCAGCAACAGGCAATACGCCCACTTTCTGGATAAGGAAAGAGATTTTTTAAATCTAATCAATAAGATAAGAAATTTCTCCATTATGTTAAACTTTCTACGTAATAAAGATCACAAATTTCCTAAGAATATTTGATTATGAAATCTCGAGATTTTCAGATCTCTTCACAAGGAAACTAGGGTTGTAACGTCTCAGAATACACTACTCCTATGGCAACCACGTATATAAGTCTTTAATATACCAAAACCCAAGTACGCTCTCTAAAATCAGACACTAGACACATAAATTATAGGACTATCAGCTCTCTCTCTCTATCTAATGCTCAGTTTTTGTTTCATTTCTATCGAAAACCACTTTTTCTGAGTTTAGCGTCGGAACTTCCCCTGTCAGAACACTTTCTGGCTTTCTTTTATAGGTTTCAAGTCATCTATCGAAGTAACAATTCATGTCGAAAGAGTCAGAACCGATAGAGCCGAAATCCACCTCCAATAAATTGATGCCTTCTGTGGGAATAGATTAGAGCAATTTCAATAAACACCTCGAGTTGCCAAACAACCATGCCTCCGAAGGGAAGAACCAAAACCACCTCAAAGGCTGTGCATTTGTTGCGAATGGACATACCACTACTCCGACTGACGTCACCTTACCAACGACACTTGCTCACATTGTTGGTAATCCTACTGCTCATCCTCAGCCCTAGCACCATAAGCAGGGTCATTCAAACTGTGCCTTAAGAACATCCGATTACACCTCCTGTGCCCATGTCCCTGAAATGTTCCTGAAAGATTATATTAGAGTTCAGATTGCAGAACATAAGCAAAAAACTAGAAGGACTCAGTCATGCTATTAGGCCTGAAGGACAATCCTCCTCAATAGGATCAGGGCATGCGTGCTCTCGGCAATTCACGCCTCGCCTGAACTATGAACCATCGATGATCTCTCATCACGATCCTGACTATCTGAGAAGGCAAGTCGAGCAACTCGTAGCCAAAGAACTCAAATGAGCAGGCGCAAAAAGGGACAAGACCCCTTTATCCCCTTCTGCATGTCACCTTTCGACCCAAAGGTCTCTTCAGAACTAGTGTCTCGTGACATACTCCTGCCTCCCATGGAGAGGTACAACGGTACTACCGACTCTCGAGATCACGCGACCCACTTTATAACCGTGATGGATTCAAGAGACATGACAGACGCCGCTATATGTAAACACTTCCCGACCACCCTTAAAGGCAATGTTTTAGCATGATTCAATTCGTTCCAGCTGTTTAGCATAAAAAATTTCTCTTAACTTCGACAACAATTCGAGACTTATCTTGTAATCAGTCGATAAGCTAAAAAGAAATTTACTTCTTTGCTATTGCTACAACAGAGAGATGATGAGTCCCTAAGAGACTTTTTGGATAAATTCAAAACTGAGATGATAAAGATTCTAGTCTTGGATCATTATATTGCACTGGCCACCTTGCTTACTGGGCTATGCCCCTCGGATATGAAAACCTCCATCACTAAGAACCCACTTTTACCATCCAAGAGTTTTATACCCGTGTTGAAAAGTACATTGCGGTAGAAGATGCTAAAATATTCGATCGATGAAAGAGCTAATCGTCTTGAAGAGAATGCAACCAGTCACCTCGATAACCTTCACCGAAGAAAAACCAATTGGAGCTCCCACCTCAACGAAGGTTTAGCACATATACCCCCTGAACGAGACCCCGAGTCAAATCTTACTCCAGATAAAAAATAAGTCATAATTTAGATGGCCTCCCGTTCTACAGAATACGACTCTAAGAGAGATAGGACTAAATATTACCACTTCTATTGAGACTATGACCACATGACTGACGAGTACAAAAAACTCAAAGACGAGCTGGAATTCATGGTTCGAAGCGAAAAGTTACAAAAATTCATCAATATGGAAGGGAGAAATATACCCTCCCCCGATCGGCATGATCCGCCACAAGAAAACAAACAGAATGACCAACCAATCACTTAGCCATCACACAACGAACTGGATGGAGTGATCCTCTAGATTCATGACAAACAAACTCTACATGAGCCTTATATTCCTACTAATATCTTTCCAAATCACAACTTGAACCCCCAAAATTATTCGTGGAGGGATGAAGTCTAAACGATTGTACCCATTTTCTACCAAACCGAGACTTCTCTCCCTGCTCCTTAGGAGGTATTGACAACTCACATTGATGAGCAGCGCAAGGGTAATAGATCGATCATCGGTTTCATCGATGAGGACTTGATAGGGGTTGATCTCAATCATCACGACCCTCTCGCTATCACCGCCAAAATCGGCCAACATGAAGTCAGAAGGATCTTTATCGATCAAAGGGTAGGAAGTAATCTCCTTTATTGGGATGCCCTTCAACGAAAGGGCCTCAGTCGAACATAACTCCAACCCCACACAGGTCTAATCAAAGGACTCTCTAAAGAACGGATATACCCCGAGGGGATCATCTCGCTTCGGTTACTTTTGGCTCACCACCGAATCACGCAATGGCTACTATTACATTTAATGAGGTCAAGTTTCCTTGGCTCTATAATGCCGTCTTAGGCAGATCAGGCCTAAACACCATAAAAGTCCTGCCCAGTACCAAGCATATGAAGACCAAGTTCAGAACTCTTCTCAGTGTTGGGACCTTTCCATGCCATCTCGAGCTCCCTACGTTCTATCCCAAATAAACCCTAAACTTTGCTCCTTTTGTAGCCATTTCTATAGTGTCCCATAGCGGACGGTTCTTAACACTTAGTGTTAACGTTCAATCAGCTCGTTATCGATTTTGTTTCATAACAACACACTCTTCTTCTAACAAAATGATCATACTAAATTGAAATATCGAATGAGACCAATTGTTGGAATCTATCTCTCCAAACGGGCTTATACTACTTTGATCTATCGTTGGGATCTATCTTCCCGAACGGGTCTATGCCGTCTTGACATATTGTTAGAATCTATCTTCCCGAACGGGCCTATGACGCCCTGCCCTATCATTAAAATCTACCTCTCCAAACAGGTTATGCCGTCTTGACCTATTGATATGATCTATCTTCCCGAACAGGCCTACGTTGCCCTGACCTATCATTGGAATTCGTCTCCTCAAATGAGCCTATGTCACCCTAATCTATCATTGAAGGGCATTTTCTTTAATTGTAACATTATCATCGAGATTTGCATCTCCACACCAACGAACGATACCCGGGCTATTTTATATATGGGATCCATTAAGTAAAGCTGGCCGACGAACCTGTAAGAGGGGAAAGAAGTAGCAATGAGGACTTGGCTCCCAAAAGGATAACTATATCCTACTCCATCGATTGTCTTCCTAATAAAAATGGTACATTACTAGGCAAACAAATGCCTTTCCCCTTAGCTAACCAATTTAAAAACTATTGGGTATAATGAACTCTACTGAAAGCACACAGACGAAACCTATCTTCATTACTCGAGTGATCAGGGAAGCATTCTCCGTAAAGCATACATGTGACACAGTGATACAAGAGACCCTTTAATTAAAAGCTCATTGATACAGAAATTATACAGAATCAGAGGGAACAGGGGGAAGCGCCAAGACCTCCCAAGAGGAAGGCTTTATAATCATTTGAGCTACGGCCGATCCAGTGAGACCATCAACTGGATCAGTAGGGACCAAACCCTGACCCGTCATTTCTTGGTCCACCGTCCCTACAATAAGGGGTAGGGCTTCATCTAAACCAACTTGGCGAGCTATCTCTTCGGCGTACTTTAATCTTTCGAGCAACTTATGTTAAGAATGTTTGAAGGCTACAACATCTCTAGTACGAGACCTTTCTAATTCAATTATCTTCTACTCTGTCGTTCATAGGGACTTTTCACACAATCGAACCAATGTCTCAGTAGTCTTCAGACTTGCCAAACGGATTTTTGCTTTAACCTCCAGTTCTTCATAGCGTTTTCAGGATAAGGCCAATTCTTGTAGCGCCAGGATTCAGTTACCTAACTAATCGATATGTCTATCTGACTACTTCCTTCGTTGCCTCTAAAGCTTCGATAAGGTCACTGTCTGTGTAAGGGAAATCAAGTCAATCGAAGCAAACCTGAAAAACAGAACCAGACAAGTCCAGACAGGAAGTAATATCGTTAGGTTAGTCGACCTGTTTTTGAGACATCCTGTTCACTCCAGTTTAGAATGGTGGAAATCGAACTGCTTGGCTATCCGAGACACCTAAGCCGCGTCAATATAGTTGTATCGATAGCCCCCTATGCAAATGGCAATTGATCCCTCCTCCTGTGGATCTTTCTGTCCGTCAAATGACCTAACATGAATAGGAAAAGGAGGAGCAACCTTATTCACACTCTTATGGGGAAACTGTTGGGGCTCCCGAACAATGGTCCAGGCACCTCATCCACGGATGCAACAGGAATATCTGATTCCTTTAGTAGCCCCTCCTTTATTACTGGGGTGGAAGTACCCTCTAGTCCTTCTAACTCGGGAACCTCCTTTATCGGGACGCCCCTGTCAGCATCTCCAGCCAGTAATGACCCACCAAATGACGAGCTATTGGTTCCTTCTGATCTCGCCATTGTCGATTCAGAATATCTCGATGTCGTGGGAGATGTATGCTTACTGACCTTTTCAGAGTCCTCCCCCTCAGCAGAGAATTTGGGCAACTGGACCTTTTTCCTCTTTGTCGAAAGGGTTGAGACCTTTGATGATCGAGCTTCAAGAGACTTATCAACTTCCTCTAAAGGTTTTTTAGCATTCGGTCTTATTCGCTTAACGGTTGAGACTTCTCTCAAAATGGTATCCTCCACAGAAAGCAGAATGTTGACCAACTCCTTCTCTTTCCTTTCTACCAGAACGGGCCTGTCAATTTTCCTATTTTCTTTAATTAATAAGCCCGCTAAAGACAACATTTGATTCTCTACAAGAGAATCCACCCAAAAACTCTGCTAGGTAGATTCGTAATAGTAGCTAATAGATCGCATGAAATGAGAATAACGAGAAGAGGTTGGAGGTTTTACCCTAAGTAATGGCACCTGATCGGCACTAGGTCACACCGACATGAGTCTCTATCCAAAAACTTCACGAAGAAATACCTGTGCATTCAATTTTTGTCTTTTGACTCGTTATAATAAAACTTGCAGTTGGACTCGGCACGAGTCTGCAGTCTGTACCAACTTCGAGTGAAGCCCTCACTCCTGCACCTCCTCTACGAAAAAAAAACTGCCAGAATCTCTAAATCAAAACGAAAGCAACAAAACTCAACAAAGAAATCACTACAACCACCAATGGCCATGCGCTAGAAAGGAGCAATGTGGGATAAATATTCGAATGGTGCATTACTTCCCGAGCGGGGCTAGTGCACAGGATTTTTAGTCCATACTTTACGGATTGCTTATACATCGGGATGCAATCCTCTGGGGCTCTGTTTGCCCTGTCCTTGCCTGTGGTCAATACTAGTGTGTAATCGCTCCCCAGCGACATATCGGCTTGAACTTCTTAGAGTTCTTCCTTAGTAATTATACTCTTAATGTTGTTGATACTCTGATAGGGCGAGAAAAAAGAAACCTTCGACATTTTCTTAAAGAAAACTTTCGTACGAAAAGAGTGATCTACAAAAAGAAAGAAAAATCTAGAAATATTCAATGCCTTCAAACATCAGACCTTATAAAGTGTGTTGGAGATGATTCATGAGATCCGAAACGACACGTGCTGAATTAAAAAGCTTTGCACCTTTTTGATGATTATCACTTATGGTGCATTTCTTATAAATGACACCCGAGTCGAGAGCAAATAATGGGACCTGGTCTAATAACTCATTACGAAAGGCATTTAATATTGTGATCCCGCGATCCAAAAAGGCATGTTAACCTGGACGTGTCAATAATTATGGATCAATCTCCCTAAAGAGTGGATGCGGCCCAACACATTTAATAATTATCATTGGCAATAAATTAGTCAGTTAATGACCTTCAAACGTATTCAATACACCGGAGATGAGACCGCCCTCGTCACTTCGGTAGGAGGCCAAACATTATCCCTATCCGCAATAGGCAATACGCCAATTCTTCAGATAAGGAATGAGATTTTTGAAATTTAATCGATAATGGAAGAAATCTCTCTGTAATGTTAAACTCCCAAGTGACGAAAATCACGAATTTTTTGATAATATTTGACTATGAAATCTCGAAATTTTCAAATCTCCTTATAAGAAAACTAAGGTTGTAATACCCCGAAAACACACAATTCCTAAGACTATATCGAAATCCAAGTATACTCTCTGAGACTAGACACTAGACATACAAGTCACAGGATTTTCTCTCTCTAATGTTCAGTCTGTTTCATTTCTAGTAAAAATCGTTCTTTCTGACTTGAATATTGGAGCTCCTTCGTTGAAATACCCTCCGATGGTCTTTTATAGGTTTCAAATCATCTCTCGGAGTATTTGAACGTAGCGAAAACTGCTTTTTCTTATTTGAGTGTTGGAACCTCCCCGCTTAAACACCCTCTGATGGTCTTTATAGATTTTAAATCATCTCCTGAAATAATCATTTAAGTTGAAGGATTTAAAATTTGTGGAGCCAAAATCTACCCTTAATAAATTGTAATAAATGCATGAATAGCGCAACAAGTAAGAGCTTTCAACAATGGCGAAACGTGCTTTCCAAGTTTCAAATCATATTTCATACAACTGAAAAAATATTGAGTAACCTAATTTCAAGATGTCTAGAAGAACCGAACTTCATCGACCTTTAAGCTTCCAAACTATATAATTGAAAAAATCCTTCTATATTGTTGCGGGGGAAGTACTCCTCCTCGCACCACAAGTAAAACAGAAACATCACAATCAATTGCTTGTTGACAACTTGCAATATGAAAAAGATACCCTTCAACGCATTAAGACTAAGATCTTTATATTCATTATTTATATATTCATTATTTATCTTAATTCTTGTCCAAAAGTGAGTCCCTCCACGAGGGGATGGCCTAAGTTATTTGTATATTCTTTCACTTTTAATATATATATATATATAGAGAGAGAGAGAGAAGGGTACTCACTCTATATGCATGTTAAGAGGTCTGCGAGTGATGGTGCGAACATATAATATATATTTATAGATATATTATTATATAATATATGTGAGTATGTATTCAAAGGGGGTCACATTTTTTTTCTCCTCTTTCAGTGAATGCCCGGTCATTTGCCCATCGGTGCCCGCATAGCACGCAGACGGGTGGGTGAAAAGTCAGGATGCACATATAAATAAAAACGGATATATACTTTTTAATTCTTAGTTCTATATATATTTTTCACTACAAGATTCAGTATATAAATAATACAAGAAATTCAAAAGATGCTATGAAATATAACTTGAATGATTTTTCTAACACCTTTATAATTGACAGTAACATCGATAATTATTTAACAATTTTTTTATCATCATTTTTATTGATAAGAGCCTGTTTAGTAGAGTTTTTTTTTTTTTTTTTTTTACTTCTCTTCTTTTTTTAAAAAAAAAACCCATCAAACGAGTTTTTTTAGAAAGTCTTAAAAAAAGAATAGTTTTTTTTATGAATAAAAATTCAAAAATTAGTTTTTAAGTAAAAACTCATAGAATGAGCTTTTGTTTCTCCTTATTTTTAAAATTTAGGTTTTTGTTTTTTTTATTCCGTTTATACCCTCACTTAAGGAATATAAAATTTCAAATATGTCCATATTATAAATTTACTTACCCTTATATCCTTTCTTTTTCTTTAATTTTTATTTTTTACTTTTTACTTTTAAATTTATTTAAAAGTTATAAAATATGTTTGTTTTTAAAATAAATTTACCAAACAATTTTTAACTTAATTTTAAAAATTATTAATTTTTGTTTCTCCTTATAAGGAAAAAAGAAGTTTAAAAAAATTCCTACCAAATGGACACTAAGTTTTCTCCTTGATTCGGCGCTAAAAAACCAATACTTCCCTTCAATCGAACAATTTACAGTTTTGAGAAATATTTTTTCATTTTTTTTAGATAATCATAAATTAATTAATGGCCTTATTTGGGATCCCCCGTAATAATGCTAACACTTTTCTCTAATCACATACTTTTAGATTGTGAAACTGAAATATTTTTGTAACTTCAGTTTCATGCCTTTTCATATTTGAAATATTTTCAACTTTTTCTTCTAATTTTCAGATAATTAACTCTCAGTCTCATACACATCACTTATTTTTTTTCATTCTAAAAATTACATAACCATCGTCAATTACCATGTCATCTCTTTTTTTTTTTCAATTTTAATTACATATGTTCACTAAAATTATTCTCTTTATCTTTCAATGCTACACCACTACTATTTGAATTAAATTAAAATTTTAAAATATCATGAAATAAATTATAACCTAATAGAAAAAAATAAAAAAGATATGAAAATTTTAAAATTTAAATTATTGAATGATACAATAAATTGAATTTTAATATCAAATTTTAACATCAATTGAAATTAATATTAGAGAAAGCGAAATAAAGTTTAACATAAAACGTATAAATGAAATGAGAAAGAAAAAAAAAAGGTTTGACATAAAACGAATTATTTATACCTATATTCGTTTATCACATAAAACTTCTTAAGATTAAAAATAATTTATAAAATTTCTCATAATAAAAATTACTTTACCCTATATTTTTATTATTATTCTTTTTATCAATCAATATTTAAATTTTATCTCATTAATCTAATTTAAATATTATAAAATTTATTTTTAAAAATTGATTTTTTTAAAATTTTTATATTTAAGATTTAAATTTAATTTTTTTTTTTTAAAAAAAAGATATCCAACCATTCAATAAATTAAAGAGTTTATCACCTTTCTCCCCCAGATCCTTCATTATCATTATTATTATTTTTTTGTTTCCATGCCTTTTTCAGATGAGAAGCAGGTTGGCCGGAGGTTTGTAGCTTTCAGGTGGATCCCATCACAGTCGCCATCATGTATAGGCGGAGTACTCTGATTGGCTGCTCGGGGCGGAAAGTTTCCATCGTACGGAGAGTCCTGTCTTCCCCTTGTCAGTCTCTCGTTCCACACAGACCGCTCGATCGTACCGCGTGTGAACATCTCAACTGCGGCCAATTTTTTCCTACTCTGCGTCAACATCAAGAAAACAGGAATGAGAAATGCGAGAGAGAATGGTCAAACGAGATATGAGGAGAGGGGACAGCTGTGTCACCGGGCTGTCACGTGTCGCGTAGGATGGGGGTTGGATGGTTCGAATAAAATAACGTCTGAATAATTAAATCACGATTCGATAAGATTTGATTATGATTTTTCACTAAATCGTTTCATCCGAAATATCATAATAAAATGGACAACTTTTTATTTAATTGTTAAATATAAAAAAATCACATCAATTTAATTTTTTTAGAGTTTAGATATTATATTAAAATTTAAATCAAAGGGTATTTAATTTTTTTTAAAATGTAAGATATAAATTTATTTTTTATAAATTAAAATCACTAAAAATCTTTTTAAATTTATCAATTTGTCCTCTTATTTCCCGTCCCTTCTCTACTCTATCATGTATTATTATATTATTTCATCGTTTTATTTCTATAATAATCATATTTATCTATTTTTTAATATGATATCAGAATCATATTTAATTTTTTTTAATTTAATATCCAAGTAAGAGATAAAACAAGAGTTAGAGTTAATATTAGAATAATATTTAACTATCTCCGATATCAATTATATTCAAATCAATAATTAAATTAATTTTGATATATAATATATTCAGATAATTATAGTATTGAACGGTATTTCGATTAGTAAGTTAAATGGGATTAACATTTATGATTATGGGAAATTGGGGAGTTAAATGGAGGAGATCCATGCATGCATGATAAATTATATATTGTTCAATGTTTTCATGAATTTAAAAATTTTTGGTTGCATATCATGTAGTATGGTATAGTATGTACATTTTTTATCATTACCTGAATTTGTTTTAAAAATAACGTTAGTTAGAGAGAGAGAGAGAGAGAGAACAAAATCTCCACGGCGTTCACAACGAGGAAGGATTGAAACATGGTTCGACAGGATAAATAATCACCATCAGTGATTTAAAGGTCTCTCTCTCTCTCTCTCTCTCTACAATTTTCCATTATTTTTTCTTCAGATAAGCTTGCGCTATTGTGTCTCTCTGTTTCTTCTTTGCCAATTTCTCCGTGTGAATAAGGCAACAAAGAATCAAAACAAGATCTCTCTCTCTCTCTCTCTCCTCCCCCCACACGCAGTGATTCTCTCCACTACCTGAGAACGCCCAACTGGGCTACGTGTGAGTACCCAATTCACAAACCCTAGCACAACTTTCTTGTATTACTATTCTTGCATTCTTATATATCTTCTTCACGTGCACAGTTTTTGGAAGTTGTTCAGTTTTGATTTCTGAATCTTGTTCAGGTCATTTAGATCAGTTCATGTTTGGACATTTCTTTTGGGGGTTTAATTTTAGTTTCTTAAGTTGGCCGGTCTATTCTATTTAACTACTGTGTTGTAATTTCCTTCTTTCTGGGAGAGGGATTGTCAGATCTTAATTGTTTTCTTGTACAGAGTTTTGTTTTTTTTTTTTTTTTTTTTTTTTTTTTTTTTCCGAATCTGGGTTTTGTGGGTTTTTTGTTTTTAGGGCAGAAACTGTATTTATTTATTTATTTATTTGAGGAATTGATGGTGAAGTTGGTTATTTTTATGTTTCAGATTCAGATGGGTATATATTTGAGTACTCCAAAAACTGAGAAATTCTCAGAAGATGGTGAGAATGATAGAGTTAGATATGGTTTGTCATCAATGCAAGGTTGGCGCGCTACCATGGAAGATGCGGTGAGTCGTTAGTTTAACAACTTTTCCCATAATTAGGTCTAATACATAAATGATTATGTGCTACTAAGATTGTAAAAGTCAGTCACTGACTAATTCTGCACAAATTTTCATGCAAATCATTCATCGTTTGATGTGGTGTTTGTACAATTATTGACATTTTAATTGAATTATAATTGTGATTTACGAAGCTGGCTAATGATGCTTATTCGTAATTGTTACTCGTCTAACGAAGAGGGTGTGGTTGATACGTAATGATCATTTTGTCATTGCACTTAGCAGCCACCATCACAGCTGTTGCTTATCATTGTTCCGCTGCATCTGATTAGTGGTAATTAATGTGTTGCTCAACAAGTTAAAGAGTCAAATCATTTTTGTTGGCAATGGCATTCTGTTATAAGTTATGTGGAACAGTTTGTGTTGGGAAGAAAACCTTCCTCGTTATCCTATATGTCACATTTGGAAAGTTAAAGCTCCTTCCTATGTTGTTTCAACACTTCTAGGAATGACTAGGTACGCAATTGTTGGATGCAACACTCTATAACACCTTGTAACTTATAATAATGTAAAAATTTTGTAAGTATTTGAGGTCACTATGTCCATGTTGTGTCATGTCCATGTCCCTGCTTCGTAGGCTCCTCCAGACGTCAAGGCTTTTTCTTTGGAGAGTGATTCAACAGGAATAATACAATTGACTTGTTGTAAATGAAGTGTTGTTGATATGGGTCACCAGAGAAATGAAACCTATGATTATTCTTCATTGTTCAAATCTCATGGGCTTTATGCAACTGAGTTTTTGGTATTTCTTACTAATGCTGGATTTTCCCAGATTGTGTCAAGGGATTCATACAAATTAGTTTGGCTTTGGGCTTTCCAAGGACCCTTGAAATTGTGCAATTTTGGCTGGTTGCCAGGTGTCTTTCTGTCAAACAGATTGGTTGAATTTTGAATGATCACCTTCCTATATTTCTTATGTGGATAAGTTTGTTTGCCTCGCTTTTTGTAAGCTATGTAGCATTTCTTATGTGGGATTCTCATCCCTTCTGTATGGCTTCTAGGAGTCTGACCTTTTAATGGATTTCATTAGTTGATGTACAAAAGTCCTGAATAGCTGAGTTCTTTTCAATTTCCTGGTGGGTTGGGTTGTGTTTCTTTCTTTATGCTCTTTCTCGTTGAGATGATGCTGCATCCTTGAAATTGTTCCTATCCATCTTAGTATGTCCTTCTTTATCTACAATTAAGAGGGTCGGCTTTCAGATGTGCTGGTATTTTGTTTCTGGTAATACCCTTAAATTTTAGTGAAAAGAAAGTATAGGAGGCAATTTGGGGATTTACATATATGAAGAAACTTTCGATATATATATATGTATATATATTTATATTTGTCTCTGTGTATATAATATTTTAGAAAAGAAAAAACATCTAAACTCCCCTTTATGCATAGCCTCTTTATTCCATATTTTCTCTCAAATCTAGTTTTTTATTTTTTTTTCTCTCAGTCTATTTCATTGTCAAATACATCTTAATTTTTTGCATGCATCATACTTTGTAGACAAATAATTGCGACCAATTGCTCCATCCCTCAGGAGTCTATTGGGAAATTGGGTAAGTATCTTTGATCAACTTATGGGTTGATGTGTTTGTAGAAGCGGGATTGGATTGAGCGAGCATATAATTTTCGGCTTACCTCTGCTAATTGAATTTTGGTAAATCAACGAGTTTTGGATATCTGGTGCGTGACAAATGATGGTGTAAGGTGCATTAGCATTATCCTGGATTTATCATGATTTAAATTATCGAGTGAAATCCCAGGCCATGACTTTGGTGAATTTTCCATGGTAGTGCTTCAAGTCATTATGTGAATTGTTATAATTATCTCTATCAAAGTTTTGAACTATTATGTCATACAAGAGCTTACAGCTTGCTTTAAGCATCCTTCGACATCATTTACTGGAGCAAACCTTCTTGTGATTTATTATTGTGCATAGTGCATTAGCATATTTTCTCATGTTTTAATTGTCTGGAACTGTAAGTAGGGTTTGGTGCAAGCGTAAGTGTATGGCATCTCTGAATTAGTTACCGATCTTGATCTTGGTTTTTGCAGCATGCTGCACTTCCAGATCTGGATGCTACTACTTCATTTTTTGGTGTTTATGATGGCCATGGAGGTAAGATTTGATAGTTCTCTTACATGGGTGTTTGAATATCAATATATGTTTACACTTCTCCTTTTCCAAGGCCTAGACATTAAGAAAAAAGAGAAAATGAAAATGTGAACTAGGTAATTAATTTGTAGACGCATTTAAAACTGCCAATATATATTGTTCTCCTTTTGCATAGATATTGTTAAAGGAATTTTTCTTGCTTTAGCTCGCCAAACATTGGTAATAACATGTAGTTTTTGAAGCAAATAACCATACAAAGGTAGAAGATTTACTCTTCACTGGCCTACTTTATTGACCTTCCTACTTGTTTGTTTCCATGTCCTTTATTATTCTCAGTCAGGCAATTAATATATTGGAGAGAATCTGGGGATTCGGTTTGAGGCAGTTAGAGAAATGGATGTTTCATGTCACAAATGGGGGTTTTGCTAACTTACACTTTTAATTATTTATGTAGCTGTTCTTATACATGATGCCCTCTTAGTAGAATGCCTATGGCATTTTCCTTATGGAGAAGACATTTTCTTGAGGACAAACGCGAGGTTGAATATGTTGGTAATCGTGGAAGGAATTTTAATGAGCCTCACAGTGGTTGTGGTTGTTGAGGTGTATTACAGAAAGGTTAAAATGTTGAGTTCTGTAGTTTACCATGTTGCAGGATGATGCTGTTGAAAAATATCTTCTGGTTCTACCACCTTGTGTTGTGTGTTATTCGGGCATACTTTGGTAAAATGTGCCCATGTAACATAATTAGTTTCGCGCATGGCAATTTTGTTCTTGCTTGTCAGTGCTTTGTGCAAATAATGCCGAGTTCCCCTGCTTCTTTTCTGAATGCAGATGGCAATAATATTATTCAACTCACTTCCCTTCCAACCTTGAAATGTAAAGATAAACTCATTTATGAGAAAAAGTTAGTAACCAGCATTTTTCCCAAACAAAGCAGTGGGTGACCTTTTGTGGAAACTTACCGAAAGCAAGCATTCTTTTTGTGCATTGATTTATCCAACAAGGGAGGAGAAAAATCTTTTTGTGTGGTTAATGTTTTGCTATTTATCAGAGCATAATTAGATTTTTAGGTTTCTTTTTGATCAAATTTCATTTAATCATCCTTTCTATAAAGAAGCATAAGTTGCAAGTTCAAAGACCTCACTTAGATTTTCAATCTGAAAAAACTCCTGTTTTTGCAGGTAAGGTGGTAGCAAAGTTCTGTGCCAAGTATCTTCATCAGCAAGTGCTAAAGAGTGAAGCTTATTCAGCTGGAGATCTTGGAACTTCAGTTCAGAAATCATTTTTTAGGTCAGTTTCTACTTCATATTTTTATCTTACATCTGTCTGTCGTGACATTGATCAACTGAATAAAGGAGAAATGTTTTTCTGACACGATGATACACAAAGTTTTCTATGTTGACTTCAGTGAAGAAATGGGTGATGCCCATATAAGTTTAATAGTGTGAAAATCATGTCTTTTGTTTCATTTGTACGTAATTGTTGTAGTAGTGAAAAAGATGTTAGTATTGTGATTAGATTATTGGATTTAAGGCTTTATTGAACCTCCTGTACAAGGAAATTGATGCATTTGCTTATTTGTTAGATCTTTTTCTTCTCATTTAAAGTTTTATTGTTCTGTCCATGTTCTATTTGTCCTCAAATTTGTGCTTTCCTCGGGAATTCATGCACACTAAAAGATAAACCTGCTATGTAGAGCTTAAATTATTGTGGAGACTGCAGTGGGTGTTACATGCTTTTGGCCTCATAGCACCATATGTCAAAATATAGATCTTTTGTTAAAATTCACTTTCAAAATCACAAAACTAAATCAGAATTTGCTTCTAGTTTATGTTGTAAGGGTGCACCCTTTGGTGCTCCGTACTGCATTTTGTCTTTCTTATATAATAAAAAGTAACAGATGATAAATAAGGAAGAACTTCAGATTTCTCGTAATTCGGAAGCTTAAACTCTATAATTATTTTTTTCAAATCTTTGCAAATACAACAACCTAGGCCTTCTATCCCAAAATTTAGGGTCGGCTATACAAGAGACAAAAATTGAGAAAGGGAGAAAGAAGAAGAAGGAAGGTTGATTTAGTTTGTGCATATTCTCCTAAGCCATTCATTCTTATTTAAGACTATTTCCTCAACTAAATCCATAATTATCATGTCTCTACGAATACATTGCATCCAAGTTTTCAACGGCCTACCTCTACGTTTTATTAAATCTTTGCAAATACAATTACTTTATTTTCATTGGTTTCTGCAGAATGGACGAGATGATGCGTGGCCAAAGGGGGTGGAGAGAATTAGCTGTTTTGGGTGATAAAATTAACAGATTTACGGGTATGTTAGAGGGTTTCATATGGTCTCCAAGAAGTGGTGATAGTGGTGACCAAGTTGATGATTGGGCTTTTGAGGAGGTAATAATTGACTGCTAATCATATAACACTTCTAAAGTTGACTTTTATTCTGCATTGATTTAATTTTTGTCGGCAGTATCATGCTTTTAAATTGCACAGCTTCCACTGTTGGCTTGTCTTTGCTTGACCTGGAGTGTGTACTGTATTATGGAATTCTGTTGAAGATAAATATAATTCTTCGTAGATCTCTAGATATCTGTTGACATTGAACTCATAACAGTTTTAATTGGATTTATGTCGCACATTTATACTGTCATTGGTTTTACCCAAAATATATGTGCCCCTCCATGGTAGAAACGTTCCCCCTCCCCCCACAAAAAAAAAAAAAAAAAGGAAAACCAAAACCCCCCTGCCAGAAAAGGGAAGAAAAGGGTCTCAGATGAGGGAAGTTCCGCTTATGACTAGGGATTTATTCATTAGTTATTTTGATTGGTTTTTTGTCTTCTTGTAATGAATAATCACTTCCAATGCAACTGGGGGTAATGCTGGGATGCTGACCTGTGATTTTAAAACTGGTGGGATTAAATTTAACAAAGAACAGTACTTGGAAAATATTCAAGAGCTAATAATTTTAGAGAAAGAGAATAAGAAGAATAATAATCCAATATGCTGTATCCATGGAAGTGTTTCAAAATTTAGTAAGGGCCTATCGGGAATCTAAAATGATTCAATTCTAATTGAACGATCTATTTTCACAAGTGGTTTAATTACAAAATATAAGGTCAACAACATGCATGGTAGTAGCATTTTATAACAAAACCATATGATCCTCTCATGGCTTACTATAGTTTTACTCTATTGAGTTTAAAATGGGACCATTTCATTTCATAGGACAACCAAACACACCCAATAAGGACACTAATACTTTATAAATGATAATTTCTGTGGCACAATTTGGTTGGGAGTCTCTCAAAAGTTCATTCGTGTCGTCTATCCCATTTTCATTCAAATTTCGACATCGTCACATCTATTGAAAATGGTCACCCTTACATCTGTTGAAAATGATCACCCTTTTGCTTTTATTCAAGTTTATTATGGGCATATTTTTAGAATAATCATAATTTTCATTGTTTAACCTCCTTTTTTAATATTCCTAATTTTTTGCTTGCAATGAAGATTCACATGTTGGAGTTCTAATCCAAACAGAGCTTAGATTTTCTATAGAATTGGGACTTCAGCTATGATTTTATGGCTTTGCATTTTGGTTCTTGGTATCTTATATTAATACATTGAGCTTTTAGATGTTTAATGGTGAGCACAAAACAAATGGATGTGCTGCATTATTTTTTCTTCTATCTTTACATGTTAGAAAATGGTTTTTGCCGTTTTTGTGGTTTGACTTAGAATTGTGGTTGGCATTGTTGGATCAGAAGCTGATTTCTAATTTTCTAATGTTCAATTTGTGGTATCAACATGATTTTTTTTTATTATTATTTTTTTAAAATATAGGAATATGAAGATGCAGTTTGCTTCTGTATTGCTAACTGTGTAACATAGTGGAAACAAAGTGGCTTTTACTCATGTTGTTTACATTCATCAACAGCTCTTGCTGCTCTTGATGTCATACACATATTGCCTTATGGAATGGCAGAGTGTCTAGGTCTGCCTCACCGCTGTCGTGTTTGTGAAAGTAAAAGTAACATGAGAAAATGTCCTCTCAAAACAATTATATTTACAGAAGCCATATAAAAGAGGAAAATTTAAAGAATCTAAATCTAAGTGCTCAAACAACGTTGTTAAGGGCCATACTTGCGGAAGTCACAGAATTATCTGCTTACATTTTGCTTTATCCTCAGCATTTTTTGTTTGCAAAGTTATATGTCCCCAAATTGACCAAATTAGCCTATCCATGCTTACTTTGACCCTAACTAGCAAATCCCTAAGCCTACTACCAGTCTCCAATTATTGGAGCATTTTGCAACATTGCACCTCCTGTCTGAACCAAAAAGGACCCTGAGCCATGGTTTGCTCTGTTGTTTATTGGCATATTTGTTTGATTGAAACTAAAAGGCATAATTATGTAGTGCTTATGCTACCAAGGTATAGTACAATCCAGATTTGATTGTTAGAGAGTGGTCGTTAAGAATTGCTATGAATATGATCTGGTCTTGCTACTTAATTTTAATGCAGACACCCCAGTCATAAAATATAATGGTCTTACTGCTCTGTTTATCTCAAATGGAGAACTTCTGATCCTTCTTATGAAGTTATTTGATTAATGATTATAAAATTAACAAGGATCTGGACTGTCCTGAAGTTTCTGACAAGTATAGATCTTAGCTTCTGCTTCCCTTCAAGAAATTCTATATAAGCATGTTATAAGTTTGAGATCCTTTGTTTGCTGTTCTGATCTATTCTTAACATTGTCGTCAGGGACCGCATTCTGACTTTTCTGGGCCAACTTCTGGAACTACAGCTTGTGTAGCAATTATAAGAAATAACCAACTGGTTGTTGCTAATGCCGGTGATTCTCGGTGTGTAATATCCAGAAAGGGTCAGGTAAAACATATGGGGGGGGGGTTTCATAGTTTTTCCTTCCCGTAGTTACCCTACATATTCTTGCCCTTGCAAATGCTGTTAGGAGGCGGAGTATCTCACACTTTTTAGTGGATTGTCGAGATAAGTTGTATCTTGACACATGTTGGGCTGTCAATAATGAAACTCAACTTTATTGCATTGTCACAGTCTAATAAAACATTCAATGTGATCATATTTTGGAGAAGAACTGGACTCTTATTGCCTTGAAATATGCATATGAGGCTCGTAGTATGGTTGGCCATATGCAGGCTTACAATTTGTCTAGAGATCACAAGCCTGACCTTGAGGTTGAGAAGGATAGGATACTGAAGGCAGGTGGTTTTATTCATGCTGGAAGAGTCAATGGAAGTCTAAATCTTGCAAGAGCAATAGGTATTCCTGTTCCCTTATTTTATAAATTTGTTATATTGCATCCATATATTTGCACATTTGTTTGACCTTCTTTTCCTCTTCCTTCCCGTGTTAACTCTTGGTGTAGTTTCTGTGCTTATGCTCCTCTCCACCCTTCAGGCTGATATACTAGGCAAAACCACGATATTGAAATTTATTCAAGTTTTGAGTTAGCTTGTTGCATCTGGTTGTGATTTGAATGTTGGGAATTTTTCTGTGTTACTTTCAATGCACACGCAGAGTGGGATGGAAAACTTGTATGGCTTGCATCTTGTAACCTTGTTTTTTTTTTCCCCTATAGGAGACGTGGAGTTTAAGCAAAATAAATTTTTGTCAGCTGAAAAGCAAATTGTCACTGCCAATCCTGACATAAATACGGTAAGTCATAATCTTTTGCACTTTTTGTGATAAACAATTATAACAGCTAGCAGTTTATGTAATGTGAGCTTTCAGATTTAAATGTAGGTTAGGTTGAAATCCTTTCTGCCAAAATAATAATAATAATAAAATAAATAAATTTTGGGATTTAACTATAGTTTTAATTTCAATGGCATGAGATACTTTGAATCTGTTGTACTGGGAAGTTTGAGCCTTTTCAGCAGATAGAAATGTTAATAGTGGCTTAATGTGATTTGCCTGGAAATTATATTATGAGGTCTCCTTATCCCACACAATTCATTTTGTTAAAATTCTAGAGAAGAATGAAGTTGTGAGAGTGAGAGAGAGAGAGAGAGAGAGAGATGCTACATGTATTAGGAGGGACTTTCATGGTTCATATCCTACCCAAATTATTTGCTTAAGTGAGTGCATTCACTTACTTTTGAGTTATTACCGGGCTTTTGGACTCGGATTTGATTTTGGGTCCAGTCAACTATTGATGGGATGGCCACCACTTTGCAATTTGCTGCTGGCTGCTGCTCGTCTGAACAGAAAGTCAACTACTTCCAATGAATGCCATGGAATAAGCTCTTCCTTTATTCTTGTGTGGAACAAATTCAAGAACTATGAACTGCCTGCTATGTTTTGTTTGGTTGTTTTGAAGAGTTTACTTATGGTTTCAAATTACGACTGAATTTTGCTCCGACCATTAGTGCATGAATGCATATTGATTTTTGCTGTTACTATCAGTGTGCAATTTGTTGCCCAACTTCTAATACTAATTCTAAGCTGTGGCTTATATTTTGTTGAAAACATGTTCTCCAAATTTCTTTGAAACAGGTGGAGCTTTGTGAAGATGACGAGTTTATTGTACTGGCATGTGATGGCATATGGTATGCATATATTTTTTTCAATTTGCTTGCAGGAAGGTCATAGTCAACAAATTATTTAGATTTAGTTTGCTATGCTTGAGTAATAAATTGCTTTCATCTTATTGATGAAATTGTGCAGTCAACATTAGCGCCCTTATGTTCACCAGAAATCGAGTTCCATAAAATAAATATCTAGAGGATTAAAACAAAAGAATGTAGTTGGGGAGGAGTTGTATTGTTGTGGCCATGATTGCATTGATCATCTTTTCTTTGTACCCTTATTCGGGTTGTCTGATGGATTTGTGTTGAAGATTGATGTACTTATATTTTTTTAGAGATGCATATGTTGTCTTCAATTTGGGAGAATTAAATGCTTGCTGTTCCTCATCATTGTTTGTAGGGATTGCATGTCCAGCCAGCAGCTTGTAGACTTTATACATGAACATTTGAACTCGGTAAGTGTGTTGACCTCCTTTCCACGATCCAATTGGATCAAATATGACGAGCACAGCATGCATGTCTTTCAACTGTCTTATTGATTGCTTTAGTGTTACGGTGGAAGCACTAGTTTGCTTTGCTACCTGATAGAAGAGTTTGGAACATTGATAGCTTTGGGGATTAAAAAAAAAAAAAAAAAGAATAAGAATTTACTGCAAATCTCTTTTCAATTTCTTGCAAATCTTTTTTCAATCATGGTTTCAAAATGCCTTCCTTTTGTTATCAATTTAATATGAAAAAGAAAGCTTCCTTCCACTGTTAATGACTTCATTTGGTCCACAACTATTCATAGAAAGTTGATATGTTCCTTATGAATAGATTGTTAAGATCTTTTTCTCTTTATACCTGTGTAATGTTTTGTGAAATAAAATCTAGCTCCCACTTATTTATATTGTGTTTAGTTCGGGAGTTGTGTGATAGATGGTTTAGTATCTATGATGAGCACTAGCTGCACCCAACAACTTTGAATGATTTACTTGTGACAAAATTTAGAGGTTTGGATGTGTTAAGGATGTGATTTCATTGTGGAAGTGCAGCATAATTGCAATTATTTGGTGTTTGGATGGAAAATTAGGGTTTTTTTTTTTTTTTTTTTGGTATTATTGATACATTGGTCTCTGGAGACTAAATGGTTTTGTATGTTTGGTTATGGCCACACTTGTCAAGTGCCTGAAAAACTTTAGTTTTAGTGACTTATGGAGGGAATGAAAATCTGTTCATTATTTTATTCTCCTTTTCTTGCTTTTCTACCGTTTTCTAAGAGGATCTCTTACTCTCTTAATGGAATACTTTTTTTTTTGTGGTTTGTGCTTTAATCTTCTTTTTCAATTGAAAAGAAGGTTTTGAAGTAAAGACTCTTATGAAAATTTTGGAGTAGTCGCAAGTACTAAACATGAAAGGACCTTGAAGGATTTTTCGGTTGAGAAAAACAAGGGATTGAGAAATTTTTTTCATATTTATTAGGTCACGATACACCATAACACATAGCATTATCCCAAGTTTTCCAACTCTTATCATGAATGTTAGATAAAACATCTTAAACGAGTGTTGGAGAAGTGTCCTACTACCATTGCCGGCAAGCGTCGTGTCTAGATGATAATATGGAGTTGGATTTGTAATATTATGTAGCGTCTGAGGAGTGCTATGTTTGACTTGGTGCTAACTTGGTGTTGGACTTCAGCACAACTTCCATTTCGAAGTGTCCATGCATTATGGGTAGGAGCTTGGTTAACTTCAGGGAATTGATAAGGCTATATGACCTTTAATTACCATTCTCTGAAATTTCTTTCAAAGTATTAAAATTAGTCTTGGTTCTGGGTTTTAAGTAAAGAGTTATTTTCAAGATACTGCAAGTATAGCCCTGTTAACAAACGGCTATTCGTCTCTGTGCAACAATAGTGGTGCCAATCAAAGATGATGCAGGTATTGTTATATGTACGATTTTGTCTGACAACAAACTTTATAAATAATGCAGGAAACTAAACTTTCAGCGGTATGTGAAAAGGTTATGGATAAGTGTTTGGCGCCATCAACTATCGGTGGTGAAGGATGCGACAACATGACAATGATTTTGGTCCAGTTCAAGAAACCAGGCCAGTCTGTTGAATCCGCAGAGAACCAATCCTCGCCATCCAAATCTCCGGAAGAGGAAACAAAAGTGATCGAGGGTGGATCGAACTAGCACGCTTTTTCTGCCCCCAAGATTTTTCCCGTGGCCCAAAAATTTGGTTGAAAAGAAAAATCAGGGATCTCCATGACATCTCACCGTCGTCTATAATTTTAGATGAAATCTGGAAAGAGCTGATTAAGTGTTTAAAAAGAAATTGCATTTTGGTTTTGCCTTTTGTCTTTAGGATTGTTTATACAGGGATACCATTATTGCACTAATGTGTACAGATAATTTCAAAGCCAGTGAACAGCTTGTAGTATAGCACCCTTGTCTGATTAATGGAGATATCTGGGTAATGCACTGTTTGCCATCTTTCTTCATACGTACGTACGTAAATACCTATATACAAATATACATATTATATGATTTCATTTTTTTTTTTTATTTATTATTTTGAAAGCGTAGATAGATTTATAAATTTATTTATTTGAACCGAACTACGGTTATAATTTAAATAAAATAAACTACAAGAGGGTTTTCTGCTGGTAGGTTAGCTGTATTTATTTGGATGCTTTAAAAGGAAAAATGATGGGCTACCTTCTGGCAATGGCAAAGGATAGACCTTGGCAAGGGTTTGGTGGTCCGGTTGGCCTTGTATTATGTCAAGCTTGGACTTTAGGTACTCTTCTAGAAACCTGACTTAATCTGGAAACGAGCTAGGAACGCCTAGGTTGCCCTATTTAAGGTTCGAACTCTGATCTAATTCCCTAGGTCCAACCCTGGAACTTGCATAGCTGGTGAAGGCTTGAATTTCTTATGCTAGCTGTGACAAGGCTTCAATTTTTTGTCCTAACACCACACCCCTCCTATGTGCGGTCTAAACATAGTCATGCCAATTGTCTTTTTTTTTTTTTTTTTTTTTTTTTTTTTTTGTTAACTTAATCATCGGTATTCATAAATTCAATTAATTCAGTTCGAATAGCTATAAAGCCAATTAAAAAGTTGGCTCTCCCCATGTTTATTTTTTTATTTTTAAAACTTGAACTCGAAATTTTGATTACGAAACTTTAATGTTATGTTATTAGAGTCACAGGTCGTTGGTAGTCAAGCCAATTGTTACATCTAAAAAAGTATGATATAAAATTTTTATTGAACTTATCTGCTTGACATTGAACTTTGTTAAGTCATAGTATTCTGTCATTAGACATTTAAGGATGAAATTTGTATTCATATGGGTAACTAATATGCCATATAGGTATTTGACATGCCCCATTTTAATCATGTATGTTATTACAATGTTTTTGAGCAGTTTTAGTGCTAAAAAAGGGGAACAAAAAAAATTAATTTTGGATCCTCGAAAATTATTTCTGATTTTGGGTTTTGATTAGTCACGTCAGTACTACACTAATATGACACTATTTTTTTTTCGTCACTTGCCACTAAAAGACGTTATCCTGGATAAAGGTTTATTTGCTTTCCTATTGAAAAAAGGGAAAAAAAAATTTCAAAGATTAATTACACTTATGAAGAAAGAAGATAATGTCATCGCATTGTAAATTCAAATCAAACTGTTATCTATAGTGACAATTTTAAAATTGTTATTTATAAAAATTACTTTTGAGTCATAGATTTTTTTTTTTTTTTGGGATACGGGGAGATGTAATCAAACGGATTGAATCAAAAAATAGAGGATACAAAATTGAAAAATAGAGGATACAAGTGGGAGACTTTGCTACTTGTGCTCTTCTGAGGAACTTTGATTCATAGATAGCAAAAGAATTAATTTCACACTATTTTGGCACTGATGCGATTGATCAAACCTTTAATATGAGAATTATTTTAGGAGGAATCCGATGTCTATTTTTTTTTTTTAAATTAGTATTTTTTCCTTTTGATAATATATATGCAATATTTGTCGACTTGGTGCAAGAACAGGGGAGAGGAAAATTCACTTTGCCTCTGTTTTATCTCAAAATTATTCCATCCCATTATTTAATATATGTCAATCTTGCGTTTGTCTCCGTAATGATTATACTCTCATCCATCCTCACCCCCCCCAAAAAAACATTAAAAGTTGAAAAAAAAAAAAAAAGAAACCTTGGTTTGCTCCAATTTCTCATAATAGAGTGAAAATGCCTCAAGATCCAAAAAAATGGGGTGTTTTTTTTTGCCTTTCCAGACATCAAGGAAGTCGATTTTGAAATCAACATTCAGAAAATTAACTTTAATGCTACCTCAATGCCCTGCCAATCAAGTTGAAAAAAAAAAAAAAGTAAAGAAGTCGATACCTCGGATATCAACTTCAAAGACATCTGATTTTCAGAGATTCCTGACTTACATAGAACAGAGATTCCTGACCGAGTGTGGGGATTCCTGACAGTCTAAAGACGACATCTGAGAAGTTGACTTTAAAGTTGATAGATTCACAACCATCACAAATAAGTTAAATTCACTTGAAAAGACCTTTTCAGATACTAATCTCATCAGAAAATTTTTTAGGATACTCCCTAGAACCTAGAATGCCAAGAAAACAACAATCAAGGGAGCTCAAGACTTGTCAAATTTAAATGAGCTGAGAGGAAAGGTGATGATTTATGAAACAGAGATTTACCATTTAACAGAATCTGAAGAAAAGAAAAATAGCATTGCATTCATAGCAAAGAGGAAACAAAATCTGAAGAAAACAGCAGGGAAATGAGATGAACTTGTTAGCTGGATGTCTGTCTTGAATGCTCAGAAAAATAGCGTTGACAGATAAAAAATAAGGTCTTGATAATGATCAAAATTAAAAGAAATTTAAGTAAAAATCATATATTTAAGGTGAATGGAAAATGATCTAAAAATTGGGTCAAGTACAAAACACCTAACGACAAAGCCGAAGAAGCCCAATGGACATGCGATCAATCTTGCGCTTACGTGGGCTACCGCACAAACAGGGTACGGGCTCCCACGTGCCTGCACGGGCTACCGTGCAAGCTAACACGGTTAGCCGTGAGATTTGCCAGCCAACCGCACAAGACTGTGCAGTCAGCCATGAGATTGGCCGGCCACCTCTTCTCTCCACATGCAAACCTGTTTTAACTAATTTTGTCATTTCCCTCTCATAATATATTTACCCATTTGCCATCCTTACCATGATATCCTACTCACTCGAAAATTCATTCACTTCACAAGTTTTATAAACTTCTTGTATCTTTTTCTATATCACTGTCATGTGTCATATCTCTCTCTCTCTCGCTCTAAAACACCTCTTATTTGGGAAGTACATTCTAACCCAGAGATGCCTTCTTAGAAATATATATATATATATATATATGTATGTATGTAAATATAAATATATTGACTTCTTGGAGATACATACTAAAATTATCAATTTGTCTTCATCAATTTTACTTGTTTCTCTCAATGCAGCCAATTGTGCGCCTGCACGGTCTATTGCACAAGTGAGGCACGGCTTATCGCTTGCCTGCACGGGTTACCGTACAATCAAGGCACGGTCTATCATGCAAGCAAGGCTCGGTCTACTGCGTGCCTGCACGGCCTATTGCACATGCAAGGCGTGGCCTACTGTGCACGTTGCACAGCCAGTCACAGGCCTATTCTCTATGACTCTTGATGGGGCATTGCCCAAAACCCAAATCAAATGAGTCAATTCTCAAGTAACCCACGAAGGACACCTATGGACCGATATCTAACGATCATCATTACAATCAACCGAAGGGCCATAGTCGTTCAGATGATCTACCGAGGGTTTTCAGTCGCTCGGGTGTACCGAACGATAGAGTCTCAGTCGCCCGGATAGCCGAACGATAACTAGCCAAAAGGTAATCGTCCCGATCGGATAAGCCAACATCGACTCTTCAAACGATCAAATCATGAAGGTCCCTCAATCGATCGAACGATTCTAAGGAAAGTCAAAGTTTTCTTTATTTTCAGTCTCCCACTTCATAACGACAAATCTCGGATTTTTTAAATAAGGAAAACATCCCTTTCGAAAATGGTAGTTCTTCCGATATATGAGGATCGTAATCAATTCATAATATTTATCTCCGAGATTCCCGGATCAGTTCAAAAAGGAAGGTAAGATTGGAGTTCCCAGTGAGGCACGTCTCTAAGAGGTATAAGTGATCCCAAAAACTCTCAGAATAAGATACGCTCTCTAAGCCTAATACAAGGGGCACACTGACCACAGGGAACAACCTTCCCTCAACTCCCAGTCTGTTTTCTTCAATCGAAAACCGCTATTTACTGACTTGAGCGTCGGAGTCTCCCATCCGGAGCATCCTCCGGCGGTTATTGTAGGTGTATCCACCCATCAGCGGCTACTGTTCGAGTTAAGAAGGAGTCGATATTTGTGAAGCCATAACCAACCTCCAGCAGATTGAAGACGTCCATGGGAAACAGAATGTGTAATACCGACGCTGCGGTGTTCGTACAAGTACACTGTTCATGGAATATATATAAAATATTCCTCCGTTTATATATATAATTTTTTTAAAAAATTAAATTGCATTGATTTTCGATTTTTGGGTTTTAATTCAAACATTTAGAATATTCAATTATTAAAATAGAATAATAAAGTATATATAAATATATAAATATATTTTTCTTTTCATTTATTAAATTATTTATTTCCTCATTTATTTATTTTCAAATCTATCCAAATATATATATATATATAATAAGAATAATAATAATGAAAATAATAATAACAATAATAATAATAATAAACAAATTAAAAAAAAATCGAATTAGGGCTCGAAAGCCCTAATTCTCTCTTCTCTCTCTCTCTCCCTCTTTCTCTCTCCGTCTTCTCCTCTCCCTCACCGAAACCCACCGCCGCCGCCTCCGGCCTTCACCGCCATCGCAACCGCCCACCGCCTATTCCCTCTCACTCTCCCTTCGGTTCTCTCTCTATCTCTCTCCTTCTCTCTCTCGGCTTCTCTCTCTCACCCGCGAGTCTCTTTTTCTCCCACTCACGAATTCTCCTCCGCCGCTGAGCGCCACCGCCATCACCAACTGCCACCCATAGCCACCACACATCGACACTATCTCCCTCTCTCATTCTCTGTCTCTCAGTCTCCCTCAGTCTCTCTCGCTCTGCTCCTCCCTCTCCTGCACGCGTGCGACTGCGAGTGACACGCACGCGGCTGCAGCGCGCGACAGCTCCTTGCGCGCGCGCGACTACGCGCAACTGCTAGCGTGATAGCCTACCCCAGCGCTCGTGAGACAGCCCCTACGCGCGCGTGACCCCGCGCGAGACTGCCCTTGCGCGCGCGCGATGGCCCACGGTCTTTCCCCTTTTCTCCCAACCGTGCACCGCTCACTGTTGAGAGCCTGTTTCGATCATCGCAGAGCCCAAGCCTGTAGTGCAGACATTCGAAACCCTAGGCTATGACAACACTTCATCCACTGCGTAGGTAAGAGCCATCCCTTGAACAGTAGCTCTAGGGTTTGATTTCCTTCGGTAATTTAGACTAACTGATGGAGTTTGCTTCAAATTGGAAGCTTTGCAGGTCTTGGACTAAATGAAGTGTATTCAGAAGTTAGGGTTGTGAACTGCGAAAACCCTAGGTGAGGAGATTTATGTTCTATTCGATAAATTGAATGAATCTAGGATTGAATCTAAGGTGAAAAGTTCTGTATGTGTTTAGAATGTAAGTGGAATGCAAATAGAATACGATTTCTAAAATGTTTATATGTGATTATGAAGGTTAAGTATAGAATGTTACAGAAATTAGATTGTCTAATACAAATAAAGCATCTTAAAGGATAATGGGATCGAGTTGAGTTGATTTGAATGATTTCCTTTAGATTTAATTTGGAATATGCATGAAAGTATTAGGGTTTTGGGGTTGGAATGAAATGAGCCGTAAAATGAAGGATATTGTACATTTCATGTCTTCTTAGGTTATATTAAGTTGTTAAATTTGCATAATGGTATGTATATGAAGAATAGATTAAAAGTTGTGGTTATAGTTTAGGAACTGTCGTAGTATTTTACATTATAAGTCGTCTTGCATATAGGCAATCAAAATACAACTCCTATATTATGAAAATAGACTTCAATACCTTGAAAACGACATATGGTTTGAAGAAATCGGATGAAAATTGAAAAGTGTATGATTTTTCAAAGATTTTCTATTTTGCGGGAATTTGTTTATTTTATAGTTGTTTTCGATTTTGAACGGTTTTAGGTTTGAATTAAGATTGATTTTGATTTTGTTATTTATTTATAAATGAAATGCAATTGATGATATTAGAGTATATAAAAAAAATGGAGAATTAGGGTTTGCACGAACTTAAGGAAAATGATAAATCCTGAAAATAGTCGGAAAATTGATGAAATTCGTGATTTGATTAGGTTGACTTTCTTGGAGACTCCAGGAGTCGAGTTTGTTTTGGTTGTGGAAATAGGGAGTGACCACCCTCCCTAGAATGTGAGTGGGACCCTAATCTCTTGCATGAAATAATGAAACCTGATTTTACCTTGTTTTTAAACAAAACATACTTTGATATGCATTGATTCAACGTGTGATATTAAATCTCAAATCTGTTTTGTGACTTTTGGAGTGTCGTAAACTTATGATTACTATGACTATGCATCCATGTTTGAATGAAATGAAATTATGCCATGATTTGAGAACTTGAATGTTTTCTATTCTACGATTGCATCGGTTGTTGATTTGAAATGATTTTGATGAAATGTATTGGCACACGGATTTGAATCGTTTTGATGAACTATGTGGGTTGGATGCCCACTAGTTTTGTGTTGATATGATGTGATTGAGTCCCGGTGGGGGACGGATGTTCTTGATTGATTCTGTAGCTACGAAGGGCGTTTGTAGAGGCACGGGTTGCCCGGATACGCTTTGGCCAGAGGTATCCGCAAACGTCGTATTTGTGATATGTATAGGCCCGGTTGAACCATGTATTGGGGAGGTCCGTCAGCATAGGCGGTCTAGCACCGAGAGTTGCTTGTACATGATTGTGATGTTCCGTATGAGCCCAGTTGAACCGAAAGGGGAGGTCCGTCAGAATAGACGGTCTAACATTGGGAGTTGCTTGTACGTGCCAACGTCGGAGTCGAGAGCTACTTTTGAAACACTTTGCATAATAAAACCTCCGATGCGCCTGTCCTTGGTCATGGTTGACCATTGCCAGGATTCTTTCGGTTAGCTCTATGTTATACTTGATTTTTAAATGGATGCATATATGTGTGATATCGTGTGAATGATTAAAAGAGTTCATTTTATCGAACATATCATGATTTATTGCAAAAACTTGAAATTATTGGTTATGTATGATATTATTTGACACTCCAATTTTCACCTACACTATTAGTACTTGAGATTTATCCCCTCACTCACTGAGTATTCTTCCATGAGTACTCACCCCTCCTCTTTCCCTCCTCAGACAGGATTATTGTTGCACCGGAGCGACGCTTCAGATTTTGGAGATTTTGGTGGATTTGGGTGATTCACGACGGTGAGATCTTAAGTTTAATTTGAAAGATGAATTACGTATTATATTTTCGACCCTGCGAGGTCTTGTTGAGATCCGTAGTTGGCCGTGTACTTATTTTGGGATGACTGTATAATTTTGTATATTTATTTGCGAAACTCTCATATTTCATTTGTATTGAGGCGATTGTATGTATTTGAATAATACTTGGGAAAATTATTGTAAATTGTATAAAAATTTAGGCCCGCTCGATGTAGCGGCTGCTCATGCTCTAGTTGGACATGACAGTAGAGGTCTGTGGTTATGTTTGTTGATAGATTTTTATAGCCTTGCGTTGTTCTGGATGTCGGTTATGGGAGTTGTTGGTTTTGGAGAGGTCGGGATGACCATTTGTTTTATTTTCAGGATGAATGTTGATATACAGGTAAATTGTACATGGGAGACCTCCGATTTATGGGGAGGTTCTGTCTGATTTTTTGTAAAAATACAGCCGGCATCCAGGGCAACGAGTGGCTGTTCACGATTCCCGATTCGGGACGTGACAGAATGATTCTCTAAAATCTTATGACAATATTCGCTACGGTTATCTCCGACACGATACACGCCAAAAGAAAAAAGTCAATCATAGGCTTTGATGATGATGACCTTCCAATAGGAATAGATCTTCACCGTAAAGACCATATAATCATCACCCTCAAAATAGACTCTTATACTGTAAAAGGACTCCTCGTTGATCAGGGGGTTGATTGCGACCTCCTCACCTGGGACGCCTTCTGTAGGATGGGTTTTAATCCATCTTGGCTTTTGCCATCTACCGGATCCCTCCAGGGGCTTTCGGACGAGCCCACTTATCCTGAAGACATCATTTATCTCCCTGTGACCCTAGGAAGATCCTCCAATCACGCAACCGCTCATGTCCCCTTTCATGTGGTAAAACTCTACTCCCCCTACAACGTCATACTCGGCAGGCCCAGCTTATACGACCTAGAGGCATTACCGAGCACGAAACATATGAAAGTAAGGTTTAGGACACCGCTAGGGGTGGCTACCTTAAGAAGCGACCCTGATCCCTATGTTTTTTTCACGACACAAGACGTACAAGAAATTTTTCCGGTCGACACTCTAGAACCTAGAGAGTACACTGAGCCGAGAGCCAAGCCTAAACCAGGCGAAGAAACGATCGAGGTCCTTTTGACAAACGACCCCAGTCAGACAGTCAGGATAAGAGCCAACCTATCACCTCCCTTACGAGAGGCCTTAGTCGTCTGTCTGCAACGACACTCAAAAGTCTTCGCATGGACTCCAAAAGACATGCCTAGCATAGATCCATCGATCATAGCCCATAAGCTAACCGTTAATCCCGAATTCAAACCGATTAAGCAGAAGAAGAGGGTATTCGCCCTTGAACGTCAACGCGCCATCTAGAAAGAGGTTCAGAAGCTGTTGCCAGTAGGATTCATCCGCGAAGTCAAGTATCCCGAATAGCTGGCTAGCTTAGTCTTGGTGAAAAAGGCTAATGACAAGTGGAGGATGTGTGTAAACTTCACCGACCTCAACAAAGTGTGTTCGAAGGATAGTTATCCACTGCCCAATATTGACAAGCTTGTGGACAACTCCTCGGGACACCAACTTTTGAGTTTTATGGACACCTACTCTGGCTATAACCAGATCGGAATGGTGTCGAAAGATGAAGAAAAAACCAGCTTTATTACCGAATTCAGTACGTACTGTTACCGGGTCATACCCTTTGGTCTGAAAAACGCCGAAGTAACTTTCCAGAGACCGGTCAATACGATCTTTAAGGACCAATTAGGAAGGAAAATCGAAACTTATGTCAATAACATGCTCGGAAAGAGTGTTACAATAAAGGCTCATGTCGCAGATCTCGAAAAGACCTTTCAGACTTTAGAATGGTACAATATGAGGCTAAAACCCAGAAAAATATACATTCGGCCTTTCATGATTACTGATTGAGGGATAGAGGCCAACCCCGAAAAAATACAAGTAATATTGGACATGACACCCCCCAGACACTCAAGGAAGTGCAATACCTACCTAGTCGAATAGCGGCCCTAAGCCGATTCATGTCCAGAGTTGGCAAAAAGTACAAGCCCATATTTGACGCATTGAAAAGATCCCGACGGTTCGAATGGACGTCTGAGTGTCAAGCGGCCTTCGAACGGCTAAAAGAATATTTGATGCAACCGTCGCTGCTCTCGCGGCCCATTCTCAGGGAAGAACTTTACCTGTATTTGGCTGTCTCCGAACGAGCACTCTGTTCCGTAATGGTGAGACAGGAGTCCGCCATCCAGAAACCCGTCTATTACATCAGTAGAATACTAAAAGATTCTAAAGTTAATTAATAGCCCATTGAGAAAAGAGCCTATGCTTTGATTGTCTCAGCGATGCGCCTTTGACCGTATTTCCAAACCCATACCATTGTGGTACTCACCGATCAATCATTGTAGCAAACCCTCTAGAAGAGGGATATATCAGGACGGCTCATTAAATAGAGTGTGGAGTTAGGCGAATTCGATATCCAGTACCGACCATGACCCCCGCGATAAAGGGCCAAACACTGGCCGACTTTATTCTTGAATGCACTTTGTCCACGGTATCTGAAGGGTAACTTTCTCGCCATCAGGAAGAGTGGGTTACCCCTGAAAGGACTATCCATATAGACGAATCATTAAACTCTTCAAGAAGCGGCGTCAAACTCATATCGTAGGATCGAACGATTTTAAGGCGGAGTACACCCTCCGTTTTGATTTCCAAGCCACCAACAACCAAACCGAATACGAAACTCTGCTAACAGGCCTCGGATCGCCACCGACATGGGAGCACGAAATGTCAGGGTGTTTACGGATAGCCAGTTGGTCGTGAAGTAAATCAAAGGAGTTTACAAAACCAGAGACCTGGTCATGGCGAAATATTTAAATAAGATGCACGAGACGATGGACTGGTTAGGCAAAGTAGACATTCAACAAATCCCTTGTTCGAAAAATGCGCGAGCAGATACCTTGTCGAAGTTGGCTAGTTTTGATTCAGTTGCTTTCAGCCAAACAGTGTATATTGAAAGCCTACTGTATCCCAGCATCGACGAGCCTAAGGAGATCCTCCCAGTCGATTAGCAGCCTAGTTGGAAGGACCCTATAGAAGAGTACCTAAGATATGATCGCCTGCCAGAGTCACTGGGGGAAGCAATAAAATTGAAACGAAAGGTCGCGTACTATGCCATAATTGATGGGGTTCTTTACCGCAAGTCATTCACTCACCCGTATCTACGATGCTTGACTCCCGAAGAGGGAAACTACGTCCTTTAAGAAATTCATGAAGGAGTTTGCGACAATCATCTGGGTACCCGAAACCTAGTCTATAAGGCCCTTCGACAGGAATACTACTGGCCAATCATGAAGGATGATTCTAACAACTACGTTAAAAGGTGCGATAGATGTTAGCGCTTTTTATTGGTTCCTCGATCGCCCTCCACTGAGTTTAATCCAATATCCAGCCCTTGGCCATTTGCTCAGTGGGGCATGGACATCCTCGGGCTATTCCCCTAGCCACGGGACAACGAAGATTCTTGATTGTGGCAATCGACTACTTTATGAAGTGGGTAGAAGCCGAGCCTTTAGCCCAGATCACGACCGCAAAAGTCCAATCCTTCATGTGGACTCATATTATCACCAGGTTCGGTATACCACATGTCATTATCACAGATAACGGGAAGCAATTCAACAACCAATATTTTCGGGAGTTTTGCGAGAAACTAGAGATTCAATATTCTCATCGGTTGTTCACCTACAAACCAATGGACTGGCTGAAGAACCGACCGAATGATCCTGCAAGGACTAAAGACAACGCTGGACGATGTCAAGGGGCGATGGGTCGAAAAACTTTACGGCGTTCTTTGGTCGTATCGTACAATCCCTCGAAGGGCAACAGGAGAAACGCCTTTCAATCTAACTTAAGAGAGCGAAGTAGTCATACCCGTGGAAATGGGTATTTGTTCGCTTTGAGTAGCTCACTATGATGCCGGGCAAAATGAACACAACTTGCGAGAAAGGTTGGACTTACTTCCAGAATTGCAGGAATCTGTATCAACACGAATGGTGGCCTATCAGCAACAAATAACCTGGTATCATAACCGAAAGGTTAGAAACTGAACGTTTAAACCCGGAGAATTGATGCTACGAAAAGTGGAGGCTACTGGTCAACAACAACTCAGGGGTAAGCTCACCCCTAATTGGGAAGGTCCGTATCGAGTACATTCCGTAGTTCGATCGGAAACATACCGACTCGATAACTTAGATGGGTCAGCGATACCTAAGACTTGGAATTCAGAGAACCTGCGCATATAATATTTATGAGCCTTAGTGCTATCCAACAATTAGAATGTCTTGCTCATACAGCTTAAAATTTTCTCTATCGCTCGGAGGGTCTCAGTCGCCCAACTCCTACCGATCGTACGTGTCGTTAATAGGGGATGTAACTCCCCGGATGGGTGGACGCGACCCACAGCCAAAAATTTTCTCTATCGCTTGGAGGGTCTCATTCGTCCAGCTCCTACCGATCGTACGCATCGTCAATAGGGGATGTAACTCCCTGAACGGGTGGACACGACCCACAGCCTAAAATTTTCTCTATCGCTCGGAGGGTCTCAGTTGCCCAGCTCCTACCGATCGTACGCATCGTCAATAGGGGATGTAATTCTCCGGACGGGTGAACGTGGCCCACAGCCTAAAATTTTCTCTATCGCTCGGAGGGTCTCAGTCGTCCAGCTCCTACCGATTATACATGTCGTCAATAGGGGATGTAACTCCTCAGACGGGTAGACGCGGTCCACAGCCTAAAATTTTCTCTATCGCTCTGAGAGTCTCAGTCTCCCAACTCTTATCGATCGTAGGCGTCATCAATAGGAGATGTAACTCCCCGGACGGATGGATGTGGCCCACAACTTAAAATTTTCTCTATCGCTTGGAGAGACTCAGTCGCCCAACACCTACCAATCCACTTTGACAAAGACTGAAGAAAGACATGCAACTGGATGAGGAATAAAAAAGAGAAGAGACAGAATTTAAGTAAATAAAGCTTAACTTTTTCATTTATACCTGTGCGAAATAATAAATTCAGTTACAAGATAACATACACAAGCCGCTAAGTTGGGCTAAGTATACTACTAGAAATACACAGTATTGTCCTTCCACAAGCAGTTCTCAGCAATTGTTATGGACCAAGGAAATGATCCAAAAACCAAGGGAGAACATGATCCCTATAAACAATACAAAAATATAGTGCTAGGGACAAGAGAAGACGAGTCAAGGTTTTGCCACCCCCAATGCGCCCGGACTCTACTTACCCATCCAAAGACGGTGTGAGAAACACCTCCACCGCGTCTAGAGGGTGAGGACCGACCGAAAAAGATCATGCAAGGCGATACAGGATACACCCCCACGGTAGCAAGGGATCAGATTATGCTGACCAAAGTGAACGGCCAACATAATGAGATTCCATTCCAATAGTCATCTTCTTTAATGGGATCTCATTCTAGCAGAAGTCACCTCGGCCAAGAAGCGTCGCACGTTGCAGTACCCTAAGAATCGACCCCGGAAGGAACCATCCTCGGCCGCACAACCATGAAGGAGGAGTATTAATTCTCGACGAAAGAAAATGGGTATGCATCATGGCTATTTATAACAGTAAAAAGGAGAAACCTCAATTAATTTAAGGAATGTGAAGCGGATCAACACAAGCGCAAGTCGTAAATTCTGAAATAAATTATCTTCGGTTCCCCATAAAGAAAGTCGTATCTGAAGAGACATACTCACGCTCCTGGCATACAAAAAGGACGAATCAGAGTGGACCAAGCATCCCTATACGCTCATAACGTATGAAACACGCTTCACAGATCTTAATTTATGACTTTTATTTTCTAAGAAAGCCATAAGTTGGGGGTAAATGATGAGATATGACCCAAAATCCAGACCAAATGAGTCAATTCTCAAGGAACCCACGAAGGGCACCTACGGACCGATATCTAATGACCGTTATGACAATCTACCGAAGGGCCATAGTCGCTCAGATCATCTACTGAGGGGCCTTAGTCGCCCATATCTACCGAACGATAGGGTCTCAGTCGGCCAAGTAGTCAAATGATAACTAGCCAAAAGGTAATCGTCCCGATCGGGTAAGCCAACATCGACTCTTCGAACGATCAAATCATGAAGGTCCCTCAATCGATCGAGCGATTCTAAGAAAAGTCAGAGTTTTCTTTATCTTCAGTCTCCCACTTCATAACAACAAATCCTGAATCTTTCAAGTAAGGAAAGCATCCCTTCCGAAAATGGTAACTCTTTCGATAAATGAGGATCGTAATTAACTCATAATATTTATCTCCGAGATTCCCGGATCAGTTCAAGAAGGAAGATAGGGTTGGAGTCCCCAGCGAGGCACGTCTCTTAGAGGTATAAGTGATCCCAAAAACTCTCAAAACAATGTACGCTCTCTAAGCCTAACACATGGGATACACTGACCACAGTGAATAACCTTCCCTCAACTCTCAGTCTGTTTTCTTTCAATCGAAAACCGCTCTTTACTGACTTGAGCGTCGGAGTCTCCCCGCCAGAGCACCCTCCGGCGGATATTGTAGGTGTATCCACCCATCGATGATTACTATTCGAGTCAAGAAGGAGCCAGTATCTGTGGAGCCATAATCCACCTCCAACAACTCTAAATCATCTATCTCTCTAAATAATTACCCATTGCTATCTATCATCATGTGCCTTATGCATATCTCTCTAAAAAGACAAATTTCTTGGAAGTATAAGGACACACGACTGACCACACAATAGCGAAGTTTAGCATGAGCACTGTGCTCACAGGCGGCAAACTGTGCAATGGGCGTAGTCTACTGTGAGTGCATAATGTGTTCAAGTAGCTGACCGCAAATACACATGCGGTCTACTAGCAGTACTCCAACAACCTACCGCAAACTCAACCCAATTTATCGCGAGCACTTTACATGTAACACTGAAAATTCGGTATTAGAAAATTTTAAGTGAATTTTCAATTTTCTCAGAGAAAAAAAATAATAATTAAAGAATAATAATTAAATAAATATCGGGAGAAATTAGATTGTAAGTTGATTTTTGGATTGGGAATGCAATATCAAAAAATTCAGAGTTTAAAGTTTCAATTTTTATTCCTGCGTGTAATTTCGGAAATAAATTTAATAAGATTATAAATTTATTAATATCCCACATAAATATTAAAAGTTGAAATTGTTTGGTGCGAATCTCATGGAATGTATAAACACAGGATTATTGTAAGATTTTATAACTTTAGTTGGCTTGTGATGGTGAATAAATAAATAAATAAAATTAAAATTAAAATTAAAAAAAAAGAGATGGGTTGCCCTGTAAATGGGCCTGGGTCAACTCGTGTACAAGTCTATGTGAGTTGGGTCGCCTTGTCCAACAAGGAAGGACGACCCAAGGATGCGTAGGGTGATGAGTTTTGAGAGCTAATGCCCTGCCCAAGGTGTTGGGTCGACCCAAGACATGAGAAATTAGGGATAGGACACCTTGAGCATGTGAAAAGTGGATTTGGGTCACCCTGTCCAATAAGGAGGCAGCCCAAGAGTGTGTAGAGAAAGGATTCTGAGTCTTGTGATAGTTGGGTCGATCTGCACAAGGGTTTGGGTTGACCCAAGAGGCCCACTGAGTGTGAGTTCTGAGGCATAAAATCACCAAGTCGCCTTGTGCCATCATTGGGGTCGCCTTGTGCAATGAGAAATGAAGAGCAAGCCCACTTGTAAGTGTCCAAGTCACCTTGTGTCCCTAACAAGTCGCCTCGGTTTGTTTACAGAATGAGTCTCTGAGGCATCGAATTCACAAGTCAACCTTTGCTAAGCTTGAGTTACCTTGGGGGCTATGAAAAAGGGGAAATTGGGTTCACTTATCTTGTGTTCGAGTCGCCTCAAGCCCCTAACAAAACAAGGAACAAGTTGATTTGTAATACTTGTGAGACGACCTTCAAGCATGGAAAGTTATGAAATAACCAAAATGCCCTCCAAATATAAATGAAAACTTAAAAATTAAGAGGGATAAAATAAGAATTTCATTCCCATTATAACAAGGCTTCAACAAAGTTTTCGATTCTCATTTTTTTCCTCCTCTCCCGACACTCTCTTCTCTCCCTGTGAACTCCCTCTCCCTCACTCTTCTATTTTCATTTTTCTCTCTAAAAAAAGATTACCTCTCTACAAAATCACCCCATAAAAATTTTCAAACTCCCAATTAAATTTCTAGGTAGAGAAAGATTTGGGGAAAAATCTAGGATTTGATCCAAAAGGGAGAAAATCTAGGGTTTCTGTAAGCCAACACCCAAGGTTCAATTCGACCATAAAATTAAGGTAATTTTCTCATCATCTTCAAGAGTTTAGTTCCGTTATTTATGAATTTAATCTTTATGCTTGAAATGTTGGAATTTTTGTAGAGAGAAAAAAATAGAGTTTAGAGCAAGTTGATGTCAAACAAAATTTGTGAACTCTTTAAAGTTAATTTTACTCTTTTCAACTTAGATTTATGTTTCCTTACCATAAAATTTGAAATATCAATTTTAATTGTGAGATTTGGCTTGGGAATCTCGGTCTAGGGCTTATATGTGATGAAATTTGGGAAAATAGTGAATGAAAAATTTATATAGATGCAAATGACACATGAATAATGAAATAAGAATATAGATTCATGAATTTGAGAAATTAAAATTATACTATATTGAAAAAATTTCTAAATCCAAGAAATGGAGGTCATTTAACATTTGATTTATGATTATTGTTTCACGATAAAATAATTGAAACTCAAAAAAGGATTACCCTTAGATTAGTTGTAAATTGAGAATGTTCATCCTCTTAAGAGGTGAGCGATTTCTTACTTATACTTAAATAAGAAAAATTTTCTTTTATCAATAATACTTTCATTAAATTTTCTAAATGATTGTTCGAATTTTAGATTTATATGTTTTAGTATATATGGAATATTTCAAAAATTGAATTTGATATTTCTATACATCTTATATATGTTGAATGAATGAATGTGCCAAGTGAATTTATTGATGATAAACAAATTGGGTGTTGATTACGATTTGGAAATTATTAACATGGATGACACATGAAATGGTTTATAATTTTGTGAAATGGTGCAAAGGGTTTGTGGGGAAATAGCAGATTCTTGAAAAATGACTAGTCATTTTTCTCCATGGTGCGACCCGACAGAGTGACATGATGGGCTTAATAGACATGGTATGTAACCGAGCGCGATGGTACAACCATGATCGAATAACATATCATCTAAAAGGTATGGAACAGTTGGTTGTACCATAACGAAAACCATAATCAATGCCAAGAATGAGGGCATTTTTAAACGTTAATCACTAAAACCATTGGCGGTTTCACTCTAGGTCGTGGTAGACCTTTGTTGGAAATATTGATTTTAGGTTGCCCCATGTTTAAAAATGCAAAATAGTTGATGCATATGAAATCAAATTATAATGATAGTAAATTGTAATAGTTTGAAAACAATGATTTAAAATTTCTTTGTTTGAATGAATTTGATAAACAACATGATGATTTGAAGTAACCATGCATTTGATATATCCACCACACAAATTTTTATTTTTGTACAACTTGTATATCACTCACTGGGTATATTTTATACGCACCTCTTCCCTTTTATTTTACAGAGTGAGATTTGTAGACACTTAGTGACGAATTTCCAAGGAGCTGTGTTGTTGGACGTCATCGGGTAATAGTTCTCTTTTAATTAAGGTATTAATAGACCCAAACGGAGGTATATTGCAGAATTATTTTGAAAATTCAGTTTGTATAATGTTTATATGGATTTGAAATTGATTTTTGGTTTGTACTCCTAAAAATGAGGACCCTTTCTTTATATTTCCCTGGATTTTCTTTAGGAATTGTTTTATTAGTTAAAGATTGGAAAAGGATTCCATGAGTAAGGATTTGTTTTATTTTTATACTCTGTGGATTCGATTTGAATGGTTGGGTTGGCCCAATGCACGCATGTTCTGAGTAGAGATAGATCGGGCTAGTCCTTTTAATGTACAATAAGTGCATGCTGATTTATTTTTATGGTTAAATTATTTTAAAAAATTATTGGAAATTGATAAATATCTTGTGTTATCCTGGTATACAGATAGAGGTTAAACGTATGTCGGGATAACGCGATGGTTGTCACGTGCTCAATCTGAGGGTTGAGACGTGACATTACATGCTCAAACGATCAACCGTTTAACACAAGTGGCCAACCATAAATAACTTAGGATGCATGTGCAGCCAACCGTCAAATATAGGCGGCCAGCCGACAGTACTCAAACAGTCTATAACGCAAGCAAGGCGTAGTTTACCGCGTGCCTGCACGGCCTATCACACACACAAGGTGCCGCCAACTACACACATTGCACGGCCAATCATAGGCCTGCACTTCCTTCCATTCTCTCTCACTCTGAATCATCTCTCTCTCTCTCTCTAATGCTTAGTTTGGGAGTCCAGAAAAACAAAAGAAAAGAAAAGAAGAGAGATGATGAAGTTTTTTTTTTCCATTTTATTTGGCAGTTTTAGAAATAAAAGAAAATGATATGAGATTTATTTAAAATTAAATATTTTTCTAATATCTTTTTAAAGGTAAATTTGATATATTCATGAGATAACTTTTTTTTTCTCTCATTTTCTTCTCACTTTTGGAAAGAAAATTTTTTATGTTTAAAATCATCCAATTTCTTCTCACTTCTCTCCTTATAAAACTCCTATGTGAAGGAAATGGAGTGATTTTCTCTTATAATCACTTCACTTCTCTCGGATTCTCTCAATCCAAATATAGTGTAAATAATAACCCATCTGTCATCTACCATCATGTGCCTTATGCATATCTCTCTAAAAGGATAAACTTCTTAGAAGTACAAGGAGACACGGTCGACCACACAATAGCCCGGCCTACTGCAAGCACTCCATGTGCTCATAGGTGGCCGACCGTGCAATGGGCACAGTTTACCATGAGTACATAATGCGCTTAAGTAGCTGACCACAAATGCACATCTGAGGATCAGTCTCAACCTCTATAATATTGTAATTGTCTGAGCCTAATTTCGTTACAATATGAGGATTAGCCTCACTTACTATAACATCCCTGTCTTTGAAAGAAGTCTGTGGATCATGTGGGATCCACGATCTAGGAGAGAAAGTATTTCAAGAAGAAATACTAATTCTAAAGGTTTCATTCGCACCTAGGAAGCAAGTGATGTGTATTGTTTATGAAAATAGTAAAAAATCCAAGAAATTGCCTGGGAGTGGACGTACACCGGGTTGGTGAAACCATTATAAAAATCCCTGTGTCTGATCTCTTTTTTTCTTTCAGTTCATTTAATTTTGTTACTTCAATTTTAATTAATCAAAAAATTTCAAAAAGTCAGAAAATATCTATTCACCACCTCTAGCTATTTTACAAATAGGTAAAAAAATTTGTAAAGTTTCAAAAAGCTAATATCTTTCAAAAGTTCAAAAATGATACAGGAAAAAGCATCAAAATAGAGGAAGAAAAGAAAAAGTGGTGTGCTATGAATATAAAAGATTTGGATATATAAAATATGAATGTTCGTCATTACAAAGAAAATGCAGAAGTTTTCGAAGAAAGTTAAGATAGTAACATGGATTGATTTGTATGAATCCAACTCAGAATATGAGGTTTCAAAAATGTAGACGAAACTAACATCTCTTTAATGGTAGACACATTGGTGAATTCTGATCATACTGTAAATTTTAGTTCTAAATGTAATGAATTGTTGAGGGCTAATTTTAAGTTGATGTGCAAAATCTTAAATTTAGAAAATGAAAATGATGGTTTGAAACAAAAAATTTAGTTTTGAACTCTAAAAACATTGTTTTAAAAGAAGAAATTAGTTGTTTAAAAAACTAAAGTTGAGAATTTATCAAAATCAATAAAATCAACCTTTCAAAAATTTAATGAAAGTGATAAAAAAACTAATTAGATTACTTGTAATTCAACGACTTGATTTCACAAAGATGGTTTAGGGTATAAGTCTAAAGATGGGTTTGGTTTACAATCTAGTGTAATTGAAAACAAAGAACATAAAAAATTCCAAACTGCAAAAATCAAGGATAGAAGTAGGATTCATAGAAACAAGGTTTCTAGGGATAGAAGAAATTACATAACACCAAATTTTAATAGAATTTTTAGAAATTTCTATAGAAATCCGAAATCTAAATTTTTAAAAATAAAATACATATATAAAAATGATAATTTTCAAAAAATAAAAATGACTTAACTTGTTATAATTGTCATAGAATTGATCATATTACTAAATTTTGTTACTTGAACAAACTTAATAATAATTAAGAAAAATTTAATTATAGCACAAACTTATTTTTTAGAGAATCTAAACTTATTTGGGTTTCTAAAAACAGATGATATACTAGTTTATTGTGCAGGAACATAAGACAAAAATTAAAAGAAAATGGTATGTGAATACTCGATGTTGAAAACACATGACGGGAGACATCTCATTATTCAAAGAGTTAAAAAAAAAAGATTATTGAGTAGTGACTTTCAGTGATAATAAGAAAGAAAAGATATTGGCAAATGTACCATCAGTATAAATTCTACATCTATTAAAAATATTTTATTTGTAGATAAATTATGCATAATCTTTTAAGTGTGAGTAAATTGTGTGACATGCGTTATGATGTGTTATTTAAAAAAAAAATAAGTGTATTGTCTTTGTTGGTGAAATAAAAAATAAAACTATAAAAGAAATTTTTCTAGGTTATTCATTAAATAGCAAAATATTTAGAATTTTTAATAAAAAACTAGAATTATGAAAGAAACCATTAATGTAAAATTCTATGAAAATAAATTTCGAAACTTAGAAAATGAAGAAAATATTGAAAATATAAAAATACAAAAACTTCACCATAAAAATGACAAAAATAAAGGTATAGAAATTTAAAATGAGTTTAGGGAAGAAGTCATTATAAACTAAAAATTTTTACCTAGTTAAGATATAGATGAAGTCATAAGAATTACGTCAAATTATAGAAATATGAAGAATCAATTTATATTATTGTCTAGCATAGAGCCGGATCAAGTTGGAATATGTATCAATAAAAAATTATTGTACTCAAATCTTATGATTACAACAACAATTTAAAGATTATGGATTGGATTATAAAAGCGTTTTGATAAAATGTGATAATATAAATGTTATATGTCTCACAAAAATTCTTATAAATCATTTAAGGTCTAAACACATTGAAATTAGATACTCTTTTATAAGAGATTACATTTTAAATAGAGATGTTTTAGAATATGTTGATATCTAAAATCAATTGGTTGATATTTTTACAAAACCCTTAGATAAAGAAATATTTGAATTCATTAGAAATGAAATTGGTGTTTGTTTCCCCTTTTAAAAAAAGAAAAAAAAAACAAAAAACTCTACGGAAATGTGGGTAGAAGTAGAAAATAGTAGTTCTATATTTTGCATTATTTTGATTGTTTTTATGTTCTGTTTTGTTTAATGTTTGAAATTTCTGAATCTAAATTTAATTTTCTTTTTATTTTTGATGAAATAGAAAGGGGGAGATAAAGAAATAAAGAAATGGAGAAAAATTTGTTCACATATTAAGGGGGATAACAAAATGTTCATCTGTTCATTAATAGAGAGAGAGAGAATGATTTTTTTTAGTATTCATGAGCAAATTTTTTTAAATTTTTATTTATGGTTTTATTGTCATAAAAAAGAGAAAATTGTTAAGGAAATTATTGTCGAGTTTTAATATTTTGATAATAACAAAACCCTATATGTGTTACTAATCATTTTACCAAGTGTGTAGATTTTTAAAATATTCATTTTCAAGTAATACAATTTTTTATGGGTAGAAGTTGAAGTTCTATAGAAGTTCTCGTGAAAACTTGATATATCTACTTCATAGAAAATGTTGGCATAAAAACATGGGTATTTGAAAATGAGAATTTAAGACCAGATATGAGTTGTTGTGATTTTAATTCATTTCAAAACCTAACTCAATAAATTAAATGCAGATCAAAAACTGCACTTAATCCTAGAGCATGTGTAAATTGATTAATTAATATCAAACTGTTTGAAAGATTCAAATTCAAGTTTTTACTCAAGGTAAATTTCAAATTCAAAGTTTGAAATTAGATTTTCAGAAGATATGACTGATTTTTAGGAGGTATTCTTCCAAGTGCAACTTTTTTATCAATCAAAAGATTTCAAATTTGAAAGTTCCACACTTTAAAGTAATTGTTGGATTTTAAATTTGAATAATTATATCTGTAAAAATTAGAAAATATGATGGAGAAAATTAAACACAAAGTTAGAACTTAACCAGATTTTTACAACAATAAAAGCTGCTAGGAAGTCAATTTTGCAGTCATATATTTTCAAGATGGTAACTAGTTTTGCATATATTTTTTTTTTTTTGGATTTAAAGTTTGATATACAGAGAATATTCGGTATCCTTTACAGAGCTATTTCAACACTTTTGGAGTGAGATATTCATTCTAGAAGTCGGCTATTTGAATGGCATGGGAAAGCATCTATCATGTAGAGATTGTTTTGTAGAGATTATTTTTGTATTTGTTTTGTATAATTTCACAAGTTTGAAGAGAGTGTGAGAAACATATGATTGAAAGGATTAGCTAGTTGGATGAGAGGTAGAATTGAATCTTGTTGGACTAATAATCCTCAAGGTTGGAGGTGTAGATTGACAATAAGTGAATGTATTCAAGCTTGTAATTATTGCACAATAGTAGAAACTAGTTATCACTTAACTTCGACTTGCTTAACTGGAAGAGTGAACGTAAATACAAAATCAAATCACTATAAATTGAGTTTGATCTCTTTATCTTTACTCTTTAATTTATGTACTTATATTTACATAATTTATATAGTTTGACTATATGTTTAATTGAGATTTTAAGTTGAGTAAAATTTAAAATTTGAAATCAATCGATTCAACCTTCTTTTTTGTTACACCAGGACCAACAACTTTGATGGAAAATTTAAAACTATTAAAAACTTAAAATTATAATTTAAGGATTTGATAGAAAAGAACAAATTTCAAACCATAGAGATAAAGCCAAAAGATCACTACAATAATGAGAATCAAGAGGCTAAATATGTTACATAACCCTAGGGATTAATTGACCTTTTTTTTTAACGAAAAGAAAACAAATCTTGTATATCTAAAATCGAAATATAAAATTAAAATATCTCAAATTTAAATATTAGATATGCTTGATTTGTATAATTTATGATAAAATTGTGTTGATTAAAATAATAATTGATGTTTTGTTTGTTGCAGCTAAAATTGAAGAGACTTTGAAAAAATATCTGAAGAAATATTTTTTTTATTAAATTCTTTAAAAATCTAAGTAATAAATCAAAATATATGAAATTTTTTTGTATGAAAAAAATATATATTTATTGCAGAAACAAAATTAATTATTATGCACATAAATATATAATTGTGCTACGTATGGTAATCATGCTGAAAAAAGGGAGGAGATCATGACAATAAATATATATGAGGAGGCGAGAGAGAGAGAGAGAGAGAGAGAGAGAGAGAGAGGGAGAGAGAGTAGAGGTACGTTCGAAACCATGGGAAAGCGTGTGGGGTTGGTCTTGGGGAGTCTATCCCAGTTATTAGGACTCATGCCCCTCCAGGAGTTTCCTCTTTTCAATTTTCACTTGATTTTTTGATTTTTGCAGACCACGTGTAGTCTATCCATGTGAAAAAGATTTAGATCTAACGGACCAAAATCAATTTCAATGAAATTACAAAAAAAGACATAATGCTTATCTGCAAAATCACCAAAAATATTCAATATTTTTATAATTTTGTTTCATTTTTTTAATATTTTAAAAAATAACCAACCTTACCAAAGAGAGATTTTGAGTAATAAAATGGTTTGACTTAGACATTCAGTGAATCAACAAGCAGGGGTGTGTAATATTTGGTGATAATCAAATATTCGATCGAATCGAATTAAATTTGAATTCGATTTTTAGATTCGAATCGATTTTCGAATTAAAATTTTTAATACGAATTCGAACCGAAAACTGAATTAGAATTTTTAATTATCTATTTTTTATTTATTTTGATTATTTATTATTTATTTTCTTTTTTATTCAAATTTTAATTTATAATTTTTTTTAAGCAAACAATAAAATAGTAGTTAAAAAATTTATTGTTTTATCAATTTGAATTTGATTAAATTGGATTTATGTAAAAATTTAGATCTCATAAATTAAAATCAATTTATTTAATTTATTCGATTCAATTTAAATTCAAATCGAAAACTAAATTTCAAATTTAAACGAATTAATTTTAATTTTAATTTAAAATTAAAAAATATTAAATTAAATTAATCGAATCGAATTAATCAAAAAATTTAAAAATCAAACCAAATAGCCCTTATTTGTCTTCTCCTCTTTCCTTTCAATCAACACACCTTGTCCTCTCTCTCTCTCTCTACACTGAAGTGGAGTAATGGAGCTCAAGCATTGAAGGGGCGACGAAAGGGTCTCAACGTGCATTCCTCGTGCATCCTCAGAATCTTTCATCGGCAATCGTGCATTATCTGGTGATTTATTATGTTCTTCTTCTTCTTAATCGATCCTCTTCTTTTGGGTTTCTTTATTTCGATTTTGCTAATGTATTTTTTTTTTTAATAAGAAGAAGGTTGGATGAAACAGTAAGATCAGTTTGCATCGCCATGAAGTTTCTGAAATGATCTGTAACAATTCCATTGCTTTTGTTTTGTTTTGAAATAAAGGAACAAATGTTTTGACACTAACCCGACTCGACACTCTCTCTCTCCCCGTGGACAAGACAGAGAAATGGAAGTAGTGATGTTGTTCACTAACCCAAGAATTAGTACGGCATGGACTTGCCACTCTCTCTCTCTCTCTCTCTCCCCACGGACAAGACAGAGAAATGAAAGTGGTGATGATGTTGACTAACCCTAGAATTAGTACAGCATGGACTTGCCACTCTCTCTCTCTCTCTCTCTCTCTCTCTCTGGACAAGACAGAGAAATAAAAGTGGTAATGGTGTTCACCAACCCTAGAATTGGAACGCATGGACTTCCACTCTCTCTCTCTCTCTCTCTGTGGACAAGACGGAGAAATGAAAGTGGCGATGTTCACTAACCTAGAATTAGTACGGCAAGGACTTGCCACTCTCTCTCTCTCTCTCTCTGTGAACAAGACAGGGAAATGAAAGTGGGAAAAAATATTTTTATCCTTTTTCAGCTCCCAAACGTGCCATAGAAGCAATACCTTTTCTTTTTTTTATTAAATATGTAAAATTAGAATTAAAATAATAAAAATAATAAATCCAATCAGCTCAAAAAACTATATGTTATACAAATATTGAATTATTGAAAAATATAGTACAAAAAAAAGAGAAAAAAAGAGTAAAAAACATGATCTATTTACATGAATATGCATTTTCTTTTTTAGAAGGGACAATTATAGAAAGATTTGGAGAGAAAAGAAAAGATTAAGAGAGAAAATTATGATTTTTTTTTGGAGTTTTAATATGAGATTAAAGAAGAAAAAATGAAAGATTTGGAGGGATTTTAATTTAAAAATTTTTCTCCTTAAAAAGTGAACGAAATGGAAAGAAAAAAAATATTAGAGTTAAAATATTTTTATATTCTAAAAATATCTTTTAAAAACTGAAAATAAAAATTTTTATTTTTAATAAATCTTATTTTTTTTTTCTTCTATGAAACTCCCAAACAGAACGGAGATAAAATTATAATTTTTTTTTTCTCCTAATTAATCTTTTTTTAACCCTCGAACGTGCTATTAAGGTTAGATTGAATTTTAAATTAACTACTTGCCGGCCAACCAAAAAAAAAAATGCAGGCTGTCTGGATCTTCTTCAATAAAAAAATGCATACATTTTTTAAATTCAGCCAAACCTTAATAGTCTCTTTAAAAGAAATACATATTCGCGTGGAATGTTTGAAAATTGCCCGTGCATGGATCTCCTTCTTTATTTTTTTTTTTCCATATTATATTTTTTAATAATTTAATATTTATATAAAATAAAGGTTTTTTGAGCTGGTGGGTCGATTATTTTTGTTATTTTAATTTTAATTTTACATCAATATTAATATTTAATAAAGAAATGACTTGAATACCATTGAGAGCTAAAAAAGGATAAATATATATATATATATATATATATATATATATATATATATATATATATATATATATTACAGCTATAAAAATATGAAAAAAAGGTTGATTGTTTTGTTTTGTGTACAAAAGGGGAATAACTCACGAGACCGACTTGCCATCTTGGGAAATAACCCATCAACACGCCTTGTCTTTTGTTTTTCAATCTTTGTCTCAATCTCTCTCCATCTCTCCCTCTCTTTTTACACTGGAGTGGAGTGATGGAGTTCAAGCATCGAGTGGGCGACGAAGGGGTTTCAACGTACATTCCTCGTTCTTCCACCGAATCTTTCATCGGCAGTCATGCATTACCTGGTGATTTATTATAATCTTCTTTTTCTTAATCCAATCTCTTCTTTTGGGTTTCTTTATTTCGATTTTTCTAATGTATTTTTTTTTTATAAGAAGAACGTTGGATGAAACAGTAAAATCAGTATTATTTATTGCATCGCCATGAAGTTTCCGAAATGATCTGTAACAACTCCAGTGTTTTTGATTTTCTTTATGTTTGATTTTTTTTCCCATCGTTTTTGTTTTGAAATAAAGGAACAATTGTTTTAGCACTAACCCTAGAATTAGTACGGCATATTTCATTGTTATGTTGTTTTAATATGATCAGTAATCAGTTCCTGGCCATCTCTCTCTCTGTGTCTCTCTCTCTCAGTCTAATATAGTTTTTACAACAAATATTTTTTTGTTTTGTTTTGTTATGTTTGTGAATTATGATTCCTTGATGATGCTAAACAATGAACTTTTTTTTGTTTGTACATTTTTCTTTTCTTTTTAAATTTTAATGTAACATTAATTGTTAGGCTTGCTCTACCTCTAGTGATTTTCGATGCAGACAGTTTGACCCAGACTTTGGGTACTTAGCGAAGCAAATCACTAAAAGTAAACAACTTCAATCTAAGTCTAATATAGTTTTAATCAACATTGACAAAATCAAACTACATAAATAAAAAACATTTTTCAATCAAAGAGCAATTATTTATATTCAATACTATTTTACTTATTTACATTTGTTTAGTATTAGTTAAATGACAACCAGTGGTCCCATTAACCAAGATTTCGAATTTAAGTTTTGATAATGAAAGAGAGAGTCCATCTCTAAATTGGGTCCTTGGGTCGTACAGTATTCGAATTGGGTCCTACAGTATTCAAATCGAATTAGTCGGGCTAAGGAAAAAAAAAAGGATTGTGAGAAAAAAAATAAGCAATTTTATATGCAATTCCTGATAATTACATGAGAACAAAATTTTTAAGTTAATTTTAGTAATTTTTTTACTTATGTGTTCGTAAATGAACTGTATGTTGATAGCATTATTATGAACTGGCGTTAATTTTTTTTCCTTATTGATGCAAACCAAAAATTTTCCTGATAATGCTTGATCAAAAAAATAATTTTTATAGATCTGTTTATGTTGATATGTTGTTATCCTCTCTCTAAACGGATGTGCATGTGTTTGTAATCTTAGTTCTGGAAATTGTTATGTATAAGTTTTCTTTATGATGCAAAACAAAGATACTGGTTTTGTACATGTGAATGTGTTTGTGTGTGTGATTTCTTTTCCCCCTTAAATGTTGTTATGCCTTTATGATGCAAAACAATAGATGTGTACTTTTCTTCTTATGTGAATGTATGGAGATGTAACCTTGTTTTCTCTTTTTCTTTATCAGCTGGCGCTGTGAGCTCTGGAACTAATGGCAGCAGAGTCCATGTAATGGAATTATCGGAGAGGGAGAGAGAGAAGAGGAGGATAAGGGAGGAGATTATTGCAATGGAAGTTATGAGGCAGGAACTTGAGGCAGAAGTAAGGAGAGAGATTATGATTGACAGGGAGTTCTCAAGAATGAGAAGTGAGGGGCTTTCCTTGCTGGACACATCAATCCGTTCCTCAATGTCGTCTATGAGGCGGCCATACGGTGCTGGGTTGGGGGGAAGAGCATTGTCTGATTTAATGCTGTCTAATGCTGTTGGATTGGGGGAGAGAGCATTGTCTGGTTTGATGCTCCCATCTGGCGTTGAGTTAGGTCAGAGGGCAGAGTCTTTTCTGGCCTTGTTGCGCAATAATGACAGGAGTGCAATTGCCGAAAGAACATCTCTTTTGTTAGGCGAGGGTACATCATCTTTGTTATCCCTTTCTGACAGCCAGCATCAAAGGGTTGAAACTGAGAGTAAATCGGCATTGTTGCCCAAATCTGAGCCGGAATCACTTCCGGTACCTATTTCAGAGCCTGGGCAGTTGATGTTGTTGGTAAGTGATTGATCATGCTGCTACATTTTCTGCTTTCTTCCTCATTATGTTATGGTTAGCTTAGATATATTTATTTATTTGGGTGAGTGAAAATCTTACTCGAAGAGCATTGGGATTGTCCTTCCCTCCTAGTGTGCTTAATTTGGTTATTGAGATCTGTCGCATAACCTTTCATTGTGGGTTTGCTTTTAGTTTATTTGGGATCCTCATCTTTTTTCAAACCAAAGTGCCTAAATTTTCAATGATTCAAGGCTTTAGTCTAAAGCTTCTATCTAATGTGTGGTTTATGATTTTTCTTCTTACGATCTTTATGGTTGTTGGTTGAACTCGAGGAATGACCAGACACCATTGTTCAATTGAATGTCCCTTTTTTTTACTATACTATTTTATTATCTTTAATTGATTGAATTTGATAATCTATTCTCTTGGTTGCACTATTCTTGCCTTTTTTCTATTTAAATCTTCTTCTTTCCAAAAAATAAAAGATAGCATTTGACATCTATCCCTTGAATCCATGTGGGTTGCATCCAACCTTTTATCACGAAGTAAGGGAATAGGCAGTATGGAGATGGAGTAAACTAGAATGCTTCACAAAGTACTACATAAAGAAGTCCGTCTAACCTCTTTTAGAGAGATACCTGTCCTACTAACATACAAATCTCATTAAACCTCGCAAAAGCTTGTTCCTATACTTTAACTTCTTTAAGTTTAGCCTCAATAGTGGATCCTATTGGTTGAGTAGTTTTCCGAACTACATCTAATTAACGATATAAGCTAAGGATGCAAAATTTGCATTCTATCCTATAAGAATGAGTCCCACATCCTTTAAATTTTGAGGCTCAAAACTATTTGACAAATGATTGTGATGTGCCTCAACGTGAAGTTTTGTACCTTTTAAGTGTTGTAAGTTACAACGTTAAAAAAGTGCCAAATTTTGAATTTGAAGTGTATTTTTTTACTTGACCACTTGTATATGGGATACCAACTAATCCAATTCGAATATTTCGGGACTCAATTTAGGAATGAGTTCTTCCAACACCTCAAATTTGAGATTTTAGTTAAGAGAGTCTGGTATCCTGCCACTAGATCCACATAACTATACTTATCTTCGAGGAAGTTTTGAGCATCAATGTTGCTTTGAGTAAGTTTTTACTTATTTTTGTTATTATTTCTCATAGATGGTTTGATGTATCTCACATTCAAATTATGCACTTTTTTAGTTTTACAAAATTTATAAACTTTAAAAAGTGCGAAATTTAAATTTGACACATATCATACTCATCTTTGAGTTAGTTCTAAGCATCAATTTTCCTTTAAGAAAGTGCAAATTCATTTTTATACCAAATCTTAAAAGCTTTGTAGCAAAGATACACCATCGGCATTCTTTTCCCAAAGAATGAGTTCCACTTTTATAAAATAAGTACAACCATTGAAAGATCACTTTGAATTCAAGGTTCTTTTTTTTTTTAACAGTTTTTAAGTGTTGCTACTTGACAATACTAAAAATATATAGGAGTTGATTACGCTAGAAAAAAAAAAAAAAAAAAAAAAAAAAATTTCCTGACGATTTTTTTTTTAAAAACCATTCCCAACATTTTATATATAGTAGGGGTTGGAAGATTGCATTAATTTCATAGAAGTGGGAACTCAATTATGCATCGAAGCTAGTTTTCTAAAATTCTTCAACGAAAAGAAAAGGTTTATAATACAAGAATTCTTAGAACCAAATTTGAAACCAAGACTAATTTTTGAGAATTTATAATCAAACTTGATTGTCATTTTACATTTTTCTACTAATATCTCGTTCTTCAAGATTACATAATTAGTTTAAATTTTTAATAATTTATAATCTTTGCAAAAGATGCCTTATTATATTCTAAGTAGCTTTATTGCATTATAAACTTGCCATACTTAGATGGAAATTGAGCAATTATGGAAGGGCTAATAGTATAATTGGTAGATGAATTGTCATTTTACCTATTCGAATCGGATGAGATTCGTTGTGAAGTTTTTGGTTTTGATAGGGAGAAATGTCGAGCCGGTTGCTTCCTTGTAGCGTTTCTCCAACACTTTTGTAACTGTGTTTTCCCTTAATTTCCATTCTCTTAAAATGAAAAATATACGCCCACTTCATTTTATCACTCGTTTTTACTGGATTTTGACTAATATTGGTCTGGTAGGTCTTGAATGACAATACCTTGTTTAATTTCATTTTTGGATGCCAATGATAAGAGAGTGACTTTTAAATTAGCTTAAAAAGGATTAGTTGGAGCTTTTTAAATACTGCGATGGAGATAGAGTTTTGGGAATAATTAGAGAAGGTGGATAATAAGAATTGTTTTTGAGTATGGTTATGTATTGTCTGTCCCCTTCTTCTTAATGAGGAGTTTAGAACTTGATTTCAGATTTTATATGGTTTGACTACCGAGATCCCTTTCATGTGTTCTTTTTACTTTGGTTGTTGATCCTTTAGCAGGATGATGGAGACAGGGATTCAAGCTAATGTCTTTCCTGACCTCATAGTGGAGAATGATAGTATTTTTATTTTTCATTTTTTTACTTGTGGGTATCATTTTCATTCTTAATGATTCCACAATATGATTATTTTTCTCTGCATTTTCTAAAAGAGTCTCTTCTTATGCTTGTGTTTTTGGCATGTACTTTGTAACTAAATGTTTCCTTATTGCAAGGCATTATTTCAATCTCACTTCCCTACTCCTTAACCCCCTTTTCCTCTAACCAATTTTGGAAGGCAAAGGGGTAGAAGTTAAGCTTTTACTGGGTTTAAGGTGCTTGACCAAATGATTTTTGAATAAAAGAGGAGGCCTCTCAGTTGTTTTTAACAACGTATAGAGGTTTGCAAGGACGGAAAGAGGGAACATCTTATAAGTACTTCTAAACTAGCCAAATCATCAATAGAATGGCTAATTACTACTTGACGGAGAAAAATTTTCCAAAAAGAAAGAGGAGCACGTCAATGCATATGCATGACAATACAAAGGAAAACACTAAAAGACCAATAAAATGGAATATACATTGTATATCTTAGATAGACAACTAATCTATTTCTTTTAGACTTCCATTTATAATATAAAAAGTAAAAAATAAAAAAGCCCCCTTCCCCCCACCAAAACCATGGGAACCAAGTAAACCATTTTAGGCAAATCTCAGTGATGCAGCCAAGGAAGATAAGCTGGATAGAAAAAATGGTTGAAATCATAAAATGTGAGGGAGAGAATCAGAGAAAATTGATTTGACTTTAACTGCCAGCCTTAAGATCTTAGAGTGTATTTGCCAGAAGCCCTTAGGCTGCAAAGTACTTATCCCCCTTACATGCTGTTGTTTTATTGCCATCACTTCATTCTTTTGGTCTTTTCTTAGAATTGTTCTTTTCTCCTTTTTCCTTTTGTTCTGATAATTACAAACATGTTCCTCCTATGTGTGCTCGTAATTTATGGGAGATGTGTCGCTAAATTATGTCCTAAACAAAAAATAAAATTTCACAAAAAATGTAAGTTTTGTAGGTCCTTGAAACTATGGACATGTCGTATGAAAGTTTCATAATCAATTTTGATATTGCTCATTTTTATTTAGAAAAGTGATAGAAATTTATATCCAATAACCCAATTTCTTTTTTATAGATTTTGAGAATTTTTTCTCATATCTAAATACATCATTCTATAAAAGCATTTGACTAAAACAGAAATTTTTGTATATGCAAATAATGCTTCCCAACCGTTGCCTAGTGGCTGGACACTGTACCCGTTTCGAATCTTGTGTGAGAGCTTTCCCACTTAAAGGGTCCAACCCGACTCAAAACGGATTTAGTCAGCCCTAATGCTCCATTTTTTTTAAACAAAATCATTTACCATTGGCTGTATATAGTTGTCTTTTTTTTTTTTAAAATGGATTCTTGTATGAAAATACCTTACTCCACTGGTTTTAGCTTTCGGAGGAAATCTTTTTTTTTTTTTTAAACAAAATTGAAGAGACACATTCTCTTTTTGTAAATTTTTTTAGTTTAGTTTAAAGACTTAGAACATGGCCTAGTCGTCTCACGTAGATGATTCGATTGAAAACAAATGGGACTTTCGAAAGCACAGGGGATTGTTCTCTAAGGTTGAAGGCTATTCAAATCAACTCCATTGTTATGGGCTCATAGGCAAATGCTTTTATTTATTGTTTGCTTAATGAACTTTGTTCTTATTTGAAATTTATCAACTTATTTTAGCAGGATTTAGCCAGTCCTCATTAGCTTTTTCATTCCAAGTGGATAAAAGGTTGAGTTATTTCCTCATGGTTTCTTGTGCAAATGTTTGGAGTAGCTGAAAAATTGTTGCAACTTATAGGAAAATGCAATAGAATGATGCTTTTAGGCTGTTTCAACTTGGTTCTTGTTGTGTTACACTAGCAGAAGACAATTTTTGGTGAGCAAAAACACTTTTGAGAGTTGTGGGGAAGAATATACATTGGAATTAGGGGTGGTTGTTCTTTAGCGGTAGTAGGGATAAATGGGGGATGTTTACATATGTTTCTCTAGAAACTATTAATAGTTTTTGAGTTCCAAGGGTAGGTGCCCACACTCCTTTTATGACTATCTTTGAAACTACAGTAGAAGGGTACTTTCAGAAGCCTAAGCCTAAAACAGATTTCTTAAATTGTATGTAGTGTTGAATGGCATGCCGTCAATCTGCGGAAGAACTGTTCCTGAGCACGTCTCTTTGGCTTTGCTAAATTAGTAGTGTTGCATATGCTTTTACCTATCTGTGCCCTGGACTAGTAGATAGCTGTGGCGGCCTATGCATATCTTGTGGCTGTGGCTGCCCATGCATTTCCGGAACTTGTTTACTAAGATCCACTTGGCAGGGATGATGATTCAGGAATTTCTGGTACTTGTTTTAATTATTGTCATTGCTGCTGTTATTGGTATCATTACGTGTATTATGTTTGCAGGCTAAGCCACATATTCCAAATCTTGCCACGACAAAGAGAAAGGCAGACACTGTAACAGTGGCTGATGATGATGCTACCATCTTGGCCAATCCTTCGAAGAAACAGAAAGACTTCCACTGCAACCTGTGTCAAGTATCTGCAACATGTGAACGGGGTCTGCTTGACCACATTAGAGGAAAGAAGCACAGGGCTAAGGAGGCATTAATGGCTGGCCCCAAGAAAAATGATTCTTGTCCATTAGCTGATGAAGTTGATATTGATCCTGCCTCTCTCTTGAGCGACAGTGTTGATCTTCCCGAAGAGAAAAAACAGGTGGTAAAATATCATTTCAAATTTTGGTGCCAACTTTGCAGAGTGGGGACAAACAGCAATAAGTCGATGACCATCCATAAGAATGGAAAGAAACATACGAACTTGCTGCAAAAAAACGGTGGGGGTGTGATAACCGTCTGCACCTTGCCTGAAGACATGAAAGAAGGGAATGCACCTAAACAATCAATGGATACACTTGAAACCGTGGGAGAAAATGAGAGCCCAAGAGAAGTTGCAGTGGAAGAAAGAGATAACATCCTGAGTTATGGTGAAGAGAAAATTGAAGCAGGGGTCAATGAAAGGACAAGTGTTGCGGATGAATGCAACTGAGTTGAACGAGAAAGTTTCAGCAAAGTGAGACTTATTTTGTAATTATTATTTAAAAAAAATGATAATGATATTTTAAACCACTAATCTGTGTAGAAAGGTGCCCTTACACTGCAATTTGGATGGAAGTGAAGGTTTTATATATCTGATAGAAGGAAAAAATCTTTGGATGTTCATTCTCTTTAGTATGAAAGTCATCTTTTGAGTACCAACATATTGATTTGAAAAGTTTAAAGCAAAGCAGATACCCACATATGTCCTTGGATTAGCTTAATGCTCTGCTCTTGAACATTGAGCTTTTGCAGAACAAGCTGGTGGATGATCCATTCTTAAGTGAATGCTTTTGGTATTACCTAATGCTAAGAAATTATAATTTCTTTTTCTTTTCATTGTTGAATTTTTATACAAAATTGGATCGCATTTCAGCATCACTTTTGGAGTAGGAGCACAAAATATTCTTGTACCGGAACATCCTAGAACTAAACATTCTTCGATTGCAATTGTGATTTTTTCTCTCTTCTCTGTTCTTCAGTTGTAGCAAAAATCAAAGATCACGAATGAGTGATATTAATTCTGTGAGATGTAGTGTGGATTGATTCTTTAGGAATATTGTGGGAATGGGAATGGAATGGATCGAAGAAGGGAAGACACAAAAGGGAGAGAAGGAGAAAAGACTACATGGGAGATGAGGAAAAAGGACAGCGTGGAGTTTGCTGAAGGTGTCAACTTCAAGGGACACTTGATTTTGAAACCAGACAAACAATTTTGAGTCCTAATTGAGCTAACCTTGACGCTAACTGAACCCTCTTCCCCCTTCTCAAAAGTGATTCTGTATATGTTGTGAAATTATCACATGAAGTTTCTAAATCACAAAAGAGAAATGATTTATGCCCAATCACTAATCATACCCCATCCTCAAATTAGCACTTAAAAGTTAATCAACCCCTGTGAAACAAATTAGCAAGATGAAAATCTAAAATTGAAAAAAAAATCTGAGGGATTCTAAGATTAATCGACGGTTAATGCTGTGTAAGGCAACCATCTACAACCATGAAATACAGAATTCAAACTAAAGAAACAGAACTACTCAAGCCCACACCAAAAGGAGGCAAAAGAAAGTGCACAGATGGAGGAGAAATCAATCATGGTAAAGAGTACAAACAATGAAGTAAATATTTTCTATTGATTTGATTAACATCAATGGGTTCCCAATTTTCAAAAGCTAAAAGAAAAGGACAATGATTATGTATGAAAATTTTCAAATTTTTCTCTATACATCTAGAAGCCACATGAAAGATTGATCAATAATCACCACCAAAATGTCAATGGAGCTCCCCTCACACAAAAAGAAGGGGGAGTGGTATCTACCCACAGGAAAGAATGAATCATACCTTCAAATCAACTGAACTTTGCCATGAAATTCTCTTCTTCCCTACTCTTCTATTACTCACTATGCACTTCTTTGATTTCTCCAAGTCCAATGGCAGCAAATCGACTGTCTGTGTTTTTTCTCTTCCCAAGTCCACTTGTTTTTGCCTCTACATTGCATACCACAAAGCATTAGTACAAAGCACAAACTATACACCTATGCAACACACTTATATGCATGTATCTATGACGAGACATAACCCAAATGAATAGTACACAAATTCTAATTAACCCTACCTCTCTATATACACTTGGAAATGCATCTACTGAGGCAGCTTCATTGAACCTGCATTTCCTCCTCTTCACAGGGGCTTCAGTTTGTGCATCTATGTCTGGCTGTTGAACATCATATTTTGGTCCAAAAGTTGAAGATTGCGGACCAGTCAGATATCCATACCTTTGTCTCAAAAACCTAAAGTTCCGAGAGGGGGGGAAGATAGACAGGTTATCATCATTAATAGCTACTCAGCTAACCAAAATCACTGGAGAAATTTAAGATGGAGAACTTACTGGACTTCAGCCAAAAGGTTTATCCTCTTCTCCTCTTCTATCTGTAGTTTCTTCTTAGCGGATACAAATCCCTGATAATAGACAACAAAAGAATTGAAAATAATAACATAAATGCCACCGGATTAGAGAATGATAACTCTGAAAAGCTCATTTTACATTTTTTTCTCCCAAAAGAGTTAAATTACAATGAAAAGCAGACTTGAAGACCAAAGAAGGCACATAAATGCAGAAATTATCTGGTGTAACAAGCCCATGTTGTCCTATAAACAAATTTTCATAACAAATAATCGATGCTATGAAAAAAAAATTGAAAAATATATACATATTTTTGGTTACAAATGGGAGCTGGGAGGAAAAAAATTGAAAAATATATCATCATAATAGCACAAAAAGTAGGAAGGAGCAATAAAGGATGAGTCTATTGCATAGTCTCTTCACAAAAGGCATAATTGTGAAGTAAAGTCAATGTCCACAACACAATCTACAGTAGGACCTTTTCGTTTCTTCCAAAATAACAATTTAGGCAATTGGTTAACTGAGAACATTGCCTAGGACTAAAATCCAATTCAGTCGGGACTTATCTTGCAATTAAAAGAAAGGACTAGAGTTTAGAACCAAGCTAGTGATTGAGGGCCTGGAAGGGTAAAACCCAAAATTTAAAATCCTAAAATACATATCTATGGTTTTTAGGTTTAAACACTTCCTCTCAAATCTCAAAGGGAGAAGAGAAAACTCACCAACTTCCACACATGGAAGGTTAACCCAAGAAATGCTATCTCGAGTGCCAATTCTCCCAAGATGGTTTCACAAAGATTCCCGGCCACACTCCCACAGGCTTCACAAAGCTTTCAGATTAATAGATAAATTCTCAATTTGATTAGTGATACATTCTTACTAACTACCCTCAAGCTTTGCCAGCAAGCTTCGCACAGCTTTAGGGGTGGTAGCTAAATTCTCACTTGGTTTGATGATACATTCCAACCAAAAATCCTCAGGTTTCATCCTTAGGCATCAAAAAGCCTTTTGGAGTAATAGATAAATTCTCACTTTGATTAATAACCTTTTCTTGTCAATTACCCTTGACTTTGCTACAATCAGGCCTGAAAAGACAACTTCGGAAGCATGATCAGTGGAACCCTGCCAAACCATATCCACCACTGAGGTAAAGGGTTTTAAGCATAAGGCTTCTGCCACTGCAGGGTCTAGCAGAGTCCAGGTTACTCAGCTCTAGCCTATATGCAAATAAGTATTATGCCATTTAAACTCATGACCTCCATATATCAATGCAGCCCATCTTACAATAAGTTAAGGTCCACCCCCAATGTGAGATTCTTTACTTCAAAACATGTGACACTTTTTGTCGGTATCCTAGCCTATGTAGGTGGGACTATGGATAATGACTTGTTGGGTTGGAATGGCACTGTAAATCAAGTTACATAGATAAAAGAAATTTCAAAAAAAAAAAAAATCACAGAAAAATAATAACAAACAAGATAAGAGCAAATCAATAAAATAGTTGCAGAAACACTAATTCTTGAAGGAAACCTGGTTCAAATACATATTGTTAAAAAATCCAAAGTCGATCATAGCAAAGATCATTTATTTCATAAAGTTGGATAGAAAACAACGATATTGAAGCCTAGAAAGAAAAATGTTGAACCAAAAACAGAAAGCTACAGACATCATGGATTCTGTTATCAAGGGAGAAATTCAATCCAATGAATATTTGACATTTGAGCAATATTAAAACCAAGTCTTTTCATATATGGTCGAACAAAATAGTCATAGAATACAACAAACTGAATCTGAACTTTTAAAAACACAAGAGGAAACCCCGGAAGAACTAGAAGAATTACTTGTATATCAAAGCAAAACTCTAAAGGCCACATATTATATTTGTTAATCAACCTAAATTTCTCATCAAGATAGATACCCTAGAAAAAAGATTTGAAAAATCTTTACCAGAAGTATATATCAAAAGTACTCTGACGGCCGCCATGAACAAAAGAAAGAAAGCAAAGTCATACCGATGTCTTTCTATGGATTCTAAATTTCCAATCACAAGAAAAATAGCCCAGACAAATCTGTGCAATCAATTCATTCGGATTGGCAAACCAGCTTGAGTTCTAACATCAAGAGAGAAATCCCAGAAAAATTAATCTCCAGAATGATATATTAAAGTCAGAAGCAGATAGTACCAAAACAGAATAAAAGGAACACCTGCAATTTCGAATCACAATAGAGCATGTGAAAATCAAATTCTTAATTTCCCATATAAGGATTTCAATTCAAATCTAAATTTACAATATCAAGAGAGAAAACCTAGAAAATTTTTAATAACAATAACTCATCACAAACATATCTAAGGCAGAATCAGATAGTTTGAAAGACCCTTTTAGTGAAAACAATTGAAACCCAATAAGAAGAATACCTTTTGCAATTTCAAGTAATCCTTCAACAAAGTCTCATGTTTGATCTTGTTCAAAGCTTGTTTATCAACAACAACGGCACCACCAGAAGATGGTTGCTGAGACTGAAAATTGACAGAGACCCTTTTCATCTTTCCCTTCAATTTCTCATCTTAAATCGCAAAACTCGATGAACAAAACCACCCTAATTTTCCAAAGGGAAAATTTTGAGGGATGGCAAAAAATATACACCAGGATTGAATACACAAAGAATGAATAGATGAGGGGTATATGTGTTGTGAGAAAGAGAGGGTCACCGAAGATGGTGTGTATGTGTACGTCCTCTTCTCTGTCTCTGTGAAACACAAGGCACATAAAAACCCAAAAGGCCGTGGGAGAAGGGTATTTGTGGAAATTTGGGCTTGGGAAGAAAGAAGGACAGTTTTGGTTGGACGACATTTGAAGACCTCCACTCTATTCTATCTTTACCTTCAGTCTCCTTTTATGAGGTTGTTATTTCGAGTTCTACTATATTAATTTCTTCTACTACATAAATTTTGATCCAGAAGATACATGAGTCATGGGTTTTTTGTTTTTTTGTTTTTTTGTTTTCTTTTCTTGGGCTTGGTTTATTTTTCTTTCTAGAGAGAGAAAGAAAGAGACCATGGAAGGGTGCAGGAAAAGCAGGGGAGAGGGATACATGGCTACTTTCTGATGATGGGTTGGGGTGCTTTGTCTGGCTCTGAGAATGAGATGGCGAGGAGGGGGGGGGGTCTGGTCCTAAGCAACAAATGAATGAAGAGCCTTGTGGGTTTTGCGGGTTGTGCTTAGAACCCGATTGACCCAACCCAATGGGTCTGCCCCATGTTTTAGCTGCCCGCCTTTTCTTTAAACCCACGGGTCAAATTAGGCCCGAAATTTCATGTAACTTTAAGGCAAAATTTTTAAGATTAAATCATTTTTATTTTGCCTCATTATAAAATTATTTTTAATTAAAAATTTTAATTAATTATATTAATAGGTTAAATTTTTGAGTAGAATATAGCCTGATCAAATTTTTTGATCATAAATACTTTGAAAGTGATAATAATGTGATATTGACAACTCATTTATGGAAACTTTTATTAAAATTATTTAAAATAAAAATTAACTTTTGATTTTTAATTTTAAAAGTAGGATTGTCGTTGATTTGAAATTAAAAATTCTTTTAACGCATAGATCTCATACCAGAGAGTCTCAAACACAAAAGATAAGAAGTTATGAATGTTAGGGTGGATTTAGACAAGAGAACTAGGGCCAATCTGATATTATTGTTAATGTTGTAAGAGTGAAATGAAAAACCAGAAAATCTTTGAGGGTCCATATGATATTTCTTAAAAACATTCCCTTGAAATACACAAGATCATAGTTTGTGGAATTTTCAAAGCTAGTCTTTGCTGGCTCCACATTGAGAATCTTGGAAAAGTATGCAAATTCCATATTTGGATCAAGTTAAGTTTAGAAAAAATATTATATCTTCCTCGATGGAGCCCAAAATTGAGAGAGCGCACTAAGGCTCACATCAAGAAGTAATTTTGAGTGTATATATTCTCACTCTCTCTCTCTCTCTCACTATAAATTTTCTACATTTTTTTATGCGATTACATAAACGATACATATAAAAAAAATATAAATCATAATTATGTCAAGTTAAAAAAATTGTTTATAGCCGATTGATAAAACTGGATATTTTATCAAAATTTAAACTATAATTTGTTAGTTTTTTAATAGTTATAAATGATTTATCTTGATCATCTTACACAGTTTAGATTCAAAAAGAGTCTAGACTCAATAGTAGATAGTGCAAGTAGCTAACACTAAAAATGATCTATAGAGTGATCTTTTAAATAACTTATGAATAGAAATTGGTACCCTATAACTATATGAATTTATATGGTTTTAATTTTGAATATATACGGATGAACCTACGAAAAGATTGTCATTTATTTTGATATATTATAAGTGAGATCTTTTATGTGCAAGAGTTGTGTTAATTAGTTGGGACATGCAAACACAATAAAGAATTTATAACAATTGTGTTGGAAATCACCAGTTTGCATCGTCGTAATTGACTATCTGAAAACAAAATCCAATGACACGATTTTATATCGTATCGAATGTTTTTAAAGTTTGTCAAATTCTATCGGTCAATAGAAAATAAATAAAACATTTTGGAGATCAATCGTTTTAAATGAAATACTCAAAATATTAAATAATCGAAAATGTGACAATATATATATATATATATATATATACATACATATTACTTGTGTGCGTATACATTGTCTGATCTCAATTACGAGTGTTACATATTTGAGTAGCATAGAAATACATATAGATCAAAGACAAACTAACATATTATTTATTAATTTTTGTAAATAATATGATATTTATTTTGAAATGCAACTCTAATTATTTATTGAAATTAATTAGAATTAAAGTAATTTTGATACAGCTACTAGATTTGTAATTAGTATTGAAATTATTTTGAAATCAAAATAAATATATTCTAAATCCCTTCTATCCTAAAAACTTATTTGGTATTTATTAGTTGTTCATGTGGGATTATCTTTGTGTTAAATTAATTAAAAATGAATAATATTGAGAGATTAGTTTAGGGTTATATTGTAATTTTTCAGAAAGTTACAAATCAGTCTATAATTTCATAAATATTTTATCCTGATTTGTAATTTTGAAAACCTATCTTCCTATTTTATAATTTTTAAAATTATTTTTTCCTATTTTATAATTTTGAAAATTGTTGGTCCTATTTTGTAATTTCGAAAAATATGAGGGTTGGTTTTATAATTTTAAAAATACAAACTCTAGGGTTTTTATTATTGATTTAAAACCCAATTAATTATACATATTTTTCCGACCCTTTATCTCAAAGTTGGTTAGCCTTCAACACCAATTAAAATACTTAAATATTTTCTAGAGATTCTCTACACACAAATAAGTTGAATGGATTCAAAATTCGAGTATAAGAAAAACAAATATGGATTTGAGATCTTTAGATGCAGTATGGGTACTAGTGAAGATTTATACCAGTTTACAGGTTAGTAATATCTTTTTCTATTTTGTGATTTATCTTTGAAATCAGATTTTATAATGTTATTTTTCATTTAACTACATTTTTATTCCAATTGTATCTAATTCTTTGAATAAAATTGGTGATAATTGTTAATTCTAGATAAAAAATGACAAAAAATGAAAAATTTATGTTAATTAAATACGTTTTATTTTTGAAATATTTCTTTACATAATATTAATATATTATGCATACAAGATTAATAGTGATTTTACCTTTTCTGATATACGTCCACTCCCAAATTTCACCTATATTTTGAATACATTATTTTTGAAAAATAGTATAATAACCGGTTAGTTTATATAAGTGTTAGTTCAATACTTGGCAATATTTTTCTCAACACTCCCCATTAGTTTTCTATAGGTATTTCACATGTTTCACTCAAATACTTTGATCTCCGGACCAAAAGAACCATTTTTTTTGTTGGTCTCTTACAATGATTAAGAAGTGAAACAATTGTATAATAGGTGAAACTTTAACTTCAAATGAAATTTTAAAATATAGAGAAAAGAAAACAACATATAAAGAAAATTTTGCTCATAAGTTGTTCTTAGATCTTTGTTGCTCAATCATGTTAAATCTCAGTTTCTTCACTTGAAGTGTTGTATTTAAAGAGAGTTTGGTGAAGTAGCCGTTAGGAAGACTTGAATGTCCATTAATGCTTTCAGAAGTAGTTATTGTTGCTTCATTTGATACTCAACTACTTTTAGCAGAACTAGTTGTTACTCACATCAAGTCGACTTATTCCTTTCATAAGTTGACTTGCTCTTCTATTTTGCACACATTTGGCTTAGTTTGGGTGGACTTGCTCTTCTCTCTGGTCAACTTTAGCCTCCTCAGAATATGAATTTCCTAAGTCTCCAGCTCAAGTAGGTCAACTTGTATTTCAACATAGTTGAAGTTTTCTTTGATTAGGTCGACTTATTCACTTCATAAGTTGACTTGTTTTCTTTTTAGGTTGACTAGTCTACTTCTATGGTCGACTTGTGCAAGTGTTCTGTAACGTCTAGAGTAATGTAGGTCGACTGGTTAATTTATATGAGTGACTTGTTCTCTATTTGATTTAAGTAGATTTTACTTTAAAACTTATGTAAGCCAACTTTTATCGATATTAGTTCGTCTAGAGTTTTTCGACATCTAAGCCTAGGTTAACTTCTATTGTATATCGGTCGACTTGTTTTTTGTTATATCTTTGTCTTCAATAATTTTGAACTTCGGTTTATCAAGTTCTCTTCCACTTATTCCACTTAGGTGGACTTAAACTTGAACTCTCTTTAAATTTTCTTAAATCAAGTTTATGCAGGTCGACATAAAATTTTGCAGCTTAACTAATTATTTAATTTATAGCTATGTAGGTCAACTTAGAGAAAGCATAAGTTAACTTAGTCTAATTTTTTACCATTATAACTTCAAATTTAGTTTATTTTTCTAATAGGTTGTGTTGGAGGTGGGTTATGACTCCGCAGATACCGACTTTTTGATGACTTGAACGGTTACCATCGATGGAGTATAAGACCTGCAAAAATCGTCGAAAGGTGTTCCGGCGGGGGAGGCTCTGACGTTTAAATCAGAAAAAGTTATTTTTGAATGTAATGAAATAGATTGAGAGTTTTAGAGAGGGAGAGATTCCATATGATCAGTGTGCCCAATGTGTAAGACCAATAGAGCGTACCTAACTTAGAAGGTTTGAAGGTACCTTATACCTAACAAAGTCGTATGTTTACGGGGCATTACAATCTTACTTTTTTTATGGAAATGGTCCGAAAATATCGAGAGTTAAATATTCCAAAACGTTCGTGATCCTTATCATATAGGAAGTTCTATTATTCGATGAGATCTTTTCCTTATCAGTAAAATTCTGGAGATACTGATTTTAAGTAGGAAATCGAGGTCGCTGGGGTGCTTTGACCCTTCCTCAGGATTGTTTTAGGCAGTCAGCTTTCGATCGGTTGTTTAGCTAACGTAGGGCCATCGAGACTTACTCGTTCAGTAGAGCAGGGGCTAATTATCTATTCGGGGAGATAAATCTTACTTGACAAATCTCGTTCGGTAGGCGAAGTGACTTAGACCCTATCGTTCGGGAGACGGGGCGACTGAAACCCTTCGGTAGATTGAGTATCTGCTGAGAATAGTCTTTTGATAGTACCGGGCTGTGCCTGTCCATCAGTCGGTATTTGCTGGATCAGTTAGTTCAGGGGAGCGATTCCCTTCGTGCTGTGGGCCATATGAGTTTGGACCCTTCAAATGTGTATTCAATTAAGTGTTGGGTTATGTCTCATCATTTGCCCCTGACTCATGGTGTCGTTTTGCAAGAAAGGTACCATGAGTACCTATTTTTGCTAATGACTTAGATGTCACATTGTAACACCGATACCTCAGTGTATTTATATTTTACTTCTCCTCACATTTATATATAATGTTCTTCATGTTTCATAGAGTGAAATTCACTCAAAAAATTCATCAAATATTTGATCGACAGATGTTTTTAAATTTTAGGTGATCGGTTAGTAGAGTATTGGCTTATTCGGTAAAGACTGCTCTAGGAGATTGTTATCTCTAGACCATTTATTTTGTTTCTATCGTTCGGTATATTACCGTCGGTTATAATTGAATTCCCAATCGGTACCTACCTACCAGTGACTTTCTCATATTTTTCAAAATTCCAGGTACTGAACACTTTTATAGACCTATCGGTATCCTTGCCTCACTAATATGTTTAAATATTTATTTCTCATCAGTCCGTTGACCGAATAGCATTTATAATCTCCAACCGGTACCTTCCGTTTTCTTTGGCACTGTTGGGTAATTTTCTATTCGGCACCTGAAATTAGAAATTTTAAATAATTCCTATCGGTGTCTTCCAATTTTGCCGCTGCACCCGTTCGACATAATTTTCTTCATTGATCGGACAGTCCGTTTCATTTCCCTTCGAGTATTTGCCAATCCATTCGGTCATAAATTTTCTCAAATATTTCTTTGTTCGGTATTGACTGAACGGTACTCATATCCAGCATTCCTTTCAATATCCGTTCGGTTAACTTTTCAAATTTTATGTTCGGCTGAACTTCAAGAAGTGAATGTTTTGTCTTCAATTTTTATTGTCTTCTATTTTATTTTATATTATGTTAATTTAATTTAATTAAATTAAATTTTAATTCATTTCATTTTCCTTGTCAGTCTTGGTTAGTAATGTCTTTCAGTATGGATTTTGAAATAGTCGATCGGTAACAATATTATAAAACTTCTCTGTTTGAACATTTAAATTTTTTCGTCAGTAATTTGTTTCATCATTATTTGCATCTATCGGTAAGAGTCATCCGAACAAAGGCATCGATCGGTAAGAAAGCCATCCGGACAAACCTTCCCATCGATAGACAATTAAACCTTTTTGTCACTGATGTCTCATCGGTAAGCTTTCTGATCGGTTAACCAACTTCTGTATGGTCATAATTATGAAATTCCTACGGACATCCGGCAATCCCTTCGGATATTCTTGCCTTCAGTCATTTACAACAAATGTAAAAATTAGTCTTCAATTTCCAAATTCACTTAACCGAACATGTCATCCTTGAGCTTTGAACCCATGACCCTTACCTCCACCAAAAAGAATATTACCACCATGCCATCCAATGACTTTAATAATATACTACAAAATTTATATCATATTTCTTATTTTAAATATACCAAAATTTCCACAACTTTAGTTGGTTTCCTGTAAATTTATGGTACTCATTTCTATTCCCTTGTCGGTCACCGAATGTGCTTCCTCAACCGTACAGTATTACAAAAATATTTAACTTATTATGTTGACTTTCTTAACAACTCTAGTGACCATGTTGGGTTTTCGTGCAAATAGAAAGTAGATGAGGGCTATTAGGCAAATATTGAAAATGAGTTATAAATGAAGAGTAGTGGTGGGACATTATAACCGACGACCAAACTCAATTTTTCTTCTTTTTCCTTTTCTCTCTCGGTTCGCACCTTCTGTCTCTCTCTCTCTTCATGTTTCTTTCAAAGAGCAATCAAAATACCTCTAGACCCACACTCTAAAAGTTTCAAAAATCATAACCCAACCTCTAGCAAGTTAAAACTAGTGAAAAAGTTGAGGTTTCTAGTAAGAGAAAATCTAGGATTTTATCATGATTATACTTGAGACAAATCGGAGACTGAAATTTAGGTAATATTTTTAATTTTAGCTTGGTTTATTTTTCCTCTTTCATAACTTTGGAGTTATGCTGAAATTTGATGAAAAAGAATTGGTGGGTTTTGAGTCACCGTAAGGGAGAAAAAAATTGGGTATTCAATGTTAGAGTTTTGGGTTTTCTTGAAAGAATTGATATCGATGATGGTGGATACTTGGTCATGTCCCTTAGGAGTTGCTGAAAGCTGAAAAAGTGGGACATTCACTGTAGAGACGTCTGGGAGTGACTATCGTTCCTAGTACAGTGAGTGAGACTTTGATGTTATGTTTTCAATTGAACCAAACTTTGTTTTACAGCTTTCCAAATGACATGTTTCATGGCATGTGTGAGAACAAATGATTTGAGCTATGTTTTATAAACATTCTTTGTGATTCATTGGAGTATCCCAAATGATTGGTTTAAATGTTATGCATCCACGGTTTGAAATGAAAAGATATTGTGCCACTCTTTGAAATCTTGATATAATTTATATGCTACCATTACATTGGCACACTGATTGAAATGTTTTGAGGAAATACATTGGCATATAGTTTTGAAGTGATTTGATGATATATGTGGGCCGGATGCCTACCTATGATATGTTGATGATATGATGATGTATTCTTGATGAATTTCTGTAGCTACGAAGGGTTTTGGTAGTGGCACCCATTGTGTCCGAATACGTTTCAGCCGGAGGTATCCCCCAAATGCCATATGTATAGTTGTACTCAAATGAACCAAAATTTGGGGAGAACGTGTGTTACGCCACAGTCTAACTCCGAGTGAGGTACTATACTCGATTTGTTGATTATACATATAGACACGGATTAGCCGGTTGAACCAAATGTGGGGAGAACATGTGTTACGTCACTGTCTAGCATTTGGTGAAGCCTGTGGCCAACGTTGGGGTAGAGAGCTAAATTTTATATACTTGCATATGAAAACCCCCAACGTGCTCATCATTGGTCGAGGTAGACCTTTGTCGGGGTTATTTTCTTGGCAACCTCTAAATGATTTCGGAAATATAAATGGATGCATATTTTGATACTATAATGTGTGATATATGATCACTTGATTTCTGGACATGATATACTTGGTTTTGATATCATATTGGTTTTGAAATATACTTTGACACTCCATATTCACATTTATTATTAAGAACATATTGTTGATCCCCTCATTCCCTAAGTATTCCCCTATAATACTCACCCCTCACTTTCCTTGATTTCAGAGATAGATTGACAGGAAGACGTGTCCAGAGAGTTCGACATACTTGATTTGTATTGAAGATCTTGTACTTTGGGTATGGTACCGACCATTCTTCCGTAGTGATGTATTGGATGATGTTGGATGATATATATATGTATATTTTAAGGTCTATAGAATGACCATTGTATAATTTTATTGGAATGATTGTAATTTGCTGAGTAATGAAATTGAAACTCTCAAATATGTTGTATACTTATGTATTGAGGCAAATGTTTTGCATTTTACATTCTTTATTTGGAAAAAATGATATTTTGAAGAAACAAGTTTTATACAGGTGTTTGTGTTAGCTTTCGTTGTCTCGGTATGTGTGTTGAGTGGTGGTAGCATACGAGGTGACGGGCGGTTGTTCATGGCTTCGGATCGGGGTTTGACACATATGTTGTCGTCAACGTATGCGAATTATCTTCAGGCACTCTTATAAGACCAGTTGCCTGAATACGCGAGATACTTTTCATTTCCTTTTCTTCCTCAAGGACTATCAAAGAAGTCATTTTCGATAGGAATGACTAAAACTTCCACTACTCAGCCTTGTTCGAACATCGGTGATATTAGAAGTACCATGTCGATGAAGGAAATTCAAGAAGTTCAAACCGATATGTTGATAGGCGATGATTACATTTTGGTGTCTGCCACGGACATTGATAGGGCTAACATGACACCGGAGGGATGTGTGCAAATATACCAGCAGTCGATCAAATACGGATTGAAGGTTCTATACATGGGTCCCTTCGCGGAGGTATTATGCCGTTGGAATATATTTCCAACTCTTCTAATCCCAAACGCCTGGTGTCTAGTAGTTGTCGTAGTCTCTCTGTTAGGGTTTTGTCGTATTCGTTTTGATTTTGACATCTTGTCATTTATTTTTATCTTAATGAGGTACGGGAATAGCGGTTCGATCAGGGATTGGTACAAGCTATAGACTTGACCCGAGTCCAACTGGAAGTTCTGCTACAAAGAGTCTATTGACAAGAACTGGATGCAGAAATTCTTTTTTGTGGAATTCACGGATAAGAATCGTGTTCCCATGCTTCTCGATGCCAGTGAGGAGCCGTTTCTAGGACTGAGGCCTCTGGCTTTATCTAGGCATGGCCGCTTCGTTCGATCAGTTGGTGGTTATTGCAAGTCCACCGGTCGAAATATATGGATCGATTCTCTGCTAAATGATCAGATATTGTCTTTGGCCGGCCTGCTGATCAGGGGAAAGAGGAGAATCGACAGGCCCCTCTTATTGGAAAGGGAGAAGATTGAGCTAGTTGATTCTCTAGATTCTCTTGTCGACATTGTGTTAGAAAAAGTTACCATCGATGGGCAGGTTAGGTCAAGCGCGAAGAGGTCTCCTCAGGAGCCTACCAGGGCGTGTAAGGCCCTCCTGGGGTCTTCGATCGGGGTTTTTAAGGTTTTCCTGGGGTCTTCATCTCCCCTATTGAAGAGGAGGAAGGCCTCACCGCCTTTGTCCCCATTAGGACGTGCGCTGGTTGCTTTTCCTGAGTGTTCAGATCCGACGACAGTCATACCGATGGAAACCAATGTCTTGGGTGTAAGTGGATCGACATGCAACGAGAGCGCCGGTGTAGGCGAACCAGGAGGATTGGAATGTGCTTTCTCGTCTGGTGCCAAGGCCAAATCGGATGTTTTCAGGGTTGCGACAGAAGGGATGACAGGACCTTCATCTCCTGTTTCGGTGTCACCTTCGTGCAAAGGAAAGTATAAGGTTCCTAGTAGGACTGTTTTACCGCTTGTCATCCCCGTTCGGTCTTTTGACGGGTGGAAGGGCTCGAAAGAACGAGGGACTATTGTTGTTTGCGCTGGAGACATGCGATATAGCTATATAGATCTGGTTGAGGCGGACCGCATCGCTGGCCGATTAAACTTTTATCGGTATGAGCTTGACCTGCATAAGATATCCCAGGAGCAAGTCGGTAGGGCTCTTAAGTCCCTTGGTTTGATGGTATCATTTTCTTCATACTCATTCAGCTACTTCTCATTTTTGCTCTTTTCTAGGAACAACAAAAGAGGCAGGTGATAGATTACTTGGAAGGGCATGTCACTAAGTTAAGCAGTTAAGTCCAAGTGCAGAAGGAAATTCTTGAACAAAGGGAAAAGGGTGCAAAGGCCGAGAGCACGTTCAGTGCGTTGCTCAGTAAGAAGGAAGAAGAGCTAAGAACCTCCAGTTAGAGTTGTCTCAGCGCCAGGGGCAGTGTGAGAGGCTAGAATCAGAGGCCAAGGTACACGAGGCACTTCTCCAATCAGTCGAGAGGTTGGCTCAGCTTCATCAAGAGTCTCTTCAGGTGGCGAAACGTAAGATAACTGACCATGAGGAATCTCACACAAGGGACACCATTGCCTTTAAAGATTCCCAACGCAAATCGACCGAGAAATTAAAGTACTCCGAATAGATAATTCATCGAATGTGTCTGGGCAATGCTCTGCCCTCAGTTGAGGAGGCCACAATGACTCGAGATCTGGCTGACATTCCTGAAGCCCCTAGCATAGTCCCAATTATAAGGGGGTCTGCTTCCGTTCCTTTCGACCCCACATAGCCTCTGTTTGAGACTTTTGTATCCTAGCGCCTCTTGCTTTTTTAATAAGAAATCCTTAACTTTATCACCAATAGAGATTGTCTTGTTATTCACAGTTGTAATTCTTGTCATGTTCGTCCGATAGAATCAGGGCGACTTAGGCCCGATGCATGGTAGGGACAGGGAGATGCTAGCTCATTCGGGGAGTTACATCCTATTTTGACGACACATCCATTGGATAGGGAACTTTAGATAAGAAGGCCATGTCCACCCGTTCGGGGAGTTTCATCCCTTTTTTTTTTACGTATTCGATCGATAGAAAACTTTAGATAGGGGGCCGTGTGTTACGCCCCGAACTGGGATCGTGAACAGCCGCCCGTTGCCCTGAATGCCGACTGCATTTTTACAGAAAATCGGACAGAACTTTCCCATAAATTGGAGGTCTCCCATGTATAATTAAACATGTATAATTTAAAATCATCCTGAAAATAAAACAAATGGTCATCCCGACCTCTCCAAAACCAACGACTCCCATAGCCGACATCCAGAACAACGCAAGGCTATAAAAATCTATCAACAAACCTAGCCACAGACCTCTACTGTCATGCCCAACTAGAGCATGAGCAGCCGCCACACCGGGCGAGAGGGAAGCAGAGAGAGAATGAAAGAACAAAGGGAGACAGAGAAAGAATGGGTGATCGGAGGTGGTGGTTGAAGGCAGTTGCGGTGGAAGACGGCGGAGAAGAAGAGGGAGGCGGAGGGAGAGGGAGTCGAGTGAGGGAGAGGAAGAGGCGGAGAGAGAGGGAGGAGAAGAATTAGGGCTATTAGCCCTAATTCGAATTTTTTTTTATTATAATAATAATAATTATTATTATTATTATTATTATTATTTATATATATATTTTATATATAAATAGATTTTATAAATAGCTAATTGAGTAAATAAATTAATTAATAAATAAATAATTATTTATATATATATATTTTTATACTAACTTTATTTTATAAATCCCAGAAACGGTATTTAAAATATACCAAAAATTAAATTTAAAACCCCAAAATCGAAAATCAATAAAATTAAAAATTTCTCTATTTATATATAAACTGGGGAATATTTTATTTAATTTAGGAATGATAGTACAAAAGTATGGCACCGCGGAGTCGACGTTACACCGTGTCCACCCGTTAGGAGAGTTCTATCCTTTTTCTGATGACACGTTCGATCAATAGGAAACTTTAGATATGAGGCCGTGTCCACCCATTCGGGAAGTTTCATCCTTTTTTGATGACACGTTCGATCGATAAGAAATTTTAGATAGGAGGCTGTGTCCACCCTTTTGGGGAATTTCATCCATTTTTTATGACACGTTCGATCGTTAAGAAACTTTAGATAGGGGACCGTATCCACCTGTTCGGGGAGTTCCATCATTTTTTTTATGACATGTTCGATCGATATGAAACTTTAGATAGGGGGTCGTGTCCATCCGTTCGGGGAGTTCCATCCCTTTTTGATGACACATTCGATCGTTAGAAAACTTTAGATAGGGGGACCGTGTCCACTCGTTAGGGGAGTTCCATCACTTTTTTTATGACGCGGTCGATCGATATGAAACTTTAGATAGGGGGCCGTGTTCACCCATTCGAGAAGTTCCATCCCTTTTTGATGACACGTTCGATCGATAGGAAACTTTAGATAGGGGTCCGTGTCCACCCGTTCGGGGAGTTCCATTCCTTTTTGATGATACGTTCGATCGATAGGAAACTTTAGATAAGAGGTCGTATCCACCCGTTCGGGGAGTTCCATCTCTTTTTGATAACACGTTCGATTGATAGAATCAGGGTGACTTAAGCCCGACGTTCGATGAGTATGCAAATAAAAAGTCCATCAAAATAATGCTCGCCAATTGAAAAATACCCTCGTATTCAAGAGAAAAGACTGATAGAAGCATACCTCCGGTGATTACTTAGGGGCAGAAGTCAAAGGCTCCCGATCGCATGACAACGTTCCGATCCCCAGTGGAGTTTTGAACTTGATTTTCATATGTTTAGTGCTGGGCAGGGCTTCCAGGGCGTTCAAACCCGGCCTGCCCAGAATGACGTTGTAGAGTGAAGGGAGATCTACCACGTTGAATATAACAGGAGCTGTTGCATGATTGGGAGGTGAGCCAAAGGTGACTGGGAGCAAGATAATATCTTCGGAGTATATCCATTTGTCTGAGAGTCCTTCGACCAGACCCGCATGGGACTGGAGATGGGCAGAAGTGAACCACATTCGTCTAAAAGCGTCCCAATATAGAAGATTACACACTACCCCCTGATCAATAAAAACCCTTCTGACCTCGTGCTGCCCAATCCTGGTAGTCACTACGAGGGAATTGTGACAGTTTAGGTCCACCCCGACTAGATCTTCATCTGTGAAACTAATGATAGGCCTCTTGCCCTTGGGCTGCTTATTGACATCTGTCGCTAGGACTTCATGTGGGGCAGAAGGAGGCAACTTCGGGGAATAGAAGATCGGCGTGACTAGGCGCTCTGCCTCGTTTCCCGACGGATTGTCCTGAGAATCCAGAATATCAGAGAAAGAGGAAGGTTTATGAAGGATGTGCTCACTTTGGACCTGGAGTATTACTCCGTCCCTTCCATCGGTTGGTGGCCGAATAGCTTGTCAGTCTCCCGACCCGTCGTGTCGTGACAATTCTTAGTGACGAATGATGGGAGCATTTCTTTCCTCCCTGCTGATGAACTCTTGCAGCTTCCCATGGCGCACCAAGAAATCTAGCTCGTCTTTTAACTTCTTCCAATAATCAGTTGTATGACCATAATCGCAGTAAAAATGACAGTACTTGGTTATGTCCTTATTGGGGTCATTTTCGGTCTATTGTGGAGGCCACCGGACATACGGCTTGTTTTTGATCAGGGATAAGACTCGGCTAGGGGTCTCATTCAGAGGGGTGTAGTTATTATATCTCCACGGAGGGGGGAGACCCGCTCGATTCTTCTTCGATGTGAACCTCCTGGGTGACTGGTTGTGTTCCTTTTGAACGGATTGGTCTCTTTTGTAATTGAATGCCTCGGCATCCTCAACAGTGACATATTTCTCGGCTCAGGCATAAAATTCTTGAATGGTGGTAGGAGGATTCTTCATGATAGATGTTTTCATGCCCGAAGGTCATAGCCTAGTTAATAGCACAGCCAACGCGATGGAGTGATCCACTGCCGGGATTTTCATCATCTCGGTCTTAAATTTCTCCAGGAAATCCCTTAGGGATTTGTCATCTCTCTAGCGTACCGATAAAAGCGATGTGAACTTTTTCTTAGCTCTTTGGCTGATCATGAAGTGGGCCTTGAATATTTGGTGGAGCTGGGAGAAAGCGTGGATGCTGAAGGGCGAAAGTGAGTTGAACCACGTTAGCGCATTCCCTTTGAGAATAGTAGGGAAAATTTTGCACATCAAGGCGTCCGGCATGTCTCTTGAGACTATTACTGTCACAAAGTGTGACACGTGATTGCGGGGATCGATCGTCCCATCGTACCTCTCTATAAGGGGTAAGAGTACGCCTTGTGGCATGGGTTCCATGGAAACTGTTGTATCAAAAGGTGTCACCCCTGAGGGGTAAAAGAGACTCTCATCTTTTTTCGCTCCTACTTTTTTGAGTTCATCCGCCACAAGTTGTTCGACCTGTTTTCTCAGGTCATCTGGGTTATGGCGGGAAGTTTCGGATGATCTGTGGTGTGGGGGTGACACTCGTTGTCAGAGGTGCTTGGATCACTCGGCGGATGACTGGCCCTCAGGTTTAAAGGTTCGGCTTAGGCCCTCTAGTTGCTTGCTCATGTTTTGGATCTTTAATTCTAGTCTCTCCATCTGGGGATGGCTGACCCGCTCTGGCGCAAGGGCCATGATCGGTCGTTCCTGAATCACAGGTTGTAGGACCTGCTCTGGGTGAGATGGTTGGGGAGAAATCACAATATCACAGATGGAGTGATCGGGCGCCGCAAGAAGGACGTCTTCGGAGGGTGTCGCGATGCGCCCGTGGACAATGAGGGCGGCTTTCGAAGTTGTCCTGGTTCTTCTCTTTGGAGGTATGGTTGCGAAATCGATTTGTTGATCTTATAAGGGCGGTTGCTTTAGTCTGTTCCCACAGACGGCGACAATCTGTTGAAGGTAGATTATGGTTCCACAGATACCGGCTCCTTGATGACTCAAACGGTTACTGTCGATGGAGTATAAAACCTACAAAAGCCTCCGGAGGGTGCTCCGATGGGAGAGACTCCGACATTCAAGTCAAAAAGAACGGTTTTCGAATGTAATGAAACAAACTGAGAGATTTCGAAAGGGAGAGATTCTCTGTGATTAGTGTGTCCAATGTGTAAGGCCAAGAGAGGGTACCTGACTTAAAAGTTCTGAAGGTACCTTATACCTGACGGAGTTGTGTGTTTTCGAGATATTACAACCCTACTTTCTTTATGGAGAGGTCCGAAAATCTCAAGAGTTAAATATTCTGAAACGTTCGTGATCCTTATCATATGAGAAGTTCTGTTATTCGAGAAAATCTTTTCCTTATTAGTAAAATTCTGGAGATACTGTTCTTAAATAGGAAATCGAGATCGTTGGGGTGCTTTGACCCTTCCTCATGATCGTTTTATGCAGTCAGCTTTTGATCGGTCGTTTAGCTAACCCCTTCGAGACTTACTCGTTCGGTGGACCAGGGGCTACGTATCTGTTTAGGGAAATAAATCCTATTTGACAAATCTCGTTCGGTGGGCGGGGCGAGTTAAGCCCTACGTTCGGAAGACGGGACGATTGAGACCCTTCGGTATATTGAGTATCTGCTAAGAATAGTTGTTTGATAGTATCGGGCTATGTCTGCCCATCAGTCATTATTTGTTCGATCAATTAGTTCAGGGGAGCGATTCCCTTCATGCTGTGGGCCATATGGGTTTAGACCCTTCAAATGTGTATTCGATTAAGTGTTGGGTTATGTCCCATCAGGTTGACTTATTTTTTATGTGGATCGACTTGTCTAACCTTATCATTTTGCCAAGTAAGTTAATCCCTATTGGCAGCTCGACTTATTCTCATGCAAGTTGACTTGCTATTGTCTGATTGTTGTCTGACTAAATTAGTAAACTTAGTTGAAACCTTTCAAACTTGTTTATCTACTTCCAAATTCATTTTTACATAAATTTAATCTAATTTTGTTTATCAACAAAACACATTTTGTCAACATGTATTAAACTATAAAATTTATAAATATAATATTTATAATTTTTTAGAAATAATTAATTCAAATATATATTATAAAAATACAAATCAAATAAATTTTTATGAAAAAAAAAGGCAATATTTTGAACCACTTAAAAATTCAATTAATCTAAATGCATAAACAATAGTAATTTAAATTAATCTTATGTTTTAAAAAAATTATTGTTGATTTTTTATAACTTTTAAATTATCAGTTAACTTTTATCCAAGAATCCAAATCTCCTTTTTGAATTATCAAACACTCTTCCTAGTTATTTGAAAAGTCAAATAATCAAAACACCCCTAAAATTTATGCTAAACACCCCCTTAAACTGATAATCTAAAAATTGAAAAAAAAAAAAATCATCAGCTACTTTAAAGAAATTTTGAATTTTCAAAATCTACTTTTGAATAAAATTATTTTACTTATCTTACTTTTTTTACTTTTTGCTATTTTTTCTTTTTATTTTTTATAAGACAATAATTATTTAAATTATTATTATGATATACATTTGATTAATTGACTTTGTTTTTTTTTTAATACTTGAAAAAAATTATCTTTTTTTATATATTTAGGAATATTTATATGATTTCAATCAATTTTTTATAATATGTATTTGAATTAATTATTTATAAAAAATTATGAATATTATGTTTATAAATTTTATAATTCAATATATAACAATAACTTAAAAAAATATCTCAAAAAATTAGTTAATTAAATTAATACAAATTTGTTCCTTATGATCATTTTATATATGAATAACAATTGATCAACAAAATAACAAAACACTAATATCAATTAACCATAGTTAGATATGACAATGGTTCGGATCAAACCATAGAACCAAACCTCATCCACAAGTGAAGAAATAGCTGCTAACAACATAATGGGGTGCATAGGTTATTTTCGACACTTTTCAATTTTCTAATTTTTTGTCGAAAGATTGATGGGAAAGAGAAGAAATTAAGACTTATGATTTATAATGGTTCCACTTTTCCCGATATATATCATCTATCAGAATTCATCTAAATCTTCAAATCCACTATTTTTAAGAAAATAGTAAAACCAACAAACTTAAATAGGTACTAGTCGAATCTTACGGTGTTTCTCTCAAACATTTCCCACTAACTTTCGATAGGTGCTAGCAAATCTCACGTGTTTTACTTAAACACTCAAAACCTAGATCAAAAGAATCTTTTACTTTGATCTTTTATAAAAATTTGAAAGTGAAACAAGAATACAATGAATGAAGTTTTGACTTTTGATGAGTCGTTAAAACCCAATAAGTAATACATCATATAGGAAAATTAAGCTTAGAAAAAGTTCACATATCGATGTAGCTCAATGATATTCAAAAAAAATATATATATATTTTCTTCTTTTCAAGTGCTAGTGATTTGAACAAAAGAACTGTTGATCTTTATTAAATATTCCAAAAATAGCCGTTACAGGTAGTTAAAGCTCATTAATTGTTTAAACAGCTTTTCTAAACAATTAACCATTACTCATATCAAATCGACTCTTTCTTTCTTCAAGTCAACTGAGTTTTGAATTTTGTACTATCTTGGCTAATGCAGATTGGCTTAATATGCATGTCAGGTCAACTTGTACTCTATTTTGCTCAAATATTTTCGCTTTGCTACTTGTGCATACTTTAGGTCTACTTGGGTTTCAATCTGCTTAATTATTATTATTATTTTTTAACTTTGTTGCTTGTGCAAGTTGATTTGTGTATGCTTCATGTTAACTTGTACTTGATGGTACTTAAAATTTTCTCTGTTGTGCACGTATACAAGTTGACTAACTAACATAACTAGTTGACTTGGTCTCTATTTGACTTAATCAAATTTTACTTTAAAACTCATGTTAATTGGCTTGTTTTAGTCTTAGGTCAACTAGTGCAAGTGCTCTATGAAGTTTATGTTTAAGCAAGTCGGCTTGTGCATGTGTTAGATTGACTTGAGCATTAGATGATTTAATCATATTTTACATTGTGGTTTATGCAAGTTGCTTTGTGTATTGCTTGTAGTCAACTAGTGTAAGTGTTCTGTGATATCTATGTTTTATGTAGGTCGACTTTTTAACTATGATGAACATGTATGGGTCAACTCCTTATAATGCTCAGATCAACTTGATCTTAAATTTACTTAAAATATTATAAGTTCAGAATGTACAGGGCGACTTATAAATCGATTTACGCTAGAGTTTGACTTAAGTTTTAAGTCTTCGCTTGTGTCCTAACTTGTATTCTAGCTTTGACTTGTGACCTAACTTGAACTAAGTCAACTTATGTTCCACAAATTTTTCTAAGTATTGATGTGCTAGTTCGACTTGTGATTATACCAGGTCGACATGAATTTAGCATCATTTAACCTAATTTTTTTTTTACTGTTAGGTTTTTAAATTTTCGATCATTAGAAATTTTTTATTTGTGACTCTTCTAATGTTTTTATCGAATAGATTGACTTATACTTTAGGCAGATCAAATTCACAGTTTATCTCTCAAGTCAACTTCATTTTTAAGTGAGTCGACTTGACTAACCTTCTATTTTTTTTTTTCTTTTAATCTATATTTGGCAAAACGATTCCGCGTCTCTCCCTTTTTTGGGAATGGCTGCAATCACAAGCAAGTGATTGAATGAGTGGGGGGCCCAAAAAGCACATGCAGGATAAGCAGGTGTTTCAGGAGACGGTCGTCCTTGTGTGAGTCGACTTGTTCAACTTTCTATTTTACTTAAAAAACTGATTTACACTTTGACAAATCAACTTGATTCATAGTTGAGTTCACTTGTTCAAATCTACAACTAAGTTAACTAAGTTTAAACATTCTTAAACTTATTTTAATCACTTTCTAAATAATCTTTTATCAATCTAACATATTTTCACTCATCAAGTAATCTAGTTTTGCTTATGATCAAAACATATTTTCCAACGATAAGATTTGGTTCCATGTTGAAAAGATGAGAACTTGGGATTTTTTTATTAAAAATTAAATATCGATGAGTTATAATATTAGAAATAAAACATTAGAATTATCTATTAAATAGAATGAGTTATATAGAATTTTAACTTCTCAATCTACCACGCCAACTAACACTAATAAATTTTCAAGTAAAACTATTCATACTTCCTAAACTTGCAAAAACAACTTAGGGGTTCACATAAATTCACTAAATTATGTGGATTATAATTTCTCCTCACCATGAGGTTGAGTTTAAGCCCTTTCTCCCTTTCTCTCTTCGTCCCTTCTTTTTATTATTACTTTTTAAATTTTTTATTTTTTGAATTCTTAGAATTAGAATTAGAATCAGAATCAAAATTTATAGTTATAAAATCAGAATTTGAATCGGTATTTCAAGGGTCAGTTTTAGTTTTTCTAAATTTGAAACTAAGAATTGATGATTTTAGAACTAGAACCAGTGGTTGTAGAAGATCGACGGTTCCAAAAATGTGACCATATCTAACAACAGTTACTGGTCATTGACAAGCCAGGCTATTAGTGAGTAGTTGAATTTTATCGGCTAAAATTAAAAAAAAAAATCCTAAAAGGGAGGCAGTGTTGACTCTTTAGAGAGCTTTTTGTTCCAGCATACAAATGGGTCTGTATTACTAATTTCAAAAAAAGAAAAAAAGAAAAAAAAAAGTTCACTTATATTATATGTAATCAAAGGTGAGCATGAACAAGAACTCTCTTTAAAAAATAATTATTGCTCATGAGATACTAAAATTTTTATAAAAATTTTGAAATTTCACAGCTAAATTAATCGATTTTTAATAATGTATACTAATTTTAATTCAAAAATTAAAATATTTTTAATATTTTAAAAATTAAACAGGTAAATATTTTCAAGCACACTTATCTGAAAATTATGATTTTTATATCAAAAAGATTATAAGACATAAGAAATTTAAAAAAAATAGAAGATTAATATAAAAATAATTTGTAAGACTTAAAATAAATTTCAAAACTTAAAAATAAAGTTAAAAGTTCAAAAATAAAATTAAAAATTACCGAAAATTTTCTATACACACAAAGGGGAAAAAATATTATATTAAAAATCTTTTCCAGAGATTGAATTATCAGAGCTTGAGTGCTTAAAACTCATCATACATTGAATTATACAACAAAAAATATACCAATAATTAAATATAATAAATTTTTTAAATATTAATTCCTAATTATTTCCTAGTATGATTATTCATATTCCTTAAAAGTCAGTATACTTTATTAATTCTCTCTTTTAATTGTATTATTTCTAATTGCCTAAATTAGCCCGATATTTTCCAAATATACTATTATAATTACAATTATTATTATTATTATTAAAAATGCCTATTTGACTCGTAAATAAAATAAATATGATTTTATTGTTTACCTTTTTCTTTATCTTGTTCAATAAAAATAATTGGAAATAAAGAAAGTATCTTATACAATTAATTAAAAATTAATTAATTTTAAGTAATTAAAAATAATAAAATTATATATCAGCTATATGCATGAAAACTATTCAACGTTAATGTTTACTCACATTAAATTAATTAATATTTTCATAAAAAATCTTTATATTTTTATATTTATATATTTTTTATATTTAATAAATTATTTATTTATTTAATTATAATTATAATTTTTATATTATTTATTTTATGATTAATAAATTATTTTAGATTTTTTTATAAAATATGGTTATTATATTATTTTTATAAAATATTTATATTTATATAAAAATTTATATATATATATTTTTTTTATATTTTTATTTATTTATTTTATAAAATATCATTTTTAATCATTTTATATTTATTTTCATTTTCGATTTCATTTTTGTGCAGACTTATATACCAAACAAAATACCTTTATTACCACCGAACGCCAAGCCAACCGCCCCTTAGATGTTAAGGGAAGTATCCCGCCCGCCCAAAAATCCCTAGCCAAGAGTGTGACGGAGAGAGAGGGAGGGAGAGCTATGGAGGAGAGCAAGGTAGTACCAGAGGCAGCAATGGATGCAGTGAAGGCATCTCTTTCAGGCATCAACCAACTCAAAGCCGATTTCCAAGAATTCCTCAAACTCTCCCATCCAGATGTTCTCGCTCAAATGGATCCTCTTCAGCGTGCTCAAACTCTTCTCGCCCTTGCTAAGACTGCTACGACTCTCTATACTCGTAAACCCACTTTCAATTTTCATTTTTATTTTTTGTGTCTCAGTATCCGTATAAAGTAAATTTCTTTTTGTTTTGGGTTTTTTTTTTTTTTTTTTGTGCGTGTTTCAGTGAAATTGAGGTGTACTGGTGTTCATCCTGATGATCATCCAATTAAAACTGAGCTTGTAAGTTGTTTTCTGGATTTTATTTCTTGTTTTCTGATATGGTTATGTTTTGGATTTTTTTATTGATTTTGAAATATATATATATATATTAAAGAATTTGAGTGATGGGTTACTGATCGAGGTATTTCAATTTCGATATATTGGAGGACACATGTCGCAGAAGTAAAAAGGTGTTTAAGCCTCTCACAATTGAATATTGATTTCAATTGTGATTAATTTATTACAGTCTCTATTATTAAATTTGTTAAGTTTTTGTTATGAATTACATGTGTGTCAACAATTTTCATTATATAATTCCAATTATGAAGATATGGCTTTTTTTTTTTTTTTTTTTTTTTTTTTGATTTTAGGGTGTGCACATCTTTTGGAATTATATAATCTTTTTTATGTAGGTTATGTATATGTTTGTTTATTAATGCAGGAAAGGCTAAGCTTGTATGAAGACAAGTTAGAACGGGCCATGGATTTGAGCAAAGGTATAGTGTTTATGATAGTTTTTCCTTGGAATGTTGCTTTCTCCATGAATAAATGTTTCGAAGGGTTTCTGAGATGTTAAAGAATAAATTTCAAAGTGTCTGGGAAGAAATTATCATGTATTGAAATGGGATGGGAAAACATTGGTTGTGTTGTCAACTCAATCTTCAAGTTGAATGATTTAAGTAACCATCATTTGTTGTTTGAATACAGACTAGACCCATACTTTGGCTTTTTGGCTGGGAACTTTATATGTTGTTTAGCTGGGGCCTTTTTTTGGCTTTCAAGAACTTATATTTTAGTATAGAAGATCCTTAAGCTGGAAATATGACTTCAAAATCATCGTGCCAACTTTTATCAGGTGTCCTTATCATTAAAGGGGAATTAGTTTGCCACATTTGATTTCAAATCTATGTTTGCATTTTTCTTCCATAAAATGGGCTTTGTATCTTATCGAAACAATTGAATTGTATTACTGGGTTCTTGCTAGCATCCATTATACTCTTGATTATTATTTCAACCTTGATCAGCTGGAGCCCACAAGATTTTTGAAAGGAGCATCATGGGGGCAAAGGAGCACTAAATTTTTTCCAGTGAACTTAGACTATTCTACAGCCTTTGTCTTTCTAAGGACTTCAAGCTGAGCATTTGCCTTTTTTTTGAGAGAGAAGTTATAAATAAATGGGTCGCTTGTAGAGAAGTGCTCATTGAAGTTTTTCATTGATGACAAATGTCATTTTAGCAAAGGTTGTAAAGAGCAAAACCAATCTTGGAGTAATATGTTTACTTATTAATTGATTTGGGGCCATGAATTACAATGCTTTTGTGTGAAAGTTTTACTTTACCATGGGGATTTTCTTTCTTGTGCAAAATGCTTGTCTTTATATATGGATGGTTTCCATTTGGAGCTTTTCAGAGTGTTGCTTTATGGCTCTTCCTTTATGGATTTTTGTGTGGTGTGCTTGTACTCTTATGCTCCTGTTACCTTGTATGGTGTTATGAGGCAAATTTCTGGTTAAGAAAATGTTTAATATGCATTTAGTAGCAAAAATGTTGAAATCTATGTTTTGTATCCACTTTGCTGGTGAAGATAAATATCAACTTTAATTGTATCAAAATCAATGATCTCTTTTTATTTTTTACTATTTTTTTTTCTCCTTTTGATGGCATAACATGTATGTTTCTTAAAAAAGGTTCTTAACGGGTACCCACATATGCTTTCTTCAGGAAAATAACTATACTAGTGCTATCTATAAAAAAGAGAGAGTATGGATGGCAAATTATGCTCTTCTTGTTAATAACGAAACTTTTGTCTTAATTCTTGAAGCTCCTTTGCGTCCTTCGGCTACCTTGAATTATCAAGCAGCCACCAGGTTTATTGAACATTCATTGCCTGATCTAACGTCAGGTAGGTGGTCGTATTAGTTAATGTTAAGGGGAAAAAGTTATTTTAATATCTTTGATCTCATTTTAGTTAAGACATACATTAAATTTTGCAGAACAGAGGCAACGTATGAGAGAAATTGGTCATGGTGAGGGGGTGAATGCTAAGTCCGCTGATCGGAATGCCACAAAGAAGCGGAAATTTCGGTCCTCTGAGAAACAATCAGTTCGAGCTGCAGCTCAGGAATTCCTTGAAAAAGCAGCTCGAGAGCTTATTGTGGATAATAACAGTGGTTTCAAAGGACCTCTACAGATTGATGCTTCAGATGATGAAGACATGTCCGTGCCCTGATGCGTTGACTACATGGCAAGTTTTTATATCGAGTTCTCTATTTCTGCAAATTTCGGTCTTTGCATGTTCCAGGTTTATATATTTTTTTTACTTCTGTAATATCTTTTAGTGTTAAATATTTTTGGAAACCTCTTGAATCAAAAAATGATATATTGTAATGTTTCCTTCCCATATCCAGCTGTAATTAGGCTATCGTGTTTCTGTACTTGTAAAGGACACATTACACTCAAATGGCATATGCCGAGGAGCATTCTACTAAGTATACAGGATGGATCATATATGTCCTATGACTTGTTTGTGGGTTCTTGGGCTTCAAAGAGTTTCTGGAATTTTCTTCTGTCTTCCCTTTTATGAAGAATGTACCATAAGCTGTCCTTTTATGCCTTAAATATAACAAGGATCAGAGAACATCCATTTCTCTAGGACCAAATTGACTGCATTGATGCAATTCAATCCAGAAATCTTCCTAGACCATTAAGTTGATTGGAGTGACTACTAGCCACAATTACTGATTGCAAAGAAACGATGTTGCGATATGTACCTCATGCAAGTAATTTCTATGTTATGAGAAGAGCCAATTCAGGCAAGAATTGTGACAGATGCTAATTGTAGCTAGGATTGTAAATATAGGACGCTTCTTTTGCTTGTGCTTTGGGTCTGTAGTTGTCTTTGGAGACGGTTTTTACATTTAAATTATTGTTGGAGGCTTATTGATCTTCTGCTCTTTGTTTAACGGTGAGGAAACAATGGTATTTAATGCTCAATCTTATTTATGCTACCATATGATGTGCTCTTAATAAGTGGAAGGAGATGCATGAAGCATATGCCAATATCCACTTCTGGAATGTTGCATGGATTTCCTTTGTGGTTAATTTGGTTTCATCAGTGTTTCAATTTAGGGGAATAATGGAGGTGTTTAGAGGGAGGATCAGTTCCTTCTTTAAAAAAATTGTGTGTACTTCCTAATTAAGGAAATAGAAATCCCTGGAGTATATAGATGACCAAAAGAACAAGCAAGTATAAGGTTTGCTGAAATAGCTGTCTCTAATTATATAAATAAAGAATTCTGTGTTTTCCATGACTTTGAAGCAAGAAGATATGCATCGAAATTTTGAAGGTTTATATTATGGAGGAGTATTCTTTGCATTTTGGGCTGGCAACAAAATTGTTTCTTTTCTTTTTCTTTTGGCTTGTTAAATTTGCTTTTTTTGGGGGGGGGGGGAGGGGGACTTGAAACCAGCCAGGTCAGAGGGAGTGGGGACAGGTGACATTTAAGTCAATAGGCCTTTGGTAAGGTGCACATTTCAATTATTAAACACTTGTTACATGCACCATCTTGTGAGTGTCATGGATAGAATATGTTTTTGTGAATAGGAGTATACACTGGTTCAAGCTCCAAATTGCACCAAAGCCAAGCTTGCCATCATCTGATGCAACTTCAAGATGGAAAAAATCACATTATCACAAACCCCTGTCAAAATGCAATGTAGCAGAAGACTATAAAAGGATTTTGTTGAGAGTTGCTCAGACTCTTGTAATCTTACATTTCGACATCTTTTTTCCAAGTTATCTTTTGTTTAATACGATCCTGAGCTACCTTCAAGCAAAAAAAGGGCAACTTCCAAATTAAACCCTGGATTTTCATGAAGTAGCATGATGAACATCAACAATTTCTAAAATCTTTATCAATATATATACATAATCATTATTCTATCTAATTAGGTTAAAACTAAATCTCTCTGTTCTTGTAAGGTGTTAGGCTTATAGGAGGAATTCACATGTTTCCTCTTGTCTTGCTATCAAATCAGGAGTAACGAATTAGTCTTTGGCTGATAGACATTAGCCATGACTCTGCTATGTGCTAATATGATGCTTGTGTGGCAAATCAACACCCAATATGCAGAACATTAAAGAATATTAAGAATGGTTTAGAATATTACAAAGATTTTCTTCTTTGGACCATTGGATTAGGCAAGAAGTCAAGAAGAATGAGAGAAATAGGGTGAAAAAGTAGGACAAGTGGAAAGAAAGAAGAAAATGAAGAAGATGAAGAGGTGGGCAAGAGGACGAATAATGCAGAACAATTAGGGGAAAACTTGAAAGAATTCATGTATTTCCTTGTGCATCATGTTGTAGTCTCAGGGAATAATAAGGCTAAAGACAAAAAGGGAAAGAAAATACCAAGTCTTGGATACATAAGGGATGTTGGAGGTCCTATTTTTTTTGCTGAGTTCTGGTACATATGTAGGCCATCTAGCTTAAGAAAAATTTGGGAGCCTCTCCTTGCTTTAATTTTTAGTCACTTACTAACATAAGGAAAATTTAGTGAGAAATAAGAGCAAAGAAATAGTTCCAAAGCCTTTTTAGCACACTTCTGAATGCCCTAATTGAAGTGCATTTTGAAACAACAATTTTATTAATTTTTGGCATAAATAACTTAAAGCACAAGAAATTTCTTTTCTTGTAGCACATTTCCCTCTGTTTGTTTCATGTTCGTTACCCTTACATTGACCAAATGTTATAGACATAATAAATTGTAGGGGGAAACTATGATAGTTTATAGCACTTCTATAATTCTGTTTCCTAATGCAATCTTATCTTTACTCGTCACTTAAGATTTCGTTTCTGGGTAAGTCTTAGACTTTCTTTAATACAATCAATTCATTTTATTAGTAACTTCACATTTTATTAGTAACTTCACATAATTATTTATATTCTATGAGATGTGTCACCTGATTGGCATGTGGTTCAGCATGTCTAATGCTTCTTCCTGATAATAATAATATGATGTCCAATCACTTTGTTTGTTTCTCTTGAACTTAAATAGAGCTAGTTTCAAAAGAGCATTATCTTACTTATATTTGTAGAAGCATTTTTCAAAGATCCACGAATGATCCTAGTACATGTGTTGCATCATTTTTTGCTCAAGATGCTTGGTTTCTTTTAAAATGTATTGGATATGCTTCTATTTCCTGAGTGTTATGCTTTCTGTTAAAGTATTGTTTTATTTTCCTTCCCACGGCTGCTTCAACTTTTACAGCTTTATGTATAGATTTTGTGGTTTGCTCCCCTTTTATGGTTATGATCGTCCATATTTCATATTATGGTCTTTGTCTAGTGAAATTTTGGTAGGCATAGATGGCTACAATATAAAAGGTATTAATAACTCATCTCTTTTTATAAAATGGTCATAGTTCTCCTCTGTTAAGTGCATAAATCATGTCAAATTTATTAACATGGTCTTGGGTGGGTTTCTTTAATTAATTTAAAGGTCTATATCACCCTTAATTAACCATATCACTATCTAGTGACCTGGAAATAGGTGTCATTTGGTGGCATTCAATGTCATTAGTTGGAGTCCCCATTCCTTCTGAGATTTAAGGTTTTTGTTACATTTGTGGATTCTGTATTTTTTTTCCCCTGTATGTTTTTATTTATTATTTATTTTTATAAAACTTCTAGAATGGTTAACTGTACATGTAAATTTCTTTATCAGTGACTGCTGTGTTGCTGTTCTCCTTGAAAGCCACCTTTTTTTACAAATTTAAATTAGATACAAGCCCTTAAATATCTAGATTAATGTCGCAGTTTTTCATTTCTTTTTTTTTATTTATTAATAAAGGACTCACCCGGTGCACAAAGTGCTCCCCGGCTTAGTGCGGGGTAGGGGTAGGGTGGGTGTATATGTATGCAGTCTTCCCCTTACATTTTTTTTATCTGTTTTTTAAAATGGAAAAGAAGAGGTTTTATTAATGTAGAGAGCAGAAAAAATAGCCTGAAAAGGAAGGATAAGGTATCCTCCCAAAAGCTGTCGCAAAAGGAAAATGTTAAGAGTAAAGAAATGGAAAGAGGCAAATTGAGGAATCAAAGAAAAATAATAAGGCCTTTCCATTCCTCAATAGCCAAGCCTCCCTGCAGCAGAGCACCACAGCTGCCAGAAAGACAATCTTATCCCACCAGAATGAAAAAGAAAGGATCTCTTAGGATTCTAAAATACTCTTCCTCAAACATCAACAAATAGATATTTTAGCATTTCTCCACAAAATCTCAATATCCTGTTCTCCTTAAACCTTAAAACTTCATCATTAGGTGCTCCATTACGGTATTAGGCCAGACCTGACACTCATCAGAAAGGGTAAAAGACTATTTACACACAGCCAAGAGAAAGAAAATAAAAGATGAGGAAAAGAGAAAATAAAATAACAAATTGTTGCGGTGTTAGCATTAAGAAGGTTCTGCTTGTTATCTAAAATAAAAGAGGTTCTACCAACATTTGGTGTATTTTTTTTGGTTAGTAAGGGCACTGCAAATAAAGAGTGTCTTCTCCATGAGGACAAGGCCTCTACTATTTGCAAATTTGGATAAAAAATACTCTAGAAACTTTGCAGATACTCTATAACTGTAAATGGAGCCTTTATGGTTTTGTTGGAGAGGAATCTTAATTGACTCTCCTTAAGATTTAGAATTGCTCGAGTTTCAGTAGCATCTTTGTTGTCAGTAACATTAATGTTGGGAAGTAGTAGGGTGCTCCAACTATAGCAACTTATTCTCAACTCTGGGGCCTCTTTGTAATTGAACTGAGGATCATGTGGAAAAAAGTTTGCAGCTAGCCATTTGTTCTTGCAGGATAATGCCTGCCATTCATGTTCATCTTTTGAATATGCTGTTACATAATTTACTGAAGTGCATTGTGGATGACCTGGAAGATGTCATTTTAATGTTTATATTTTGGTACTTACATGCAATTGCCTTTGCAATTACCTTTAGCCATCTGACATTATTTATGTCTTGCAGGATGATGATGATCACATGTGCATGACCTTGTAATTGCTTTCAAGCCTGCAGTTGTGATTTGGCTCCAAGATTCTATTATGCAGCAATTATCCTTGTCCAAAGTTCCTTTTTAATAATTGTCAGCAATGTTTTAAGACAAATTTTTAATTTTTGGACTGATATGAATTTGCTTATTTGATATGAGGATGTTGGGAAGGTGACAGGGTGCACAGGCAGGAGGTTGAAAGGCATTCCTACTTCCCAAGTGGGGTTTCCTGACATGATATTTTTCCAAGTCTACTAACTTGGTCAACGAATAATCTCTTTTGTTGTCGAACACCTTTGAGTGCTTCTAGGAATGAAAATTGTCTATTGCACACTTGTGTTCAAGTTTTATGGATTATGAAGTTGTTTCCATTGGCTATAGCAGGACAAAACTAACTGAAGTATAATCCCAGCTGCAACGTGCCTAATGACCTTTGCTGTAGCAGGTGTGTTTATTTTCGAATGTTGATTAATTAATTGCAACCTTTTGAACAGAGGTTTTTTGAATTTGCCATATGTTTCTTCCCTGCTATATTGATTTGCAAGCTACAGAATCGATAGTGCTAGGTTGATTGGCTTAGCTGACGTTATTATTCCAATGGCCAAATCAAATGATGAAAATGATGTGCAATTGAGATCTCTACCAAAGCTACTCGTTCTGCCTATCCATTCTCCTTTTAAAGGACTTTTTGATGGGGTAGCTATTGAGACCTTCTATGCCTTAAAAATTTAAGATTCAACATTATCTGATGGTCCAGAAATGCCTTAGTTTTGGGTAGCTTTGGAGTACACTCTCATGGCTACCTTATGTTTTGGTGCAACTCATGGCTACTTCCACTGCTGTATATCATCTTTTGTTGCCCCGAATCATTAGTAGCCATGATATATCTGCTTGTCTGCGTGATAACAAGGTTAGCCCTATCATCACTACAGATTGAGGAAGAGACCATATGAAAGTTTCAAAATGTTGAATCATTTTTTTCCCCATCCATTTGAATGTTGACCATCAACAAAGCTGGTAACCCGGACTCATTTGAGATTGCTTTGAGGGGGCTCTAGTGGGTGAGAAATAGATTTTTGGAAATTGCTTCTTATGAAGATTTTCTTACTCGTATGGAATTTGTTGTCTCATTTGCTTGATTTGCACCTTAGCTGAGCTAGTGTTGGTGTTTGATAAGCATATGCCTGCAACCTACAAGATTATAGTCATAGTAGCCTTCCAAGTTGCTATGATCAATATATATATATATATAAGTGTTTTAGAACTTGTAATACTGAGAACAGTTTAATGGTCATAACTTCTTTTTCAATCCGGTAATCTCAGATTTAAATCTCAACATAACAAAAAAAAAAAAGGCTTAGTGTCAATTATTCTTATGTCAATTGCATTTACTAAGACATGGGTCCGAATTCATTTGTACCAATAGTTCACGAATTAAGCATCATTTCAAACCGATACTTTTTAATAGAATTGATACCAATGTTGCTTATGGTGAAAAAATAAATTATAATGAATTATAAAAGTGAAAACCAATTACAGTTAACCATTTGCGTGAGTGATTGAGATTTCTTACCTTTGCTAAAAGGTTGGACTTTGAAATCTTATTTTCCCCTTCTTTTTTTTATTTTTTTATTTTTTTGGTATCCTGGATTTTGTCCATTGTCCTTTTTTTGAAATTTTGTCCCAACTGATCTAGGTCAAGTCACCGTTGAGCTATGATGGACGAAAACTTCTCAATACTGACGTTTCTCCCTTTCTAAAATGTTTCTTGTTTTTTAAACATTTTCAAAACATTTTAACATGTTAAATAAATTAATATTTACACAAAGTTTTTTATATTTTTTATATTTATATATTTTTCAATATTTAAAGAATTATTTATTTATTTAATTATAATTTTTATTTTTTATATTAGTTATGTTATATTAATAATTACATATTTGATTATTTTTTTATTTTTATTATAAAATATGATCATTTTATTATTTTTATAAAATAATTAATATTTATATAAAAATACTTATATTTTTTATATTTACGTATTTAATCACGTTTCCATTTTATATATTTTTATAAAATACCGTTTTGTCGTATCATTTCGTATTCATTTCCATTTTCCCGTTTCTGTTTCCATGCAACAACGCTGTCGAGTCCCAATTAGAAGGGAACTCTCCCAACGTGGTTTTTTCCATTTTTAAGAAGGATCGAAATCAAACACTTGGTTAAAGGGTCGCAGTACCCTTTCTATTGCACCAATTAAATATTGGTTATTTCCCCTTCCCTTATTATACTATTTAGGGCAATGGCACTTCTAGAGGAATAGAAAAAAAATGAAAAATGAAAACTATGCCTCTTGTCCAACCTTTCAATTTTGAAATGAATAAATCTCAGTGCTTGAAATAAAATGATTAATACAATTTTTATTTTTATTTTTTTATAAAACATTTGATTCATTTGAATTCCAAATGATAATTTAATGCTTGAAAAATAAATTTTCTAGTACACGAATTTTTAAGACTACATACGTATTATTCATCAAACTATATTTATTTACGTAATTATTGTCAAACTTATATAACAATAGAATATAGATTTATACATTTATTTATATTTTAAAATAATACCCAACTAAATAACAAAATAATCGTGATTTTTTTTTTAAAAGCTATATTTATTTTTTTGATATATTAGGGAGGCTCGAACTCAAAATTTTGGGATAGAAAAAAGAGATTGATGTCAATTAAGTTAAAGCCCGTAAGCTAAAAGCTATATTTATATTTCATACAAATGCGGACATATTAAGCCAAGTACCAGGCCTAACCAGAGCTAAGCAAGGCAAGTGATTTATTTTGCTTTTTTTTTTTTTCAAATTATTGATATTTAATAATTATATTAAATTTAATTAAATTTAAAATATTAATAAAAAAATATCAATATTTACTACTCGATTAACTGTCGACTCGTGCTTGTTTGCTATTCTCATGCTTTACATGTGAACAAGAGTAAGAGAAAAATGAATGTCTCGGGGTGTTCACTCGGAATGGTTAATGATTCTTTGAGTTATTTGATTCGGGTTATTCGATTTTAAAGAGTATTCAATCTAATCAAAAATCAAACTGAATAAAATAAAATTTAAATCAATTTATTCGAATTAAATTTGAGTTATTCGGTTTGAGTTATTTGAGTTTCATTTACCCGAATAATCACATAATATAAAAAATTCCTTTAATGATTTGGATTAAATGGTTTTGATTTTAATTGAATTAGACATGAAATGATACGTGAGAATATGTTATTCGGGTTTCGAGCAGATTCTGAATAAAAATTTTTATTTTTATTTACAAACTATTTATCCTAATTTTTAATTAATCAAAATTATTTATTCGATTTAATTTTTATTTATTTAAATTAAATAATATAAATTTAATTTGAATCGGACGAATAAATAGATTCCTAAATACTGAACACCTCTGGTCTCGATAAAACAATTTAATGATGTTAATTTTCTCCTCATCTCTGTTAAAAAATTAAAAAGGTAAATTTTAAAAAATCATGAATTTTGATCGTCGAGTTGCCATTTGGCATAGATAAATGTCCAAGAGGAGGACCGAGGGAAATCCTCACACTCTGAGCCAGCGCGTGGAATCACGGAGCGGGAATTTCTTCTGTCAGATCAAGAGAGGAAACCCCCCCATACACGACTCCAGTCCCAGCTTATCCTCCACCCTCCCAAGCCCCCCAAACTCCTCTCCTTTCCCCTCCTCCTCTCTCTCTCTCTCTCTCTCCTCCCAATGGCGTCGACTAGTGCCCTAATGGTGCATCCCTCTAATTGGCAACGAGCAACCGACCTCAAGGTCCCTTCCTCTTCTTCTCTCTCCTTCTGTAAGCTCTCTCTCTCTCTCTCTCTCTCTCTCACATACACATACACTCACGCTTGCATAAACCTATTGCATAATTTGATGTTTTTCTATCACGAGTGCTATATTTCTTATTCTAAGTTATTTTTGAAATTCAGTCAATTGAGTGTAGGACCTGTGGATTTTTCAGCATATGTAGGGTTTTTGGTTTCTTGGTGTTCTATCTTAATTAAACCGAACGCTGCATGCAGATAGGTACATGTTTGTCTTAGAAGAACCCTAAATAGTCTCAGACTGCACTTGCAATTTATTTATTTATTTTTTTATTCATGAATACTTTAGAAGTCATGTTGTCCTTGTCTTTTGGTAGTAGAATGTTGCAATATTGCACTTGTGATAATCCCTAATATCTTAATGTCGGCTCAATCAAGGTAAATGAAAACCATTCAGCTAGGTACCCCGATACCCTGCAGTTTAGAACAGCAGTGCATTACTTAGAATCTGGATTTTAACATTCAAGCATGAATTAAAGTCTTGATTTTGTTCATTGGAGCCATTTGTTGTCATGGCCTCGAAAATAATGCTGGGTATTGGCCGATTGCACAAGCATATACTGATGTATTCCTGGGCTTTAATTTTCCATTCTCTTCCCCAGTTTCCATCTGTTGATATTGTAGGTATATAAATTTAGAAAAGCTTATTAGCAACTTGCAAGAAGCTTCAGCATTTAGCGATATTTAAACATGGCTTTTTTGCCCCTATTCTTAAAAAGAGCTGAAATTTCAACATTTCCTACACTGCTGTTATCAAACGAGCTTAATATTAAGAATTCATATTAAGACAGTGTTTTGCATTAAGCCAGTTAGTGAACATCCTTTTAGCTCCACAACGTTGTATGCTGATAAAATGGAAAAAGAAACAAAAACAGGTGCTCAAAACTTCATTTTAGTAGAATACCTTTTGTTCAGGCAAGCTCAACGCTTGACGCGTATTTGCTGCAGATACCGTAGTCTAATTTAATGTAATACTTTGGTCAACTGAGCCTTAAGTTGATGAAAACATTAGAATATATATTTTTTGGTAACTTTCATTATAATCTAGTTCATTAGAATATAGTCTGTGTAAATTATTGTGGATTTTGTATCGTGCATTTTTCCTTTTTCTTTCTGTATGGTGTCTTTTCCTATTCCCCAGGTGGGCATTGCTTTACCTGTTATTTGCACCCGTATGTAAGATTTTGGTTTCTTTTCAAAATAATATAACATAATCTGCATTGCTCCCACTGTCCTTTAGATGCCAACAAGCCAACAGAGCATTGTATCACTGAATTTGCTATAAATATGACCAATTGTCAATATAGAGGAGAAGCCGAAGTATCAAATTGTGATTATCAATCTTGTATTATAGGACAAGCAACTCTCCAACCACAGTCGTATGTCACGATACAAATTAAACAGAATTATTAAAGTATCAAGCAGAGATAACTTTACAAAACCATCTTCCAAGCTTGCTTCTCATGCTCAAAAACATGTCAGTCCGGTCTTACAAATGGATATTATGCAGTTGATAGTTTAGTTTTACAATTCTACATCTCTCACTCTCTCTCTCTCTCTCTCTCTCATGTATATCAGATAAAAGATAATCTCTCCTTTTTGGTTTTTAATGATTGGATCGTAGCGTCATTGTTGTATTTTGAACAAGGATAAATTTTTCCGCCCACTGTTCTGGTTTACAGGTAAGGTAAACACCGGAGTAGATCCATCTAGTGTTCCAGTTCTAACATGGCAGAGTAGTAAGGCTGGAAGGAAGACAAGATCGCTACAAGTATGTGCTTTATTTGGAGGGAAAAAGGATAGCAATGAGAAGAGTGAGGATTCATCATCAAAGGTTTGTGGTCTTTTTTTGGTTATCATAAATCTGGTAAAATGTTTTAGATTGCTGAATGCAATGTTGACTGCATATTCGTATAGCTGTCTGTACTTAATGGTTTGGAATACAACTATCTATTGTTGACATAGCTTTTGAGGTAGAGAGCCCTAACTTATTGATTGATTGAGGATCTGATTGTGAAGAATTCCATGGGTACAGGATGGGGACATGGCAAAATACAGACAAAGGAAATACAATAAGTTCTGGAGAAATGAGATGTGATGCAACAAAGTTGTAGCTATTGTGTATTTCTTGTGAAATTGATAATTAAATGCGACAATTAATTTTCTTTCTTTTCTATTACTTGTAAATAATTCTTTCGAAAATAAACAGTTTGCATTGTTTAATGTGACTCATTGGGAGATTCCCCTTTTAACTTGAAGACTGCATAAAATATTGGATAATAGAAACATTTGAAATTGATAGGAAAAATTATTCTTACCATAGATATCATGCACCCACAGTGGAAATAAATCAAAAATTAAAATCAATATTTTACACTGTGTGGCCAACATGCCTATGTCCACAATAATTATCTACTATCATTACCATTCAATTAATTCAATCATTACAATCAATCAAAGAATCAATCCTTAACACAATCACTCACCATAAAACCATTCTCTTAATCCAGTCACACCCTCGCTCAGTACTAACCCCATGATTATACCATATTAAAGGGTGCCTCTTGGTAATATTCTAAGCATGTGTGTAGTTAACAATGACCAACCCTCATCTTTTCTTGGTAAGCCCCCTACACAGCTACCCTCTTCTTGAAAAAGAGAAGCACTAACCATAACACAATATTCTATGTTTATAGAAGTAACAAACTTACATATCCCACAAATATCTTCCAAAATTCTTTCGTTGAAAAATTCCCTTTCTCAATTAACCACTCTCTTTTCTTTTCTATAAATTTTTGTTTTCCACAAAAAATTATTTTCTATTTCTATTTTTTGGGTAGTAACAAAACTTATCAGAAATCTATATTAAATAAAATCGAGGAGAAGAAGCTACTTGTGAGTGTAAAGTAGCGTCCTTAGAGAACATTAGTTTTAGTTGTGGTCATTACTCCGAGATCGGGATGATACATGCACTTGTTGATTAGGCAGCCATTTACAAATATTGTTAGTCTAATTTATCAGCTGTTGGTGGCATTTAAGAAATGAACTTTGAGATGTGTTAGAATTTTAAACTAGACTTGAGAATGTCAATGTTGTGAAATCATGGTCAATTTTTTTTTCAAGGGAAAATTATGTATTCATTCTCCTTGCATCATCAATGAGTATTATTAGTGTCTGGTGTCAAAGAGAGAAAGGGAGTTCAGCTGGGGAGATTTCTATGGACCCATGAGAGAAGAGATGGTGAAAAAGAGGACCTGGAGAAAACCAGAGTAGTGAGAGAGAAAGTGCAGGGTAGAGAAAGAGGAGGATAAGGAAGAAGAATATCTAGAGGAAAGGAGGAGGAGAGTAACAAGAGAGAGATGATATAGAGAAAACAGTGGAAAGAGAGGGGAACAGGGGTTGGGAGAGCAATTGTCAAGAAGGAGAATGAGTCCTTCGTTAGGAAGCATTTCAACTTCTTTCCAAATTCAAGTCTGTTACAAAGTAAGGTTTTACATTGTTTCAGTGGCATTCACTGCAGAAATCCCTGAATTGCTCCCTTCCTATTTAACTAACAAAACACGTAAAATTTCTATTGACTCAGCTAAAGGCCTAAAAGATAAAATCCTAAACATGATAAGTCTAAATAAATGCGAATTGTATCTCAAAACAAATACCAAATTATTAAAATTAACCTAAAATATTAGTTCAAATTTAGTAGGCTTTTTGTACTGCATCATTTAGTTAACCTGATAATGAGAAAAAGTCTAGTTGAAGTATCCCTTGAGTATTTGACTAATACTCAAGAACCGTTTGGCATTTAAAAGGTTATAAAAAATTTATGTATCACTATGTGAATTTTGCAAAATGTATCCTGCCAGTATCACATTAGATATGAATCACTCTTCCATTTGAATGACCTATGCACATAAGGATATGATGCCTTGAAATATAAAGTGCCCTATTAAATTTATATTTTTTGGATTGTCTTCGCTTCTTTGTTAATATCTTTGAGATTTTTTACTTTGTCATCTCTTGACAGACAATGTTTTTTATTTCATCTTGGTGTTTATGTTGCACTCTTGTTTTTTTTTTTTATATTTTATTTTTTGCTTTGTTTTTTGTTTTAACCTTAAAATGAACAAAAGGAAAAGCATTTAGTATTTCTGCAGTTTATTCAACAGCCATAAGAGTTCCTTTGCTACCTGTCATATACCATCCTATTTGCTTTTATTCAGTTATTAGGAGTTTTAAAATTCTAACCTGTGAAACTTTTGTTGGCCCTATAGTGCCATGCAGTTGCTCCGATTTTTGTTTTGTTTTGTTTTCATCATCTAGCATGCTGGTTTGGATATTTTGCGGTATCCTGTTAATGATGATCGTACAGTTTCCTACTGAAGTTATGACATTTTAATTATCCTTTTTGCTTGTTTCTTTAGGCAGGAATTTTGGGCAATATGCAGAATTTGTATGAAACTGTTAAAAAAGCTCAGATGGTAGTCCAAGTTGAGGCAGTTCGTGTGCAGAAGGAACTTGCTGCGTATGTCTTATAGCTGGACCTGATCTTATCTTCTTTTATTTTCCTTTTAATGTCAGATGAAGCTTTTCCTGCTTCCTTTTTTTCTTTGCTTGACTGTCTACTAATATGGAGACTTCTCATTTCTTTGTCTATGTCCTACAGAGCAGAGTTTGATGGCTATTGTGAGGGAGAACTGGTAAAGGTATGAGAAGTCATGTACATGAGCTTTATTTACATACAAGTAGATTTGACATTGTTGTTTGCTTCAAAGGCGATGTTGCCACACTTTGTTGGAGAGGCTAAGATTTTACATCTTTATGACCATTTGATACCCAATTAAAAAGATTTTTTATGATGGAAGAATTTGTGATTAATGACATTAATGCCCCATTGTCCATTTTTTTTTTTGGAGTCTGTGATCATCTTTATCCTATAGTAATGTGTTATGTGGGAAATGATGCAATGGAAGATCAGCCAAGAAGAATTGCACAATTCAGAGTAAGAAAAACTCACTTTCATTCCCTTAAAAGAAAAGACTCCTCTAATACAAGAGAAGTAACTCCCCACTAGAGAGCCACTTAATCTCCCTCCCCTTCAGTCTATAGACTGAAAACACAAATTCATACACCATGCCTCTCACTATCCCCTGATCCCCTTATTTAACATGTTTTCTACCCTATAACTACCCTTGATTCCCTGCTGCAAGTTAGTTATTCCAAGCCAGCATTCTGGTGCAACTTCTTGCGTTGATAGACCAAAAGCCCCTTAGGTACCAACTCATCATCCACATGTCCAGCTTCTGCCACATCCTCATCCAGCTGGCCTCTTGTGGCTTCAATCCTAACATAATGTATACCATTGGCCATTTATTCATGGCTTTCAGGTTTTAAAATGATTAAATTTTGTGTTATCTTGTTACATTCCATTCCTTACTTGAATTGCCTCCACTGGGTGCATTTTATATAATAAGAGGGTTTGCCTTTTGTAAGGGGCATAGCAAGAGGATTAGCATGTATTCCAGTGGATACAATTGCTTTGCCCCCTAATGAATATCAAACAGATCGCCGTATAGTTTCTGAGGATCATTGTAACTTTCAAGCCATGTGATTATTACAAGCAGTTTCATTCACTGTTGCAGCACTCATGCATTTGGTCTTGGATATAATATGTAACGGGATAATATTGTTTAGTAATGTTCTTAACTGATTCGTGGATTCAAGAGACCATGCTAAAATTTACCTCAGATCAACTTCTATTATACTGCCTTAACTATTTCAGTAAGGTTGCCTTTATGGAATTCCTTGTTATGAAGAAGAGTAAAAAAGATTTCTTTTCCCCCCATGTAGTAGATTGTTTTTTTTAGATGGTTGATAGGGGGATAGTAAACAAGGTGCAAAGATTTAACGCAACTTGAATGAAACCCCCCCCAAAAAAAAGAAGCAGATAACACTCCTATATAATGTATTTTATATATATTTACACAAATGAAATTAGAAATGTTGCTATTTTTGAGATAGTGTACACATTTTCTTTTTCAATGTATATGGGCTTTTTCAATTCCCAGATTATTCTCTTTGGGAGCATGTATTCTATCTTAACTGCTTAGAGGGAATGTTTTCTATAATCTGCATATTTCTTCCTCAGGTGACTCTTTCTGGTAATCAGCAGCCAGTGCGAACTGATATAACCGAGGCTGCAATGGAATTAGGAGCTGAAGTGAGTGAACTTAGTGTTCTTTATATGTTATTGGTTTTATACTTATTGTCATGTTTACCTTATTCAATAAGTGATTTTTTAACCTTTTAAGCTCCTAATTTTTATTGCTATTTCTGGGAGATTATCATTGACTACTGTTGTTGCACCAGTTCTTGTGAGTTAACGTCTAAACTGTCAAATTTAAATAGCCAAAGTTTTGGTTTGGTAGATGAACAGTTTTTGGCTCCTAAATTTTGATGACATATATATATTTCAATATTGGAACAACATTATTTGAAGCCTGAATTTTCAAAGTGGAATCTTTTGTTCTAATGCTTTTCTTTTGATTTTTGGACCTAAACATTAGCGTGTATGTATTCACTCCCTCTCATGCTGCTGTTGATAATCTGTTTTGAATGGTGTACTTTATATGCTGATTCATATCCTAGGTGGACACATGATGACTTGACTTTAGAATTTTGGAAGGTGGGGAACTACCCAATTAATAGATCACTTGCTGAGATAAGAGTGGTATAAACCAAGTAATTTTGACAATCATTTGTGTTAATATCAATGTTTTAATCATCAATTCTAACAAAGATGGACAACACCTGGCAATACTTTGGGAATCTATTCTGGGGTGTAAAGTGGGAAGCCTTTCTTTCATGTATCTTGGATTCCTTTTGGAGCAAAGCACAAGAATGAGGCTATTTTGGAGTGGGTTTGGAAAAGTTTGAGAAAAGGCTGGCAGGCTGGAAAGCGGTCACCTTTTCTAAGGGTGCAAGGCTTACTCTCACAAACCATACCTTCTCCGATCTACCAGTGTATTTCATGTCCCTCTTCTGTATCTCAATTTCAGTGGCTAAGCGAATTGAAAGCATTCGAAGATTTTTATTTTTTATTTTTTTATTTTTTTTGGGAAGCAAAGAAAATAAAGGAAAGAAATTTAATCCAGCGCTTTACAGGTGGGAGGCCTTGGCATAAGATCCATACTTGATTTTAACATACCACTTCTGGGAAAAATGGTTGTGGAGGTTCTGAACTGAGAATTCTTCACTTTTGGACAGAGAGGATTGTAGCTAAATATTGGACAACTCAGAATGGGTGGATGTCTAATGATGTTGTTGGCCATTCAGGATAATGGAGGAAGAGTTGAGAAGGTCTATCGAGCAGTGTGGGCTTCAATGTGGATAGTGGGTTGAGAACCTTTTTATGGCATTATGATTGGTGTGGTTCAGGTCCTTAAAATTCCAGTTTCCAGAATTATTCAAGTTGGCAGTGGATGAGGATGCTTTGGTGCAGGAATTGGTATCCTTACATGGGGAATGCTTTCTGTCAAAGGGGCCCTTCACATGACAAGTGAATGGCAGACTTTTTTTTCAACTTTTTCAAAATGTTGGAAGGGGTGAAGCTGGATCTTGTTTGCAAAGATTCCGCAATTTAAAGGGGATTGTCGTAGAAGACCTTCAAGGTTTGGTGTTTCTATGATCAGCTCCAATCAAAGAATCGCGTATGAATAGGGGATTCTCTTCCTTGGTAGCTCATTTGGAATCTTGCTGTTCCTCCAAGAGTTAGCTGGAAGGCTTAAGGATCTTAGTAGATGTGTTTTATGCAAGGGAGATCTTGAGTCCATGGACTGGTTCCTTTTGACTGCTTGTAGTCTTGCTCTTTGTTGATGAAGATCTTCTCTGCTTGGCATTCAATGGGTTACTACAAGCTCTGTACGGCATGAGATTTGGGCTTTGGATTGGCTTGAGGGTGTGTACGGGATGAGAGTTATTGGGATGCTCCTTCTAGCTGTGTTTTGGATGGTTTGGAGGAAACAAAATAGAAAGATTTTTTAGGGGGTAGAGACTACACAAGAAGAAGCTTTGTCACATTTGCGCCATTGCCTTCAAACCACCAATGGACAAATTTAGGGTTTTAGTTCTCAAAACCTGCATGCAGGCCATGATATCTGTTGGTGCTTCCCCTACACGACCTAAATGGTCTGATGGTCCATTGAATGGAACGAAGGTTTCTAATGGCTAGCTTTTTCTCTTTAATTCAAATGATTTAAAAGAAGACCAAAGATTAACACTAGAGGAAAACTTTCCAGAAAATTGACATGATAAGAGATAGAGCTGTTTTAGAGATTGGAAGTTCTCCCATCTATATTTTTTGTCAGGCAAATGAAGCTGTCCATCTATTGGGCTAATGGTTGCTGGCTCAGGGGCTGGAATGAGTTTCCGTGCTTTCCTGAGCAGCTTTTGGATCTCGTAAAGTGTCATGGCCAATGGTGGTGGGTGTTTTTTTTCTTGGTCTTGTTTGGACTATGCAGAGTATAATGTTTCAATGAGAATTTGAATCATTTGCAAAGAAAAAGCATGAATTGCTCCTGTACATTTAGTCGTAATGTTTTGATGAGAAACTATCAAATGTTTTAATGAGAACCAGAAACTTATCCAAGCTATCTCCCCACAAAGAGACCCTCTCTTCAAATCCTCCATGGAACTCACTTTTATTCCTTTGGGTTTCATTTGATCTTATTTACTTTCATTTTTATGAATCTCACCGGAATCTTCTAATATGATTCTTATATCCTTTGGCAGAAGCTCTCCCTTTTGGTTACTGAGGCCTACAAGGACGCACATCAGAAGAGTGTCCAGGTAAAAACACACTCCTAAATTTATTATTTCAGTCCTTGAAAATTAAACTTAAGTGTCTGATTTCTGGGGTTTTCAGGCAATGAAAGAGAGGATGAACAATCTTGCCCAGAGTTTAGGGATGCCACCAGGCCTCAATGATGGATTTAAGAGTTGATGTAGAAAACAATTTTGTGTATGAGCTCTGCGGCAAACAATCTTTGATACAGTCATTTGTCATTTTGAGCATGCGCTCTTTAAGAAAGAAAGTGATATATTTAAATATTTTTTTGAATGGTGGTTTATGAGGTAGCAGGTTGACTGTGCATAACATGAGAGAGAGAGAGAGAGAGAGAGAGAGAGAGAGAGAGAGAGAGAGATTTATATAAAAGAATGAAATAATTGTACTATTAATAACATGCTGCACTAGAAAGTAATAGCAATGCCTGAAGCCTCAAAATTTTGAACCTAAGAGAAATGAAAGCTGCGTATTCCTTTCTGTAGCCTGAAATCTCTCTGAATCACACCTTACGCCCGGCAGTACTCACATCATGGCAAACCCTACTAGAACTGCACAGAAAACAAGAACACTGCTCTGCAAACTTGTGGCACTGCTAGTAGGAGCAACGGCAGGACCATCATACTCGGCAGGAGCCGGTGCAGGAGAAATGGCATAGAGGCGGTGTCTTGAAGACAAGACAACAACAATGAGCTTCTGTCCCTTATCACATTGTCCGGCAGCTCCACTGATGAAGTAGAATGGTCCTGAATGATCAAGCTTCACCTTGGTGTTTCCATCTTTGTACTCTGCAATGGGGTCCGAAGTGTTGCACTTGAGATAGCTATCTCTCGTTACTTGCAGCACTGAGTCCTTGTTGCTATCATATTTCCATACTGCACATGAATACGAGAAAAAAGAAACTTTGAGAGAGAGGGAGAGACAGAAAGAGATGGAGATGAGAGAGAGAGAGAGAGAGATGAGAATTACCCAGATAGTCGCCAATGAGAAAACGATGATCAGCAGCCCATTCGTTGAGAGAATGAGATTGAGATGATTCTGGGATCTTCCATGCATCACTACTGCCTCCAACTAAAAGCTCTTTAGCTTCTGAAAAGCTGTTGAAGAGAAGAAAAATAGGGGCCAGAGAAACAATTGCTCTTGAGAAAGTAGCCATGGAACCTATAATATAGACGAGAGAGAGAGAGGGTTTTGTTGTAAGGGGATCTGGTGATATTTATAACAGAAGGGGAGATTTGAGAGACTAGCCTATAGTTCAAATAATGTTACTAGCCGTTGGAATTTGTTACGTAGCGCTGTATATATTTCAGACAGGCAATAAAGCTGTGATTTTTGTCTGTACTGCAACGGTAACGTGAAAAAAGGAAGAGAAAAGTATAATAAAGATTAAACACACCCAAGGCATCTCTGAGTCGAGATGGAAGATTCTGATCCCAAAGGGCGTGGCTCAAAACCCACTTTTACCAACCCTATTTTCACTCGTTAATCCGTAGAAGATGGCATTGTCAGTGAACCCCTCAGGAGTACAACCCCAATTACTCTTTTTTTTTTTCTTTTTTTTTTTTTTTGTTCTGATTTAACCATCACCCGATATTCAAAACTGTACCGTACTAAATCGGATCGATTTTTTATCAGGTCAAAAATAGAAAGAAATCTCCCACCGCGATTATTTTAAGTTATCAAAAAAAACTCAAACCCAAATTCTTAACAACAAAATACAATATTTTTTTCATTACACCCAACCTATCCATAATTACTCTTTTTCTTTACCAAATCTATATCATCAGTCTTATCATTGCATAGGCAATCCAGAAGTGTATTGAAAGTGATTGCATCAGGGAAAAAATCGTCGGGCATTTTCCCGACATTTGCCAACAAACATTGGGGAATTTTTACTTGCCGACATTTTAAAATATCGGTAAAAAAATACATTGGCCGTCATTAATTCATATAGAAATGTCAGTAATATTTGCGGATTTTCTGATATTTCCAGACAAATGTCTAGAAAAGGATGGAGAATTGCCGACATTTAAGGAAGAAAACGTCGGGAAATGTTGTAGCATTTTTTCACATTTACCTACGTAAGATATCGGGAAATGCCAAGCATTTCCGGACATACATTCTTGGAAACGTCGACAACACTACCTGAATTTAGTGACGTTTTCTTGTGACAAACGCTGCTATAAGGGCAAAAAGTTTTGTTTTTTGTATTTTTTTTTTCTAAAAAAAAAAAACAAATGTTATCAAAAACATGTTCCAAAAGTTATCAAACTCCATCAACAACAATATATACATTCTATTCATAATCCACATTTCATCTCCGCTTCATCAACATGTAATGATTCTTGGTTAACAACAGATCAAATATCAAAGAAATATCAATCTATCAAAAAGACGAAATATAACTCCAGATACCCATCAACCACAAGGTACATATAATATAATTTTAAAAATCCATTAAGTACATAATATAAATTCAATTTTAACCATAAAAATAAAAACAAAGAAGTCATAAATAACCATTTAATTAGGTTAAACAACTTTGCTTAAAATAGTTAAAATATATTAATACTAGTATCTCATAATTTAATTTTCTACATAATATTTTATCACGAAAATTAGTCACAAAATATATAGAGAGGTATCACCACCACATACTACTGATGCATTATCAATAATGCTTCATTTTCTTTTAGTTTCAATAAAATTGTTTAAAAAATCTACACAAATTCATAAAATATAAAAATAGAAAATTTCAAACAAAATCAAATTACAATCAAAACTACAAGATAGTAATAAATAGTGATATACCTCAACAAAATGTTCAATTTTTTTTTTCCAAAATAATTGTGTTATTCACTACATTTCTAGATGAATATTTATGTGTAAATGGAATATTGCACTACATTACCAAAGGTAGTCTCATGTGAATTGCCGTTTTCATATATACTAGGACACTTATCAATAGCTACTTGTGGTGTGTCTTCAGATGTTTCCACAACCCTTATACCTTTTAGTTTCCCTTTCCATTGAAATGTAATTATAACTAAATCAACAAATAATAAACAAATTTTAAGATTTCTTTAAGAAAATAATAAGATACGCATTTATTAACAATACTTCTGAATATTAACAATTCAACACAATTTGAGAAATACATATAGAGAGATACATGTCGAGTCAACAAATTGTTCATCATCATACAAATCTTCAATTACATCATCGTGAACACAAATTGATATAGAATTTATATCTATATTTTTGTTTAGTGACTAAGTAGGAAAATGTAAGTATTCAGAATTAACCTCCAAGTTACTACCACCCACTTCATCACTCGTGTTAAAAGAATCTCTTGGTGTATTGTGGATAGCAACAACTCATTTCTTATCTTTAGAATCATATGAGTAGAACACCTACTTTACCGATGATGAAAACACAAAAGGTTCAGGAATCAATTGTTTGCCGATGTGTATTAACCAATAAAAACTCACAAGTATAAAACCAAACTCATCCTTTCTAGTAGCTCTACTACTTGCCACATTAGTCCAGTCATATCAAAATAGAACAACCTTTATTTTTTTTCATAATAATCTAGTTCAATTATGTCACTCAATATGTCATAATAGTTCATACTTTCTTATTTTGAATTCGTTTCTCTAACCCTTGCATAGTTTGTTGTTGATGAACTCATAACTACTCTGTAATTTTGAGTCTATTTATTTTTCTCATGATTTCTAATAAGAAATCTAAATCAATTAGTTGAAAGTCCAGTGAATCTCTTAACGATAGAAACAAATCCTTTAGCTAACTATTTTATTTCTTCCGTAACTGTAGGCGGGTTTGAAATTTAAAATAAAATGAGATGTAGATAACTTAGCTTAATATAATCAAGAAAATTGCATGAAATATGAAATTTTATCCAATATAGTTCAAATATATCTCTTAATAATCCCTCCGTATCTCTGAAACCAATGTCTTGATTTTGGGTTTCCACAGGTTGTGATTGGGGTTGTAATTAAATTAATATAATTAAGATCTTAAGATGCAAAATCTAATTGTGAAATTATCCCATATTTCTGTTATAAGGTGTTTTCGAAAATTTTTTTCCCCCAAAAATGTAGCTTGTGTGGCAAATGGTAATTTAGTATTTCCATTTTTTTTCCCAATAAACCTTTTCCTCGGTGTCGGCCCAGTTTGCACGCACTCGACAGACAGACAAAAGCGATGCAACGTGTCAATAACCTAAAACCATAAGCTTCCAGAATCAACAACAACATGACACATCAAAAGGGTTTTCTCTACTTGTCCATCCCTCTCCCTCTCTCTCTAGTCTTTGATACTTTTTGGGAGGAAGAAAGAGGGTTTAGAGAGACAGAATGGGAACAGGAAATGAAGAGTGGAGACAAAAGGCAGACACCCACAAGATGAGTACGGAGGAAGTGAAAGCCGCAGGAGTAGAAGGTTCAAAGAGGCCACCGCCGGGACAACACCCTGGCGAGATATTGCACCAGCGGCGTGCCTTGCCTTTCGGTCGCACCACCATGGCAATTGGCGGTTTTGTCATAGTGGGTCTCATTGGCTACACCGTTTTGTATGGCTTCAAAAGGCCGGATGCCTCAGCTCGCGACGTTGCCAAAGTGGCCACCAACACTGCGCGTCCTGAAGATATCCATCCACGCAAGTAATGATATTGGTTTCCAGTTAAGATTTGGTTTTTGCAAAATCTTGGTTTTCGGCATTTCAACTCTTAATAAGTTTAAGGCACTTGTACTCAATGGTGATATATATTTTTTTTTATTCTGACTAATTATCCATTTTAGTATAGTTTTTTTTTTCCAAAACTTGAGACTTTTAAGGGCGGAGACTTGGTATCTAATGGTGATATTCACCATCCATAAGCACGGCTTGGCTTTGCATATTCTTGCTTTTTGATAATGCATGCGAAGTGAAAAAGACAAATTACTTTGTGGGTTAGGTTTGATTGTAGTCATTCACATTAAACATAAATAAAATTATAAATATTATAAATAATTATAAATATTATAAATTATATTATTATTATTATTATTATTATTATTATTGAACAAAAATAGGAAGAATCTCTTGAAATAAATTTTATTAAATCCCTTCGTCATTACTTAAAAAATGAATAATTCGATGAGCTTGCAAATTTGGTGTGTATTTTTTCACCCCCCCCCCCCAAAAAAAAAAAAAAGAGTATCGAGTAAAAGTAGAATTATGATTTAGCAAAATGTCTAGAAATGAGATTCTGTCTTTGTCCTTTTTCTTATTTCATGTATAGAAATTTAAACTATTTTTTAACAGAAATCATATACATACTTTACTATTACTTGAAGGAACTCGAAGCTTGTAAAATGTCACGTTTTTTAGACAAACCCCTTAGGGTTTATCACTTCAGAATTTCAATTCAACTCTCTCTCTCTCTCTTTCTCTCTCTCTCTCTCTCTCTCTCTCTCTCTTTCTCTCTCTCTCTCTGACAGTCTTGCACTCGAGGGAAAAAAGGGTGGCCCTTTTAGAGGGAAAGTAAAACAGCAATTGAAGGCAAGTCCTAGCAAAGCATAGTGAAAAGGCAAATGGAGGTCGATTCCATGGCAATTTGATCTCTCTCTCTCTCTCTCTCTCTCTCGAACTTAGAAACAACTAAGATAAGGCGCTTGCTTAACTTGGAAATTCCAAATCTCAAAAGCATCCAAAAGATGTAAACCATAACAAGTCTCCCATCAACATATATATATATATATATTGAAATTAATTTGAAACTAAATTTGCATTTGGTGGATATGTATGGATTTCTTTTTTTTTTTTTTTTTTTTTTCCTTTTTTTCATGTATTTAAGTCACAATGATTGTTCTGGTTGAGTTAGATCAGAATTATGGAGGAGGTTTGCATCCCATGTGGGTTTTGAAATATTATTATTAAAAAAATTATTTCCTGACTTAATATACCAAATTTTGATAACATGTTTTGAGTTTAAATTTCAAGTAATGGGAAAAATTTTGTGACACCATTTGAGAATCTGAATTGCCTAATCGCGAGTTTAAAAAAATTGATGAACATTTGTCATTGAAGGTTCTTTTATTATTATTTTTTTTTTTTCATTTTTCCCAAGTTCTTGTTTTAAGGAAAAAGGGAATATTGTGGGAAAGGGAAAATAATTCCTCCCCTTTTGGTAATACTAGTCCAAGGGTTCAAATATTAGAGAACATCTGAATCTATTGATAAAACCAAAGGATCCAAATTAGATTTTACATCTATTCCAAGTTGGGCTTTTGAATATCAATAGTCAAAAAGCGAAAAAGAAATCCATTGATAAAAACCTTTTGAATTTTATAATTATTTAAACTAAATTAGTTAAGTGGTCAAGTAAAGAAAAACAAATCTATTAATAAGAGCCCTCAGTAGTTTGTTCTATATTAAACATTAATATGATAAAAGTTCTCAGGTGTCATAAAGAATTAAATTTAAAAAAAAAAAAAATAAAAGACGGCCTTTTACTAGCTTTTTAGTAGTCCATTAGTCAAGCAAAGCTATCTTTAGTCAATTATAAAATATTTATATTTTGTAATTTAAACACTAAATTAAATATTTATATTTTGTAACTTACAAAATTATATGTACACGAGTGAAAAATACCTTGAGTAATATACAATTATTCATCTCCATGAAGGTGCTTATTAATGGAGGTGGGTTTTCTCCACATATACCCACTCTATCTGTCTACGTAGGAATTTTAGAATCGAGTGCGATATGAAGCTTGTATTTTACAAAAAGCCGTCGAAGGATGTTCCAATAGAAGAGATTCCGACACTCAAGTCAAAAAGAGCGAGTTTTGAATATGGTAAACAGATAAAAAAGAGTCCCGGATTTGAGGTAGCAGTATGTGTTTTTTGTGTTCAGTTTCAAAGAATTTACCTCAATGACAACCATTGTTTTGCTTATATATCTGCTCTCTTGTTAACGGTGTCCTAGGATTTCGGGGGTCTCCTAACCCTAGTTTCCTTTTAGGAAGATTTGGGAGAATTCTCGAAACTACGGGGGTTATAGTTTGAGATTTCATGGAAACATGCTGCTCTCGGTGTCTTTGGGAAGTCCGCAAATAGGGGGATTTCTTTCTTTTATTATATGCCTATTAGGGTAGGTTTTTGTATTTTAGGGATTGTTTAGAGAATAAGAAAGATTCCTATCCACGCAAAAGAAATTTGAATTTGTTTGAAGATTTGTTTCCTTTGTAGTTTATCTGGAGTCGTACTTATCCCATTGAATGTTCAGTCCAATGTTCTGAGGCCAGTTTACCAAAGAGTAAGATGATCGAGGAACGGGGTACTGAGGGGAGAGATGACTAAGAAGCTTCAAGTGGTCCCGAATGCATGCCCTTGGTTGTAGGGGCCCAAGGGGTGGAATTCCAGTTTGATTGATTTTTTGGATCATTTGTTGGGCTTTTGATCACGTATCATCATTTTTCCCTCACTCCTAATTGGAGTTTTTAAGAAACGACACTTAGGAGTGGAATGAGGATAGATAGGATTTAGTAAATGAAACATTTTATTTATTGGGTGGAATAGGTGCGAAGGTGGTGCATTTAATGTGGGACATGTCTTTTTCATTTTCCCTAATCCTTTCTTATATGCTTCCTCTTCGCCTTTGACTTAGTTGTTGGCTATTTGTTACAAAAAAAGGGATTTCTAGGGTTTCTTAATTTTCACTTGATCATGGCTCAAAGTTCAAAATTGCACAAGTATCCAAAGATAGGAGAAATCAGTAGTATAATGTCGCAGAGGAAGTTGGAGTCCGTAGGAAAGGGTATGAATCTAGAGAGAAATTTTGGTTGAGGTTACCTCTGAATTCAGAAAGGGCTATCGAATTGCTTGTTAGGTGTGTTCCCATGTATGGGAGTACATTAGGTACGGGTTAAGGGTTCCCTATTTGGAGACCTTGTCTATTGTCATGAGGGAGTGGAGTATATTTCCTACTCTTCTTATTCCTAGCACTTGGCAGACAGTGCTAATGGTTGTTAGTTACTTAGTTTCTGTCGCTTAAAATTTGATTTTGTCATTTTGTCTTCAATCTTCCATTTGAGGAAATGTGGAGGTGATGGCCCCACAAACAGGTGGTATTATGTTTAGACCCGTCATCAATCAAAGTGGAAATTTTTCTCTAAGGAGACTTTGGACAAGGCTTAGAGGAGTAAATTTTTCTTTGTAGAGTTTTTGGATAGAGAGTTGTTGTCATTTTTGCCAATGCCAAGCACAGAGCCCCTGACTAGGTCAAGGGTCCCCTTGTCCCCTCGACATTCAAGTTTTATTAAATCCGTTGGTAACTTTTGTCAAGCATCTGGTAGGGCAGTGTGGGTGGATGCCCTATTAGAAGATGAAATGCTCAAATTGGCCGGTCTTTTATTGAATGAAATAGTGTAGATTCAGAGGCCCTTCATACAGGAAAAGAGGTTATAAGCTCTAGTCAATGTTATTGATTTCGCAAAAACGAATGATTTAGATCGGGTAACTACTGTCAGGGCTATAAGGGCACATATTAAGGCCACCCAGCCCAGGAAGAAAGAAGAAGGGAGCACGTACGAAGGTGGACTTTCATGTTCTATAGCTCCTAAGAGAAGAAAGCTCATGTGGACGCCGAGCAGTGACAAAGAAGAGGGTGTTAAATCAAGTTCAGAAGTGGCAGCGGCTCCGGATTTTGAGGATTCTATTATTTTTTTGGATTTGAAAGATTTAGAGGAACGAGATCTTCGTACGAGGATCCGGAAGGAGGTGGAGGAAAAGAGCTTTGCTTGTAAGGTATTAAGTGATGAGTGTCCAATCACGACGCTCATTCCTTGAGGGAAGAGGACTAGGCTGCTAGGACCCACGGTGAATATCGAGAAGGCCCTTGCTGCTAAAGATATTCAAGGAGTGCAAGTCCTTGCCGTGGAGTTACAAGTTATTAGGGCAGCTGGGGAGGTGTATATTACTAAGAGGCCTCCTGAGGAGTCTCCCTTGGCTATTGGGGGTGCCATTCTGTCACTTGATCCTTCATTGTTAGAAGAAGTCGGCTCGCCCAGCACCTTACCTGAGTACCTATACATTAGGAAAGGTAAGGGAAAAGTTTCAGAGCAGACGACTCCCTTTCTCCCTATTCTGGTTAGATCATTTGATCAGTCAAAACAATTGAAGGAGAGAGGAACTGCTTCGTTGAGTTGTAGTGATAATTACTTTTGTTACATGGATATTGCGGAGGCAAGGAGCCTTGCGAACAGATTAGACTTCCATCGGGCGGAGTCCAAGTTGAATCGCCTATCGGTAGAATAGGGAGATGATTCTGTTATCGTCCTTTTGATTCAGGTATTAATTTCGTAATGGGTTTTCCTTAGAATACTCTTATTCTTTGTGTATTAACTTGCCTCCCTCTTTTCCTACTCACTTTTTAATAGGCTGTTGCTAAGACGGAGTTCCAAAGGATAAGGTAGGATCAACTAATCGGCCATTTACAGGCCAATTGGATAATCTTGGGGGAGAGGTGGCTCGTCTTCGATCAAAGGAGAAAAAGAGGGGTTAAGGAGAAGCAGACAATTTCTACTACTCTCAGTAAGAAAGAAAAGTTGATAAACAAGTTAGAAGCTGATCTAGAGTATTCGTATGAGGTGATTGATGCTACCCTCAGGGAAGGTAAGCGGTTGAGGGATCGTTTTGCCAAAAGTGAGGCAAGCCGCTTGGCTGCCGAGTAGCTAGCTCGGGAATAGAGGAGGCTCTAGTGAAGTTGATGGAAGCTTATGAGCGGGAATGTCAGGAGCTTACTAAGAGGCTACAATGGGACGAGAAAATTATTCGCCATTTGAGAGGCGATTCTGTAGAAGGAGTGGTCATTTGTAGTTCCACTGCTATGGGTGTCAACCCGGTTAGGCCTCCAAGTGGTGGCCTGTCCACTGGGGATGCGCCTATTTCAATCCTCCAGGCCAACTTTGAAAAGTTCCAACGGAGACCTCGGCTTCCTCCTCCTTAATTTATCTTTGTTTCTTGCATTTTCTTTCTCCCATGTTTCTTGTGCTTTTCTCATGATGACCAGCAATAATATTAGCCCACAAGTTTTATATCTTTGGGCAGCTTAGTTGTCATGCTTTTCTGAGGTGTCGTTGCTGTTGTGTGAATTTCCTTTAACTGCATAGTAATTAGGCACCCCGTTAGGCCAAGGTACTACAATAATAGCATCAGAGTGTTTTGAGATCCCATGTGATGCGCGACATAGCACAATGCGATAAGCGTTAGGCACAATCTCTAATAATGATCAAGGGTGTCATGTCTCAAAGTGGCTTCGTGGGTCGGGTTTGGAGGCATTGAGTCTTGAGAAGATTTGGCGTACTCGGTGTTGTGCCAAGAGTATTCGAAGGCTTTGTGCCTTAGGTGAATTTAACGTAACGGGCGTTGCACCGAGGGTATTTGGTGGCATTGGGCCTTAGGGGAATTTAGCATATCAAGCGTTGGGCCGAGAGTATTGGAGGTGTTACACTTTAGGAGAATTTAGTGTACCGGGGTTGCGCCGAGGGCACTCGAAAGCGTTGCGCCTTAGGAGAATTTAATGTACCGGGCATTATACCTTACGTGAATTTATCGTAGCTGGCGTTGCGCCAAGGGTACTTGGAGGCATTGCGCCTTACATGAATTTAGTGTACCAAGCACTACGCCGAGGGTACTTGGAGGCATTGCGTGTTAGGAGAATTTAGCGTACTAGGCATTGTGCCAAGGGTACTCGGAAGCGTTGCGCCTTAGGTGAATTTAGTGTATCAAACGTCGTGCCGAGGATATTCAGAGGCGTTACATTTTGGAGAATTTAGCGTACCGGGCGTTGTGCCGAGGACACTCAAAGGCATTGTGCCTTAGGAGAATTTAGCGTATCAGGCGTCGCACTGAGAGTACTCAGAGGCATTGCACTGCATCTCCACCATGCGATAGCTGGTTGTATAGGATACAAGTTAGTATACTTGGTCAATACAAGCAATTGTGTAGGAAATCAGAACATTATTATTATTGAAGTGTGGGAGATAAAGAGAAAAATGAGAAAAAAGGGATGAAAAATCGTTGTAGACTGTATAGTGCCATTAGTAGAATAGTAGAAATCATTAAGTTATCTGAGCAAGAGGAGTGACGGGATCCTGATCATAGCTAATTGTCCCAATATCAAGATCCGTTTTGAACTTAATCTTCATATGCCTCGTACTCGTGAGTGATTCCAAAGCATTCAGGCCAAACCTATCTAAGATTACGTTATATGGAGAGGGAAACTTTACTACATTGAAGGCGGCGGTAGCGATGGCATTGTTTGGTGGAGCTCCCAACGTAATTGGTAGGGAGATGACCCCTTTTGGGTACAACTATTTATCTAAGAGCCCTTTAACAGGTCCACCGTGGGGTTATAGATCCGAATGGTCGAAACCCATCTGCGTGAAAGCGTTCCAATATAGGAGATTGAATCCCGCTCCTTGGTTGACAAAAACTCTTTTGACCGTAAACTGACCAATAGCGACTGTGATAATCAGAGGATCGTGGCTTCCTAGTTGAAACCCTCACAAGGTCTTATCATCGAACTCTATCATGGGCCTTTTAGGCACTTTGCCTTTTCCGACGCGAGCTAAGAGATTCTCATTGGAAGTAGGATGTTTATTCAGTTGGAAGATTGGGGCGAGGAGCGTGTTGCAAAACGGTGTCGTGGCTGGATTAACTTTAGGTAAAGGAATTATAAAGGGCAAGTCCCCGATCCCTACATGTAGGATGACTCTAGTAGCTTGATCTACCATAATTTTTGGATCGCGATATTCATGTTCTGTGTCTCCTCACTTCTCTTTTGGTGGTATTGGGCAAGGGTTATTGTTGTGGTCATTGTAGACGAACCTTTGAAGATTACCATCACAAACCAACATCTCGAGTTCGTCCTTCAACTTTCAACATTCATTGGTCCAATGACCGTAATCTTAATGAAAATGACAGTATCTAGTCTTGTCCTTCTTAGTATCGTCACCCGAGGGGCATCCAGCCATCGTATATAAGGTTTATCCCTTATCTACAGTAGAATCTGACTAGGAGTCTCGTTTAGTGGGGTGTAATGGTTAAACTTGCGATGAGGTGGTTGGGTTAAACAGTTTTTCTTTGGAGAGGGTGGTCAGGAAGGATGGTGGTGTTCATTCTTGCTCAGTTTCAACCAACACTTGTCAAAGGCTTTTACTTCTTTGACCGCTATGTACTTCTCAGCTCTTGAATAAAATTCTTGTATGGTGCTCGGTGGGTTCTTAGTAATCGAGGTTTTTATGTCAGAGAGTCTCAATCCTGTTAATAAAGCTGTTAAGGCAATGGAATGATCCAAACCTGAAACTTTCATCATTTCCACCTTAAACTTCTCTAAAAAATCTTTTAAGGGTTCATCTTCCCCTTGTCTTAGCTAAAGGAGGGAGATGAACTTCCTCTTAACTCCTTGACTAATTATAAAATGAGTCTCGAACTGTTCTCTCAATTGGGAGAAGTTCCTGATCCCAAGTGATGGCAAGGAATTGAACTATGTTAGTGCATTGTCCTTTAGTGTTGTGGGAAAATGTTTATGCATGACTGCATCAGACATATCTCTTGAGACTATTATAGTCATAAAATGTGCTGCATGATATTGGGGGTCAGTCGTCCCATCATATCCCTCCATAGGGGGAAGCAGTACATCCCACGGCATGGGCTCGGTGGAAATCTTTAAGTCGAAGGGTGATGCATAGGTCGTGTAGCGGGCGATTTCATCCATTTTGACATTGGCATGCCTAAGCTTAGCAGCCACAAGATCTTCCACTTGCTTTCTCATACCCTCAGGGTCATGTTGTCGCTCTTCTCGAGGAAGAATCCTATTTTGGTGCAAGTACTTTGACCTCTGGGGATAGAGCGAGCGACTCGGCCAATGAGCTCAGCTATGATCCTCCAACTATCTAATCATGTTTTGCAATCTTGAAGCTAGTCTCTCCATTTCCGAATGAGGATGTTTGTTTGGAGGAAAGGGGCAGTTGTATGAACTGGCTGAGTTGGTTATCGGGCCATCTGAAATCGAATTTGTGCTATGGTTGGGTATTCGGGATTAACAGGGACTGATGGTTGAATGGAATTTGTGGGAGTAGCAAGGCGTCCTTCCACCAGGAACGTAGCTCTGGAGGATGTCTTCTTTCTTCTTGGGGGCATAGTCTTCTGAAATGGACAAGACGCGAATTGTAATCTTCTTTGGTCTGTTTTCCCATGGGCGGCACTAATCTAATGGAGGTAGATTTCTCTACAAATACCTGCTCTATCTGTCTATGCATGAATTCCAAAACCGAGTGCGATCTGAAGCTTGTATCCTACAAAAATCCACCGGATGGTGTACCGGTGGAGGAGATTTCGAGACTCAAGTCAAAAAGAACAAGTTTTGAATATGGTAAACAGACAAAGAAGAGTCCCGGTTTCGGGGTAGCAGTGTGTGTTTTTGTGTTCAGTTCTAGAGAGCTTACCAATTACGACCATTGTTTTGCTTATATATCTACTCTCTTATGGAGATGTCCTCGAGTTTCGGGGTCTCCTAACTCTAGTTTTCTTTTAGGGAGATTTGAGAGAATTCCCAAAATTGTAGGGGTTATGTTTGAGATTTCATAGAAACATGCTACTCTCGGTGTCTTTGGGAAGTTCGCAAAGAGGGGATTTCTTTGTTTTATTGATATACCTATTAGGGTAGGTTTTTGTATTTTAATTAGTGATTACTTAAAAAACGTGAAAGATTTTTATCCACTTAAGGGAAGTTTGAATTTGTTTAAAGATTTATTTTCTTTTTGGTTTATCTAGAGTTGTATTTTCTCATTTGATTGTTCAATCCCTAAGACCATCTTACTGAAGAGTAGGATGACCGAGTTACACGGTATCAAGGGAAGAGATGATCGAGGAGCTTTAAGTGATCTTGAATGCATGCCCCTGATTGTGGGGTCCAAGGGATGAAGTTCTGGTTTGATTGATTTTTTAGGTCATTTGTTGAGCTTTTGGTGAAGGATCATCGCTTGTAACGATGAATCCGGAGAACAAACACAAAATGGGACAAAAATAAATAGAGAGAGAGAACACACGTGTCATGGAGAAATAGAGTGTGTGTGAGAGAGAAGGAACACACGTGTCATTGAGAAATATAGTGCAAACACCAGGGTGTCGAGCTAGCAAGACGTCCAAATTCCAAACACCAAGGTGGTAACACATACCTACTCACTTCACGCTTGTTGCTTGTTTTCTTCTCTTCCATCTCCATCTCTTCCTCTTCCCCCATTTTTGCATGCACTTCCACTCATACCTTGTTCGAGAGAGAGAGAGAGAGAGAGATGGCGGGGACAGATGAGTGGAAGAGAGCAGCGGACAAAGGAATAAACGGCGGAAAGCAGAGCATGCCTTATAGTAAAACCACACTATGTTGATGGGTGGTCTGTTCGTGGCGGCCGTGATAGGTTATCTGACTCTGTATGAAAAGAGAGACAGGCCCAGCAGAAGTAGAGCCTACACCCGCGATGCAAGTAGTGCTACTTCTGATCGAGAACGCAAGTAGTTAATTACTGTTAGTTTAGTCTTTGTAATTATGTTGTTTCAACTCTCTCTCTCTCTCTCTCTCTCTCTCTCTCACTCTCTCTCAAGTTTTCTTTTAAACGAACTATGGCAAACTATTTTGGTCCTTCGGCTTCTCAAAAGTCTTTTAAGATGAATAGTGCTACCACTATTGTAGTTTGTAGCTGGATGTGTTTACCACTTTCTTTGAGGAAAAAAAAATGTTTTAACACTAAATTGATGAAGTGATTGAAAATTCAGAATGGGGTAATTGTCCCTTTTAACAACAGCATAAGTGTTTCACCCTAAATCAAAGAATGATTAATTGGCCTCAATTAAGAAAAATAAATTTTTTGACTACCTTTGGGGTAAAAAAATAAAAAATTCATTCAGTGCAAAAATACCCTGCACCTAGTGCGAAGGTAACCTTATATATACATAATTTTTTTTTGTATTTTTACAAAGAAATTATTTTTAACACATCGAACCCATAACTTTGAGATCATAAAGGAACAATTTCATCGCTGTGTTAAGATTCGCTTGAGGAATAGAAAAGAATAATTAAGATATAGAACTCTGAATATTACTATTTCTGTAGATGGCAAAAACACTATATTAATAATCGTTGAAAGCTATTATACGTGTATTCCAATAAAAAATGAAATAAATATCACATGTTGAAGAAAAGATTCAATGTTTAAAGCATTGGTCTCTTGGTCACATATGGAATTGTTTAGAGAGAAGAAACATGGAATGCGGATATGGCATTTGGGAGACACCATTCGATTTTCTGTCTCGCAAAGGTGTGGTAGAGGAATAAGATTTGAGTTTCATTTTATTCTCCCACTTGGATCTCACAATCAAATGAAGAGCATGAAACCCTTTGTCTGAACAGGCAACATTGCATTGTAAACTGCTCGCTCTATAATGTGGTCTTCCATCTACTAGTAAGAAAGGATGTTAAGTCGTTTAATCAAATTTTGAATTTGAAATTTGAAAATAAAAAAGACTTCATTAAGAGAATCACCCTCTAAATAGAATTCTCGCAAACGATCAAAACAGAATAGTCCCAACATGATTCCGCATATGTTAAATGGTCTAAAGGATGCAAACATAGACAATATTTCTAACAAGTGTCTGTACAACATTTTTAAAAGTGCGGAGTACAACAGCATACAAAAAGAAGAAAGGCAAAGAGCAGGATGAGAAATGAAGAGAGAGATTGAATTCAGAACATCCATCTGTCATCCTCATTATCCAAAAAATGAAGACATTTGACAATATATGATATTTTAAAGGGAAAAGCAGGAAACCAGTGCGTCAGAAACCCCATAGAACATTTATCATCTCATTAATCCTACTTGAAAAAAAAAGATTTTGGGTAAAAAGAAAAACTATAATAACAAGAATTACCAGCAAATAGGAAAGGGTACATCTGTATCTTTGTGGGTCTAAGCCTGATTTGAAATTTGGTTAATCAATCTTGACCGATGAGTAGATAAGCCTAGTGAACCAGAAGCATGAGTAGAATCCAATGGTACCGGTGAGCACAAAGAAGGCATAGGAAGCAATTAGCATGTAGCCGAAGTAGAGAACCCCAGATACTGGCTTTGTGATTTCGAGCTTCTCAAAGAAGTAGAAAGCGGCATAGAGGAAGAGGTACAAAGCTGAGGAGCCTGAAGTCAAGTATGACCTCCACCACCACAAGTAGTCCTCGCTACACAACTGGAAGTAGCAAAGCACGATGGTGATCTCGGCGCAGGTGATGAGGAGAATTACGAACACAATGAAGAGGAAGCCGAAGATGTAGTAAAACTGATTCAGCCAAATGGAGGTGAGAATGAAGAAGAGTTCAATGAAAACGGCTCCAAATGGGAGAATGCCTCCGATCAAGATTGAGAAGGTCGGCTTCATGTACCACGCCTGTTCTGGGATCTGCCTTGGGATTTTGTTTGTCTTAACTGGATCCTCAATTGCTGGCTTCTTGAACCCAACATAACTTCCGACAAAGACCAATGGAACTGAAATTCCAAACCATAAAACAACCAAAGCAAACATTGTCCCAAATGGCACTGCCCCAGATGACTTCTCGCCCCAAATCAGAGCATTCAAGACGAAGAAAATGGCAGAAACTATTCCAGGGAACACCAATGCAGTTCTGAGAGCAATTTTCTTCCACTCTGTTCCTTTAAACATCTTGTACAAGCGAGAAGAAGCATAGCCAGCAAAAAGACCCATAAAGACCCAAAGCAAAAGCATGGCAGTCATGAGCCCACCTCGGTTTGATGGAGATAGAAACCCAAGGACAGCAAACATCATTGTGACAAGAACCATTCCGAAGAACTGAACACCTGTGCCGACATAGACACACAACAGATCGGAGTTTGTAGGTGGTCTGAAAACATCTCCATGAACTAATTTCCATCCAGTCTCTTCTTGGGCTTCTTCCTGGGTCTCGAGATCATTGTACTTGGAAATATCACGGTAGAGAGTCCTTAGCATAATCATGGCTACCATGCCCGAGAGGAAGAGAACAATCATCAAGGAATTCACAATTGAGAACCAGTGGATTTGGTCATCACTCATTAGAAGATAAGCATCCCATCTAGATGCCCATTTGATGTCACTTTCCTGTTAGGCAGATAGGAAGTACCGAACATAAGCAGGAAAAATCTACATTAGCCACTAGAGTGCTTTTTTGCAAGCAGACAGTATCTCCAATTATATAGAACTAGGGAACTTAGCATCGGCTAATCCTAATCTTAATCGTTTTGCCAAACCATTTGCTCCAGCTCTGTGTTTTCATTACCCAGATCAGCTAAACATGAGTTCATGTCAAAAAAATGGGAACAGAAAAATATTATCCCAGTTTGCTTTGCTCAACTGCCATCACACACACACATGCAAAAGTTTGATCAGCTTCACTTTACCTCAAACTCGACGTCATATGTGAAGATGACTTCTTGATTCTCTTCCACCTCTTGAGGATTGTTAGAATTTGTCACAGTCCTTCTTGCATGAGCATCACACGTTGTTAAACGTGTTGTACCTTGCTCCCACTTTCCTTCGTACTCATGTTTGATGCTAGATAAATCCAATCAAGAAGATCACAACATTAGAGTATACCATCAGAAGAGCAAGAGGCAAAGGTTTTATATAAAATTAGTGACCATTAAGGTTACCTATATGGTTTGACCTCAAATCCCACAATTCTTGCAGATTCAGTCTGCACATCTCTGTGATACTTGACAGTGAACGTCAAGTGGTTGTGGATAAAATACTTCTCGTCCTTGCTCTGTTGATAAGTAAGCAGAATCAGAAAATGTAACATATGGGTGTTTAATTGCCCCCAGTGCCCTCCCAGTAATAACAAATACTTAAGGTAAGACTGCCATAAATATATATATATATATATATATATATATATATATATATTTTAAGTTGAATTTCTCCATTTCTCAAATTGTAAAGGTTCAACTCACCATAGCTTGATTTTCTTCCAACTTCTATAGCTAACATAAATAGTCAAATTTCCACTATAAGTATTACAGCGTAATTCCATTAGCCATTAGTTTTATAACCATCCTGGTGCTTCCCATCACATTTGTGATAAATATTAAATAAAGTAGCAGAATTTTCCATTATTCTAAGAAGCAACAATTAACCAAAACTGTACAATGATGTGGTACCAAATATTATCAACCCTTTATTTTGTTATTAATCTAATACATTATTTTAGTGTCATCTGAAAATTTAGCTTTCCAATATTTTACAATTTTTTCCCCCAAATTGTACTAGTTTTGTGCAAAAAAAGAAAAAAAGGAATAAAAAACACTTACAGTTCAACCTTTTATTAAGACGGACTGCATTAGCCAAGATTATCTTTCATTTAAAGAAAAAGAGAAGAACTAATAAGAGGGAAAAAACCAAGAAGAATGATCAGACAATTTACTGGAGTATATTTGATCAGCCTTGACGCAAGATTTTGCTTCATCCCTGTGCATAATACAAGGGCTAAATATGACTAGTAATGTGCTTACATTAGCGTACTGCCCTTTGAGGCCAACATGGAAGCCAAGCTGATAAACTATAGGAGCTTCCTGCTCTGCCCTACGAAAAGGTACAACTAGAGGCAGATTATCCAGGATCCTGCACCATGCACCAAAAGAAACAGTCAAACATTTAATCATGGCATAGCAGCTTCTGATGCTGACTTGACTAGTAGAAGATGGTATTTATTTTGCCTAATAATGCTTACATGTTCACCCGATATTCATCTTCAATTTTCTCCATAAATTCCTTCGCAGTTTTAGCATCAAGTGTTTGCTTGCAGACAACATTGCAGAGCTGTGGCTCTCTCATTTTAAACTGAAGAAGGGGAAAAAAAAGTTCAGCATGAATTACAATCATTTAAAAATTGTATCATTTGGGAAGTAATTTAAAAAGAACATCAAACCGACTGTGTAGGGAGAGTTTTCAATGCGATCGCCCCTGAGTACTTCCCCAAGATTCTCAGCACTGTCAATTATCTTCTTTGGATGACAATAGGGAAGTGAATAATACGTATAAGGAAGTTGAGTCTTTGTAGAGGTTAATTTGTTTACTTTCACCATTAGAGGATCTCCCTGCATCAAAGGAAAAGCAGATAAATTAACAAAATATCCTCAAATTAATGACTACGATATCGTAAGGGCAAGAGTAAGTGCAGCATAAACCATCCAGCATATCCCAAAACTGTGATATAGTTTGTGTAGATTCCAATTTATTGACTTAGAGGGTGTTTCAATAACTTGGCTCAACACTACAGTCATAATTGGTCTAGTAGGGGAGAGTAAATGCAAAACTATAACACATATGGCAAATATTTATTAGTTAAATCCATTAAAATTTATATAAAAAAGAGAGACAAGGAAGAATGAAAATTGGGACGTGCTAGATAGTTTATAAGGCAGGATATATTTTAATACATATAAGATGGTCTGGATACACATTATGTCTTGAGACATTGTCTCAATTGTACATCAGTAGTAGGATTTTGAACCTGACTAATAAATATTGAAAGAATGTCCCACCGCCGACATACAGATCCAGAGAAATGTGTTTCAACACATCCCTTAAGATGAAAGATAATTTAAGGAATTTTTTTAAGGGAAATTGCATAACGTCATCTTATGAATGAAGGGTGCTAAAAGCTCTTAACCAAGATAATCCCATCATTCCTTTCAATAATATGGATGTATTTCAGAAGTTCTATAACACCAGTTTGTTTGGCATTTCCCTTAAAGCTTTTCAATCGATACATTAAATTGTAAGGATAGGTCCTAGCAATATCAAGATTTAATGACCCAGTACTTTTGTTAGAAGTGGTAACAAAATTATGACAAAAGATGTTAACCATTTACCTTAAGCCTTCATCATGATTCTGGAGATCTTAAGCTAAGATGCACAAAAGGAAAAATTAACATCAATCAGGCATACTGTCACTGGAATACAATCATAACTATCATTATTCTTATAATCTAAAGTAAGAGAAATTGCAATCTGACTTTGCTAGGACGTGGTGGTATCATACCAAATTCCATACACAACATAAGTTTTAATACTCTTACCTACAAAACTTTGTTTGGACTCAGAAATGGGATATAGGATTGGAGTAATAGACCCAATAAACTCTAAACATGATTTTTGTTACACATAAATAATACTAAGATGACAGATCCTTTGTGTCCCCTCTAAGTGGGACTACCAAGCACCACCTCCAAAGGGGGCATGATTTTAGTCTCAGGACTATAGACCATAGAATTTCCAAAGGTTGCCCCTTTCTAGCCCAAAATCGAATTATAATCAAAGTTCAGTTTTAGTTCAAAAAGTTCATTTGACATCAACAAGACACAAGCATAACCAATTCTAGGACAAATCTTTCAATCATAATTTGACCCAGAGCATATAGGTCAATCCTAACTCAATCTGCAAAACAAACATGGCTCAAAAATAGGTTCTCTTTGTTAACATACTCCTAAAGTAGAAATGGCTTTGGATGTGAGAAGGATTTTTCATCACCAAGATTTGTGAAGTATGGAGTGGGTAGGGTGGACTAGACCTTAGAAGTTTGTCCTAGATTCATGATTCTAGTTGTGCAACCAAATTCAAGGAGAGTTTCTATACCTGATGTGACAAGTGGTGCTACAATTGTTGTTACTTGATCATTCAAGAAAAGGACGGTCTTGATGGTAGTGATGGAAATTCTACCCGTACTTAGATGTGTCACGAGGGTGTTATAAGCTTTGACTTCTTCCTACACTGAAGAGTGCATAAACGAGTGATCAAGATCAAGGTTTCTTTGTCTCGTCCTTGAGCCCGACTATTCCCACCCGTTACATAAGCAATTCAACATGTCTCCCCCAACTAAACTTCATCATGTGATTGTAGAGAAAATATAAGATGGAGAAAAGTCGTCTCAGACTACCAACCTGCCCATGTTTCCATACCCACCGTAATCAAGGTCCCCAAGCCTCCCAAGATCTTAGGATTAGTCCATGCTTTATGATACAATAAGGGTTAAGACCACTATAAAACTGATATTCCAAGAAATATATTTTTGGATTACCTATATTAGAACTTACTCGGGAAATAGGAATGCTATATCTCAGTAAACAATTGCCATACTGCAAATGAGACTGATATAAATATCAATGCTTAAAGAGGCAGTTAAATGTATTCCTCAAAAGTCAAAGAAACAATATGGTGGCTTTAAAATAATATGAATTATCTCAGCTGAAAAAGCTAATCTACTGTTTTAGCTATGATATAAAATATCCCACCAAGCTTTCTTTTATGCACTAATAAGACAAGTACAGCGGGGAAAATGTTAAGGGAGCTCAACATTCAGGGAATGCCAAAATTCAAAATTATCTCAACATTAATGATATCAGTCGATATTCTATTCCCCATTTAGAATATTCTTTTTCTGTAATGCAATTTTGTGAGAACCACTAGGCAGCACAAACTGGGCATTCAAAGCATTCAAAACAGGACCTAGTGCTTTCAATAGAAAGCTCAAACAAAATGGTCACTCACATTATATTTGAACATTTAAGCATTCTATTCTCTTAACCTTAAGAATTTTCTTTTTCTGTAATGCAATTTTGTTAGCACCACTAGGCAGAACAAAATGGGCATCCAAAGCATTCAAAACAGGGCCTATTTGTGCTTTCAGTGGGAAGCTCAAACAAAATGGTCACTCACATTATATTTAAACACACCCAGCGAAGAAAAACAAACCCTAACAATTGGGTATCAATCAAATCAAAGATTGAAATTGAATAAAAAGGTCCCAGTGTGCTAGTATCACACATGAATTGCAAAATACGCCATTCAGCCACATGATTCTGATTACATATCACTCAATTACTCAATTCTTTTTTTTTAACCTATACTTCATCATTATCTACCTTTCTCATTCCATATCCGGTTCGATCTTATAAAATCCGAATCAACCTCCGTTAATCAAATCCCTAAATAACCCTAATCAAAAAACTGCCATCCAAAACCAAGAATACAACCACAATTTCCAATCAAATCTATTAGACCAGGTGCCAAAACGAAGATGAATAGATCCAACAAATTAAATCAGAACAAGAGAGAGAATACTAACAAAATCTTAAGCTAATCGCAGTGAAAAGAACAATTAGAAAGAGCGAGAGAGAACCTTTTGGAAATCCTCGGGAGCGACGCCGGGAAGGTAGAAGGAGTGGCCATGGATGAAGAAGAGAAGAAGAGAGAGACAGATCCATGGAGAACAATGTAGAGTCGCCATGGAATCACACCACAGGTAAGAGAGAGAGATCTGAGATCCGGAGAAGTACTGGTTCTGTGTTTATGGCTTCTCTCACTCAATTTGTCTAGCGTGGTGCGTGTATATTATATAATTATTTTCTTATTTCTTTTTTAACCAAAAAAAAATATATATATTCAATTATTATATTTGCAATGATTTTCTACATGTTTTCCATCTGTATATGATGTTACCTCCAATGTAATCATTGCACGTATGAAATTTCCCACATTACTTGAACGTTAAATTCAAATCTTATTAGATTTCATAATATAATAGTTGAAAGTGTAACGAAATAATTCCTTCGTCGACGATGACAACACATTAATTATGAAAAATTGAGTTGGATCAACGTGACCTCTTACGTGATACATCACTCGCTGATTTGCCATCCGACTTTGCTAACGTTGTACGCACAGCCATATGCAATGATCTCGAAGAGAGAGTATTTGTGGGAGCTTCTCTCAATCATTTCATGATGTTTTACTCCTTTGCCTCCGATTATGTTCTTATTTCTCTCTCTTCATCTTTCCTTGACGAGGGCGAAGGAAGTAGAGGAGTAGAAGAAAAAAAGTTCACTTTTACAAAAGTAATACTCTCTCTAGCTCCAGACCTTAGAGCTGAAGAGAGAGAGATGGAGAGATAACTATTTCTCCATCAAGTCCTCTCTCACTTGCAATACGTTGAGTGATCCAAAGTGGAGGAGAAAGAGCAAGCGGGAGCTATACCGGCCGTGGAGGGCCGTGGAGGGTTTCCGGTTACAATGGTCAATTTGATGAGGACCATCGAATGGGACCCATAGTCGATTTATGCAACCCATCGTCGCCATCATCTGCCTTTACCTATTTTGCCATCATTTGCCTTCACCTGTTTTGCCATCAAGGGACATTGTGCCCTCGTTACTAATGAAGAGACTATTTTTTTATATTTTTTTAAATTTGAATACTTAGATATTGTATTTTGCACTAACCTATAGTTCAGTAAGTGAACACGTAATTTTCTCTTACATATATATATATATAGTATAATACATGTTTGAGAAAAATCATTAAATATATATATTACATGTTTTCTAATGAATAAACAACATTTTTTCTTTTATTTTGACCAAAAAAACATATCGAGCAAAACATAGGAAATATGAAAAATAAAAAATCCTCTAACATTGTAAGACGACGAGGACTATAACTTCTACCATTCTTATCATTATAAAATCTTTAAAATTAGGACAAAGTTTTCTCAATCCAATCTCCAATTGCCATTGTGCTAATTTTATTATTACATTTTAATTGTGTATAATAGACCATGATTTAGACTAATAACTCATGAGTTGCATATAAAAGATAAGTTTGGAACTTCTGAATACTAATATTTCCCGTTTTCAATATATTTCTTTTTCTTAAAATATTTCAACATGTTAAATTAATTAATATTTATATAAAAAAATATAATATTTTTATATTTATATATTTTTTTATATTTAATGAATTATTTTTTATTTAATTATAATTATTATTTTTATATTATTTATCTTATAATTAATAATTACATATTTAATTATTTTATATTTTTATTATAAAAGATAGTTATTTTATTATTTCTATAAAATAATTAATATTTACATAAAAATTCTTATATATATATTTTTTTTATATTTGTGCGTGTTCTTATATTTTCGTTTGATATATATTTACAAATATCATTTTTTTTATATCAATTTCTATTTCCTTGTTTTGACTGGAAGATAAGTACTATTAGATAATTTTTTTTTATTTTGTGATTTTTTTACTTGATCATCGATATTTGAAAATCTAATTAATTCAGTTTCAATAATTGTAAAGTTTAATTTAGAAATTGACTCCCCTAACACCTATTTTTCTATTCTCAAAACTCAAATTTGAGATTTTAGTTAAAAAATTCTAATGACGTGATTTGGTTTCCCGACTTTTGATAAAAGAAAAAAGTCAAACTTACAACTTATTTGAATTAGAAGATTTGAAGAGGAAAAAAAAAGATTAGAAGAGAAAGTTATGATTTTTCTTTCTTTTAGAAGTTTGATACTTTAAAAATGAGGGATTTTGATGAATTTGAAATTCCTTTAAATTTAAAATTTTTTCTCTCATAAAAATGGAGAAAAATGAAAAGGAAAGAAAATGTTAGAGTCGAAAATTTTTTATATTTCAAAAATACCCTTTAAAAGCTAAAAACAAAACTTTTTATTTCCAATAAGTCCATTTTTTCTTTTATTTCATAAAACTTTCAAATAAAATCGAGAGAAAATTATAACTTTTCTTTTCTTTTCTTTTCCATCATAATCAATCTTTTCTTTTCTCTTTAAAACTTTCAAACATACTGTTATAGTTACCATTTAAAGAACATAGCCAGCCCAAGAATTTGAAGAATCTCAAAAATTGATCCCCTTTTTATATATAAAAAAAAAATCAAGGGCCTATAAAATCTTGCAAAATCTTGAAATATCTCATATAAAAGTTTTTTTATTTGAAAACTTATATATATATATATTGTATACATCTTAGGTTAGATCAGAATCACACCCAAAAAAAAAAAATTGAAAAGTTGGGGATTTAAAAGATTTTTAAGTTCTAAAATGTTATGTCAAATATTCCGACCTTTAAAAGGATAAGCAATTAATGTCATTGGCTTACTAGGAAGCATAAATAAATTAAAGTTGTGAAAAATTCCCCTGCAAAGTGATTACCGGATTTTGTATAAACTTATTTCATTTTTTTTTTGTAATAAGAAATAATATTTTTCATATATTTATAAATAAATCAGAATCATTATTAATATTAAATTTTATTTTATTAAAAAAATATAATTTAAGTGGCGAGACATTTGTGCCTCAAATGTAAAATCATAATAATAAGACCAAACAAACTCGTTTTGGAAATTTTGATTTTTCATGTGATTATATTGAGACATTTTATTACCAAAAAAAAAAAATTATTTGACACCTTTGTTATTATTGACTCTGGAAGTAATGTAGGACAGCCCAAAGAGTCAACCCACCATTCTCTTCAAATCAGAAAAAGGTTGCTAATGAAACGAATTATGATGGCCATTGTGGGGTTGGACCAAAGCCCTCCCCAAAGTCAACCAAGTAATTTGATAAATTTCATGGCGAAGTTGACTTTTTTGGGATCGAAGACGTGATATTAATGGATGCACATCCCACGCAAAGTTCCATGAACCCTCTCCTCCTGTCAACTAGTGTTTTAAAATCAGTATCAGATTGACCGATTTGATCGATTAGATTGAAAATCAAGCCAGTGATTGGTTCAGATTATTTAATAAAATCGGTTTGTGTGAAAATTGATCAAAATAGATCAAGACTCAGGTTGGATTGAGAACCGATTTGAACCAATCAATCTGAATTTTTTCCCTGATCGATTGGATCGAAAACTGGACCAATGATTGGTCTGAATTATTTAATAAAATCGGTTTGTGTGAAACTTGATCAAAATTGATTAAGACTCGGGTTAGATTGGGAACCGGTTTGAACCGATCAATCCGAATTTTTTTCTTTTTGCTAAAAAAATAAAAAAACTGCACTTGTTGGGCTCGATCTCAAGAACAAACCGCCTTCATGAGCAACCACAATCACCAAGGCCACGTCTCCTTATCGGTTTTTTTTTTTTCCCTTTTTCTTGTTGAGAAAATACAAAACTATGTCTTTCTTAATTTATTTTATTAATATTATATATTTTAAATATAATTTTATAAAAATTTATTATTAGATATACAAATTTTTTACATTATTAATATATTATAAATTAAATTTATTTATAATATCATTCTGATTTTTTATTTGATTCAATCATTTTGATTTAATGATCCATCAATCCCTTGACACGATGGATTCGAATTTCAATTCAAGTTTCAAAACACTATCGTCAACGGCGCATGCTGCAAAGCCGACTTCAAATTCCTTCTCCAGCGAGAGCCAAAGCAAGAGCAGGGAAGAATGGCGCGCCATATAGAGGCCGTACAACTGAAGCCGAAAGGGAGCCGACATGCCGAAGAGTGGGGTTGCTGGCGCCAGTCGGTCGAGTTAGAATCGGACAAATGCAATGTATGTGGGGTCGGCATAAGCCGACAGTAGTTACATTGAGGCGCCTAGCCGTGAAAGAATGTCAGCGGCGTGAGAATCCAAGGTTTTGAGACGTGCGCAAAGTACTAGGGCATCACCGAACTACTTTCAGCCATCTGGCGCCTTCACAGTAATCTTACGCTACGAACCAATATCCTCTCTCTACTCTTCTATCTCCTTCCTTCTTTCTTACTTATTTTTTTTTTTTAAATATAAGTATTTATAAAGATTCAGATACTAAACATTTGAATAAGATTTTTTATCATGTATTTCTATAAAAAAAAAATACATCTTGTCATATATTATTTAAAGTCCTACAATATTATAACGAACGAAACTATGACATTTATTCTAAATTTAATTTAATTAAGTAAATATTTTTTTAAATGTAAATTAAGAGATTACTTACTAATTTAAATAAATATTCATCCTTTTCTTTAAACATATTTATCTCCTAAATAAAAAAAAAACACTAGGTGAGAAATTAGCAATCGAACTCATTTATATTAAAAGTAAAAAAAAATTATAAATTATGTCATTACTATTAAATAAAAATAAAAAAAAAATAGTACACATCTCCTCTATATGACATCTAAAATTTTTGTCAAGAAGATATTTCACGGATTATAAATTAAAATTTTAATTTAATATGGTTACTTTTTTTGACAACAATAGAGCCAACCTCTCTTTATAGAGAATTCAGAACAAGAGAAGCTCTTTTTTTTGTATAAAAAGATACGAACAAGCGAAATGAATCGTGAAAGAAAGAATAGAAGAGGAGACACTCTACTGTTTAAACAGTTCCTAAGAAATACAAGAGAAGCTCTTTAAACCCACTAGGAGAACTACAGAATCAAGCTCCAAGCCTCCGAAAATTATTACTTATTAATAGAATTTTAAAGCGCATAGATATGTTATATAATTATTCATTTTTTATACTATTGAGAATATCACACACACACTTTTATATGTTTATACTATTAATGGAATTTCAATAAGTACTTTCCAAAATATTATTAAAAATTTTTAAAATATTGTTAAAATTCTTTAAAATACTATTTATTCTTTAAAAATTAAAATTTCTGTAACTCTCTGCCGGTCCTACGCGTTGTATCATGTTCCCCTAGATTTGACCTTACTTTTACCTAAGGCCAGCCATCCATCCATTTGGTTATGAGTATTTTTTTTTTTTAAATGTATAAGAGAAATTTGAAGTCGAGATTATTAAAATAAAAAGAATGATAACAATTAAATTATAATTCATTAATTTAATGCTATGTTAATTGAGAAGATCGCTCATAAAATTAATGACCGAATAAATGTGATAGTAGTCCAAATTTAAAAAAAAAAAAAATTAATTGATCCCTTCGTTTCACTTTAAGTTTTACTGCACAAAAATATTTTTATTCCATTTTAAGTGTTACTTTAGAAAATCAAGAATGAATTTTTTAAAATTGCAATTGTTTATTTATTTTCTTAATTGTATGTACTTTTAATTATTTTTAAAATTTTGTGTTCTTACATTAAAAGAAGCTTAAAGTAAAACAGTAAGAAATAAATGGCAAAGTTAAGTAGCTTAGTGCTTTCTTTTTCTTTATAAGGGTTTTCTTTCCGGAGATAGCTTTTTGTAAGATTGTGCTATTGGTTTTTAGAGAGGCAAATCATTTTATAATTTTTATAATATTGATATTTATAAAATTTATAATTACTTGATCGTCATTTTAATGATTTTACTTTTTAATATATAAAAAATATTAACATTCGAAGAGAAGGCTGCTACTCATTTGAAGACATGTAGTTCTTCAGAAATATGTGGGGTGACAACAATTGATGGCTCGTTCTGCAAAAGGCAACCAGTTGAAAGAAGAAAGAGGTGTTGGCAACACAAGGGCAAGAAAGCTGAGAGTATTTTTACAAGTTTCAACGAAGGTGGACACTTGGAAATATGAGGTGTTACATTGCAGAATGGCTCCTTGTGCACAAGAACTCCTACTTGTGGAAGAAAAAGATGTCAACAGTACTAGGGAAAAAGAATCTAACATCAAGATTTTTTAGAGAATGGATCAACATTTTCAAGACTTGTTGAAATTGAAAAATATTATGGATTAAAACATTTATTTTTAATAAGAAAAATTTTTTTGGACGAATTTTAATACAACAGTTGAGTTGTTACGGGTTTGAGATGTGAAAATAATTTCTTTATAAAAACATAAAGAAAAGACTGCATATATATACATCTACTCCAAAATTGATTTTAATTATTAAAATTAAGATTTTGACTATTGTTGTTGTAAAAAATATTAATCGTTAAATGATAATCAAATAATTACAAATCCTACCGATAAGCCCGACAAAGCAATTTCAAGAGAGGAGGGGGAGAGGGAGAGGCACAACTCTCGAACAGTACCATTGAATGAGCTCCATCGGTGCAGGATTTCGAGCTACATGCCACACTCTTCTTTTAAAAGTGAAACCCCAGAGACAATGACTACACGGTACAGACCTCTTACAACGCATACATCTACAGTCACCCGCTTGCTCTCTCCTCTCTCTCTCTCTCACAAAAGTCCAAAAAGATAAAGTAAATGGTAAAAACAACTCACAGATTTTGTTTTATAGGAAAAACTTATTTTTTTCAATAAGTATATGTAAAAATATATAATAAAAGTAGTTAGTCAATTAGTGTATGCCTCTCTAAACCTTAAGAACGAAAGTGCCATGAAAATTAGAATTTTGCTTCCTATATATGCCTTTTTTTTTTATATAACCAACTAGTATCCGAAATTATATTCTGATTAATTCGATTCAAATATTGTTAGACTCAATTTTAAATAAATTTAAATAAAAGATTTAACACCCTTTTTATTTAATTCAAAGATATCTCAAACTCTCAATTAGTGATTTTGAGGGCTCAAATTGCAAGCCCAAATTGTAGGCCTAAGGAATCTTACAAATTGGGTCACGAAACTCACAAACCCAAATTAGTACCACACCAACACCAGCCTTTTCTTCTCATAATGGAGTTGTTGGGTTGGACCAATCTCTTTTTATTATTATTATTATTATTATTATAAGGAGATGTAACCAAATGAAAAAAATAAATAAAAATTGAAAGATTTTATCGTTTGAGTTGTCTCTTAAGAACCCAATCTTCTTCTTCCTCTTCGGTGTATGTGTGTGCATGTAGGGCAAATCAAGAAATTTATATTAGAAATACAATACAATATACAAAAGAGTCAAGAGAAGTAATTTTAAGATAATAAATAATATTTTAAAAGATTTTAATGATATTTTAAAAGTCTTAGTACTATTCACAAAGCTAACTTGTGTGTGTTTAGCGGTTTTGTACTATCAACATGCTTTCCCTTCCCGTGTATGTGGCTAAGTACAAGCTTACAAACAATGTCACATGATGACATTCCCCAATCTATTCAATTGTAATTTGTGGCGTTGATCTGTCGTAACCCTCAAAAAGACACTCCTAATTCTTTACACCATTCAATGTGTGCAACACCTCACACCCCACATTCATGTTTTGAGAGAGAAAGAGAGAGAGAGAAAGATAGAGAGAGGTTTATTAACGGATAATAAATCTAATGGGATAGGATGAGATACTAAATTATTTAATCAAATTTCGTATTTAAAATTTAAAAATAAAAAAAATTATATTAAGAGAATCACCTTTAAATAAGATCTTCGTAAACACTTAAAATAAATAGAGTAATCAAAGCATGATCTCGAACAACTTTGGTGAAGAGAGGAGAGAGAGAGAGAGAGAGGGGTTTGCGAAGTTTAAGGAGTACAATCGTATGTTTCTCAGCTTTAAGAACATAAAACCTGGAGAGAATCCAAACACCCGAAAGGAACAAAACCAAAACCAAACACAGCACACCACCAATCACACCCAAAAATTAAATATAAAATATTTTCTAAAGAAAGGAAAAACTTTACAATCAGTTGAAGAGAGAGGTTGGGGATCAAGGGAGCTACATGGCCCCCCACCCCCACAACCATTTTTCCTTATAGGCCTATTTTCCTCCCCCATAGAAATTAAAAAAATGAGGGGACCAAAAAAAGTGAGTCACCATTTCAACGTCTACTTCTCTCTAATCCCACAAAAACAAGAGAACCCCCTCCCCAACATGTGTAAATGGGACCCAAATTTCTCCCTATCATCATTAGTTTATGATGGTTATATTCTTCACGCCTAATCTTCACAATAATGACTTCCCTAGAGCCAAACACGTTGGGTGTTACTTTTTGTTTGCCTAAAAAGGGTTTTTGGTGTTGTATGGTATGGATGTGGCACCCTTCCTTTTTATGGGGAGGGCCTTCTTGGCTTGCGGCACGCGCCCTTCTCTCTTCTCCATCAAATCAACTCCCTAGCTTCAATGGGTAACAAGCACAAGGCATCATGCACATTCAATAGAGACAGAGAAGTAGCAAACTATTAACTAAAATGGAAGTGTTTTGGAATTTGGCCTCAAGGCATCAAATCAACCCCCGAACTTCAATGGGTAACAAGCACAAGGCATCATTGAAGCGTTTTGGCCTCTTCCTCCTCCTCCTCTCTTTCCTTTCCTTCCTTTATGAACCTTGCACTAATTCAAAACTCCCAAAGAATACGTAATTTTATTATTAATGTGACTCTATTTGTTAAAATCTAAAAGCAAATTAATAACTAAAATTCAGATATTCACTATTAAATTGTGAGATTCAAATATTGAGATTTGATGGACATGTTTCTTCTAACTTTGATTGCATGAGTTTTAATCAAGATAACATTTTCCACACAATTATAAAATAAATCGAAGCCATTAAAATTCATATATATTTTTCTAGATGTGTTAAACTAATCTAGTATATATATACATCGCATACATACGTTTTTCATAGTTTGGAATCACAGAGACTGCTTTGTAATGAAATTTTCAAATCTTGAGGTACGCCTTATCAAGTGGCTAATGTTTCAATTCAGCCCTTGCATTATTTGTTTGTGTCATTATAGACTAAATGGTACCATCATCAACATCATCATCATTAATAAGGCATAAATTTATATAATATTTACGATTGATTTTATTTTATTTTTAAATAAATATTACACTAATTATTATATTTTATTACATTTTATATGTTAAAAATGATGAAGGAGACATGAAAAAACAAAAACGAAAAATGATGATAAATTTGGAAGCATGAAAGATTTGTAAATATATTGAATTTATTCATAAATATTTGAAAATAAGAATTTTGAAAATTTCAAACTCTTGTAATTTGTTATTTAGTAGTTACCTAAAATTTAAGAGAGTCTTCTCTTTAAAAATTAGGTTAACTCATTTTTATGGAGGGTTACATTGTACGATTAGAAAAAGAGAGAGCCGCCCAAGGGCGGCAGCCCCCTACGTCCAGCAAGAGCATATTATCATTCCAAAGAGCAGCAGGTCACGTCCCTGGGAGGTTTTGTAGTTCTAGCAATTTTTTTTTTGCTTCATGTAACATTACTAGGTCATGTCCCTAAAAGTGTCAATTCCAATTTCTTTCTGGGAGTAATAACATTTTTTATTTTGTGAGTTTTCTTTTTGATATTTTCTTTTTAATTTTATTTTTTAGTTGAAGGGTGTTGAAATCTTGATCATTGATGATTGTAAGATTTAATTGAATTATTAAATCAATATCTTATAGGTATTTATTTGATTCATGTATTTCATAGATCATGATTTTCTAGAGTTTGTTAAATAGTGACCAATATTTAATAGTTTTAGAATAATTTATAATTAATTAAAACGATAAATCCGTAATTTTTTGTTAGTTTTAATAAAGTAATAAATGACATTCGTGTCATGGGAATGACATTCGTATCATGAAATTAAATAATCTAATTTAAATAAATTCGTTGTGTATTTGTTAATTAGAATTTGTTCGTTCTAAATCTTAATGCTATTGAGACTTTCAATCCTAAGAGTTTCTCTAGAGTTGATTTTCGATTAGAGAAATAATTAACCAATTTCTCTTAATTATCGACGAAGTAAGGAGAGATTGGTCGTTGAGCGGTTGTCGACAACTATAACCAATTTATTTATGAGTGTTGAAATATTTACATAGATCAATGATCAATCAAATAAAATTAAGGTGAAAATAATTCCTTTAACTGGAAAATTTTCTTTTTCATTAGTTTTTATTTTTATTTTTTGAGTTCTTCATTGTTATTAGTTTAGTTATTTTTCCCAATCCCATATTTTTATTTTATTTTATTTTCCTTAAAAGAAATAAATCTACCGTTCCCTGTGGATTTGACCATGCTTACCCTAGACTCGTCTTTGTGAAAGTAAGTATTTTATTTTTGGTTGTTTAACGACATACCAAATTTTGACGCCGTTGTCGGGGAACGGTGTTAAGAGATTTATTTCTTTTAAGTTTTATTTTCTTTTTATTTTTGGGAACTAACTTTTATAATAAATTTATTGAGATTTGACAGTGACATAGAAAAGAAGAATTTGGCGAAAATATGGTCACACAAAAAACTTTAAGAGAGTTGTTATTTCCTGATTATAATAAACATTCCTTTTGCAATGATTTTCCTAATATTGGGATTTCTCAACAATTTGGAATATGACAAGATATTCCAAAGAAGGTCAACGAGATAAGTGAATTGTCCATTCATCAAGATTGAAAGAACTAATTTTTCTTAAGTGTAATTTTATTGTAGGAGAAATACTACCAGTACAAGTTTGTGGAATTTGTTCAGAGATAGATCATCCAACTGATAAGTGTCTCATTCTTTATGGTGACCCATATTTAAACATCTAAAACCAAAGATAGTGGGATCAACCAAACTTCAGTCATGGAAATTGGCAACAAAAGTTCCCACAACGACCACAATACTGGCCACAATTTCAATCTCAGCAACCCTCTTTGAATCAACGTACGTCTCTAGAGAGATTGTCAAGAGTTTGGCTAACAGCACGTTGTTAATTCAACAGGAAAATAAATGATTTCAATAAGAAAACCAACGATTTTAACAAGAAATTCAACAAGAAATAAGGGCCAGCATTCAGAATTTAGAAAATCAAGTGTCACAATTAATGGCAACCATGAGTCAATTGGAAAAATCATCAAAAGAAATGGAAGACAATTCATCAAAAACCAAAGAAGATATGAAAATCGAGCAAATAGAGAAATCATCAATAACGAATGAATCCACTAAAGAGGTAAATAACGAGCCAAATACTTTCAAGACAAAAATTTTGATTTTACCACCTTTTCCTGGTAGGTTGGCACAACCGAAAGAGAATGAAGAAAAAGAGATTTTTGAAACTTCTCCAAAAGAAGGAACCAACATTCCTCTCTTCGAAATAATAAAGCAAGTGTCAAAACCATTCATGAAAAAAGTCAAGACAAAAATTGATGCGGATTTGGGTACTCTAACTCTTGAGTTTGATAGTAAAGTTGATACTTTTAATATTTTTGAGATTATGAAGTATCCAAATGATTTTAAGTTTATTTTTCATGATAGCATGGTGGAATTTATTGTTCATAATAATTTTGTGTAAAATGAATTGGATTTTGTTTTTAAGAAAAATATGACAGATAAGGTTGCACAATTGGACAAATTTATTGATAACAAACTCGCACACCGAAAACAATCATTGATAGGCCATAAAATCCTTCACTTGAATTCAAAATTATAGTTCATACCAGGTATGCTGAAGTCTAAATGGATCGGACCCATTTTTGAACAAGGTTGAAATAAAGAGGTAATGTCGAGTCAAAGACATTAAACAAAGGTGTTTATTGGGAGGAAACCCAATATTTTCTTTTATGATTTTATTTCATATTTATTTGGTTTGATTTAGATTTGATTTAGATTTTTTTAGGTGAATAAATGCTAAAAAATTTGGTGACCAAAAGTACTCTGCCATTAAGGCGTGCCCACGCCTTAATAAGCTTTCAATGCTATCCAAGTTTTTCTAATGTTCTGAAGTGACTAGAATTGCATATGAGTTAGGGCGTGACCACGCTCTAAGAAGGAGTCCATTACTGTCACCATAACTTTTTCTTCAAAACTTGTTGAATTTGACCCTCCATTCACCACTCCACTCTAGGAAAATCTTATTCTCACTTTATCTTTTTATTTGATACGATAGTTATTTATTTTTTATTTTTTTCTCTCTATCATTTAGCATACATTGGAGACAATGTACGATTTAGGTGTGGGGAGATATTTCATGTTTTTGTTTATTTGTTTTTCTATAATAGATTTAGTTTTATTTCATTTTATTTATTAAAAAAAGACAAAAAAGAGAAAAATTAAAAAAAAATATCGAATTTTCTAAATTGATATGTGTTATTTGGTTAATTAGAAATTTCTGAAAAATAACCCGTATCAATGGTTTTTGTACTTATAATGATTATGCATGTTTTTAATAGTTTTCTTTTAATGATAAACATGTGAAATTCGACATAAACCCCATTTAAAAGTGAGATTTTGAGTCTAAAGCGAGCAAATTCATTCTTTGTGTTTGGAATTTCTTTTCTTCATGAGCGAATATCATACTTGGATCGGTTATTCTAGAACTTGCATTGTTATGCATTTTGAGATCACATCTAAGGTTTCATGCATTGAAATGTTAAAGGCACCTAGGTTTTACCATATTTTAACTTTTGTAAAAATCTCAACCCTTGATTTATAATCACCTTAGTGAACCAATTTGAGCACGAGACCCTTTTTTTCTTCAAAACCCTTCAATACAACACCACAACCCTATTTTGGTTTACGTTTCAACCCTTGCACCAATGATATATGTAATTAGTTGCATGATATTAGTTATATGATTATCTCATGAGATATGTATCGATTAGAGTTTTGATGATGATATTTGCTACATATGAAAAATGAAGGAAAAAGTTTGATTTTATTCATGATAATCTTTTGTTTTTTTTTAAAAAAAGAGCAGCAGCGAAAAAAAAGAAAAAAAAAAGAAAGAAAAAAAAAGTGTTGCACCTCTTTGAGCTCATTTCAATCATTGTTCGTAGAAACACTTATGATATTTTTATATGTATTTGATAGTTGGCTAGTAGAACACATGTGGGTATCAAGATCATGTATTTTTGGTATGCTATTTATGCGAGGCAAATGTGTTATCACAGAAAAATTGTGTTGCTAATTGTATATTTTCTTTGGTACATTTTAAATCCTTGATATTCCCTTTATCCTACCCCTTAAAACCAGCTACGTTACAACTAAATGAAAGACTTTTACATTGGTGCATGAAATTCAAATTTATAAGTGGTGGAGATTTGATATATTTGCAAGCATATGATAATGTCAATTCCAATGTGTTGATCTGAGTATTGTTGATATATTCTTCACCTAATTTTAAGTGAATTTGACTGAACCTTTGGAGAGAATATTGAATCTTGCAGTTTTGATTTCATTAAGACTTATTGAGATTTGTAATAGTTGTTCTCGTACGAAATACTGTGAATTACTTGTTGTTTTGATTATTTTTTTAGTTTGACTCTAATGACACATGTTGTTTATAGTAGTTCGAAAGAAAAAATAGGTTGCTTTCAGTAGTTTTAATTTTATTTGAGTTAGAAATGCTTGAGGATAAACATTATCTAAGTGTGAAGGAATTTGATAGGGCATAAATTGGTGTAATATTTACAATTGATTTTGTTTTATTTTTGAATAAATATTACACTAATTATTGTATTTTATTATATTTTATATGTTAGGAATAATTGAGGAGACATGAAGAAAAAGGAAGAAAAAATGAGGACAAATTTAGAAGTATAGAAAATTTGCAAATATATTGAATTTATTTCTAAATATTTGTGAATAAGAATTTTGAAAATTTTAAATCCTTGTAATTTATTATTTAGTAGTTACCTAAAATTTAAGAGAGTTTTTTCTTTAAAAATTAGATTAACTCATTTTTATATATAGAGGGTTACATTGTACAATTAAGAGAAGAGAGAGCAGCCCAGGGAGGTAGCAGCCCCTTACGTCCAACAAGAGCATATTATCATTCCAAAGAGCGGTAGGTCACGTCCCTGGGAGGTTTTGTAGTTCTAGCAATTTTTTTGTAACATTATCAGGTCATGTCCCTAGAAGTGTCAATTCCAATTTCTTTCCGGGAGTAATAATATTTTTTTATGTGTGAGTTTTCTTTTTGATATTTTCTTTTTAATTTTATTTTTTAGTTGAAGGGTGTTGAAACCTAGATGATTGATGATTGTGAGATTTAATTGAGTTTATTAAATCAATATCTCATAGGTATTTATTTGATTCATGTACTTCATGAATCATAATTTTTTAGAATTTGTTAAATAGTGACTAATATTTAATAATAATAGAATAATCTATAACTAATTAAAACGATAAATCCGTAATTTTTTGTTAGTTTTAATAAAATGGTAAATGACATTCGTGTCATGGGAATGACATTCGTGTCATGGAATTAAATAATCTAATTTAAATAAATCCGTTGTGCGTTTGTTAATTAGAATTAGATCTCTCTAAATCTTAATGCTGTTTAGACTTTCAATCCTAAGAGCTTCTATAGGGTTGACTCTCGATTAGAAAAATAATTAACGAACTTCTCTTAATTATCGACGAAATAAGGAGAGATTGGTCGTTGGACGGTTGTCGACGACTATAACCAATTTATTTATGGGTGTTAAAATCTTTACATAGATTAATGATCAATCAAATAAAATCAAGGTGGAAATAATTCTTTTGACTAGAAAATTTTCTTTTTCATTAATTTTTATTTTTATTTTTTGGAGTTCTTCATTTTTATTAGTTTAGTTATTTTTCCTAACCCCATTATTTTATTTTATTTTCTTTAAAAGAAATAAATTTACCTTTTTCTAAGAATTCGATTCTACTTATCCTAGACTTATTTTTATAAAAATAGATATTTTATTTTTAATTTTTTAACGATACAACAATCATCATAACTCTTTTCCTTAATTATCAATTAAGGGCGGTTGTTATCTTTAGGCAAGCTCTTTCAAATCCACTTCTGGCCCACATTCTCAACTCATGTGGTCCATATCAGTCTCTTGTAAATTGTAAAATCCACCCTCTTAATATCGAATATTTTCTTATCGATCAGTATTCAAATATATATTCTAATTAATCTAATCTGACTTATAAACAGTTTCTTTTTTAGAAAAAACTTTCTTAACATAATTTTTTTTATTTTCAATATTCAAACTCAAATTTTTATTAAAAAATCTAGTACCCTTTTCTCTTGGCCAAATGTCCAATGGTGTCCCCCCCCCCTTTCTCTCCCATGCATGTGACCATCGGGGGTAATTAATTTGGGCGCATGTTGCATCAAAGTGTAAGCATGCCACACGAGGAAACTTAATTACTCACGTACAAAGTTCTTGAGAATGAGATAATGACCCTGTCTATATAGTAGTCATCATATTAATACCCCACTTGTGGGGGTGGGTGAGATGTACATTAGGGTTTTGATTACTAATGCTTATCGGTGTTAAAAGCACACAGCTAGATTTGTATCATTATGGACCATAATTTGTGGTCCCTTTTAGCAAAATTTATTACATAGACTTTATTTTATTAAAAAAATTAAAAATTATATAATTTTGTAAGTGAAAATTAAAATTTTTCGTAATATATTAAAATTATCATAATATTTGAAAATTTTTTAAATTAAAAAATTTTAATTAATTAAATTTCAACATTTTCAAAGGGGTGGATAGGGCTGCAGATTGTGAAAAAGAAGAATGGCTCATTAATAGATGAACTTCTGGGATCATGCAAAAGAAAGAGTATGGGCCCCCTATGCCCACATCCTTTTGCTATTTGCATTTCCCATTTGTGACTCTCTCTCTTTCTCTCTCTCTCTCTCTTTCTCTCTCTCTCTCTCTCTCTCTGTTTCGAGAGTTCAACCCCATTCGGGATTTGCAGCTTGTGTGTCCTATAATGTACAAATGAGTGAGCTATTGGAGCAATTTTATGGGTAGTCTGGTTGATGTTTGGTATAAAATGTAACCATGCAAGATGGATTTAGAAAAATTCTTGTCACACCTTCAGTTGTCTCATGAATATTGGACACAATATAACATTGTAAAAGAGGATTTTGTTTGTATTCTTGTAGAGATATCTAAGTGATAAAGAGTTTTCACTTCAATATTTTTCCAAGATCTCATATTCGAATAGGTGCATATATATTTATTTGATTTTTACAAATTAATGTAACAGGTAAAAAAAAAGATTTTACTAATGAAATATTACTACTCACGATGTGGTCTTAATTAAGTTCTCAAGCTATTAGAAGAAATCACTTAACTCTGGTAGAGGGATTTCTATCGATCTAAAACCTTACTGAGTCTTTCATGACAATTTTGATCATTTGAGGTTTCGACGTTAACGAAGAAACAAAGGAGATGGTCACATGCATATTACCAAATTTATTATCAATATTTTTAGTATCAACATGCTTGGATGTTCCGGCATAAGCGAAATCAAATTGAAGAAACGAGAATGGAAGTGGAAAATCTCTATAAGTTGAACGTCCCTGAGGAACAATTAATTTAATATTTAAAATATAATATATAATTTTTTTTTTTACTTTAATAAGTAATTTTTAGCATAGAAATAAATGTTTTTTTTTCCCTAATATTGATATCAAAACCGTATTTAGACCAAAAAAAAAAAAACCAAATTACGTTTGTTTGTCTCACCCTCTCTTGATATTATTATTGTGCACGTGTATTAGTCATTTGTGGAAGGAGATATTAAGTTCTATATTGATTAATTCAATTCTTCATTTTTGAAAGTTAGATTTCAGAGAGTGATATATAAATTTTAAAATTTATCTAATTTAACAGTTAGATTTTAAAATAAAAGGCAAGTATTTTTTTTCCTAATATTTCTAATTACTTCCCTTTTGTTTGTCATTTTTTTTGTGCTCAATCAATCAATCGGTATTTAGAATCATATTCTAATTAATTTAACTCGAGCTACTATTAGACCTTCTATAGCAGGAGCTCTCAATTCTTTCCATTTTCAAAATTGAAAATCGAATTTAAATTAAGCGATTTAACGTCTTTCTCATTGGATTAACTGTCCGTTGATCCCTTTTACGTTATCTATGTTATACAAACTCTCCAAAATTTAAGTAGTCGGAGGAAAAGGAAAAAAAAGGGTGATTGTGGGATCTAATTATAAAATATACTACAAAAATTTTGTGAAATTTTTTAATTAAAATTGTTTGTGTAAATATATATATATATATATATATATATATATATATATATATATATGAATATAAAAAAATGTATGTTATTGGTGTGAGAGGGAGACAGCAATAGCATTTAATTCTTCCTTAAAAAATGAGTAATAATTTTAAGGCCTTAAAAAAGGTTGCATGACTACTTTATGAGGTTTTTGTGTTTATGAGATTTCTATTTAATTTGTGTTCTTCACTTGTTCGATAATTAGATTTTTACAAATCACAACTATAGTTTTCAAGTGTTGTTTTTGTATTTATCTGTTTTAATTAATTATAATTTTTATTTTCTAAATCTTGTTTAATATTTTCTAAATAATATAAAGCAATTAGCAAACAAAAATATATGCATGTTACAAAAACAGTAATTCTTTAAAAAAAAAATTGTGAAATTTCTAGGAATATTTTGAAAGGTGTCAATATTATGTCAAATGTTTATAAAATATTAGAAAAGATATAGGAAAAGAAATTGTAAATATAACAAATTATGAAATTTTGTCACTAGATTTTGTGGGAAAAAAAATGTATGAATATATATAAATTTAGAAAGAAGGGGAGGGAAAGAGTAAATAATATTTAATTATTCTTTAAAAAGTGAAATAAATCTAAAATTTTCGAATCCATTTTCCTCTACACTTCCATCTTTCATCATTAAAAATCTAAAAAAAAGGAATTAAGCCGAGTTTTCAAGTTCAATAGAAAGTGTTAGAAAGTGTGTGTATATATATATTTATATTATTTTTTGTTAAGAAATGTCAAAAAAATGTTAGAAAAGTTAAATTTTAGAAAACATTTATTAAAAAATTATGATAACGATTTTTTTTAGATACTATACCAATCTGTATTTGAAATTATACCCTGACTAATTCGATCCGAGACTCATAGTGACCCATTAGAACTACTCTTCCAATATGGTCTGCTCCATAACCAATTCACGAGTTGAATTTGGGATCTTGATTAAGTGATTTAGAGTCACATCTCACTGAACCAATTAACCGTTGGTATTATGATAATAATTTAGAGAAATTAAAATTTATATAACTGTTGGATGAGGGTTTCGTCTCCACAAATTCAACTCTTTCTAAACTCGATCGGACAGCTGGTTCTGAGGTTTGAAATCTACAAAAGACCGTCGGATGGTATTCTGACGGGGGAGACTCCGACCTCAAGTCAGAAAAAACGATTTTCGAAAGGAAAATATAAACAAACTGAGAGAGGATGGATGACCGATCTCCCTCTGTACTCTGTGTGTCTTGTGTAGGATTAGAGGACTTACCTGGACTGATACTCACATTGATATTATATAATGCTTTTTTTTAGATCCGTGTCGTTGCAGGTTTTGTGAAACTCTAGTTTTCTTTGCGAGAATTCCGGATTTATAATCATGAAAAATTCGATATTGTGACTATTTAGGCAACTGAATTATACGCGAAGATTTTTTCCCTTATTGATTAGATCTGTTAGATTTCCTTCCGTATATGGAAGATATGTTCCATGCCGAAGTGGAGAACTCAGTTAGTTAAGCAATATCGATTGGGTGCCAGTGGCCGAGAGAGACGGATGCATGCGGTCTCTTTGGTAGCTATTGGTTGAGGATATTCGGTTCCTTTTGTAAATCGAGTCGAACAATAGATCCTTTCGGTTAGACGAAAAACTAAAACCCGAGACAAATCCCTTTGAGTGATCGGGATAACTACGGCCCATTTTCATTCACGAAAATGAATCTCTTCAGTGAATTGGGACGACATAGACCCATTCTCGCTTAAGTGTATATGTATCAAAAGAAAGGAAAACCCACTTTACATAGTAAAGTTTTCTAAAAAAGGGTCTATCATCGACTAATCAAATATTATAAATAAAGTATATAAATATAGAAACTTTCTACTGTTAAGGTAGAAATCAAACCATTTCGTAAAATGTTATTAAAGTTAGTTTAAAACCAAAATCAATTACGTTTGACTTTAGGGAATTAATTCAAATCCGTTTCATCAGCTGATATGAATATTAGTTATACATGGTGGTCCTAAGGATTGACATGAGTCTATTTCTAGGTGAGCCTATATGTGGATAAGGAAAATAAATAGCTAGTTGGACCGCATATTAATACAGGGAAAAAAATTGTATATCGTTCTTGTTCTCAAAATGATAATTTAATAGTCACAATTTCTCTCTTTCAATTTGATAATTTTAAATTCAAATCACGATATAATAAAAAAAATTATAATCATACTCAAAGAAAATATAGATAAGGCCAAATTTTTATGATTTTGTCTAGAAATTCTTTTAAAATTTCTCTCTTTAATCATTAATTGTTGTGAGATGCCAAAGGTAGTATTATTCGTTATTGTTGAGTTTAATTTTTTGCTTTTGTTTGTTTATCTTTTTAGGAAAATTTTATTTTAATTCTTCTCAGGTAAAAATTTTATATGTATCATTGAATGAAATTTTTGAGAAGAATGGAGAAAACCCTTTTCTTATCTAAAAATAAAGTGAAAGATGAGTAATAGTTTATGATATTTGATTAGAAAAAAAGGATTTAATTTTGCATGACGCTGCATTTGAGAAAAAAATTAAAAATTTTTAAATATGAAAACTTCATAATTGATTAAAATATTTTTCAAATCAAATAAAAAAAATTTAAAATACATTCAAATGGACTAATACATAAATTCGATCCATTTGATTCTTAATTTATTTGACATTTTATTGCTAAAAAATATGTATAATTAATTTCTATATGATAACAAGGAACAAACTCTATCTTGAGGAACAGAAGGTAAAAACGCTATCACTCGCTCGCTCTCTCACCCTTTTAATCATAAAAAAAGAAGTTATTTTTATATTAGTTAAATCTGTTTTACTTTTTAAAATATATTTTTCTTGTTATTGTTATATATTAAAATATAAGATTCACAATTTTTTAAAATAATTAATTCAAATACATATTATAAAAAATGATATAAATCATATAAAATCCATAACTTTTAGGAAAAGACAATTTTTTTTAATTACTTAAAAAGAAAGAAAATTAATTAATTCAAAAATATAACATAATAATAATTTATGTAAGTCTTATTTTATACAAAAAAAAATTCTAAAACAGAGAGATGAAGAAAAAAAATTTAGTATTTGTTGTCATTAATATAATATTAGTAATATAGTAAAATAATAATAATAATAATAATAATAATAATAATAATAATAATAATAATAATAATAATAATAATAATGCCCCAAAGTAGCTTTTGAAGAGATAAAAATTACTTTAATCAGCTGATGATTTTTTTTTTTAAATTACAGTTTTAAGATTATCAAGGGTTCTATCAACTATTAATTGGATTATTAAACCCCTTTTTTTTTTTAACTACTGGAAAATCAAACAACAAAAAACATCTCATACATTTACCCAGTATTTTTAAACAAGAAATTTAGAGTAGTTGCTTTGACACATTTTGTTTTAGACGTTGGGCATAAGAATGTTCCCAATTTGAGAAACAAAAAATATAAAAAGCACTTTCCATGCTTCACATGTTATGTTAAATGTTAGAATTTTGTGACTCAGTGAAAGTAATAATAAATAAATTTCAGAATCATAAAAAATTGAGTTTGCGATATAATTCAATTAGTGATGTAGAAAATCTCGAGAACCGCAAACTCTGAACACGAACCACTCGTAGTCGGAATGATAACCATATATAACGAACTATCAATACGATGTCACAACGTACCAACCCTCAACTCAGTGATTTTAGAACAATCAGAATACCTTCTAAATAATTATTTTTCTCAACAATTATTCTCTCTCTCTAATGAATCTCAAAACTTAAGTATTTTCTCAATTATTGAATGGTTAATTACCTTCCTAATAACAATTTTTACACCCGTAAGAGTAGAAAATAGGAGAGAGTGGGGTAATAGGTAATTACCCATTACCCTCTTATTTTGAAATTCAAATTTTTTACTTTGGTAAATCATTGCTCCACGTGGGCATTAACCAATATTAAACAATACTTGTTGTCATTTAAATAGTTTTGTATATCTTTAATAATAATACCATATTAATAACATTTTATGAATACAAATTTAATATAAGATGATAGAATTTAAATTGAATAAAACAATGCTTGGTTTAAGAAACAAGATCAAATCCTACTACCTAATAATTTATAGGAAAATCGTCTTAGAAGTGATTGAAGAAGAATCGAAGCAACTTGCATATTCGGTGAAGATTGAATGAACTAATGGTGGCTTCGAAGATGAAGAACAAACTTGAAGGGGAATCGATAGAGAGTTGGGCAAGAGGTGACAAATTTGGTGAAGATTGAATGAATAGATGGTGGCTTCGAAGATGAAGAATGGCGAAGAACAAACTTGAATGACAATCAATGGATGGTTGATGGCAAAATCGATCAAACGGCTGTAAATTAAAGGTAACGAATACGAAAAACTTGAATTTCAGAACTCTAAAACTGTTCATCCCCAAATTCACTTTAGCTGCCGGTCCGATCATCTTTTCAGCCATCATCATCATCAAATTTCAACGTTAGAGTTTTCATTCAATCATCATCATTAGTCCCATATTTTTCTCTCCCTGATGAAAGAGAGGTTTAGCCATGGATGTTGTTCGCTGCCGAGGGCCTCTCTTACCCTACAAGAGACAAAGAAATGACACCCTAGTGGTGGGAATGGTCTGCCGCTGTTAGGACGCCGAGGGCCGTCGGACTTTACCACGACGGTCATCGCTACTGCAGTGCGAGAGATGAGAGAGAGAATGAGAGTTTTTTTTTTCCTCTTACTGTCAATCTAGGCTAATATGACAAGTGCAGTATCAACATTTTCTGTCCATGTGTGATGCCAAGTAAGCAAATTGCTGATGTGTCATCGGTAACTGTTAAGCTTACTAACACGGTAGCAACCACGTCAGCTACTCGTTCCACATGTGATGTTAAATTAACAATTGTCATTTTATCTATGACATCCCATCTCGGTATGACAATATTATTAATTGAGTGAATAATTAATTATCTATTTCAAAATTTAAATATTCAATCATTACATTTTTAAATACAAAAATCTAATTATAAATTTAAATATGAAATTTAGAAATTGAAAATGTAATTTTCTTGCAAAAAATTCCTATTTTTCTAGTATGTTACTGTGGCAATCCATTAATGTCTGTCACAAGTTTCCTCCCCCGACAAAATTAAATATATAATATATAATCTATAAATGGGAAAAAAAAAAGAATTTGGTATGATCCACACATGGTAGGTTACCGGTCAAAAGAGTAACGAACTTGCTTTTACACCTATCTTTGACTTTGACCATATGACATATACATACTTTGGAATATTATTAATTAATTTGCATGTGACTCCCCTTTACACTCACTTGATGAGCCAGTCTCACAAGCCATTCGTCCATCTATTTCTAAACCATAAATCAAAGTGGTTTTTTTTTTTTTTAATAATCAACATGTATACTCAGATTAATTCAGTTCGAATATTATTGAACTTAATTTAAGAATTTAATATCGTTACCTACTAGATTGACTGTTTATTAATCCTTAATTCAAAGTTTTATTAATAAAATAAAAAGATAAACAATTTTTTCATCGTTTTAATAATAATTACTATATTTTAATTAGGGACGAAGTACAAGACGACCCAGGTGACAAAAATTCTGCCTTTTAATGAATAAATAATATTTTAAAAAATTTTAGTAGTATTTTAAAAAATTTATAATAATATTTTTAAATCTTATAATAATAATTAATGAAGTGTTACTGAAATTAAATAAAGATCAATCCCTTTTTCTTTTCCAAAATTTAATAGGCATTTGTCCCTGATTATAACTAAATACTTATAATATGCAAAACAAATATAGAGACATATTGTTTATTCATCCTTGTAGAGATATATAAACGGTAAAAAACTTTTGTTCAATTATCTTTTCCCAGAGCGAGATTTTGTTTTCGAATTTTCTGCGTGAAGACCCTTTTATAAAAAAAAAAATTTTTTTTTTTTTTTTTTTTTTTTTTTTTCCCCCCTTTTTAAAATTTTTTTTTAAAAAAATAAATTTTTTTATATATTTTTTAAACCCTTTTATCCCCTTTTTATATTTTTTTTTTTTTTTTTTTAAAAAAAAAAAAAATAAAAAAAAATTATTTTTTTTTTTTTTTTTTTTTTTTTTTTTCTTTTTTTTTTTTTTTTTTTTTTTCTTTTTTTTTTTTTCCCTTTTTCCCTTTTCTTTTTTTTTTTTTTTCTTTCTCCCCTCTATAAATATTTTTACAATTTTTTTTTTTTTTTTCCCTTAAAAAAAAAAAAAAAAAAAAAAAAAAAAAAAAAAAAAAAAAAAAAAAATTATTTTTTTTTTTTAAAAAAAAAAAAAAAAAAAAAAAAAAAAACCCCCAAAAAAAAAAAAAAAAAAAAAAAAAAAAAAAAAAAAAAATTGTTTTTTCCCCCCATTTTACTAAAAAAAAAGTTTTTTTTTACTTGGTTCAATTAGTTTTATGTATTGATAATATAGACACTGGTCGGTCCAATAGTTAGATGCTTATTACCTTTAAATAAGGTTTTGTATTCAAATTTAAGTATGGAGAAAATAGATATCGAAAGGGTTTTATTTTTTATGATATTAACCTAATTCAAATTGTATTTAGTCGGGTACAGATAGTTATCGGATATTTAGTTTATGAAAAATAAATTATAAGCATAAGAATTAACCACTAATGCTTTAGTTAAGAGAAAAATAATTTTTTTTGTATGTATAATGCTTTATGTATATTTATTACAAATTTAAATATATTCCTTGTTTTTGAAATTAATATTTCATAGAAATTATTCATAAACATTTGAATCAATCAACAATCAACTGCTCTTGTGCTTTCTGAAAATTTATAGAACTTGATCTTAGGCAACTTAAATATTATACTTTTTTTAAAAAAGGGCAATATCTTTTCTCATGAAGAACTTTTTATACAAATTTTTGGAAGATGTAATTATTTAATTCTGCATTTATAGTATTTTTCAAGTAAAAAATTAAATTTATTTAAATTTAAAATATTATTATATTAATAATTATAATTTTACTTTTTATTTAATTTAAGAAATAAATACAAAATGGTTTAAATTTTATATAAATAGAATATTATTTGTTTATTTCGTTAGTTTTTGAGTTTCTCCTCAAGTCAATCCTTTAAAAAAAGTGTAAGCGTCGGAGGGAAACGGGTGCACGCTCTGACGGAGCGCGTGGAGATTATTATGGAAAATATTGTACACCTGCCACAGTGTTTGTGTCGAATGGGAAAAAAAAATTGAATGGCAAATAAGCGTAAATACTAATAGTAGGTATGGGCAAAAGAGTCATAGAGAGGGTGGCGTGCTAAACGGCATAAAAGCTCGATCTCTCTCTCTCTCTCTCTCTCTCTCTCTCCTCTTTTCTGCAAAATTCAGAGATAGTGAGACAACTATAGCAGGGTAAGAAATCAGAAGGGGGAGAGAGAGAAAGAGAGAGCGCGTTTTTAAAAGAATAAATAAAGAGGGAGATATCGAGATTTACTTCTTCCTGAGAGAAATCTTCACCCAGAGATCAAGAGTGATTTAATGCAAAGGCGGCGAGAATTTAAGACCCCTATAGAGAGAGAAACCAAACCTACCCTTTATTAATTCTCTTTCTCTCTCTCTTACGGCGTCATCAATGTCATCATTCACTATCGTAACATGGGTTCCTCTGCTAATCGGGTCTCTTTGTTTTTCGTAACCTCTTGGGAAGCTTTTGGGGAAGGAAAGGGAGGGGGGGGGGGAGAGAGAGAGAGAGAGAGAGAGAGAGATTGGCATTTCTGTGTCTGTTTCTGGTTTCGGTGAAGTGTGGTTTTCCTCTGTTTTGAGGGAAGTGTTTGAAAGTTGAAGTTTTGACGCTTTTCTGTGATGGGTTTTGGTTAGAAATATTTTATTTTTGGTGGGTTGAAGATTAAGCTTGATTTTGCTCCATTGATTTAGGAGTTTCGATTCTTGGTTGAGTTAAGAAATCTTTAGTTTTGGTGGTTGATGTGAAGTTGATTTTATCGAGTAAAGATGAAGTTTATGAAGTTGGGATCGAAGCCTGATGCTTTTCAATCTGATGGTAATTCTACAAGGTGAGAAATTTGAACAGGTTCTCTACTATTTCATTTGAAAAAAAAAATGCATCTCTTTTTCTTCCAATTTTTATTTTATTTTATTTTATTTTTTGTTTACTTTGTCTTGAATGTCGTTACTTGGTTCTATCATTTGATATGTTGTATTTTAATGAGAATTTGCAAGTAGTTGTTAATGCTTGGATTATGTTATGCTTGTGAAACACCATACTCAACATTTTAGGTTCTAATTCTTGGACTTTTCGTATAAGTGGTGAAATTTTCCTACTCATAGAACCAGAGCTCAAAATGGAATGAGAAATTATAAGTAAGTTCCTTCCAATGTTACAAATGCTTAGACAGCCCTATGCAGGTGAATTATTATAATTTACTTTTTATGTTCTTTCTTTTAGGTATTTTCGAGTAAGTGGTAAAATTTTTACTGCTAATAGATCTAAAGCATGAAATGGGGTGACCAGATTAGAAGATAAATTCCTTCCTATTTTGGGAATCAGTCTTTATGAGTTTTTTAACCTTTCTTGGGTGGGGGTGTTTTAACTGAAATAGTTTTCAGGAGGTGGTCCAGGGAATGAGTGAACTGTCTTGAATTGAGGAAATGTTGGTGGTCCAAAAGTAATGTCATACTGGAGGTGAAAGTTCTTTGATCTTCAGAGAACAAAAGTTTTTCCTGGAAAAATGTCTTTCTTTTGTCACCTGAATTATTAACTGTAGTGTAATCCACTTCACTTTGGCATTTAATATTTCCACGCGAGTAGGTTCGGAGGGGTGATCACATGTTGATCCTTAGATTTACCAGATGGAGTTTATGAGGGTGAAGAAGGATAACTAGGCTTTTTTGTGGCGGACCAACTTTGAGGTTGGCCTGGTTGGTTTGTTTGCTTTAGCAGACATCACTCACAGGTGGCCCCCCATTAACTTATGAGTTGCCCCCTAGTGGTTTGCTTTGCTTGGCCGGATCATGAAAAAGGGATACTGGAACGTCTTTGATGTGGTGGTTTCTTGGGGATATGTAGGGTTTGGAACATTGTGCTGAGTGATCAATACATTAAGCTTTAATCTTTTTCCAAGCATAGGTAAAAAAAAAAAAAATTAATTGAATGTATTTTTTTAATTATTTTTTTTTTGCAAGTAAATTGAGTTGAGTTGGGACACACGTTTTTGTAAGATGATGAGGAATGACTGTTGTGTGATGGACCATTTTTTATGTTGGCCTGGTTGGTTATGTTTATTTTAGCAGACATCTTTTTCGTGGGCCTTCTCTAACTTATAAGTTGCCCCCCTTCTATGTTTGCTATGTTTGGCTGCTTAATGAAAAGGTGATGCCAGACTAGAGTAGATGTGGTGGTTGCTCTGGCATGTTAATGGAGGGTTTGAAACAATGCAAGAAGCTTTGTAGGCCCTGTTCCTTTGGGTGCATTGTGGACATGATTTTAGTTTTGGGGATGTATTACCTTGACAGATACATGTCCTTTAGGCACATGTTTGGTTTAATTCAATGAGGTATATTGATCTGGGACCCTCCTAGTTTTGGACAATGTAATTGGAAGGTTAGGATTTTTATTGCCTTGTGCAGGAACAAGTTTGTGACCCATCTAAATGTTTTCAGTTTGATGGATTTTAATTGAGTATATGCTTGAAAGAAGGTTCCTTTTAGTTCCCTACCTGTCTGGAGTAAATAAATTTAGCCATTTTGACCACTTTGTTATGTGAATCTTTTTAAAGATTATTATGTAACTTGATCTTGTGCTAGAAATTTGGGGTAGATGATGGAATTTGAGGATTTTTATTCTTCCTATTCTATTCTAATGTTTGAGTTTTAGTTAAATTTTCTTGTTCGTGATATGGGATTCCAAAGTCCCTTGTCCCTAGTGAGTTTCGGTGCCCAAAATGCTATATATATATATATATATATATATATATATATATATATATTTACTCTCTTCTGGATTTATTATAGGAAGCTGTCCCTTTCTAAACATTCTAGAAAGAGGGTATCAGTAGCCATCAAGAAGCTTCTTCAATATTCTGCTCTAATGGCAAACAAGCTAAACGCTCCTATGACTTGAATTCTTATGTGTACTTGGTTCTTGCCAATTATTTGTTGTATAGTCTTCTGCGAATTTAGACCATGTTCTATGATATGCTCTGTAACAAATTTCTCTGTTGTACAGGTATGTGTCATCTGAATTGGCAACAGATGTAATTATACGCATTGGTGAAGTAAAGTTTCAACTTCATAAGGTAAATGATGATCTCAACTTGATGAGTTTCTTCTAAATCATCTGCATAATAGTATGATATAACTGTTGTGGATGAGTGTATCATAGGTTCATTTCTTGAAACAATAAAGCTTGGCTCATGTCTGTGACATCCAAATGTTGGTTAATCCATAGACAACATTCAGTGTCTTCCCATGTTTTGTTATGCTTATCCTCATTTCTTTTGTTCCAGAAATTGGCCATCATTGTTTTCCTGTCTGTAATTGCTAGCATTTAAAAACACTTGATTAGGGTCTTTCTCGGAGTGATTTCATCTTTAGATCTGGAATGTACAAAACATGCATGTAGAATTCTGCTATCACTAAATCCTGTTAGAAACAGCTGTTTTAATGACCTTTTTTTAAAAAAAAAAAAAAAATAATGGTTGAATGTCTGGTCTTCTAAGTATGGAAATAATTTCATCGATTCTAAAATGTTGGCTTGTTTCATTTGGTGACAATTTACTTTTTTCTTTTGCAGTTCCCTCTCCTGTCCAAGAGCAACCATTTGCAAAAGCTTGTAGCTAAGGCACATGAGGAGAGTTCAGATGAGATTTATATAACTGACTTTCCAGGTGGGCCTAAAGCATTTGAGATCTGTGCAAAATTCTGTTATGGAATGATTGTCACTCTCAATGCTTACAATGTTGTGGCTGCTCGCTGTGCTTCTGAATATCTAGAGATGACTGAAGATGTTGATCGAGGAAATCTGATTTTCAAAATTGAGGTTTTCCTCAATTCAAGTATTTTTCATAGCTGGAAAGATTCCATAATTGTCCTCCAAACGACTAAATCTTTGCTCCCATGGTCAGAAGATCTGAAGGTAGTTGGAAGATGCATAGATTCCATTGCATCCAGAACTTCTGTGGACCCTGCACTCATCAATTGGTCCTACACTAATAACAGGAAACTAGCAGTGACAACACAGAAAATTATAGAATGTGGGGTGAAATGCGAAGAGCAGCTTCATTCTGTTCCAAAGGATTGGTGGGTGGAAGATATATGCGAACTTGATATTGATCTTTACAAGCGTGTTATGATTTCCGTGAAAGCAAAAGGAAGAATGGATGGTAATGTAATTGGAGAGGCTCTAAAGGCATACGCAATAAGATGGCTGCCTGATTCTGTCAAGACATTGGTTTCTGAAGACCATGCTCGGAGGAACAGATCTTTGGTGGAAACAATTATTTGCTTGTTGCCATCTGAAAAAGGTGTTGGTTGTTCTTGTAGTTTCTTGCTTAAACTGCTAAAAGTTGCCATTTTGGTTGGAGCAGATGAATCAGCAAAGGAAGATCTGGTTAAAAGGGTTAGTTCAAAATTGGATGAGGCCTCTGTTAGTGACTTGTTAATTCCAGCACGACCTCCCCACGGTACTGCTTTTGATGTTGAACTGGTGCAGTGCCTTGTAAATCGATTTGTAATGTATCAACGATGCACCAGAAATTTGGATGGTATTGAGAAGAGTGAGAAGGGTGCTGATGATTTTGTTTTAGGGCATGGGTCATGGTTAAATCTTGCAAAGGTGATTGATGGTTACCTGGCAGAAATTGCGGGAGACCCGAATCTCACCCTCTGGAGTTTCATTGATTTGTCACAGTCAATTCCTGAGTCTGCAAGACCAATCCATGATGGATTGTATAGGGCAATTGACATTTACCTCAAGGTGAGCTTGTCCAGAGCTGTTACTAGTTCCTTCTATTTGTATTGCCTTTTTCGCTAGCATGCTTACATATTGTGTATATATAGATGACACATACATGTGCACACAAAACATTGTCTTCACAATGATGTGCCTTAATGATTCATGATATGATGCACAACTGGAGAACACTATTAGATACCACTTACTGGGGCCTTGCTTGGAACTTAATGCAGTCCATAGGGTCAAAACAAATATTCCTTGTTGTAGACCCTGAGTGAGCTTGGGAGGTTTTAAATCACACCCAACATTGGAAGTTGCTGCTCCTGTTTTGATGGGAGTTATACCCTACACACTAGCAGATGTGCTGCCACATGACAGTGTGGGCATGCATTTGACAAAGGACCTAGGGAGAAGGTTATGTGGGAAGTTTCATTTTTCTGGAAGAAACATTGCAGTAGAGGAGGCACAGATCAATTGAATGTTGGTCAGTGTCTTTGACATGATAGAATTCTCGAAGAAAAAGATCTAAGCAAGTTTTACTGCTCTGGTTTGTTGATGTCATAAACATTTGGCATTGTATAAAATCTCTTCTACTCTGACAAAGTACTGATATGGTGTTGCACTGCAGGAACATCAAACCTTGACGAAAGTGGAAAAGAAAAAACTGTGTGGCCTGATGGATGTCAGGAAACTCACCATGGATGCATCTATGCATGCAGCACAGAATGAGAGGCTTCCTCTCCGCGTGGTAGTCCAGGTCCTCTATTTTGAGCAGATTAGAGCAGCAGCAGGAGCCCAGGCTCTGAGCAATATCTCTCACGATTCTTCTCGTCCCACTGCAAACATGGAAGAAGAATGGGAGAAGATGCTACCCGAAAATGGGAAATCTTTAAAGAAACAACTAAGTCAAATAAGGATCAAAGATGAAGAACATCCAAAGAACCGAGAAAATATGAAGAATGGAAAGAGCAGGCGGGGTGGAGTTCAATTGTTGCATTCTCGGTCAAGGAGAATTTTCAACAAGTTGTGGGTTGGTGGTAAGAGTAATGGAGAGAACAAGAGCTCTGAAACATCTGGGAGTTCTCAGAGTCCAACTTCAATGGTTCCGGGGGAGACCAAGTCCTCAGGTTCATCCTCAAGGCACAGAAGACATTCAATCTCATAAGATTTTTTTTTTTTCCTTTTTGGTTTTTTTTTTTGGGGGGGGTTTTGTTAGCCTTTTATCAAGGTGATTGTAGATTTAACAGTGGAAAATGTAGAGAGTGGGGGTGGTGACAATGGGGTCCTACAATTGTAATCAGTCTCTTGAATCTCCTTTTGGTGCTTGTATTTTGGTTATGGTGGTAGTATAAAATCAACTTCCTTGATTAACCAAGTTCCCCTTGTTTTGCTCATGTTTATTTTTTTATTTTTTAAAATTAATTTTTATTTTTATTTTGGGACGTTGAAAAGAGTATGAATTTTGGTATAACGATAGATAGAATTATTTTTTTGATAATTTTGAAATTACGGATTTAAGATATAAAAATAATTTATTCATAAAAATATACAGGAGAGATAGTATACATAAATGTTTATTTTTTTATCCTCACACACACTAAGGCAGTGAGTACATGTTATTTTGGGGTGACGAAAGATGAAGGGATGTACGTGGCACCCTTGTATTGGTCAAAGAAGGCCTATGGAGTGAATTCATAAATGTTTATATTTATTGCTTAATAATTAGAAAATAATTACAAAAATTTAAATTGATTCGAATATTCTATGGAGTGAATTCATTTCAATGCAATCATCTTACACTGGTATAGTATATATGGGTATATTTCTGAATTAAGATAAAGGAGAATTTTTAATAGTAATTTAAAAAAAAAAAGATCACGTGATATGTGCATGTGATATCAATTATAGAATGAAAGCAGTAAACGTCCTTTTATTGTTGGCCTCAACTCTAACGTAAAAGGCAACGGCCGAATGACGCAATATTTGAAAAACTTGCAAAACAGAAAGTCAACCCGTTATCTCCTTCATTTATTCAAAATCCTCTCTCTCTCTCTCTACAAGTACTGATTGTAAAGCACATAAACTTTAGAGAGAGAATGAGAATTGGAATAGTTTCTGTCTTTTTGATTCTGCTAACAATCTTTCTCTCTCTACAAGCACTAGCAAAGTCGTCATCTTCTTCTTCTGATTTTCAGTGCAAAGCATGGCTGGTGCAATCCATTCCCACCGACATGCCTCATCTCCCTCTCGTCCCCGGTGTTCTCTCCACTGGTAAAATCGCTCTTTCTCTCTCTATTTCTCTGTCTTTATTCTCTCTCTCTCTCTCTAAATTGAAATTTGTACGTGTTTGTGTTGATTAGGGGATGTCTTGAAGTGGATGGCTGGGAACGCATCGGTAAGTCTTGATGTAATGGCACAGTATTGGCAATTGGTTTCGCATCCGGAAGATTCTCGCTCTGGCGATTATGGTTACTCTCAACAGCAAATGCACAAATTTGGTGCTGACCAAGGGTTTGATGTTTACAAAGCCCTTGAATCTGCCGCCGATCGCAATGTTGGCATTAGGTATCTATTTTATTATTTTTGTCACTTTCATTTTGTTCATCTTTCCTTATATTTTTATGCCTTCTCAAGGTCTTTAAAGATTTTAGGAGCCCATCAATTTCCTTTTATCATTGCCATTTCATTCTGCTCCATCTGTCATTACAGCTGACCAAACAAGCTTTTGCAGGTTAAACAATCATAATATTCCCATATTTCAATTAAACCCTCGCATCAACGGGCATTTGTCAATGGCCCACTCTCATTCCCTTTATGCTGTGGGCTGTTACTAATAGCTGACTCTCATACTCTTTTGGTAAGACCTTTATCGGGCTACTCTCTCGAACCACTAATAAACCTAATCAACGAAGTACACCTATTTGCCCTGGGACTCACTTTTCTACAATTTTCTACCACTAAAACCTATTTTCTGGATTGGGACCACAAGATAACACATTCAATAACTACGGTAAACTTAGGCTGCTTTTATGCATTGTGATATGGTCCTTTGCCTTTGGTTTGGGGGGAAAATTTTGCCAAAACTTGGAATTTGTAGGTTTGGAGTAGGAGTGCTTGCTGGCTCACGATGAGCCTTGCAAGGCTCGAATAAAACAATATGAGTCCAATGTTGTATAGACACTTCTAAAAATGATTGTTTCTATTTGTGGTGTATGCTTAATAAATTGAGCCTAGGCCCGAACTTGTTTGATGGTTGGGCATGCCTTTGGTGCTCAAGGCGTAAAAATAGTGAGGTGGGACTGGGTTGGGTTGGGTTGGGTCGGGCCAATTGCAAATAATTGAAATGGGCAATTCAAGCCCATTTTTTGAGCAATTCAGGCCCTGTCAGGTCAGAGTCAGGACCATGGGCATATAAAATGCCACCAAGCCCAAAAAATAGCTCAATCCATGCTTAGGTCAAGTTGATAGAACAGTTGTATCTTTCTGGAATTTGTTTGGCTTTTCAGAGGGTTGATCTTCTGATGTATGGTAAGTAAGAGATGCTTCTCTCTTTGGTTTTGTTGGCATAAGAGTCCCGCTCCTAACGTCCTAGTACAAAAACATGTGGTATTGGATGAGAGAGAGTTCCAATGTACTACATTAGTTGGTGGTGTCAAATAAATAATAGAGCCTCTCTCCTAGATTTTAGATCTCAACATACTCAAGTTGCCATACTTGTTTTCTATTTGCTTTCTAGGTTTTGAGCATAGTCCTCCTCTCTAACCATCTAAATGCTCCGAGTTATGGAATGTGAGCATTCAAAGAAGACTCTGGCAGCCCCCTTTTGTTGGATGTGAGACAAGGGACTTGAGAAAGTTCAGAATTCATGTTCCAAGGTTCATTAAACATGCATTACTTATGTTTAAACTAGTGTTTAAACTTGTATAACACATCACTCGGATAGAGCTACTAGCAAATTGACCCTTGTGGTCATGAGCATTAATTGTTTGAAAACAATCAACAATTCAATATTACTAGGAAACTTAATGGTGATCATAGCACAGACTAACAACTGTTCATTGAGATGATAAATCAACTGTTTTAAAGCAAAAAACCTGCTACCAGATACTTAGTAGTGACGATGTCTATGTTTGTAATATTATGTATATTAAAAAACAAACTTGAAACTCCACCGTGTCACTCTCATCATTTCTTATTCTTAACAAATCTTTCAGAATATTGAACTTATCAATTATTCTACTTTTACTCCGTATTTTGAACTTCCTCGGCCAACTCAAAAACCTCCCTGGGGGAGAGAGAGAGAGAGAGAGAGAGAGAGAGTTTTACGTGATGTTTCTCTTTGCATGTCTTGTGATTCACTAAAAAGTAAAACTGTGAGGCACAAAATAATTTTTTTGATAAGATGGACCTCCTACATAAAAGTGCAACTTTACATTCCTATTATGTAGTGCACTCTTTTGGTTTTCTTCATTCCCATTCACTCTGCCTTGCGCTTTCTGCTATGCCAATGGAAGTAAGATATGTCAGGTCTTGATTACCTGGTTAGTTATCCTTGGTTTGGTATGAGAGATTTATCTTCTCAAGTTCGAAGATCATGGAGGTACTTCATGATCGAAGGAGATGTAAATAAACATATGAAGATGAACTAAAACAGTAAAAGCAGATATGTTGCTTAATATTCTAAAGATGGGCTAGCAATTAAGGTCATGTTGATGATTGTGTTTCTCTCTCTCTCTCTCTTATTTTTTATTTATTCATCTCTAAGAAATGTGATTGATTGAAAGACTTTTGTATGTCATAATAGTAAGAATGGTGTCACTTCAATATCATTTTCCCCATGTTCTTTGTCTCTTCAACTGTAAACAAAAAGAAATAAATAAAGAAAAGATCCCTGTTGGATGTTATGCTTGGGTGCTTCTAAGAAAGTGTTGAAACTTTTCTTGTCTGTAGGAAGTGTCCTTCTTGGTTAATTCGCTAATCAAATCGATTGTAGGCTATTATCGCACTCAGGGGTGTATCCAGACTACACTGAAGAACCATCAAACCTTGCTTCAGGACGGCCAAATGTGAGAAATGTGACTTTATTACTCAGTGACTGGTGGGGTTCAGGTATTGTCCATGCAAAAGTGTGGATATCGGATGTTCAAGACATCTATATTGGATCTGCTAACAATGACTGGAAGTCTTTGACTCAGGTACATAGTCACATTATTCTACGTACTGTTATCCTGTTTTGAAACTGTATACTGTAGTTCTTTCTGTTTGGCAAATATTATTCCTGTTGTTAAGAAGAGCTATCTTTTGGTGCTTTGAGTTCTGCAGACATTGTTTGACGTGGAGCCCAAACTTAACCTTTGAGTGATGCTTTCTTCATTTTTTAGGAATAACACTTGCAAACATAACAACTCCACCCCTTGAAATAATGTCTAAGAGAATGGGGCTCCTTAATAAGCATTGAATCTACAGGATGACATTTCAAGACAATGGTGCTATAAGTCATCTTACTTGATTTTTTGAACCCTTTTTGATTTGATGTTGTGCAGAATTAACATGTCGAGTATTGTCCTATTTAATTACCCAAATGTTTTCCCTCTAAATTGCTGCTATTATTTTTTCTTTTTAATGAAATAAGGCCTTTTACAACGGAACCGGAGCAGTTATTGAATTTCCATTGAAGTTCTGTGTTTGTAAAATGATGAGAATCATAGAGAAGATGCACTTGCAGGAGTATTCCTTTGTCTGAAACATTTGTTGGTTCCTCGAGCAATATTTGAAACCTCATACATATCTCTAGCAAAAGGTTGGAACAAACTCTTGATAGACGTAATCAATATTTTTATGCAGTTTTCTCTTGCTGGTTTGTTCCCTATGATAGAGAGTGGTTCTCTTTTGAATCTTTCACTCCCTAACCATATTCATTGAGAGGTTGGTTTGAGGAGGTTTGTAAAGAGGCAGATGAAAGATGTCTTTACGTCATGTGCCTCTAATAAAGGGTACAAATTGATGGCCTTGCAGTTGTAGTTTGTTCGAAGTACTTAAACTCTAGTGTTGAAATCCTTCTCCTGCCCCTTCCCTCTTAGGTTTGATACCCTGTCTTGCAGTTTCTATGGTTAAGCAGGAGACAAACTTCAAACAGTTCTTTGGCCTTTGTGCTTTTGGCCTTGCAGTTGCTTTTAATCAGCGGCATTTCATCACTGCAATTGGTTTCATCATTTTTCTAATAGATATTCTTCAAGCTGAATCATGCATTAATACTAACTTGGTTATTTTACATTTATTAATCCTTCGAAATAACATCCTACCAACACAGCTTCTCATTTCAACGTGATTTCAGGTGAAGGAAGTTGGAATATATCTTGTTGGTTGTCCAAGGGTAGCAGAAATGGTTGGGGTTTACTTTAACAACCTGTGGAAACTTGCATCTCTCAATGCTTCTGCTCACACAAGAACAGTATGGGATCGGCAGTGGCAAATTAACAGAACAGTTCCTTGCTGGTCGCATTTCCTGGATGTAAACTTGAGGTGCAGATATGTGAGAAGGCCCTTGCTGAAGCTGAATCCATTTGGATTATCCTAAATGTGTCTTATGAAATATGAAAACACAGAAATACATATATATTACTCAATGCTTACTGATGTTTTATTGAATTATGTAACTTTATCTTAGATTCTTGATCCCCATTTCAATTTTCTTTAAGAAAAGTTGAAGTAAAACACCGGACCATTTTCTTCTTTCACCTTTTCTTTTCCTTTTCTTTGGCTTGGGGTGAGGTGTGGTGGTGTTAAAAGTTCCTGAGTTCATTTTAAAAAATTAAAGTATGATTTGCAACCTCTTACTCCATCCTCAATGATGAAACAAAAATTATTTTAAAAAATTCATTAGGTTGATGTTGGGTGTAGTAAGCAAATTAGCCTGAAAATCATTTTTTCTCTCTATCAGTATATTGTACCCTTTTCAACTTCCATCCATGCAGTGGTGCATCCTTCTCCGACACCACAACTCTACCAAGGTTGAAGTTGCTGAAACCCAATTCAAATTCGAAATAAATTAGATGTATGAAACAAAAATTAGAAGTATTTAACTCTTACTTGCTAGCAAAAATTAGAAGCACCATACAAAAATTAGAAGCATCAAATTATTATCTTTTTCTTTTCTATTTTTTTGATTGAAAGAAGCATTTAACTCTTACTTATGCATGCATGGTTAACATACCTGTTCAGACCACCTTTGGAAGAGGCCCAAGAACTCCATTAGAATCTTGATGAGAATTTTCTCTAGTTTCTAGTCTGTACCTTCAAGGAATCCTAGCAGAAGATGTCCCTAGGAAAAACTCTTTAACTCATGTTCCTTAACCTTTCCTATTAAATCAAATCCATGCCATAGGGAGCATGGGTTAAAAAATGTATTCCCAATCCAGGGCATAGTTTTTACAAAATGCAACTCAAGAAAGAGCTTAGCAGGTGCTTTTCACATAATCACTAACAAAAGCCTACTTGTCTTTTGCACGTGGATTTCAAGAATCTTGCAAGAGGCCTACCTAGTATCTCAGTAATGACAAAAATTCGATGGGACTCACTGAACTTTAGTTATTTAATAGCCTCTCTCCAGTAAAATTTGCAAATCTTGATGCTTGAATTCTCTATCAAATCCTAATGCTGGGTTTGCACATAGTCAAAAGTCACATAAAACATCATTTTCAGTTTTATTCTCCCTTTTACTTCTTACATGTGTCTTCTCTATGCTAAATTTATTTTCCCATATAAAGACAGATTATGCTATGAACAGACCAAATGCATATTGATAATGTATGTGATTGTTTGAAGATGTACTGGGCAGTAAGACCAATCCTTCTATGTTTGACGTCAATTCTAAAAGGTTTTAATAATTTATTTATGTTTAAAAAATTCTAGGCACTTGGCAACTGTAATGATTTTCTTTGATGGTTATGGAGAAAGATTTTAAACTTGTTCATTTTCAACTCTTCTTGGTCATTAAGCATGACAGTAGTGATAATATCATCCTTTAGATTAACAAAGTCGGCTGACTTTATATGGTCTTAAAATTGTAGATCTCCTCTTCCTGATTATGTGGAGGTTCCGCATGTAGCAGGCTATCCAGTGCTGGTAGACCCTTATATGTTTGTAATGCCTATTCACACTCCAGGATACAATGAAGTACTTGTATCACAACCTCATTACAACTATCTCTCCTTTGCCCCTCCAGAGGTAATTGGCTGTAGAAAATGTTTTCTGTTTCTTGGTTTTTTGGATGTTGTATACATTAAGGGGAGGAGACATTTAATCTCGTACCCTTTTTTCTCTTGTAGAAACTGAAAACTCTTTGAACAATGATGTCATTAGCATATCTGCCCTCTAAAAGAGTTCCAAGATTAAAATATTTGTTATTTCACAACCTTTTATCTTGCTGAATGTGGTTTATTTCTTTGTACCTTCTTTCTAATGGTCTGATTTTTTTTTTTTTTTTTTGGGTTAACAAGCTGGTCTTAATATTCTGTCTCTATGATCAACCTGATCGCTAAAATAGGTGCTATTGGTTTCAGGCCAAGTGCTTTTCTTGCAATGTATTCATAGTGAAGCACTTTCTTGATTTGTTTTCTGGTCATTCGATCATTAGTTTTACTTTCTTCCAAGGGCAACACTTCCCATTGACAAAAGAGTGAAAAAAAAAATATTAGTTTTGCAACATGATTGCCTTTTGAATGTCACAACTGTCATTTCCTGACATGAATTTTTTATTTTTATTTATTTTATTTTTGTAAACTGCAGCTATCATTTGGCAAGAACCAAGCAGATGAACAGGCATGGGTGGACACAATCAAATCTGTTACAGCTGGACAGACAGTAAGAATAAATACCATGGACTGGCTTGGTCAGTCCCAATATATATCACAAACTGTATATTGGTCATCCCTTTCCTCTGCAATATCAGAGGTAACTTGCATTTCTTGTTATTCAGTTTCATTCATGTTTGTGTGAAGTGTTACTTGGATCATAGTTCACTGTGGTATGAACTATAGGTTTGGGAATGTGGTACAGAACCTTCCCAGTATGTGGTATGCAAGGGATAGGATTAGTTAGATACTAGAAAGTGTATGTGAATAAATTTTAACTAATATTAAATAAATAAAGAAAATAAAAAGTTGCACTTTGGATTAAAGAAATTCTTTTCCATTTCTGTGTTTTGTAATTTATTTATTTCTATAAACCTATATTAAATTCGGATCTCCTAGTTTAGTGACCTAGTGAGTAACATTTTTTGGTTTGCATAAATTAGCTTTCAAATCACTAAGAGGGTTGAGAAATCCCGGTCACTGTGCGGGAGAAAGTTTACCTTGGCTTCTTTCTACCTTGGAAGTTATTTCCGTTTCTTTCGGTTTGGGGCCACTCATGAAAAAGGATGTTAGAAGAGATACAACATAAGCAAAGTCAATTTTGTTCTTAACGTTGTAGCAAAATGAAGTTAAGAGTTGGCTTCTCTTTAAAGCTGAATGCTTTGTTTGATTTCTGAGGATTTGGATGCAAGAGAAAAGCAAGCAAGGAGAGAAACACACAAAGCTCTTCCCCTGCCCCCTTGCCAAATTTGACTTACAAAGTAAGTCTTAGGGTGTAATGAAAGATGGGTCCTTAAGATCACATGGAATAGCAAACATGGTAGTATGGTTTACAGTTTGAGACACATGGAAATATCAGAAGAGACTATAGGTATGAAGAGGTTAAAAAGGAAACTTCCTTGGTACAACTCCCTAATTCAGCCGAAGAAAGTCAGAAGTTTATAACCAACTTTCACATCATGGTAAATTGTGAGAATTAAGCCAGAAAAATAAAAGTGGAAGAATGGGTTGTTATTGAGGAGACTATGAGCAGACGATAAGTGGGGAGATTGATAATGGAGTTTAATGAGATTAAGTGAAAAATTGGCTGGTTTCTTTGAAGAACGCCAGTACTTGCAGAAAGTGGGAGAAAGGAAACCAATGTGGAAGGGGGAATTTGACTTGTGGCAAAACATCATAAAATGTTAGGGATAATTTGATGTGGCACGCAATATCATTCAAAATGAAAACTTAGAGAATGTCCACTCCCTGTTGATGTTTACTAAATGTTTAACTTGACCACTGGTCTGGACTTGAAGTCTGCATTTCTATCAGTTCTTGTGCATCAAGTGTTATACATGCTAGCTTGTTATGGTCAAAGTTGCATAATTGGTTGTTGCCTGATTTGCAATTGCTTCAAGTCACTCCCTACACACCCACCCACTTTTCTATTCATTGTTGGATTCACAGATCACATGATCTCTAATAATCTTCCCCCTTCTGTGAGTTCATTTTATCCACTGTGCTCCACCTTCAACTCTAAATCCGTGACAAGTTTACATACATACATACATACATACATATATATATATATACATATATATATATATACATATATATATATACATATATATATATATACATATATATATATACATATATATATATACATATATATATATATATACATATATATATATATATATGTATATATATATATATATATATATATATATGAAACTCACCGCTCATGATTTGCAACAATTACAATGGTTTGGACTCTTGAAATATTGAAGAGCAGAACATGTGCTAATCATACATGCTTGTTGCATCACATGCATTATCTTTTACAATTTGGCTCTTTGGAATATTAATTGGCACTTTAGGCAGTGATGACATGTGGGTTGAAGTAGTATGATTTTGTTGAGATTGAAAAGGGAAACAAGTGATATAAAATAGGGACAAAAAATTTCTGGAGCTCTCTTGGTGGTTATAACCTGCAACTTCTGCATACATCATTTCAGCATTAGTGCATGCACTAGAATCAATCTTCTTATATCTGTGTGATGTTCCAGTATTGGTTGCTAACTTGCTTCACTGAATGAATTCATGGCAGGTTGTGTACTCAAAACAGGCAACAGTCAAGGTACTAGTGGCACGCTGGGCACATTTTATCAACAGCACTGATCCGTATCTGAAATCTCTTCTCTACTCCAACGTGCTATGCTCTTCTTCAAAGTACAACAAATGTTCGGGTAAAATTGAAATCAAGTACTATGAAGTGCCAGGTTACAACCTGACAGGACCTGCTGTTTCAAACGGGACTAAGACAGGGAATTCCTATCCTGGTTATACCCGAGTGAACCATGGAAAATATGCAGTTTCTGATGTGAGAGCGCATATTGGCACCAGCAATCTCATTTGGGACTACTTCTATACGACAGCAGGAGTGAGTTTCGGAACATACAATCCTGCCATTGTTTCGCAACTGCAAAAGATCTTCGATGCAGACTGGAATTCTCCATATGCAGTTCCTGTTGTACCATTGGAGGATGGCCTTGCCAATTCCAGCTGGTAACTTTGTTCGGTTTTTTCTACGATTCAAGATTCAGACCCTCAAAAGAGAGGGATACGAAAGATGGTTGAAGGGGTGATTTCAGAAACTATTTTCAACATGTGATGTAACAGTATAAATATGCTATTTATTTTTAGTAAAAAAAAAAATAAGGAAAATGAAAGAATTCTAGTTCATCCTCATCTCATATTTGGTAATAATACTCACTATAGTAGTTAATCAAGGAAATTTTGAAAATAAATATAATCTATTATTGAAATTAATTGAACCAAGAAATTGTATTTAGTTCTATGGTGTGGGCCACTGAAGTCTGGTGCCCAGCACCGAATAGGCTAAAAATAAAAGTGATCGGAAAGAAAAAGGTTGTTTGGTATTTATATTGTATATGTCCAAAATAAGAGAAGTTAAAATAGAAAAAAGATTTTTTTTTTTCTTTTTTTAAAAGAATAATTTGACATAAAATATGCTATAGTCCAGAAGAGAAGGGGTTGGGTACTTATAGATACAGCAAATAAAAGTGCCCACAAAGCAAATATTTCTTTTGTTCAAAATTTGGGTTTTTAGCCTAAGATGGTATTCAAAAGCCCTACGACCATTGCTTATTGCTCTTTTTTTACCCTCGTGTGAAAAAGTTATATTAGGAAAAAAAATGGGAAATACAATTCCTTTTAATAATTTTAAGCTTTAATGACTAATACACAATAAAAATATTTAATAAAATACCAACAAAAATATTAAATTTCTTTAAAAAAGTTTTCGATTTCAAATTTTGGAAATAGAAAAGAAGAAGATGTCCCATAATATGCCTAACTATTAGTTTGAGTCAGATTAGTTGGAACTAATCTATTAATTACGGATATTAGTCGGTCAAGAAAAAATAAGATTAAAAGGTTTGCTTGCTATGATACACAGAATCTTCAACCTAAAAGATGAAAGAAAAAAAAAATGATGCACAGAAACTAGCCCAGTTTAATGGATGGAGCCGGGCCTAACCCGTTTTAAGTTTTCTACCAAGTCCTCAGGTTCCAAGAGCTCTGTAACATCTGGGAGTTCTGTAATGGAGAGAACAAGAGCTCTGAAACATCTGGGAGTTGTCAGAGTCCAACTTCGATGGTTCCGGGGGAGACCAAGTCCTCAGGTTCATCCTCAAGGCACAGAAGGCATTCAATCTCATAAGCTTTTTTTTTTTTTTTTTCCCTTTTGAGTGGGGGTGGTGACAATGGGTTCCTACAATTGTAATCAGTCTCCTTATGGTGCTTGTATTTTGGTTATTGTGTAGTATAAAATCAACTTGTTTAACGAAGTCCTCCTTGCTTTGCTCGTTTTATTCTTTTAAATAATTTTAATTTGTATTTCGGGGTGATCGAAGATGAAGGAATGTACGTGGCACACTTGTATTGGTCATTTGGGTTACATTGAAAAGAAAACAAATATAAAATAATACAAAAAACAAGAATACCAACAAGAAAAATGAAAATAAATATGTAAATATAAAAAATAAAAAAATTTATATAAATATTAATTATTTTATAAAAATAATAAAATAACTATCTTTTTAATAAAAAATATAAAAATTTTTATATTAATATTAATTAATTTAATTTATTAAAACGTTTTTAAGCTGAAAAACTTTTTTAAAATATTTCTAAAATAAAAAATATTTCTAAAACACAAAGATATAATCAGTTTTCGTTTTGGTGTATTATAATTGATCAAAGAAGGTCTATTAATACTATCCACCAAAAGTTTGACTTAAAAAGCCATTTTAATAATTTAAAATATTATTTAATGTTTTATTTTATATTTATTGCTCAATAATTAGAAAATAAATACAAAAATTTAAAAGGATTCAAATATTCCAATGAGTGAATTCATTTCATTGCAATCACCTAATACTATAGCGGTATATATAGAACCAACGTTTTGTTAATCAAGTGAGAGAGGTATTAACACCTCATACCAAGAATCGAAATTCGAGTTTTGATAGTGATAAAAACGACGTTAGAAGAGTTCACTCCTTATAGCGAATCCGACAGCAACTCGATCGATATTAGTCAGAACGAAATTTCGAAAACTCGACGGTGGGTCAAGTCCAAAATAAAAAAAAAAAAACACAATAATCTATATCTTCTATCTTTAAAATTTGGAGTCAACCATATGAGAGACAAATATCGAGAGAAAAGAGAAAAATAAAAAATAAAATAAAATAAAATTGATTTAATTTGTGTGGATTCTTCTACGTCACTCATTCCTATCTAAAACTATTTTCTTAACTAAATCCATATCTATTACGTCTTTACGAATATATTACATCCAAGTCTTCAATAGCCTATCTCTACATTTTATTAACCTTCCTATATTTAAGTTTTTGATTTTCCTAACAGATACGTTCTTAAATTTTCATTGTATATATTCAAATCATCTCAGACGGTACTCTCTCATCTTATCTACAATTGAACTAAATTCCAACTTATTACGTATCTCATCGTTTATAATTCTATCTTTTTTAGTTTTACCACACAAATATCTAAATATTCTAATATCAGTAACAACTAATTTTTGCTCTTATTACTGTTTGATAGCCCAACACTCAATGTTATACAAGAGCGTTGATTTTATTATGATTTTATAAAATTTTTCCTTTAAATGTAATGATATCGTGCAGTCACATAGGATTCCAGATGTCTGTCGTCATTTCATTCAATCCACTTAAATTCTATTATTTATATTTTTATCGATATTATCATCGTTTTGAATGATGAAATTAAGATATTTAAATCGTTTGCTTTTTAATATATATAGATATGGATTTTTTAATGTCAATAGCAGCATATATAGATATATTTCTAAATTAAGATAAAAGAGAATTTTTAATGGTAATATTAAAAAATGATCACGTGGGTAGGGTATGTGCCTAACGTATAAATTATAAAATGAATCTATCTTTTTGATTCTGCTAACAATCAATCTCTCTCTACAAACACTAGCAAAGTCGTCGTCGTCGTCGTCTTCTTCTTCTGATTTTCAGTGCAAAGCATGGCTGGTGCAATCCATTCCCACCGACATGCCTCATCTCCCTCTCGTCCCCGGTGTTCTCTCCACTGGTAAAAGCGCTCTCTCTCTCTCTCTCTATTTCTCTGTCTTGATTTTCTCTCTCTATATAATTGAAATTTGTGTATTTGGGTTGATTAGGGGATGTCTTGAAGTGGCTGGCTGGGAACGCATCTGTAAGTCTTGATGTAATGGCACAGTATTTGCAATTGGTTTCGCATCCGGAAGATTCTCGCTCTGGCGATTATGGTTACTCTCAACAGAAAATGCACAAATTTGGAGCTAATCAAGGGTTGGGTGTTTACAATGCCCTTGAATCTGCCGCCGATCGCAATGTTAACGTTAGGTATTTTTTTATTATTTTTGTTACTTTCATTTTGTTCATCTTTCCTTTTATTTTTATGCCTTCTCAAGGTCTTTAGAGATTTGAGAGAGAGAGAGAGATTTAAGTATGTTTCTCTTTGCATGTCTTGTGAATCACTGAAAAGTAAAATTTTGAGAATCAAAATAATTTTTTGACAAGATGAACTGGTTGGATAATTAATTCAACACTGCGCTTATATGTTAAAATAATTATGTATTATATATTGTCAAAATTATAAGTTAAGTTTATATGAAAGTGATATAATAAATTTAAAAAATTTGATAATTTGCGTTTAATGTATCTTATAGAATATGAAAATAAATTAATATATATATATATACTAATTGATATTTGTTATTTATGATTGATTAAATAGGAAATGTCAAAGATAGCTAAAAAGTTATCTAAATTTGTATGAATTCAGTAAGATAACTAGAATAAACTAAATAAATAAATTCTGTTATGAATTTTGAAATAAAATCATCTCTACAACTATAAATAGAGTTATAGTTTTTGGATCAATATATCACTCTTTTTTGCTTATACCCCCATCATAAAGAGAGAATCTGTGATGATACATTTGATCTGGAAGGCCATACTTAGAATTCTATTCAGACGAAGGCCGAACTCAGGACTCCATCCATATTAGGATTTGACTCTATTCAATATTCAGCTATGAAATCAAGTATATTTCTAATCTAAATTTCAATTTCAATTATTATGTTTTAATTTTGGTGATTTAATAGATATTTGACATTTTATACGAAATTATTTTTCCCAACAAATGATATTAGAGTCAATTATGTTTGAATTATTAGAATTTTTTTTATATATTTTAAGATTTTATTAAAGTATATAATTTTGGTACTAAGTGAATTTTTGAGAATATTTATGATAATTTTTATGAATATTTAAGTTTTCATAAAAAATTATTCAGAAATTTTGGGTATGGATTTTAATTAAAAAAAATTTTGAAAAGTTTTTATCAAATCGGCATTAAGCTTCTATCAAAGTCGACATCTGATGTTATTAAAAAAATATTATTTGGGCAATTTTTTTTTTAAGAATTTTTTGTTTTGGAATCTTTGAATTTCCCAAAAAAAATGAAGGGAAAATGAGAGCTTTTGAAAAAAAAAAAATAGCTCTTTTGGGAAAATGTGAGCTTTTGGCCAATTTTTTTAAAGCAAGTTGACCTTGTTTTCCTTAAGAATGTTTGGAACTTCCCAAAAAAAGAAAAAAATAAAACACCCGGTTTGTTATTGAGAACTTACCTTTTTTGTTTGCAATGGACTTTTTTCTCCCAAAAAAAAAAAAGAAAAGAAAAAGGGTAAAAGTGGAAGGTTTTTTTTTTTTTTTTTTTTTTTTTAAGACTTTCCTTCTTTTTGGGAATCGTTTTTTATGGAATTTTTTTTTTTTTTTTTAAGAATTGCAAATCTAATTTTGAGAATTTTTAGTTTTAAAGAATATTTTGAATTTGGTTTAACTTTCAGAATTTTGGGAAAAAAAAGAGGAAAATTTTCAATTTTCAAACTTCAACTTTTCAATTTTGTTTTAAAAAAACTTGACTTCCCAATTTTAGAATAAAGTTTTCCAAACAAAATAAAAAAAAAATAAATTTTTTTTTGTTTCGAAAAACAAAAAAAAAAAGGGAAACTTCAATATTTCAATTTTTTTTTTTTTAAGGTTTGACTTTGAAGAAAACTTTTCATATTCCAATAAAATAAAACTGTTTTTTTATTACAAATTCACATCACAAAAGAATCAATATATATATATATATATATATATATATATTTTAAAAAGGGGATTTATAGGTCATTTTGGACACAAACCCAATTTTGGGTGTAAAGATTTTGAAACTCATTGGACTCTATTGAACCCATTTTTTCATCCTTATCATTTTTCATTATCCCTTTTATATTCAAAACTAACCATTCTTTTAGTATGCAATGGTATAATATGTTCAAGAAAGTTCTGTCAACAAAAGTGGAATAACTCTAAAATTGACTGGTTCTTAAACAGTTCTAAATGAACTCACCACCTACATGGAAACTTTTTTTGTGCCATCTGCTACAGAATGGAGATTGATCAAGTTTTGGATCAGTTGTCAGCAAAAAGTGAAAACTTTAGTTTTATGTCGACAACGAAGGTATAAGGACAGGAAAAAAAAAGATGAAGGAGACAGATTCGATAAAATTGGACTACTATAAGCCTAATTTAAAATTAATAGGATTGAGTTTTAAATAACCTAATTTTTAATAAATTGAGTCCATCAAAATAAAAAATTGAATTTTTTTTTCAATTACAGATATTATTGAAATATGAGTATGGTTTTGTGTATATCTTGAAACGAATTAATTGAAGCAATATGTCACCAAATTGATCTCTCTTATCGAAATTAATTTATTTTAGAGATATAAAAAGTTGTGTATGTAATTCATGTGGACACTGATCGGCCTAAAGGAAGGTCCGTACTTGACAGAATTGAACGTACACTTTGTGGTAATAAATGCGTGACAATTTTTCAGTTTTATATGTGATCAATTTATCGGTCCAAAGGAAGGTAGTTGGTTGACATGTTCTTATTGTTAGTGTTCGATTACTACATCAAGATACTATTTATAAGTTAATTATTTTGTCCAAAGATAAAATATTAATGTAGTTATTGGTATCTTGTGATGGAGATTTCTTATATTTGAATTTATTTAGTTTTAAACTTCTATTTAAGCATATATTGATTATTATTCTCTGTTTTGATAGTTAACACTATTCCCACCAACATCAATACTCAACTCAAATTCATTCCCATGTTGAATGACTCAAACTTCAAATCATGGCGAGAAAATCTTCTGATTATTTTTGGAGTTATGGATCTGGACTTTGCGTTAAGAACCGACTGTCCTCCACCAATTATAGATAAGAGTACCTTTAATGAAAAGAGAGAGTTTGAAAGGTGAGAGAGGTTGAATCGCATAAGTCTCATGATTATGAAGAAAACAATCCTAGAAAGTTTTAGGTGCACTATATCTGATACTATTGCTATAACTAAGGATTTCCTTGCTGATATTAAAAAAAGGTTTGCCAAGAATGAAAAGTCAGAAATTGATACACTCTTGGTAAATCTTGTCTCAATGAAATATAAAGGTCAAGGCAATATTAAAGAGTACATCATGGAGATATCTCATATCGCTTCAAAGTTAAGAGCACTTAAGTTTGACGTCTCTGAGAATTTGCTCATACATTTGGTTTTAATATCTCTTTCGGGACAGTTTAATCAGTTTAAAGTGAGCTATAATTATCAAAAAGAGATTTAGTCTCTGAATGAGTTTATCTTTCACTGTGTCTAAGAAGAGGAAAGGTTGAAGTGAGATCGGATAGAAAGTGTTCACCTGGTTTCGACTAAAGGCAAGCAAAGGAAGCCCGCTAAGGATGCTGTAGGTATGACATCTAAAAAAAAGCAACACAAGGTATTGGGTGAACGGAAAAGAAATGATGTTTCTTTTATAGTGCCGAGGGGCATAGAAAAAAGGAGTATATCAATTACGACGTCTGACATGCAAAGAAATGTATGCTTTTAATTTTAGTTTTTTCTGAGATTAATTTTAATTCAATACCAGAACACAATTAATAGCTAGATTCTACTGTAACCACTCACATCAGTGTGTCTATGTAGGGTTGCTTAAATTACCAACCATTAAATGATGGTGAAAGATATATCTATATGGGCGACAACAATAGGGTTCCGGTTGAAGCCATCGGAAGATTTAGATTATTGTTAAAGACCGGATTTTTTTTGGATTTGCATGAAACGTTTATTGTACCGTCTTTCAGACGGAATTTGATTTCTATTTTTGTAATAAACAAATTTGATTTTACTTGTTCTTTCAAAAATGAAAAAGTTAGTTTGTTTCTTGATTCAAAATTAGTTGGTTCCGGTTTTTTATTAGGATTCAATAATCTTTATTTGCTTGATACCATAATTTGTTTTAATGAATCCTCGTAAACTAGTAGTCGAAGTGTAAAGCGTAAATTAACCAATGAGAATTCCTCTTCGTTGTGACACAAGAGATTGGGTCATATTTCCAGACAGAGAATAGTGAGACTTGTGTCAGAAGGAATTCTTGATTCTCTTGATTTCATGATTTTGATATTTGTATAAATTATATAAAGGAGAAACAAATCAATAAAAAGAGTTTTGAAGTTAAAAGGATTTCAAATGTCTTAGAACTAATTCATACAGATATATGTGGACCATTCCGTTCGGTTTCTTGGAATGGTCAATGATATTTTATCACATTTATAGACGATTATTCAAAATATGACTATATATATCTTCTTACAGAAAAGTCCTAATCTCTGGATGTATTCAAAATTTATGAGGCTAAAGTTGAAAACCAACTTGACAAAAGAATTAAGAAAGTCAGATCTGACCGTGGGGGAGAATACTACAGTAGAAATGATGGATTAGGTGAACAATGTTCAGGACCGTTCACTCACTTCCTAGAGGATTGTGGTATCGTCCCACAGTATACCACTGACTCACCCGCCATGAATGGTGTTGTTGAAAGACGAAATAAGACTCTTCGGGATATGATAAGCAACATGATCGCTTATTCTGCCTTACTTGAGTCATTCTGGGGAGAGGAACTCAAGACTGTAACATAATTCCTGAACAGAGTTCCTACTAAAGTAATTACCAAAACCCTCTTTGAATTTTGGAACGGTAAACGTCCTAGTCTGAAGTATCTGCATGTTTGGGGTTGTCCAGCTGAAGCTAGGCCTTTTAGACCCAATGAAAGAAAATTGGATATTAAGATGATTATTTGCTATTTTGTAGGGTATTCCGAAGAGTCTAAAGGATACAAATTTTATTATCCCACAATTAATGTCCTTTTTGAGTCGGGAAATGCTTGATTCTTTGAAAATGTTGAGTTTGTGGGGGGAGATATAGTTAGAGACATTATCTTTCAAGAGGAGTATGTTGATATTCCCACGGGTGTTATTGGACTTGATCAGGTTTTTATTTCTAATCGTGTTCAGAACACAACAAAATTAGACAATGTTGAAGAACTCTCCAATCCGAAAGAACAAATTCTACCACCTCAAGAATCTATGCCATTAAAAAGATCTATTAGAGAAAGAAGAAGTGCAATTCTGGATAATTATGTTATATTTCTTCAGGAGCATGAGGTTGACATTGGAGTAATGGAAGATGATCCAATCAACTTTCGTTAAGCTATGGAATGTTGTAATTCTCAAAAGTGGATTGATTCCATGAATGAGGAGACGAAGTCTATAAAGGACAATGACATTTTGGATCTTGTCTCATTGTCTAAAGATGCGAAACCCATTGGTTGTAAATGGATATTTAAAATTAAAAGGGATTCGAAAGACAATGTGGAGAGATATAAAGCTCGTTTTGTCGCAAAAGGTTTCACACAGAAAGAATGCATCAATTATAAAGAGACTTTCTCTTTAGTTTCTTTGAAAGACTCTTTTAGAATTATAATAGCATTAGTGACACATTTTGACCTTGAATTACACCATAAGGATGTAAAGATAGCCTTTCTCAATGGTAACATTGATGAAATGATCTATATGTTGCAACCAGAAAATTTTGTATCGGGAGATCCAAAGAATATAGTTTGCAAACTTAAGAATTCCATCTATGGATTCAAGTAAGTATCTCGAAAATGATATTTTAAATTTCATTAAGTGATCATCTCGTTTGGTTTGAGATAAATTTAGTTGATGAATGTATATACCATAAATTCTATGGGAGTAAGCATATTTTTTTGATTTTATATGTCGATGATATATTGTTTGCTAGTAACTATAAAGATTTATTGCATGAAACCAAGATCCTTTTCACTAAGAAATTTGAGATGAAAGATCTTGGGGAAAACTCTTTTGTATTGGGCATTCAGATACACCGAGATCATTCTCAGGATATTCTGTAATTGTCCCAAAAAGGATATATTGAAAAGATTTTAAAGAGATATGACATGTAAAATTTTAAATCAAGTGATACCTCTGTGGCTAAATGAGACAAATTTAATCTCAAGCAATGCTCCCAAAATGATATTGAGAAACAAGAAATATAGAAAATTCCCTATGCATCAGCAGTAGGGAGTCTGATATATGCTCAGGTATGTATGCGTTTGGATATTTTGTACATTATAGGAATGTTGGGCAGATACTTAAGCAATTCGGGAATAGATCATTGAAAAGCCGTCAAACGGGTCTTGCGATATCTACAAAAAACGAAGAAATATATACTCACCTATCGGAGGTCGAAATGGTTTGAGATCATTGGCTATACTGATTTTGACTTTGCGGGATGGGAAGATAGCATGAAGTCTATAACAAGTTACATCTATATGCTAGCAGAAGGGGCCATCTCTTGGAAGAGTGCTAAACAGTCTCTCATAACCTCTTCCACTATGGTGACGGAATTCATAACATGTTATGAGACATCCAACCATGGAATATGGTTATGAAATTTTGTCACAGGATTACGAATAGTAAATGGCATTGACAAGCTACTCATATTTTTTTATGACGATAAATTGATAGTGTTCTATTCCAACAACAACAAGAATTCAACAAAGTCCAAGCACTTAGACATCAAGTTCTTAGTTGTTAAAGAAAGAGTGTAGAGTGGTCAGATATCTATAGAACACATAAGAATAGACTCCATGATTGTAGATCTGCTTACAAAGAGTTTGCCACCCAAAGTATTCCTTGAGCACACTGCACGTATGGACATAATACCACTTAAGGATGTACAGTTTTAGAGAGAGTTTATAATTATGAATGCTTATTGATGTAAACATTCAATTATTATAGTTAAGTTATGCAACAATAAAGATTCAGTATTTTTATTCACACTCTGAATTGGTATGATCTCATTAAAGATGACTAATTGGAAATAGGTATGTTAAATATCACATTACATAACAATTTCATATTATGCATCCATATCATGATCCATATCATTTGGTTTTATCAATTTACATGATCATTGAGAGTTAAGTTACGAAAGAAATGTAACAGAAGCTGCCTTGATCCTAAGTTGATATAATTGATAAACCGAATTGGTTGTACATACATTTTAGTATTGGTAGAAAATTTGAGTTCGTTCTATTGTTTCGCAATTACATAATTATAAGTTTTCACATATAGCCCAAGTGAGAGATTGTTGGATCATTATTCCAGCATTGAACTTGTATGTTAAAATAATTACATATTACATACTGTCAAACCCATAAGTTAAACCCATATGAAAGTGATTCGGTAAATTTGAAAACTTCGATAATTTAGGTTTAATGTATTTGATAGGATATTTAAATAGATAAATATGTAGATACCAATGAACATTTATTATTTATGATGAATTAAATATGGAATATCAAAAGGTAACTTAAGGACAGCTGGAAAATTATCTAAATTCATGTGAATTCGGTAAGATAAGTGGAATAAACTAAACAGACAAATTCTGTTATGAATTTGGAAGTAAAGTCATCCCTATAGCTATAAATAGGGTTATGATCTCCGGATCAATGCATCACTCTTATTCTCAAATACCCTTATCATATGGAAATAAATAAATATGTAGATACCAATGGACATTTATTATTTATGATGAGTTAAATAAAGAATATCAAAGGGTGACTTAAGGATAGCTGAAAAATTATCTAAATTCATATGAAATCAGTAAGATAAGTGGAATAAACTAAACAGGCAAATTCTGTTATGAATTTGGAAGTAAAGCCATCCCTACAGCTATAAATGGAGTTATGATCTTTGGGTCAATGTATCACTCTTCTCCTCAAATACCCCTATCATATAGAGAAAATTTGAGAGAATACATTTGACCTGGAAGGTCGTACCCTAGATTTTGTTCAAATAAAGGCCGAACTCAGGACTCTGTCCATATTAGAATTTGACTCTATTCAATTTTCGGCTAAGAAATCAAGTGTATTTTTGTCTGATTTAAATTTCAATTTTAGTTATTATATTTTAATTCTGGTGATTTAACACAATATTTGACATATTTTGTATCAAATTATTTTTCCCAACAGGACCTCCTACATAAAAGTGCAACTTTACATTCCTATTATGTAGTGCGCTCTTTTGGTTTTCTTCATTCCCATTCACTCTGCCTCGTGCTTTTTGTTATGCCAATGGAAGTAAGATATGTCAGGTCTTGATTACCTGGTTTGTTATCCTTGGTTTGGTATGAGAGTTTTATCTTCTTAAGTTGGAAGATCATGGAGAGACTTCATGATTGAAGGAGACGTAAATAAACATATGTGGATGAACTAAAATAGTAAAAGCAGATATGCTGCTTAATATTCTCAAGATGGGCTAGCAATTAATGTCATGTTGATGATTGTGTTTCTTTTTTTTTTTTTTAATTTATTGATTTCTAAGAAATGTGATTGAAAGACTTTTGTATCTCATGATAGTAAGAATCGTGTCACTTAAATATCATTTTTCCCACGTTCTCTATCTTTTCAAGTGTAAACAAGAAGAAATAATTAAAGAAAAGATCCCTGTTGGATGTATGCTTGGGTGCTTCTAAGGAAGTTTCAAAACTTTTCTTGTCTGTAAATAGTATCCTTCATGGTTAATTCACTAATCAAATCAATTTTAGGCTATTGTCACACTCTGGGGTATATCCAAACTACACTGAAGAGCCATTGAACCTTGCTTCAGGATGGCCAAATGTGAGAAATGTAACTTTATTGCTCAGTGACTGGTGGGGTTTAGGTATTACTATGCAAAAGTGTGGATATCGGATATTCAAGACATTTATATTGGATCTGCTAACAATAAATGAAGGGCTCTAACTCTGGTACATAGTCACATTATTCTACGTACTGTTATCCTGTTTTGAAACTGCAAATGGTATTTCTTTCTGTTTGGCAAATATTATTCCCATAGTTAAGAACTATCTTTCGGTGCTTTGAGTTCTGCGGACATTATTTGACGTGGAGCCCAAACTTAACGTTTGAGTGATACTTTTTTTCATTTTTGAGGAAAAACACTTGCAAAAATAACAACTCCACCCCTTGAAATAATGTTTAAGAGAATGGGGCTCCTTAATAAGCATTGAATCTAGAGGATGACATTTCAAGATAATGGTGCTATAAGTCGCCTTACTTGATTTTTTGAACCCTTTTTGATTTGATGTTGTGCATAATTAACACGTCGAGTATTGTCCTCTCTAATTACCCAAATGTTTTCCCTTTAAATTACTGTATTATTATTATTTTTTAATAAAATGATGACCTTTACAATGGAACCGAAGCAGTTACTGAATTTCCATTGAAGTTTTTTGTTTGTAAAGTGATGAGAATCGTAGAGAAGGAAGATGCATGTGCAGGAGTATTCCTCTGTATGAAACATTTGTTGGTTCCTTGAACAATATTTGAAACCTCATATAGATCTCTAGCGAAAGGTTGGAACAAGCTTTTCATAGACGCAATCAATATTTTTAAGTAGTTTTCTCTTGCTTGTTTGTTTCCTATGATAGAGAGTGGTTCTTTTTTGAATATCTCACTCCCTAACCATATTCATTGAGAGGCTGGTTTGAGGAGGTTTGTGATGAGGTAGAGAAAGATGTCTTCACATCACGTGCCTCTAATAGAGAGTACAAATTGATGGCCTTGCATTGTAGTTTGTTCGAAGTACTTCTTTAGTGTTGAAATCCTTCTCTTGCTCCCTCCCTCTTGGGTTTGACACCCTGTCTTGCAATTGCTATGGTTAAGTAGGAGAGAAACTTCACACAGTTCTTTGGCCTTTGTGTTTTTATCGTTGCAGTTGCTTTAATCAGCACCATTTCATCATTGCAGTTGGTTCCATCCTTTTTTCTAATAGATAGTCTTCAAGCTGAATCATGCATTAATACTAACTTGGTTATTTTACATTTATTAATCCTTTGAAATAACAACGTACCAACACAGCTTCTCATTTCAATGTGATTTCAGGTGAAGGAAGTTGGAATATACCTTGTTGGTTGTCCAAGGGTAGCAGAAATTATTAGTGTTTGCTTTAACAGCCTATTGAAACTTACCTCTCTCAATGCTTCTGTTCACACAAGAATAGTATGGGATCGGCAGTGGGAAATTAACAGAACAGTTCCTTGTTGGTCACATTTCCTGGATGTAAACTTGAGATGCAGGTATGTCAAAAGGCCCTTGTTGAAGCTGAATCCATTTGGATTATCCTAAATGTGTCTTATGAAATATGGAAACTCAGAAATATATATATATATATATATATATATATATATATATATATATATATATATATATTACTCAATGCTTAATGATGTTTTATTGAATTATGTAACTTTATCTCAGATTCTTGATCCCCATTTCAATTTTCTTTAAGAAAAAGCAACACATTGGACCATTTTCTTCTTTCACCTTTTTCACCACTTTCCTTTTCTTTGGTTGGGGTTAGGTATGGTTGTGTTAAAGTGCCTGAGTTCTTTTAAAAAAATTAAACTTGGATTTGCAACCTCTTACTCCATCCTCAATGATGAAACAAAAATTATTTTAAAAAATTCATAGGGTTGATGTTGGGCGTGGTAAGCAAATTAGCCTGAAAATCATTTTTTCTCTCTATCAGCACATTGTACCTTTTTCAACTTCTGTCGATGCAGCGCTGCTTCCTTCTCTGACACCACAACTCTGCCAAGGCTGAAGCTGCTAACCTCTTACTCCACCCTCAATGATGAAACATAAATTAGAAATATCTATTTTGGTTTTTTGGAAGAAGTATTTAACTCTTATGCATACATGATTAACATACCTGTTCAGACCACCTTTGGAAGAGGCCCAAGACTCCATTAGAATCTTGATGAGAATTTTCTCTGGTTTCTAGTTTGTACCTCTGAGGAATCCTAGAAGAAAAATTTCCTAGGAAAAACTCTTAAACTCATGCTCCTCAACCTTTCCTATTAAATCAAATCCATGCCAAAGGGAGCATGGGTAAAAAAATTTATTCCCAATCCAAGGCATAGTTTTTACAAAAATGCACCTCAAGAAAGAGCTTAGCAGGTGCTTTTCAAATAATCACTAACAGAAGCCTACTTGTCTTTTGCAAGTGGATTTCAAGAATCTTGCAAGAGGCCTTCCTAGTATCTTAGTAATGATAAAATTTTGGAAGGACTCACTGAACTTTAGTTATTTAATAGCCTCTCTCCAGTAAAATTTGCAATGCTTGAATTCTTTATCAAATCCTAAAGCAGGGCTTGCACTTAGTCAAAAGTTGCATGAAGCTTCATTTTCAGTTGTATTCTCGCTTTTACTTCTCTCATGTATCTTCTCTATACTAAATTTCTTTTCCCATATAATGTTAGATTATGCTATGAACAGACAAAATGCATATTTGACAATGTATCTGATTGTTTGAGGATGTAGTGGGCAGTAAGACTGTTCCTTGTATGTTTGACGTCAATTCTAAAAGGTTTTAATAATTTATTTATCTTTAAAAAATTCTAGGCACTTGGCAACTCTAATGATTTTCTTTGATGGTCTTGGAGAAAGATTCTAAGCTAGTTCATTTTCAACTCTTCTTGGTCATTAAGCATGACAATAGTACTAATATCATTCTTTAGATTCACAAAGTTGGCTGACTTTATATGGTCTTTAAATTGTAGATCTCCTCTTCCTGAGTATATGGAGGTTCCACATGCAACAGGCTATCCAGTGCTGGTAGACCCTTATATGTTTGTAATGCCTATTCAGGCTCTAGGATACAATGAAGTACTTGTATCACAACCTCATTACAACTATCTCTCCTTTGCCCCTCCAGAGCTAATTGGCTGTAGAAAAGGTTTTCTGCTTCTTGGTTTTTTGGATGTTGTGTACCTAAAGGGGAGGAGACATTTAATCTCATACCCTTTTTTCTCTTGTTGAAACTGAAAACTCTTTGAACAATGATGTCATTAGCATATTTGCGAGTACCAAGATTAAAATATTTGCTATTTCACGACCTTCTATCTTGCTGAATGTGGTTTATTTCTTTGTACATTCTCTCTAATGGTCTGATTTTTTGTAACAAGCTGCTCCTTATATTCTGTTCCTATGATAAACCTGATCGCTAAAATAGTTGTTATTGGCTTTGGGCCAAGTGCTTTCTTACAATGTATTCGCAGTGAAGCACTTTCTTGATTTGTTTTCTGGGTATTCAACCATTAGTTTTACTTTCTTCCAAGTGCAAGAAAACACTTCCCAGTGACAAAAGAGCGAAAAAAATTTAGTTTTGCAACATGATTGCTTTTTGAATGTTATAACTATCATTTCCTGACATGTATTATTATTATTATTAGTATTTATTTATTTATTTTTTGTAAACTGCAGCTATCATTTGGCAAGAACCAAGCAGATAAATAGGCGTGGGTGGACACAATTAAATTTGTTACATCTGGACAAACGGTAAGAATAAATACCATGGGCTGGCTTGGTCAGTTCCAATATATATCACAAATTGTATTTTGGTCATCCCTTTCCTCTGCAATATCATAGGTAACTTAGATCTCTTGTTATTGAGTTTCATTCATATTTGTGTGGAGTGTTTCCTGGGTCATAGTTCACTGTGGTATGAGCCATAGGTATGGGAATGTGGTTCAGTACCTTCCCTAGTATGTGGTATGCAAGGGATAGGATTAGTTAGTTGTATTTCATAGTTCATCATGCATTTATGTTGTTGGACAAAAATATGTGAATAAATTTTAGCTGATATTAAATAAATAAAGAAAAAAAGTTGCACTTTAGATTAATGAAATTCTTTTCTATTTCTGGTTTGTAATTTTTTTATTTCTATAAACATATATTAAATTTAGATCTCCTAGTGTAGTGAGCTAGTGCACTATAGTAACATGTTTTGGTTCGCTGGAACTAGCTCTCAAATCACTAAAAGGGTTGAAAAATCCCGATCACTGTGTGGGAGAAACTTGACCTTGGCTTCTTTCTTCCTAAGAAGTTTTTCCATTTCTTTTGGTTTGGGGCCACTCATGAAAAAGGATGTTAGAAGAGATACAATGTAAACAAAGTCAATTTTGTTCTTAACATTGTAGCAAAATTAAATTAAAAGTTGGCTTCTCTTTAACACTAAATGCTTAGTTTGATTTCTGAGGATTTGGATGCAATAGAAAATCAAGCAAGGAGAGAAATATACAAAGCTCTTCCCCTGCCCCCTTGCCAAATTTGACTTACAAACTAATTCTTAGTGTGTAATGAAAGATGGGTCCTTAAGACTACCAAACATCATTAAACATCACATGGACTAGCAAACATGTTAGTATGGTTTACCGTTTGAAACACATGGAAATATCAGAAGAGTCCATGGGTACAAAGGGGTTAAAAAGGAAATTTTCTTGATGTAACTCCCTAATTCAGCCAAAGAAAGTCGGAAGTTTAACCAACTTTAACATCATGGTAAATTATTAGAAGCCAGCCAGAAAAATAAAAATGGAAGAATAGGTTGTTATTGAGGAAGCTAAGAGCAATGAAAAATCGATTGGTTTCTTTGAAGAGCACCACTACTTGCGGAGTGGGAGAAAGGAAGCCGATGTGGAAGGGGGAATTTGACTAACGGCAAAACATCATAAAATGTTGGGGGATAATTTGATGTGACACACAATATCATTCAAAAGGAAAACCCAGAGAATGTCCATTCCCTATTGATGTTTACCAAATGGGTAACTCGATCACTGGTCTGGACTTGAAGTCCGCATTTCTATCGGTTCTTATGCATCAAGTTTTATACATGCTAGCTTGTTATGGTCAAAGTTGCATAATTGGTTGTTACTTGATTTGCAATTGCTTCAAGTCACTCCCTACACACCCACCCACTTTTTTATTCATTGTTGGATTCATAGATCACATGATCTCAAACAATCCTCCCCCTCCTGTGAGTTCATTTATCTACTGTGTTGCACCTTCAACTCTAATCTGTGAGGAGTTTATATATATATATATATATATATATGTATGTATGTATGTATGTATGTATGTATATGCTCCCTTATAAGCCTCTTTATCCAATATTAAACTCACAATTTATGATTGCAACAATTATGATGGTTTGGACTCTTGAAAGATTCAAGAGCAAAACATGAGTAGTATCATACCTTGTGCATGTTTGCTTGCTGCATCACATGCATTATCTTTTACAATTTGGCTCTTTGGAATATTAATTGGCATTTTAGGCAATGATGACGTGGGTTGAAATGGTATGATTTTGTTGAGATTGAAAAGGGAAACAAGGGAGATAAAATAGGGAACAAAAATTTTCTGATGTGAGCGCATAGAGGCACCAGCAATCTTGTTTGGGATTACTTCTATACGACAGTAGGAGTGAGTTTCGGAACATACAATCCTGCCATTGTTTCGCAGCTGCAAAAAAATTTTGATGCAGACTAGAATTCTCCATATGCAGTTCCTGTTGTACCATTGGAGGATGGCCATACCAATCCCTGCTGATAACTTTGTTCGGTTTTTTCTACGATTCAAGATTCAGACCCTCAAAAGAGAGGGATATGAAAGATGGTTGAAGGGGTCATTTCGTGTAATGTAACAGTATGAATGTGCTATTTATTTTTAGTAAAAAAATAAGGAAAATGAAAGAATTTGGGTTCATCCTTATCTCATATATAGTAATAATACTCTATGGTGGTTCATCAAGGAAAATTTGAAAAGAGATATAATCTACCATTGAAATTAATTGAACCAAGAAATTGAACCATAAAAGTGACTTTGGCGAGGCAATTCAATGGTATGGAGCATGTCTTGTGCTCTGCACCAAATGGGCTCAAAATAAAAGTGATTGGAAAGAAAAAGGGTTCTTTGGTATTGTACTGTATACGCCCAAAATAAGAAGTTGGAATAGAAAAGGATTTTTTGATAAAAATGAAAATAATTTGACATAAAATATGCACTAATCCAGAAAAATGGGGTTGGGTACTTACAGATACCCCAAATAAGAGTGGGCCATAAAGCAAATATTTCTTTTGTTCAAAATTTGGCTTTTTCAGGCTAAAATGGTATTTATTTTTTTTTTTAGTACAAGATGATAGAGAGATAAGACAACTCTCTTGAAACTTAGGCAAAACTCGACCAGGCAACCTGAGCCATTCAAGACCCCCTACATTGTTCCTGATTAACTCCACCTATTTTGATGGAGGCTTGCTCAGCTCCGTTACACCTTGCTTCGCTTCTTGACCCATCGCAACAAGTTTATCCATGCATGTGTTTGCCTCTTTGTAAATATGCCTAACTGCTATAAGATTCACTTCTTCCATGACTCTCATACATTCTTGAACCAGAATTTCTAGAGGGTGGTTTGCTTCTAGCCCCTTGCTCAAAGCATTTGCTAGGTGCAAGGATGAGTCTCCACCGCTATGTTCCTCAGCTTTTTTTTTCCCTTGGCTTTGATCAACCCCTCTTAAAGCCCAAAGTTCTGCCATCTCAGTGTTTGTAGTCCTTATGTTTATCCAAAAGCCATGTAGCTAGTCACCAATGCTGTTTCTGAAGAGCCCTATCGTGCTTGCTTGGCTGTTTCTCAGGTTCACAGCTCCATCTATGTTTAGTTTGATGATCCCTTGTTGGGGACATTTCTAGCTGACCTTCCTAACCATGTTAGGATGCAAAACATCCTCATGCCTTTTGCCACCATCATTTGCCATACTCAAGTCTAAGTTGGCTACATATTAAGGATGAGTTATCTCCCCTTGGTGAACAGTCCTGTATCTGGACTTCCAAATATTCCACACTGGCATCATGAAAACCAACCCTTCCATGGCTCCATTCATCTTATAACCTTTTTCGGTCCCTGCCTTTAGCCAAGCCACAAGAGGATCCATCCAAAACTGATGGTTTCCTTTATTGGCTTTAATCACCAACTTCCATTTTTTCCTTTCATGTCTGCATTCCCTTAGCACATACTCCACAATTTCTTTGGCCTTTGAGTAAACAGAGAATGTCCCTCCTATGATATACCTCTTTTCATCTTTTCCACATTTGTCATAATTTTTCCCATGGCTGCCAACCAGAAGAATGTCTTGACTCTCTCAGGGCACTTTGCCTTCTAAATCCATGACCACTCTCCCTCATTGAGGATTACTTCCCTTCCATTGCAACCAATTAGCTGAGACAACAAAGAGCTTGCCATTTGAAGTTTCACTCCAATAAGTGGAATTGGTTCTTGTTTCTTCCTTGGGGATCATAATGCCTCTTTTATTTTCTACTTTCTCCCTTGGGAGGACCTTTGCCAGCTTCTCTATCTTCCAACCACCCTCATCATCTATAAAGTGATTCACTTTGATATCCTTTGAGCACATATTCTGTGGGATTAGGGTATGTACCTTAAGCTCCTCCTCTCCTACCTATCTGTCTAGCCAAAAGCTAATATCTCTGTCATTACCTATTCTCCATTTTAGCCCCTTTTTCAGAAACTCCCTACTCTTCAAAATTCCATACCACACAACTGAAATTACTCTCCTCTTTTGACACTCCAATAGTCCCTTACCTTTTAGATATTTATTTTACAATATCTCGCTCCAAGGGGCCTTTTCTCCCCTTTTTAATCTCCACCCAGCTTAGCCAGTAAAGCTATATTGCAATCCCTTATCCTTCTTAATTCCAAATCCCCATCTTCTTTGGGCCACATTTCCTTGCCAAATAAACCTTCCTACCTCGTCAGAGCTACCCCATAGGAAGTCCCTATTCATCTTGTCCAACCTTTTGCATATTTCACTTGAGAGCCATGTGGATTGCATCGTGTATAGCGATATTACAGTTGTGACAAATTGAATTAGAGTTTTCCTACTAGTAGTGTTTGGCATCTTAGCCTTCCAACTGATAAGCTTCCTTTAAACATTTTTTACCACCTCCAAGTAGTGGTTCTTCTTTCCCACCCTACCATGAATTACAGGAATTCCTAAGTACTTCCCTAAGTTATTTGTTAGAGAGAACTTGTTACTAGTTGCCAGGGAGTTTTTAAGAGACACCGGAGCTTTCAGAGAGATCTATGCCTTGGACTTAGCTAGGTTGACACATAAGTCACTTTCTTCTGCAAACTCCCTCAATAAGCTCAACATGTTGCTTAAATTTAGGTGCTCCGCTTTGATCATATGCAAAGAAATGATGAGAGATGTTGGACCCTTTTCTTTTGACTTTATAGCCTTCCAAGCTCCCTTCCTAACCTAATCTTGAATTATATAAGCTAGTCTTTCTATGACCAAAATGAAAAGAAAAGGGGAAAGGGGGTCCTCTTGTCTTAGACCTTGCCCGGTTTTAAAAGGAGGCAGGGTTTCTCTATTCCATTTAATGGAAGTGTCTCTATTAGTAACTGAAAACATTATCAGCTTTATCAACTGAAAGGGGCAGGTTGACATCCATCAAAACCTTCATTAGATACTTCTAGCTTACATTGTCATAAACTTTCGGAAGCCTATCTTAAGGACCATGCTTGTTTCTTGCTTTCGGACTGACCAATAGTGTGAACCACTTCTTATAACCCTACATATTGTTTAGAGTTCCTCTGCCTGGAAAGAAACTTTTTTGATGAGTTCCAATTAGGTTCTACAGAAGAGGTCTTAATCTTAAAACAATAAGTTTACTTAGAATTTTGTGGTCTATATTCAATAGACATGTGGGTCTAAACTCTGATATGCTCTCTAGTTTGCTTTATTTTAAGATCAAAATCATCTAGGCCTTCACGAGCTCCAGACAGAAGCAGCCATCCCTAAGAGTATTGTTGACAAAGTAGCATACCTTAAATTTGACTGTTTCCCAAAACTTTTGGAAAAAGAGAGGCTGCGCACCATCCGTACCCTGCACTTTCATTCCCTTTATTAGAACATTGCTTTTTTGACCTTCTCTTCATCTGTAGGCTTGATTAGACCTTCATGGTCTTCCATCATAACTCTTTGAATCCTCTTGTTGTATCTGTAACTAGAGTTTACACATTTTTCCTCGCAAACAAATCAACAAAGTAATTAATGACATGATCCTTCAACTTTTCCTAATATGAGCACCACTCGTCCTCAATCTTTAGTTTGCTATTCTATTTGAGTTCTTTCGTATATTGGTTGTAACATGGAAGAAACTTATATTTCTATCCCCTTTCACATACCATTTTATCTTGAACTTTTGAAACCGGAAGATTTCTTCCTACTCCAAAACTTATTCTTTTTTGTATTTAACCATCTGTATTTAGAAAACTTAATTAATTTGATTCAAATAAGTCGCAGTGCTAATTTTTCTATTCTAAAAATTCAAATTCAAGAGTTTGATTAAAAAAGTATAATACCTTTCCACTAGATTCACATATCGTTGGTGTCTAAGATAATATTCAAAAGTCGTACCACCATTGCTGATTGCTCTCTTTTATTTGCTCTCATGTGAAAAAATTATATTAATAAAAACAAACTTATAGTTTTAATAATTTTAAGTTTTAATGACTAATAAACAATATATTGAAAATATTTAATAAAATATAAATAACTTATTTTAGTCGATAAATTATAATTCAAGTGACATTAATTCTCTTTCTTTTCGAGATTTCAAATCAAAATCCCTGTTTAAAGTTTAATGGATTGGGCCGGGCCTAACCCGTTTTAAGTTTTCTACCGATCTTAAGACTTTTAACGGCTCAGATCATTTCCTCGATTTTGAAACGAGGAAGCGCAAACAGAGGGCACCTTCTTCTTCTTCTTCAGCTAGTCTCTCTCTGCCCCGCAGCTTACCGCGCTACACCTTTAGAGAGAGAGAGAGAAAGATGCAGAGATTGAAAGGTTTGCTTAGAGCGAATCATTCACTTGGAAGACTTCGTTCTCTCTCTTCCCGCAGGGGTATCTCTGCTCAACCCTTGTATGCTCCTTGCGGTGATCTCCAAGACCAGGCTTGTCATCTTTCTCTCTCTCTCTCCCTCTAACTTTTCATTTTCATAGAAACTCATTTTGTAAGTGTGTGAAATTTCAGGTTCGAGTAGAAGGAAGAGCTAATTCAAGGGCTGCGATTCTCAATAGGCCAAATGAACTCAATGCTCTCGATATCTCTATGGTCTTTAACCTAATTTTCACTGTGTTTAATGTTGCTTTCAGTTAACAAAAGTTTTATTATTATTATTATCATTATTTTTTGTTGCATTTATTAATTAGGCTGAGCGGCTGAAGAGATTATATGATTCATGGGAAGAAAACTCCGACATTGGATTCGTCATTATGAAAGTAATGATTTTTAGGCTTTTTATTTATTTATTTATTTTTTAAATTGTGACCAAGTTCAAAATATGCGAAGAGCCCTAATAATTACGATGAATTGATTGAAGGGTTGTGGCAGGGCCTTCTCTTCTGGTGCAGATGTTGTTTCTCTCTACAATTTGATTAATGATGGTATGTTACTTTGGTTTTATTTCATTTTTAATAATTTACTTTGTATCGCACAATACTTCTAAAAATAAGCATGTCGATATTGTGTCCAATTAGAAACATCCTATAGACAATACGATATAGGACACCTTTGAACTCACAGTGTGTAATTTCTTTTGTCTTTTTAGTAACTTCAAAGATCCACGTCCGTACCGTATGCAATTTAATCATTTGTATGTGTTGATATGTGAGGTAGCTAACTAAGTTATCAAGTAACCTGGAAGCAAGCCCTTTAGTCAGTGATAGAAATTGAGAGGTCATAAAGTTGTTTGCGGGACATGTGCTTAGTCCTATATTAGAACTCTTTCAGTGTAGTAGCATGCTTTAGGTCATGCGTAGAGCTCATTCACCTGGTGTTTAAGCATCCTGCTGCACACATTGAGTCAGAGGTGGCGAATATGTATGATAGCGTTACGTTCTTTCTATTAAGAATAGGTTGCCTTCATGATATGAATCAAATAACTCAACTAAAAATGTAATCAACTTTATTATGCTGTCATGGGTTCACCAATTTTAGGTCTTGAGGTAGGTACCTCATTGTTTTCTTTTGCACTCTGCCCCTTAATTCCATAGTGATCTATTTTGTGACACGCTTAACTTCTTTAGCCCAAGCTTTAACTCAATACCATAGGTTCACAACACCCCATGACTTTAAGTGAGTTATTGGTTGAAATTTAAATCTAAATGGTATCAGTGCCTGTTAAACCAAAACATTAAAAAATTTGTTTTGTAATTCTTTAGTGAAAGGTCTAACTATATGTCTTGTAGATTCATTAGTCATCTTGAATGTATGAATGGTGCTTTTGTAGCTTATGTTTATATATGTCTTGGAGTAATAAAGTAAATCTATTAGAATATCCATAGTTTGAGAAGAAAGTCATGCATGTGAAGGTACTTTAGCTTCATTCCAAATCATTTCAGGATATTTGGTGTTATTATTGTTTCTTGGATAAGAAACTTAAATGATTTTTATGGGCTCCTTCATGGGGTGCATTGACATTATAATATCCATTTATCCGACAAATAACACTCAATGTGCATTTTGTTTGTCTCCTTATTTACTTTGATTCTGATGGCTGCAATTGATATTGGAAGGGTATAATTTTTCCTAGTTTAGTTTTATTTTCTCTTGGTTAATGTGCAGGAAAGGTTGAAGAGTGTAAGAAGTTCTTTGAATCGTTGTACAAATTTGTGTACCTTGTGGGGACATATCTGAAGCCAAATGTGAGTGTCTAGAATTCTCAATTTTCCAATCAAAAATTATATAATTTGTTTGCTTTGGTGTCCTTTTCAAGGTAGATGTCAGTGCTCTTCTTAAGTATATGGAGTCTGGATCTTTGTGAAAACAAGTCCTGTTCATGATTTTGGCTCGATTTGCTAACAGGAATAGGAACAGGACATTTGAAGAGTATTTTCATGGAAAAGATTGTTAATAGCCAATGCATCTCGTGCATTTATACACATCCTAACACTATTAGAGTGCATATGACTGATTCTTTGGTCAATGACCAACTAGTCATGTTACCAGGTTATCCTGCCACTCTGTATTCCTTGCCGAACATGGCTATGGTGAAGATGGGAAGCATGTATTTGCTAGAGAATCATCAAATTATCAAAGTTCACAATAGATTTAAGGGGAAGTGGATTGAGCAATGTTATTATTGGAGCGAATATTTATTGATGCCAATCAACAACTATAGTGATTGGAAGCAGTAAGGTGGGGAACTTCTTTAAATTTAACAAAAATCATACAGCAGTAAGGTGGCCACAAGATGTAATTTCCTAGCACACTTTCTGTATGAGTAACTCTAGTAACTCAGTAATGTGATGACATTTTTAATCATTAAATGGTACATTTACATTGTTGAGGAAGAAAAATATATTCATGAAGCACATCGACAAGACAATCATCTCACATTTTGCTTCCTGTACATCTTCATTCCAGGTGAGTTAAGTATATGTTCTTGCAGAGAACATTTACTTCTACAGTAGCATGTTGGCATTGATTCTTGGGGCATAGAGTGGGGAGTCTTCCATTAACATATTTGGTGCTCCCTCTTGGAGCAAAGTACTCGGAGAAGGCCATTTAGGATCTAATTGTGGAAGAGTTTGAGAAGAAGCTAATATGTTGGAATGGGAGGTAACTTTCGAGGAAAAGGGAGTGGGGGAGCTTAGTCTAATAAAAAATACCTCTTCTAACCTTCCTGTTTACCTCATATCTCTTTTCCTATCTCCATTTCAGTGGAAAAGAGTTCAAAGAGTAACCAAAGAATTCTGAAGTAATGAAAATGGTGGAGAGAAGTTGTCCAGTTGGGACACTATGAAGTGATCCATGCAACAAATTAGGTGTTGGTATTAGATCCTTGGTTGACTTTAATTAGGGTAGTCTGGAATATTGTTCTTTATAGAGGTTCATAGATGAGAACAACTCTTTTCGAAAAGAGGTTACAACAGCAACAATCAAACCTTTATTCCATTAAGTGGGTTGGTTATATGGATTGTTTTTCGACATTGTACTCTATTTCATATCGCATATTCATTTAAATTATTGTTTTCTTTATACGACAACAATAATTGTGTTTTTATTCCACTAAGTGGGGTCGTCAATATGGATACTTTTGCGCTGCAGTACTCTATCTTGTATCATATGTTAATCTATATTTAGATAATTCATATCATATTTTATTGTCGTTATCCAAATTTTCTTAGGTTTCTTTCTCTCTCGGTTAATATGAGTACTTGTCATAGTCTCGCGCCATCTAACTGGAGTCTCTATCGGTCATCTATGTACGTGTTCATACCATCTTAATCGTGTTTCCTTAAATTTTTCCTCGATAGGCGCAATCCCAACTTTCTCCCTAATATACTAATTTCTTATCTTGTCCATCCCTGTGTGTCCACATATCCATTTTAACATCCTTATTTCCACAACTTTCATTCTTTGCTCTTGCTTTCGATTCATTGCCCAATATTTAGATCCATACAACAAAGCAAGTCTAATCACCATCCGCAATTCTCATATTTTCAGAAAGTGGTTATTGTGGCTAAATATGAGACTTCTCATAATGGGTAGATTGATGGGTTAAGCCATGGGCATGGGGCCAAATGCCCTTTTTAAAATGTTGAAAAGAGAAAAAAAAATTGTATGTGTACATTTTGTGACATTTCAGCAAATGCCATTACAAGTCTTAGAAATGCTGCTAAGGTTGTTGGGTCTCATTGAATGATTGTACGGAAGGAAATTAGGTGAGGTTGGATGTTTTTAGGAGTATGGTGGAGTGGAGTTTAAAGTAGATAAAATGGTTGTGAGTATCTTTTATGCATGATGGTTAGTATGGCTTGGGTTTGCTTAAGAGTTGTTTCTTTGACTTACATGGGTTGGAGTTGAATAAAGGGTGGTAGTGGGCTCTTTGGTTTCTCTACAAGGTAACTATTTAATTTTGGAATTCGAATTTGAGTAGACAGGTAAATGTTTGGGACTGGATGAGTTTTTTTAGCTTTTTCAAAGCCTGGGAGATGGCTGAGATGAGTTCAGGTAGGGAAGATTTTGTGGTTCGGAGTGGTTCACCCACTGGGACATTTGATGTCAAGAGATGATATAACATGTTTAGTGTTAATGGCATGCATGAGGGACGGTTCTTTATTCTTGGAAGTTTATTTCAAACTCTGGTATGCCTTAAAAGTCTTTATTGTGTGGGAGGCAGATTAGGGAAGAATTCTGACTCAAGATAATTTTGAAAGGACAGGCATGATTTAGCTAAATAACAGCGTGTTACCTATCGTATATCACTTGTTTCATTGCACATTAACTCAATCCTTACAGGGGATAAGTCATCTCTTTTTTGCACCTTTGTTGGGTGACTTCAAGCTCTGTATAAAGTCAGTTGTGGACTTTGAGTGATGTGAGGTGAGGGTTTGTGCTGCAAAGAGGAGAGTTGTTAGATGCTTCGTCTACCTCTGTTTTGGTTGGTTTGGAAGGAAAGGAATGAAAGAATCTTTGAGGAGGTGGAGAATCTCTTGATTATTTTTGTGGATAATTTTACAAAATGTTTGTACTTTTGGGCAAATTCAACATCTTTTTAATCTTTTAAAGGTGTTGATTCATAGATTCTCTTTCAGTGTGGAGCAATGGGTGAGAACTTCATTTGCTTTTGACTTATATGAATATTCCGCTAAAAAAATATTGGAAAACAAAAATTTTGGAGAACATTGACTTATATGAATATTCGTTCCCAGCAGCAAAATTCACCTCAATTAATCAAGACAAATAAAAAGTGATGAAATAATCAAATCCACATCGGTATCTGTTCTATCTGGTAATACCCACACCCACACCCACACCCGCGGAGACAAGATGATTAGCATCTTAAGCTGTCGCAGTCTTGGTTGAGATGTTGCATTGCTATGACCTCTTAGGGTGAGTGAAAGAGAAAAGAAGATGACCTAAGGTTCAGCATCCTGTGTAGACAAATAAAATGCTCTTGATCTTTCATTGTCTAAATGTGGTTTAAGCCATCTGGAGGTTGGACTTTGTGCACTGTCTGTAATGATCTATTAACTTTTTTGAAAATTTTCCTGCAAACTTTTAGTTCTTTATTTACTGGTTGCAGTTTGGCTTACGGTTGTATAAGCCTCATATTGTTGTTTGCTTTCAAATGAGAGCTTTTCTCATGATAAAATAATAGTTTCCTCTTTGACTCCAATAAAATTCGTAGAATGCTTATAGTTATGGCTAAGGAAATCATGTAATTCATAATTTGACAGCTGGCTATTTTGGATGGCATCACAATGGGAGCTGGTGCTGGAATTTCGCTTCCGGGGATGTTCCGTGTAGCTACTGATAAAACAGTATGTGACTTCTGTCCTGTACTATAAATTTTACAGATAAATCCAAGAGCGGTTTTCTTCTTTCATATTTTAGTACTTGCGTTGTTGTTTATACTGCAGATTTTCTAATTTCTTTTCCCACTTTCTTGTGTACACAAACTTAGCTCTTGATTTTACGAAACAATTCCACGGTTCAATATTGACATTCAAAAAACAGCTCAAAGAATCATAGTGGGGTCTGTACCCCTTTCACTAAATCAAGCAACTAGCACAAGTATAGTAAAGTTAAATTTGTACTCTTGTATGAAGATAGATTTTAACCAGGTCAAAGCAGAGTTGATGGGAGTTAAATTAGAGAGAACAATAAAAATAGTGGGAAGATGCCTTCATGGAAGCAGAGTGTGGAAAAGTTCCAAATAGGTCGAGTCCTTTTGAAATTTTCTACAGTCATGATAATTTAAGTATTACAAGGATGCAATAAAGATGCAATCTCCTTGTTAAAATATGATTTTTGGCAAAAAATTTGTGCAAAAATGCCAATTTTAAAACAACCTACTTACTCTAAACGTGGAACTGGCTAGTTACCAAATTAACATGACATTTGTTTGGAACTTTGAGATGAATCAAAAAATAACTAGTATCATCTTATTTTTACTTAAATTGTCTCTTATGAAGTGGCTGCTGATTACTTATTTTATATGTGAAAGAGAAGGGGGGAAGTGGCTATTGATTGCGGACTCCATCTGTTAATGGTTTGAGTGTTTATTTTTCTTGTGACCACAGATTATGTGTTACTGGATGGATTTCCCACTACTGTACCACATTGTTATTTATTTATTTTATTTTAAAACATCCTAGGTAAAGAAATGTAACCCCCAAAAGTATCAGGGGTTACACAATCCCAAGCGCTATACAACAAAATAGACAAAGTCGAGTATAAAAGAGAGAATTATTAAATTTAGTTACGTCAATGACATTATGGAAAAGCCTTCGAGTTTTGTTCCAACTTCCTGAAATTAATGGGAGGGGGCTATCCTGAGGCGACAACTATTTTGTTGGGATCATCCTTTTCCATGCGCTTTGAGACTGAATTTGCCCTGAATTTGCCTATCTTAGTCTTCTCCTTTTTTGAAATAGTCTAATGAGGAAACTGTAAAGATTTTTCGTTCTAGGACCTTTTAATGTGCTTTGGACATTTTGGAAGTGCTCTGGGCTGAGGTTGAAATGCTTACTCTGCCCAACTTGTTGATTATGTATATCATCGCATGGAACTGCCCAACTTGTTGATTTTGTATATCATTGCATGGCATCTTCCATCTTATTCCTTAGTGCTTTTTTTAAAAAATCATGGACGACCCTTTGAGAATCTGGAGTTGCAAGCACGAATTAAGGATTGCAGTATACTTCCATTAAAAAAAAAAGAAAAAAAAATTGTGATTCTCAAAGTTTCTAAAATTCATTTTTGTAAACTCTTTCTCCATTGGCGACTGTAGCTTGTCAAATTGTCAATTGCTGTCAATTGGCTTCTCAATTCCTTGAAGTATTCAAGTGTTATATGGGTCCTCTTGAGGTTGCCTGTGTCCTTGTTTATTAATCTGGAAAAGAATTCTGTTGAAGTGGAAATGAATAAACTATAAGATTTATATAAATGAAAAAGGTAATTTAAGAAATGTGTTGCGTCTCTCGAGTCTTGGGCATAGATGGGATTAAGCAATTTGTACACTTTGCCTCATAGCTTTACCCAGTTTGTACATGGTTTTCAGTTAAACACAAACTAATAATCTTCTCAATCACGTGGAAATATTGCAGATTTTTGGCCACCCTGAGATTCAGATGGGATTTCATCCGGATGCAGGGGCTTCCTACTATTTGTCTCGCCTACCTGGCTATCTAGGTAACATTCATTCACACATTCTGTGACTTGAATTAGTTTTCCTACCTAGCCAATACATTTCATTGCTGGTGATATTAATTTTATGTGCTTATCTTGCTTAAGGGAGTGACTGCTGTCATCCAACTGTTGCTTTTCCTGCCTACTTGCATATGCCACATTGAGAAATTTCATGTGAGTTGAATGTGATAATTTGCTATGTTGAACTCTTCTTTTTCCTTTTTTCCTTTCAGGAGAATATTTGGCTTTAACAGGAGAAAAGCTTAATGGTGTTGAAATGATTGCTTGTGGCCTTGCGACACACTATGCACTGAATGAGGTTTGTCATTTTTGCCATCATCTGCTTGTCTGTTTCTATCTATTTCATGTACTTACTAGTTCACAATGTGAATATCTCTTGCAGAGGCTTGCCTGGATAGAGGAACGCTTAGGCAAATTAAATACTGATGATCCTTCAATCATAGAGACCAACCTTTCTCAATACGGTGATCTTGTCTACCCAGATAAAAGAAGCATACTTCATAAGTTACGTGTTTCTTCTGATTATCTATCTAGTTAGTTGACCTGTCACTAGGTCCTTTCTAGCTTGGCGGGCAATTTGATCCATTAGATTTTGCATTTTTGTGACCATTGTTGTTTTGTGTTTTCATAACAAGCTTCCTTTTCCTTTGTTACACGGATGAAATTGACAAAATAAACTGATTTTCTCTCTTGCCTGTCAAGGAAGAGCTAGAAGTGGATAAAGATGAAATCTAACACAACATGTTCAGTGTGTGGCACCATTAATCTTTGGCTTGAGAATTGAGCTACTCTGGTAGTAACATGCTTAGATGCAGAATTGGTGGCAGTGAAGGTTTTTGCATTAGAAAATATAAGAATTGACTTCTATGCTGTATGTGGAGCTGATTTATTTTTATGGCGACCTCTTATCCTTTGCTAAAGATCTCTTTGGGTTGCCTGCTGCTAGCAAAGAGTGCTCCATTCTGGACTGGTTGACTGTTGGTTAACCCGAAGTTTCTTTTGCATGATCAAAGAACATCTAAAAATGAGGGAATTAGGTCTCTGATTTCTTAAGTTCCTCTCCAACTGGCATGACTTTCATCTTCAGTCAAACAGAGAAGCAATTCTATTTCTTCTCCAACATTTTATAGTTTACCTGTGGCAGTAGTTAACTGCTTCATATTCTTATTTCTTCACTTTCTTCAAGAACGCCAAAGTATACACTTCCAATGTTTATCCACCTCTCATTTTACAGATGTCTTTTATACATCTGACATACCATGCCTCTTGTCTGATTCAGGATAGATAGAATTGACAAATGTTTCAGCGGTGACACAGTTGAGGAAATCATTGAAGCTCTGGTATGATTGGCACTTGGTAACTGTTTCTTGATAAAGACTTCACTATCCATGTTGCATCTGTGAAACTTATCACCTTTGTTTGAAATATGTGACTTTTATTTTTAATGCTGCCAAAAATGTCCCAGGAAAATGAGGCAGCCAATTCTTCCGAGGAGTGGTGTAATGCGGCTCTTAAAAGGGTGAAAGAAGCATCACCTTTGAGCCTAAAGATCACTTTACAATCTGTGAGTTGCTTTTCTTGAACCGTATGCGATATTATGTTTCTTTTGTAGTTTTATGACATTGCTTTCCCAACAACCACCTCTTAGATCCGAGAAGGGAGATTTCAACCTCTTGATCAGTGTCTTGCTCGGGAGTACCGCATATCACTAATGAGTATTTCCAAGGGGGTCTCCACCGACTTTTGTGAGGTATTGCCATCCTTTTGCAATATAATTATTTGACCCTCCAAACAATCTTGTCTCCTGCGTGCAATATTTTCTAACATGCATTTCTTTCTCTGCAGGGTGTCCGTGCACGTTTAGTGGACAAAGACTTTGCTCCAAAGGTATTCTTGCATTTCAGTTTATCTTTTTCTGCTAAATCAATTTAAACTTGGAATATTTTAGGGCTTGAATCCCAAAGTAGTTTACTCCTTAATATGCAGTGGGACCCTCCAAGTTTAGGAGATGTAACCAAAGACATGGTTGACAGCTATTTCTCACCACTTAGTGAGTTTGAGTCCGAGCTGCAGCTGCCTACAGCATTGCGAGAGCCTTTCATGTGATTTTCAATGCTTTCAGTGCTCTCCAAGAGGACATTTCAGCAAGTTCTGTGGTCATCAAGAAATGGCCGGCCATCATTACAAGACCCTTCAAATTTCAGATACCAAAATTTATGGTGAAAATGGGTCAAATGCTTCTTTTTTTTTTTTTTTTCCAGCAACAGCCTTCTGTTTGATGTTCTCGTATGACTGGCTGTGGATGTATTTGCCTGACTGACCTGAAAGAAGGATTTGTTAACCTGAAAAATGTCGATACTGTATCCTTTGTTGTTAGAACTTGGAAGATACATGAATAATTGTTTCACAAATTTTGATCCTTGTTGAGACAGGGTGCTCAGTACGGATGGAATGTATATTCTATTCCAGGACATCTTGGAAACCCTAGTTTTAAGACCCACAAGTCTTGTTGGCTCATTTGCAACGTAATAACAGGACCTCGAACCAAGCATTTTGTTTTTTTATTTTGACATAACAAACAAGTATCTAGAGCCATAGTCCGACTAAGGCCACTCAAAATCCCATATTGTTTCTGGGTTTTAAACCAGCCATAGCTAGTGCAGCTGTGCAATAAATACATAGCAAATTATTCGTTTGCCTTTTACCATGCATTTAATTTCAATTCCTTGGGAACTTGGGCAACTTGAAGTGAGTGGAATGTAAATAAGCAATTAGAAATTGAAACACCTTCGTAATTGAATCCGTTTGGTTAGGAGTCATACATGAAGTGAAAAAGAGTTTGTTATCTTTTACCAGCATCTTTATATCATTATGATGTGTTATAGGGTTGCCGTATGGTCCTTCGTCCCCTTTCTATTTTGCCAAACAAAGCCAATGGGGCTTAGAACCATTTTCTATCCTTTGGACGCACAACCAAGGGAGAGCCACACATACCATTTTCTCCCTCATCAGGGTTGCTCGCTTCACAAATTCTAGGTGAAAGGGTATCACATCATTGAACACCAAGTTCTACCGGTTGCTAATTCCATGGTATGCTTTGGTAAGTGAGGTGCATACCAACCATTAAAAGCCAATGTTGCAAAAATGTAGATTCATAAACAGGATGGCCAGGGGAAAACTCGAAATAACTAAGAACTGGAAAACAAAATTCTCAAAATTTACAGGCAAATCAAGTTTGTATCTTCACAGTCATCTGCTTCTATTTCTCAACGGTGTCTGAGCTCGAGCCCCATGCTAAGTAGAGTTTGAGCTGACTCCAATGCCTTCTCACCGCCAAGTTCTAGGGCTGTCTCTCTTGCAAAATCACCGTCAATATCTGCAGGCCACTGGCCTGATGATTTTCGACAAGGCAATTTTTCAGTTCTCCTCTTTGGCACGTAAGTGTTTTCCACGCCAGCTGCTGGTGTAGGAAGAAATGCACAAGGAGGTGCAGTGGATCTGCTACTGGGTACCAGCGTGTCATGGTCATGTGTCCTCTCATAGGTTATTCTCAAAGCTGATGCATTATCTGGGTCCATCTCAACATGCTTACGAACAGGGCATCCCACAGAAGTGCATTTATAATAGCTCCTGCGATATAAAAAAACAGATCAGATAAATTTCGAGGATATTTTCTCAAAGCACCAGTACAAAGAAAATACCAGAACACAAGATTTTTAAAGTTCCATTCTTGTTTGTGTTATGAAACAATTTGTGCGTTCAAAATATATGGAAACAAGGGGGAAAATTAGAGCTGCCTTTTCGATCCTACTACTTTGTCGCCTCTAGTTGGTAGAAGAGGAAAATCCTATCCCAAACAAAAATTTCCAATCTTTCCCTAATATTTTGCAAGGGAGATACTAATTAGAAAAATAAAGACGAGGATGTGGAAAGAGGAAAAGGCAATAATCCTTTCTCAATCCTGCCAATATTGCTTCTCTATTAAGGGCAGTCGAATGTCTAGAAATTTCAGTAAAAAGTGCCCACTTGGAAAAACCAAACCTGCACTATTATACCGGTCCCCATTCCAAAAGAGTTAATTATCTCTATTCACAGAGCGACAGGAAAAAATCAAGAGCAAATATTAAATGAATGGTAGCACATGGATGTGTCTAATGCCAGAGTTTCTTGATACTAAACTTATAATGGGGGGAGGGGGGGTGGCTTCTTACCCCAAAGATGAATTGCTCAAGTTCTAGAAAGAGTTGTTCATTCATAGATACCCCCATATTCCTAGTCAGTACCAAGCAATATGAGTATTCAAATGGCGCATATCTAAGTTTCTGACATCAGAATCTATAGAACAAGTATGATCTTCCAAGAATAAAACTAAAACAAAAAGATAATGTGAAACATTTTAGAAGGTTCTGGATCTGTACAAGCGCTCCCTTGCATGTTTCACCCCCCCAGCACACACAAAAAAAAAAAAACAAACAAACAAACAAAACAAAACAAAACAAAACAAAAGAATTTAATACCTTTTGCATGTTGGACCCCCAACGTATGCATCTTAGATTTTTCCCTACTTTAAAAGCTATAACTATGCTGATATTAGATTTGATCCAAAAAGATTAGGAGGAGGAAAAGTTTGCAGCAATGGTATCACAAAATTCCAGACTCTGCACCAATGCTTTTACATGGAATACTGCAGATCATGGCTTGGAAAGCCCCCATGGACCCCCCCCCCCCTCTCTATCTCACAGGAAACAAGAGCACCAAACCACAAAAAAAAAATAAAAAAAAAAAAAAAAAAAAAAAAAAACCCCCCCCCAAAAAAAAAAAAAAAAAAAAAAAAAAAAAAAAAAAAAAAAAAAAAAAAAAAACATCCTTCTGCCCCAAAATAAAAACCACCAAAAAAAAAAAAAAAAAAAAAAAAAAAAAACCCAAAAAAAAAAAAAAAATAAAAACCCACAAACCAACAAAAATTGCAGGCTTGAGAACTAAAATGGTGCCTTAGAATTTTTATAATTTCCTTATTTCCTAATGTAAGGAGAGGGTGAGCTTTGGTGCAACAGGAGTTGCTCCTTTGGTGACCTCAAGCTCATGGGTTTGAGGCATGGAAATAGTCTCTTTGCAAAATGCAAGGGAAAGGCAATGTACGTATACGCCCACCTTTTTCTTACCCCAACACTAAGTTGGGGAGCACTTTGTGCACTGGGTGAGCTTTTTTGTTTTTTTTTTTTAAAATTTCCTAGTGTAAGGAGTAAAGTCATTTTAGCACGAGTTTACACCCAAGGCTACAAATGTCTTCATTTAGAGGAAGGCCAAAAGGTGCATAAGACCTTCCCCTCTACATCTGACTCCCTTGCATTGACTCTTATGGGATCAAGATTAGCCAATATTTTCTTTGACCTTCAAATTCATAGCAGTTGTTTCTTCGACCTTATGGGGATCTACATTAGCCTTTATTTGCACTCACTGGGTGCCGTTACAGATGTTCGCCAACCCATCCCCATCACAAAATCTAATTACGTTGGGATAGACCTATTTCACTATGGGTTATGGATAGCAAGTCCACATATCACCCCCTCCCAAAAAAAAAAAAAAAAAAAAAAAAAAAAAAGAAGTCCCCGGCACTGACATGAGGATATGTTCCCTTCAGTCCTTTGCTACTGAGCAAAAACACTTTCACATCAGCTCCAATGAAAGGGTTCACTAGAAAAACTAAGGGATTAGGATCCCCCATTGTCCATAGTCACCAATCTCATATCCACAATAGATTTGTTGAGATTTAAAGGGTTATGAAATTTAAAGAGACAACAAAAACCAACAAAGTGCAAATCAGCTAAGTCAATTGCAATTTAGATGCCAACCCAAGAGCACATGGTTGTAGACTATTCTGCATGGTCAATGGGTTTACTTGTGCAAAACCAAAAGGTGGTTGGAAAAGCTCCCACCATTAAAAAAAAAAAAAAAAAAAAAAAAAAAACCCTAGATGACAACCTTTTTTTTATTCTTCCTCCTCTTTTCTCCTTTAAAGGGAGAGATCACTTACAGATACAATGCAATGACAAGCATCACCAAGATATTTCAACTATATGGACATCTAGTTACATATTCCAAACAGCGGTAGAATTAAAAGCAAACAAGTTCAGATACCCAAATCAATTAAAAATATTTAACATTTTAGCCATTTATCATGCAGATGAGAAATCTTTAATCATACCGTAAATTGCAAGCAAAAGTTAATCAGCTTACACGTTGTAACTACCAGATATTTATAACATACCTTGGGTAAGGACTCCCTTTCACCATTTTTTGCCCGTACTTCCGCCATCTGTAGCCATCACTTGGCATTCCCTCATCAGCAGCAGCACTTATAACAACTTTATGCTCCTTATCAACTTTGGAGAAGGAAGATGTCGTCCCTTTTTCTTTCACCCTGTTTATCATGAATTGGTAAAGAGATGACTAGACCAAAATGACAACCAAATTTTCAGGAGAAGATTAAAGAAAATGACACTGCTTTGACCTTGGCTCAACAGCATCTTCCTCAGACTGTGTGAGAGCAACGTCATTCAAACTGCTTGACTCTGGCTCCTTCCGTTTCAGTGGATGCGAAACTGGCTGTCGGGCTTCATCTCTACATAAGTAGTGGCTTTAGATAAACATTAAAAACAATATAAGCATTTCAATGAAGAAAACAACACGGGATTAGATCAAAATGAACGAGGTGCTAGAAAACTTGCCTTTGGAACAACTCCGAAGTATCAGCATTTCGCTCCTCAAACTTACAGCCTGCATTATTTTCAGATGGATAAGAGTCGGTCCCTCCCACTTCTCTCAGTTGTTTTGAAACTTTTTCAGGGTGTACATAAACTGTAAACGCTTCCGAATCATGTGAACCTTGAAGTGGACAATCTTTAGTGCCAAATTCTGCAACAGGGCCAGGAGATGGCAGAACTCTTCTAGACCCAGTGCATCCAATCTTCTGAGGCGGATCATGGTTGTGGTTGCCCTCATAAGAAATTCCAGTAACAGCACCAGAATGATCACAGTGTTGAACTCTCTTTCTAGCATTACAATCAAAATTAGTGCATCTATAATAACTTCTAGAAGTTTCAGTACCCTGAATCTGCTTTTGACCATATTTTCTCCACCTATACCCATCATCAGTTGGTGTTATGCAATGAATCTTGGGATATTTGACCTTGTTTTTGGAGGGTTTCCACTGGCAAACTTCAGGTGTTCGTGAATTGTCTTCAGGTTCCGATGATTGTTTTTTTGTTACTGGCGGTGAACAGGCAAGAGAGAACTCAGATTGTCTACCAGGAGATAAATTAGCAGAAGCATGCACATGAGTTTCATGTGAATTCTCTTCAGATGCTGATGATTGTTTTTCTGTTACTAGCAGTGAACTGGCAAGACATAACTCAGATTGCTTATCAGGAAATAAATTAATAGAAGCATACACACGGTCAGTTTCATGCAAATTTTCTTCAGGTGCTGATGATTGGTTTTCTGTTAATGGTGGTGTTGGAAGACAGAATTCAGATTGCCTAACAGGAGATAAAATAATAGAAGCATGCATACTCTTGGTCAAATGTGAACTCTCTTCAGGTGCTGATGATTGTTTTTCTGTTACTGGTGGTGTCCCAGGAAGACATAACTCAGATTCTCTAACAGGGCATAAATTAATAGAAGCATGCATATGCTCTGTTTCAACATCCTTTTTCACCGGAAACTGAGGTACTTCCACCGTCATGCTTGCTGGAACTTCTTTATTGGACACCTCCAATTTCACCTACATTGAACAAATTTAATAATGATGGACTAACCTATCACTCAAATCAATAATTTTAAGGTTAAACCAACAACACCCACATTTAACAAGTAACGAATTTTGGTCTAACTCGAAGTGTTCATCCTAACTATATGGGACTCAAGTAATCCAATACCTTCGATAAAGATTTCCAAACACTGTTTCCAGGAACTAGTTTCAATCCCATTGGATTATTACAAGCTCTGTAAGAGATGCATATCTCTCCAAGCAACCTTCAAGGTTTGAACCTTAGAAATTGCTTTGGGGAGGTTTCAAGCCCACAGACAGAATTAACTTAGTCTTTCTTGGAAGCAATATACGTTTCCCTAAAGTTTACCATTGCACAGCAAAAAAGCAAAGGTCGAGGTTCAAATATTTATCAACCACCCCCCCCCGGGGGGGGGTAAAATAAAAGAAACAAGACAAAACTACTGAAATGAATCCTTGTACTCCTCAAATGTTCCAAAAAAAGGGTGTGATTCTACCCATAATCGAATTGGTGAAAATAACATTATAAGCTCAAAATATACCATAAGAAATGAATTTAAGCCCTTTTCACATTAATCCAAGGAATTACAATATAAAAAGTTAGGTCAAATTTTGTAGTTGACAGGTTTTAAGATTACTCTGACCGTCGTTAAACGTTAGAACAAGAACAAGAATAAATATCTGGTCAGAATTTCAAAAAGGGGTTTATTTCATAAACTCTTGAAAAATTAAGGAATCCTAATACAAAATTTAGAATTTAAGAGATATGGGTGCTCATGAATTCCATAGAAGTTGAAATCAAAGCACTGAACAAAGTCGGTGCAAATCACAATCAAATTAAATTACAGCAAACTCCAATTAACTAATAAGGGAAAACAGTGTGATGAAATGAAGTTGCAGAGAGCAAAAGGATGAGAGAATGAATTCAAAACCTGAGAAGAGAGAAAAGCATTGGGGAACGATGATTGAGGAGGAGTCAGTGCGTGAGATTGGAAACCCAGAGAAGCATCTAGCGAGTCAAAGATTCGGTCGAAGGAATTCACAGACATGGCTTCGTATGATCCGAAACCTAAGCCTAAACCGAAATTTCCATCGTTGATGACTATTTGCAAAGGAGACGACGAATCAGCTTGGGAGTTCGCTTCGTCTTTTACAGCTGGAGGTTGAGAGGCCTGAGTCTTTTCCATCATTCATGAAACAGTAGCAGTTCGAGAGAGAGAGAGAGCGTGTGTATGTGTGTGTGGGATGAGTGTTCAAGTGCATGAAATTCAGTTATAATGTCGCTGTTGTGGAGAGAGAGAGAGAGAGAGAGAGAGAGAGGGAGGGAGGGTTTTAAAGAGAGTAGGCGAGGGAACAAAGAAGAAATCCTCTCTTTTTGACCCGAAATTGACTAGATGCCTCTCTCTCTCTCTCTCTCTCTCTCTCTCTCTCTCTCCTCTCCTTTTGTATCCAGACTGGCTTGACTTTGAAGTTTGAATTACTCTTTCTGTTCATTTTTTTTTTTCTATTTTTGTTATTTTTGGGAGAAGGAAAAATGCTACGAATAAATTTCCAAAGGATGCGAATTAAACAAATTCTGCAAATATTAAATACTCTATATTTAATTCTAATCTTTATTACTTCCTCAAAAAAACTATAAACTTTATTTCTAATTCACAAAAAAAACACTCTAATATTTTTAATTATTATATTATTTTAATTTAATTAAATATTAAATGGGAAAGAATATCTCAAGTGAATTTTGCAATTTATTTTTCCACTCTCAAGTATTTGTAAATAAATTACAATAAAATTTAATTCAATTAATCTTTGTCTAATTGGTTTCCAAGCATGGAGAATTTACATATAAGGTCTATTGTTGCTGTTGTTGACTATCCTTTCTCTTGTGTTTTTTTTTCTTTTTTTTGGGATAAAATCATAAAAAATCATAAAAATATACATGATCATAAAATTTCAAATACTAAATTTCAAGTATAATATTTAAGTAAGAGTTTTTATCACTCAATCCTTAAAATAGTCATCCAAATCGACTTGAACTCTGCACAGAAAGAAACAAGGAACTGAAGCTCATAACCTAAATCCTCATGCATCCGATTCCAAATTTTTATTTTTCCACTAATTTGAATTAAGATATTCAAAAATTGGATACTTTTATATGGGTCATTTTTATAAATATTGTGAAAATTTCACCAAATTCAATAAATGTGGACTTTTTTTTTCTCTTCCCAAAGTAACGAAGTCGACTTTGTGAAAATCAATTTCAAATTTATCCATTTTTATTTGCCCATCAATAAAAAAAATAAAATTGATATTACGGAATTCAATTTTGAAATCGATATCTTGATTTTGTTAATATGATTTTAAAGGCCACTGACAGATAGAGAAAGAAATGCGAGTTCCACAAGTCACAACTCTCTCTCTCTCTCCATGTGGAAATGAATGTTTCCTCTCTCCTCTCTCAAAAACATAGTAAAATGCATAAATTAAGAAAAATAAGCCAGAGAAATTTAAAAAAGCTATTCTAATGCATAAATTTAAAAAAACTATATACTAAAAAAATAAACTAATCAAGTTTTTTTTTTTTTTTTAAAAAAACTATTACACAGTAAAAATTACATAAAAAACTATATATTAATTTTATATTTTATAGTAAAAATTGAACTTAATATATAGTTATCAATTTTATATTAATGTTAGTTCTTTCTATATAGTAAAAATTTATTTACATAAAAGCAACCAATTTTAATATATGAAATGAAAAGGGATCGTTTAATTACTGACAGGTATAAAACTAAACATATTTAAGTTTTCGCGTTTTAAAACTAAACATATAGGGCTTACTTTTTTTTTGACTGAACAACACGAAACATATTTAAAGAATAAAAAAGAAATTTCTTCTTCAATTGTCATGTTTGGCATCTGTTAATTTTTCTGTTGTCATGTTTAATGTATTTAGTATCTGTTTTTTTATTTTTAAAATTTTAATTAAAAAAATACAGTACACCAGACGTATTAATTTTACTAAGATTTTATACCTGTCAGCAATTAGGCATTTTTCCTCTTTTTTTCCTCCATTTCATATATTAAAATCGGTGGCTATATATTAAGTCTAATTTTTACTATATAATATAAAATTAATATATAGTTTTTTTATGTAATTTTTACTATATAATAGTTTTTTAACTTGATTAGTGTTATTTTTTTTAATATATAGCTTTTTTAAATTTTTACTATGCATTAAATTAGCTTTTTTAAATTCCTCCGGCTTTTTTTTTTTTAATTTATGTATTTTACTATGTTATTGAGAGGGGGGGGGGGGGAGAGGAAACACGTTTTCAGAGAGAGAGAGAGAGGTGTGACATGTGGGACTCACCTATCTCTCTCTTTCTATTTTTTTTTTCCCTATTGAATGTAAAGCGTGTGTGAGAGAGAGAGAGAGGAAAGATTCATTTCCGCAAAGGCAGAGGGAGGAGTGTGACATGTGGGACTTGCACCTCTCCCTATCTGTCGATGTTGCCGATATTAAGAAAATTGATTTGAAAGTTGATTTTTTAAATATCGATTTTAAAATCAATTTTTGTTATACCGATTTTAATTTTTCTTTTTGGGCAATCAACAGGCAAAAATTGGTAATATTGAAATTGATTTTGTAAAAATCAATTTTAAAATTTATTTTCATAAAATCAATTTCATTACTTTAGGAAGAAAAAAAAAATTTACATTTATCAGATTTTGTAAAACTTTTATAATATTTATGAAAATAACCTAATTTTATATCAAAATGATTGTAATTATCATTACCATTTTTACCTTACATGTACATACTTCTTATATGAAGGACAATGTACACAAAACCCATAAACATAGACAAATAAAAGCCCAAATTCCAAAGCTGTTTTCCCATCTATTAGAGTACGATGATTCTATCATATAACGGAAGTATATAATAATTTTTTAAAATTATAAAATAATAGAGTTCATAATATATCTCAATCGGTAATATAAAACATTTTTAAAATCGTAAATTCTTTTTTTGAACAATTCACAATCGAGATGATACCTACGAAAATTGAATTGTCACCATAATATCATAATATCTCAACCCTCAAGTTGATAATTTTTGTGACGATCGAAAAACCCTCACAATGATCTCAAAAATCCATATTGCTCTTCTCAACAATGGTGTTTGGATTCTCTCTCAATAATAATGATGATAATGCTAATCTCTCAATCCTCTAATGGAGTGAATATAGAATACCAACTCACATAGGAGTTATAATTGAGAGAAAATAGAGGAGTGGAGATAATGGGTAACTACCCATTATCCCTTATTCAAATTTAAAATAAATATTTAACTAGGATAAAATGTCTCTACGTGGACATAACATCTCCCGCTTGCACACAAAGGCATTTTAGTTCCGTTATTAGATCACAACTCATGCGATCCATCATATCACCCTATTGGGATTTCATACAGAGTTGGACATCGTGCGACTAGCGAGTACACCTGCAAACAAAGATTTCTCGATATACCTATTAGGATGATCGAGTAGTCACCGTTAGTATCAAAAGAAAACTCGCTGTATCTCAGATCCAAAACTAATTACATTCATCGAGATACTTTTCTCGTCGAAAGTAATTCCCATAAATCGCTCGATAATGTATTCACTATTATGTTCAAATCCCTATATGGATGAACATAAAAGACCGATCGGTAAATACAACACAATGATGCAATGTCAATTGGTTTTCATTTTTTCAAACTCGAATCTATCAATCTCAACTCAGCTGCTTTCCTAGAACTGTCTCTTAGATCTCAATTTATCTTCTGGGCCATCGGTAAATAAATTAAAGTAACAAACACTGAATCAGAATCTCAAGAAACAGCCGAAAGTAATAAGGGTACTAGAGATTCCACCCAATGGATCTCGGGTCTCACACAGTGGGGTTTGGGGATAAATATCAAATTATTGTCTCAAGTAATATAGCTTCCACTATCTCTAATCGTCTTTTCACAAGTGGTATGAAACATGTACCACAGTGTTATTCCCATATTTCCCAAAAAAAAAAGAGCATACGTCAGATTTTTCTAACACTGTACAGGTATGAGATTCAGTTTACACATAAAACTTTACCCAGAGATCTCAGAAAGAGTACTTCAGGGACAATATCACAAATCACAAGTGATATATGAGATATCTAACCTGGCTACTTATAGACAACATGGATGTTGGTATTTCCATATCGGTCATGTCGCATACGATTTCATCCTGAACACGTATCAGGGCGAATTATGTTCTTGCAGGGCTACTCTCAAAGCCTCTTATAACTCGAAACCGTCTCATCTCCACTCACTCAGAGCTGGAGGTAGTCACTCGTGTGAGAGAGTCGATCTCGCCTGCCTGACATATTTATTATCACATCACAGAGCATATATATGATAATAAAAATAAGTGTATTAAATAAAATGTAATACAAGTGTGACTGAATAATGCATAATAATAATATATATAGAAAAATCAATAAGTATCAATATTGTCAATAATAGTACAAGATGAGAAATGTCAATAAATACTCAAACCCAATGATTCACTATGCCCTAAAAGGAGTCTCTAGTGATGAGTTTGGTGAAGAGATCAACCACCACACTGTGTGTAGAAATGTACTTGACAGTCACTTCACCCTTCTCGATAATGTCTCTCACGAAATGATATATGGTGTCAATGTGTTTGATTCTATTATGAAACTTAGAGTTTTGAGTGTAAGCGATAGCGGCCTGATTATCACAATAAATCATTATCGGCCTCCCACTATCTGTTACAATCCCTAAGTCATCCATTAGTCTCCGGAGTCAAACACTCTCTTAAACTGCAACTGAGTAAGTCACGAATTTAGCCTCCATCGCAGATAGAGTAACACAAGTTTGCTTCTTACTGTTCCAAAAAATGGCCCTGCCATTGAGTAAAAAAAAAAACCCAATGTCGATTTGCGTTTACCCAAATCGCCTCCCCAATTGCGTCTGAATAACCTACAAGGCACAAATCGCCTCCTCCGTAACACATGGAGAAGTTTGCAGTTCCCTTAAGATATCGAAAAATCTTTTTCACTGCTCTCCAGTGAACCCTTCCATGATTTGTCTAATATCTGCTCACCAGACCGACTGCATGACATATGTCCGGTCATGTACACAACATTGTGTATATTAGACTTCTTACTGCACTGGAGTAAGGTACTTTACTTATTTCCCTCATTTTTTCCTGAGTTTTAGGACACATTTCCATCACCTTTGGCGATCGGAGTATCTATGGGATTATAGTCACTCATTCCAAAGCGCTCGAGAATTTTCTTAATATAGGTCTCTTGTGAAAGAGCTAACATCTTTCTCGAGCGATCCCTCTGGATCTGAACTTCGAGAATGAACTCCGCTTCACCCATGTCTTTCATGTCGAAACTAAATGACAACCATACTTTAATGGTCATTAGATACTCAATGTTATTTTTAGCCAACATTATGTTATCCACATACAATGACAGGATCACAAAAGAGTTATCAGACCGTATCAGATAGACACAATGATCTTCCTCGACCATCGTAAAACCATAAGATATAACATCATCGTGAAATCTTAGGTACCACCACCTGGATGACTTCTTTAGGCCATATATCGACTTCCGAAATCGACAGACCTTATCCTCCTGACCTACTAGAACGAACCCATGGGTTGTTCCATGTAGATCTTCTCATCCAAACTCCTATTAAGAAAAGCAGTTTTAACATCCATATGGTATAACTCCAGATCTATACTAGCGACAATCGCCAAAAGTAAACGGATCGATATAAACTTGACTAATGGGGAGAAAATCTCCTCGTTGTCAATGCCCTTTGTCTGTGTGTAACCCTTGGCTACCAGACGGGTTTTATACCTCTCGATCGATCTGTCGGCCTTCTTTTTGATTTTGAGAATCCACTTGTTCCCAATGATCTTTCTATCCTCAGGTAAGTCAATTAGATCTCAGACCCCGTTGACTCTCATTGATTCCATTTTCTCCTTCATGGCCTGTAACCATTGGTCCTTCGTTGGACCCTCGAGATCTTCCCTGAATATTCTCGGCTATTCATCGTCCTCGGGAGTCACAATGAAAATCTCATCCTTAATCGGAAAATGACGACGAGATACATGTCCTCGATTACTTCTACGAGGAGGGAGAGCCGCTTCACCTTCAGATAGACCGCTCCCACCGGGACCAAGATCCATAACAGAGTCTCGAGTCCCATCGCTGGGCTCAACTGAGCCATTAGGCTCATCCATCTCATAGAATCTCGATCGATTTCTCATCTCTTAGGAAAATCATTCTCGAGGAATGTGACATCACGGGAGTTAATCTCAATAACAGTGCCGTCCGTATGTTCTCTTAGGAACACATGTCCCTTGGAGTGTTTAGAGTATTTTATAAAGATACACTTCTTTCCTCGCGGGCCTAATTTACCATACTAATGCGAGGAATCATGAACATACGTGGCACAACACCATGGCCTCAAATGGTTAAGGTCAGGATGCCTCTTTGTCCAAAGCTCGTATGAGGTGCTAACTACGGACTTCGTTGGAATACGGTTAAAGACATAGACAACAGTTAATAACGCATTCCCCTAATGGGAGATAAGTAAATTGGCCTGCGCCATCATCGACTTCACCATCTTCAATAGAGTTCTAGTCCTTCTTTCAGCTATTCCGTTCGGCTGAGGAGTAGCAGAAATAGTCAGTTGTCTAGTAATGTCTCTCTCGAAACAGAGCTCTTTGAACTACTCAAACAGATACACGTGCCCCTGATCGATTCTGAGAGTTTTCACCCTAAAGTCTAACTGATTCTCAACCTCGCTAATAAACCACATGAAATACTTTAGTGTCTCAGACTTGTACGAGATCAAATATACGTAACCGAAACGCATGTAGTTGTCTATAAATGTAATGAAATACGTGGTTTCGTTTCGGACTCTCACATTCATGGGTCCTCAAATGTCGTAATGGACCAACTGCAATGGAATCCTAACTCTCATTGTTTTCCTAAACGGTTTTCTCATAGTTTTGCCAGCTAGGCAAAACTCATACAAAGGCAACTCAACCTTGGTTAACGGGTCCAACAGGCCACTCGTAGCTAACCGACCCATTCTCTCTTGCCCTATGTGGCCAAGTCTACTATATCATACAATCACATCATTCACTACATTATCAGATGCAAATGCAATAGGAGAAGAAAGATAAATCTCATAAAATGAAATCAAATCCATTATATAAAGTCTATCATAGACTAAACAGGAACAAATTAAAGAACTGTCATAATAAATATAAACTCTAGAGTTTCCCAACAAAACAAAATATTTTAACTGATCTAGACATCGGATAGACAGGAAATTTCGCCTAATCTCGGGAGCATATAACACATCATGTAGATACATGACTTGGTTAATTTGCAGCAACAGCTTGCACGTACCAATCCCTCTCACTTTCACAAATGCTCCGTTCCCTACATATAGCCTCCTCACATGGGGACTCAAACGGCAGAACTCACGCATGTGCTTCTGTCGCGAGCTACATGGTCCGTGGCTTTTGAGTCTACAATTCACAAAGGAGAAGAGTTAACGAACATCACACTAGATGACACATAACTCAAATCATGTAAAGAAGAAGGACGTACTTTTTGCTCGCCACACTCGCGTGCGAAATGCCCATGCTTGCCACACACATAGTATTGGACCTTACTCTTATCGAGCTCATTCTTCTTGCTTTTCTGCCCTTTGTCGTCAGTCTTGGCAGATTGTTTCTTCTTGCCTTGACCCTTGACCTTCTTCTCATGCTTGCGCCACTTGCGCTTAGTATTTCGGGAGCCTTTACTTGACTTTGTAATAGAAGCATGACCTAAAACAGACCTGGTCACCTCCTGGCACTCCTCCTCGAGCTCATAATGCCTACTCACATCCATGAAAATATAGATACTCTTAGTGTGTGTGAGATAGGTCTTAACCACATCACAGGAGTTAGGCAAAGACTGGATCACACCCAGTACCTGAAGCTCATTAGACATAGGCTCCTCCATACTTTTCAGAGAGACAATCATACTCGACATATGCATCAAATGCTGATTCATAGTATGATAGGGCCTCTTCTTGTACGTGATGAACTTATAAGTCAACATCCTCAACTTAGGAGCTGACTTGGAGCCGTAATACACTTTCAGGGCAAGCCAGACCAACATCGCAGTAGGATATTGCTCAAACACGGGGATCAGCTCATCGTGCATGCTGCTAAGAAGGATCACCCTAGCTTGGCCATCCTTCTTTTTCCAAGCATGATAAGTTTCCTGATCCTGTCTAGCCTATGGCGTGTTACCCTCCCCGAGATCCGCCATCTCGTGCTTAACAACCTCCCCAAGCTTTTGTTTCTCGAAGATAAACTGAACCTTCTGGTGTCATATCTAATAGTTATCACCGTTTAGCTTCTCACTTCACGAGATTTAAAACGATAGTTTTTGTTGCAGCCATGTCTCTGTCACACAGAAAAGAGAGGCGCTGGTGACAATTGATGCTTAATATCACAATTTTGTATACCCCACGAATTATCAAGACCCACATAACTCGAGTACAGACCCCAAGACGAGCATATGAGTCAATGGACATCATACACCACAATCTAGGATTGCATCTCACCATTCGAACTAGGATTCATTACACAAAAACCCATAATTAGTCACATTTATAATATAAAACCCTCAAAAATTGAAAAAATTCTATTTCTGAGCAAGACGTGCCCCCGGGAGGGTTCACGCGCCGCTAGACGCCAGTTGCACGTCCCCACATGCCTGCACACACCAGGGACAGCCTGTGGCTCACTCTGCGCGTCAGCACACGCGCCAGACGTGCGGGTTACTAGCCAGACGCGCAGGCGCGCTGGTTACGCTCTTACATGTGCGGACCTGCACCAGGTTGGGTTCTATGTCCTGGGCGAGGGTCGGACCCGCTTCGCGGGTCGGTCTTGATCTGGGTCGGAGTCGACCCGAACCGACCATGGGGGCTCACTCGCCTCAGCGCGCATGAGCTCCACGCACCCGCCGCGTGACGTGCACGCGCCTGGGAGTTGGGGCGGTTCTTCGTCACCCGATGGTTTCTGCAATCGGGTCTTTAGACCCGGATGCTAGAAAACCACTTTTTTGGCCCAGGTTTCACTGAATTTTTTTAGGAATCTCTAATTTCATTTATTCCAACCATCATTGACTCGATTTTTAGAATAATCGCTCCCAAATCTCGACATATTTTGAAACTCTACTTTCCGGTTTTAATAATACACAATATATATAGCAAAACGTAGATCATGATCTCAGAAAAATATATCTACCATTTTCATACTTTGATTTGTCTTAAATCTCGACAAATCTGGAGTTGAATAGTTTGGTCACTATTCACGGTTGAAAATTTCAACCGGAATTTTCATGACCTAAACGTGCTAAGAAAATTATGAAAAAATTATTTTTGTAATCTACGTGACTTGGATAATATGTGATATAATCGGATTCACGAAACTCATCCGTGATCCAAATCTCAAATTTAATACCTTATAACTTTTTATCCAAAATTAATTCTGAAAATTTATTTTAAAATAAATCTAACAAGGCTCTAATACCAATGTTAGATTACGGTGACTCTATCATGCAGTGGAAGCACATAATAAATTTTCAGAATCGTAAAATACTAAAGTTCGCAGTATATCACAATTGGTGATGTAGAAGATTTTGGAAATCGCAAACCCTTTTCTCAAACAATTTGCAATCGAGATGATAGCCACGAAGATCGAATTATCACCACAGTATCACAACGTCATAACTCTCAACCCGATGATTTTTGTGACGATCGGAAAACCATCACAATGATCTCAAAAATCCCTATTGCACTTCTCAACAATGGTGATTAGATTCTCTCTCAATAATAATGATAATAATACTAATCTCTCAATCCTCTAATTGAGTGAATATAGAATTACAACTCACGTAGGAGTTACAATTGAGAGAAAATAGGGGAGTGGGGATAATGGGTAATTACCCGTTATCCCTTATTCAAATTTAAAATAAATATTTACCTAGGGTAAAATACCCCTACATGGGCATATTTACCTACACCATCCTTACAAAGTAACTTCCAAGAACAAGACCGAATGATTTCAGAAGATTTACACTGGAGTCATAGAAGCTTCAAGTGACCATTTCTTTCATGAAGATCTTTTATTTTATTTTTCGAAATAACAAAGAAACACTCGAAACTCTCATTCAATCTAGTTTGGCTTTTAAAAGCACACTCTTAGCCTTCAGTCATGGCTAGGTTTAGGCGCAAGGAGGCGTAGAAAGCACGCTTGCCTGTGGAACACAGGAAGCCAACAACAACATCATAGAGAAATAACAATTATCCTTTGATTTCTCTTGATAAATATGGCCTTGAGAACTTGCAACTACATCAGTTGTATATCATACACATCATGTATACCATTATCATCAACATCACGGCAACCCACCCTAAGCCAAACCAAAATGAATGGATCATCCTTACCCATAACTTGTGCTAAATAGAAACTATCTGATTGCAAGACATTCATAATCATCTCAAATATTTATAGGCATAACTGTCTACAGAAGTTGGGAGGGGTCCTCATTACCTCAACAAAGCCTTGTCTCAAACTTCCAAGATATCCCCATACTGAAGAGCTCCAGGCACAGCAACTTCGCCCCATATGGCACATTTACCTTGATGATGTCCTTAGCTGGCTCGCAAAACCAGTAGTAAGGACCATGATCTTCTTACCACCAGGAACAGCTTGTTGGATTATTGGTAGGTATCAAACCAACAAAAATAAAAATATCTAAGATGAATCTATGGCAAGTAGGGTCAAATCCATAGGGAAGAAAAGGATTTAATTCTCTTAAGAAAATAAAAAAATAAAAAAGATCAGGGGTTTTGAATTAACTAAATAATCTAACAAAATTGAAATAAACAAGAATTAAAATCGAAATAACAAGTGACAAAAAAAAGTGAGGCAAAATTAAAGGAATAAAAGTCAAGATAAATTAACTTAGTTGAAGGGTTTATTTCTACTTTGATTCAATTAATTGATTCTCAATTTAAGAATAATTCAACAACACATAAATAAATTGGTTATAGTCGCCAACAAATGCTCAATGACCAATCTCTCCTTATTTCATCGATAATCAAGAAAAATTCGTTAATTATTTCCCTAATAGAGAGTCTACCCTAGAAAAACTCTTAGAATTAAAAGTTTCAACAACATTAAGATTTAGAAAGATTCAATTCTAATTAACAAACATACGACGAGTTCATTTAAATTAGATTATTCAATTTCATATTATGAATGTCATTCATCACTTTATTAAAACTAACAAACAATTACAAATTTATCATTTTAATTAATTGTAAATTATTCTAAATCTATTAAATATTGATCATCTATTCAATAAACCCTAAAAAATCATGATCTATGAAATATAGGAATTAAATAAATACCTATGATTATTGAATGAATAAACATATTTAAATCTCACAATGTCATGAATCAAAGTTTCAACTAACTTTTAACTAGATAATAAATTAAAATAAAAGTATAATTGAAAAGAACTCACAAATCAGAATTTTTATTACTAGAAAATATGTTGGAACAATAAAACAAAGCAGTCGTTCCTTCCCTCAATGAACAGCATCCGCTGGCAGGAAGAATAAGATCTAAGAATGACCTAAAAGTCTCTTAAATAAAAGTTGTCTCTTCCCTTACGTGACTTAGCAAAAGCAATAACCAATGGCTTCCTAAAACAGCCAAAAAATTCCCTAAAGTCAACCCAAACTCCTAAAAATAAGAATTCCATCTTTTTACCTTTTTTGACTTAAGGTAAAAGTATTATAACCATAATTATCAAAAAACCTACAACTCAAAGGTTAAATAAAAATTACTAAAATATAAAAAATTCCTAAATTCTCAAAATCCAATTAAAACAAGAGATTTTTCAGCATTCACGTTCTCAATTTTCGTCTGACTCTTTTGAAATTGGCATGTCAACGTGCTAACGATTGAATAGTGTTGTCCAAATTCCTTCTTTGCATACATTGTCTCCGATTTTGCTCAATTTCTCCATTTTCCTTCATGAATGTCCTCCAACAAATCTAATATATCAAATACCTAAAATTAATGCAATAGTTAATAAAAATAATATAAAACAAAATACAAATATTATACTAAATTTATTCCTATCAAATTCTCCCACACCTAGATGATACTTGTCCTCAAGCATCCCTATAAAAGTAAAACAAAACTATCATATCTATTTTTCTCCTTCCAAACTCCAAAGTTAATAAATACCATAAAAATCCAACCAAAAATACAATTAAAATAACAAATATTGCATAACATTTTGTACCCAAAACAACAATCATACATCCCAACAATTGCTTATGAAATCACAACAGTAAGATCCAACATCCTCTCCAAGGGTTTACTCAAATGCACTCAAAAATGGGTGAAGAGTATATCAATAACATTCAAATCAACACATTGGAATTGACGTTACTATATGTTTGCAAATATATCAAATATTCATCACTTGATAATTTGAATTTCTTGCATCAATTTAAATGTCTTTCATTTGGTTATAATGAGGTTAAAGTTAGGGGTAGGATAAAAGGTATATTTAAGGGTTAAAATGTACCAAAGAAAATATACAACTAATCACATAATTTTTCTGTAGTAACACATTTGCCCCGCATAAATAGCACACCAAAATACATGATCTCACTACCCATATGTGCTTAACATAACCAACTGTCAAAAACATATAAAAATGACATACTTTTTCCTCACAATCCATGACTGAAATGAAATTTTCAGATATGCAATATTTTTTCTTTTATTTTTTTACTCTTTTTCTTTTATTTTTCCTTTCTTCTTTTATTTTTTATTTTTTTTTTGCTACTGCTTCTTTTTTTTATTTGTTCTTTCTTTTTTTTTTAAAAAAACACCACAACACAAAAGATGAACAAAATCAAACTTTTTCCTTCCTTTTTGGGTCATCAACTCCTTTCTTCTTTCATATATAGCAAATATCAACATCAAAACTCTAATTAATATATTTCTTATGAGACAATCATATAACTAATATCATACAATTAATTACATATATTTTTGGTACAAAAGTTGAAACGCAAGCAAAAAATAAGGGTTTTTGTGTTGTAATGAGGGGGTCATGAAGAAAGAAAATGTTTTAGACTCAACTTAATTTACAAAGGGGAATAAAAATCAAGGTAGGGATTTTTATGTAAGCCAAAGGAGGTAAAACTTAGGTGCCTTTATCAATTCAATGCATAAAACCCTAGATGTGATCTCGAAATATATAACAGAGCAAATTCTAGAATGAACAATCCAAGTGCAATAATCACTTAACAAAAAAGAAAATTCCGAGCATAACGAATGAATTTGTTAGCTTTAGACTCAAAACCTCACTTTTAAATGGGGTTTATGTCAAATCTTGTATGCTTATCATTCAAAGAAAACTATTAAAGACATAAATAGTTATTACAAACACAAAAATCCATTGACACACGCTATTCTTTATATGTTTTCAGTCAACCAAACAGTACACATTAATTAAGAGAGTTCGAAAGATTTTTTTATTTTTTTTAATATAGAAAAGTAAACTCTAAATCAAATACTAACTCAAGCAAATAAGCAAAATCAAACAATCTTAACATCAAGAAAGAACTAAAATATCTAGAAAACTACTAAACACTCTTCCCACACCTAAATCATACATCGTCCTCAATGTAAGCTAAATGAGAAAAAAAAATAACATTCATCTCAAATAAAAACAAAAATAAAAAAAAAAAGTGAAAACATGAATTCCCTAAGGTAGATCGGTGAATGGAGGGTCGAATTTAACAAATTTTGAAAAAAAAATTTTGGTGGTAACAATGGACCCATTCTTAAGACGTGGGTACGCCCCTAACTCATACGCATTTCTGGTCACTTAAAAACATTAACAAAATTGGGTAGCAATGAAAGTTTGCTAAGGCGTGGGCACACCTTAATAGCAAAAACTTCTGGTCATAAAATGTTTCAGCATTTATTCACCTAAAAAAAATCAAAATTCAACATAAATCAAACCAAATAAATATGAAATAAAAATAATAAAAGAAAATATTAGGCTACCTCCCAACAAACACCTTTGTTTAATATCTTTGACCCGACATTGTCTCTTTGTCTTAACCCGGCTCATACCTCGGTTCGATCCATCTCGACTTCAACTTTTTGGGCATAAATTTCATTCTCGAACAGAAGTGAGAGACTTTTTGGTTGACCATAGATTGCTTTTGACACATGGGTTTATGATGGAGAAATTTGTCTAACTGTGCATTCTCACCTATCAAACTCTTTTGTAACACAAAATCAAATTTATCATGTACAAAATCATCTTCAAAATTATCTTACAAAATAGAGTCAATCATATCAATATAAAAAATAGATTTAGAATTATTTGGATACTTCATGATGTCAAAAATATTGAAAGTAACAAGTTCACCGTCAAATTCAAAAGATAAAGTACCCAAATTTATATCAATTTTCGTCTTAACTGTTTTTATAAATGGTCTACCTAACAAGATAAGAGAAGGGTTAGGAGAGCATGTATCATCCATATCAATCAAATAAAAACCGACAAGAAAAATAAGATTACCCACTTTCACTAAAACGTCTTCAATCACACTTTTAGGATATGAATATGACCTATCAGTTAACTGAATTATTACATTCATCTCTTTCAAAGGTTCTAGATTCAAATCCTTGTAAGCCAACAAAGACATAATATTTATCGCTGCTCCTAAATTAAGCATAGCCTTTTCTAACAATTTATTGCCAATTATACAAGGCACAGTGAACATACCGGGATCTTTACATTTCAGTGGCAACTTTCTTTTGATGATTGTTGAAATATTCTCACTAACTACAACTCTATCATCATTTTTCAACCGCAATTTCCTAATGCACAATTCCTTAAGAATCTTGACATATCTTGGCACTCGTCTTATTGCTTCCAAGAGTGGGATATTGATCTCTATTTTTTGGAGAGTTTTTAAGACATCTTTCTTTGATTATGCCAACCTACCAGGAAATGGTGGTGGAATCACTATTTTAGGTTTTGTATTAAATTCACTACTTACCTTCTTAGTTGAAGCATCCAAAATTGTTGACTTTTCTTCATTTTTGGTTATCTTTTTTCCTTCAACTTGTGATGTAGTATCTCGTACCTCATTTCCACTTCTAAGGATCATAGCACTAACATTCTCCTTCGGATTGATCTCAACTTGAAAGGGTAGTTTGCCTTAATTTTTCTCCATTTGACTCATAAATGCCACCAATTGGGAAACTTAGTTCTCCAAATTTTGGATGCTGACTCTCATCTCTTGTTTAAATCGTTGGCTTTCTTGTTGCATCAACTGAGTGCTGTTAGTCAAATTTTTAACAATCTTTTTTAGAGACGTACCTTGATTCTGAGAGGGTTGTTGAGGCTGAAATTGAAGTCGGTTCTGAGATTGTTGCGGTTGGAATGGTGGTCTTCCAAAGGATTGTTACGAAAATCCTTGTGGTCTAGCCCCATAGCTACGGTTCGAATGATCTCTCCAACCTTGGTTGTAAGTGTTAGAGTACGGATAATATTTTTTTTAGGTTGTCCTGAAAATCCCCCTACTATATTCAAATGTTTGTTGGGTTCCTCTTGAAGCGTAGAACACATGTCGGTTGGGTGACTTACATTCAAACAAATTCCGCATGCCTTCACTTGTTGTACCTGTTATAAAGCCAACTTTTCCACAATAGAGGTTAGGGAATCAATCTTATGTTCAAGGGATGAAATGTTTACCTCATTGACCCTTTTGGAGTATCTTGTCTCTCCCAAATCGTTGTGCATTTGCTGTCATGTTGGAAATCAAATTTCGTGCATCCTTGAGTGTTTTGTTCATCAACGCACCACCACTTGCTGCATCGATCATATTCATTTCCGATGACAAGAGACCTTCGTAAAAATATTGGATAAGCAATTGTTCAGGAATTTGGTGTTGCGGAAAACTTGCACAAAGTTGTTTAAATCTTTCCCAATATTAGTAAAGAGTCTTTCCACTGAATTGTCTCACACCACAAATTTCCTTCCGAATATTTACTGCACGAAAAATTGGGAAAATTTTCTCTAAAAACATTTTTTTTTTCAAATCATTCCAATCAGCAATAGACTTAGAAAGTAAATAAAATAACCAATTTTTAGCCTTCTCAACTAAAGAAAATGAAAAAACCTTCAGTTTCATTTACTCCTTGGATACACCTTGTGGTCTCATGGTGGAACACACAATATGAAACTCTTTAACTTTTTTGTTGGGATCTTATCCTGCAAGTCTATGAAATTTAGGGAGTAAGTAAATAAGTCCAGATTTCAATTCAAATGGAGTTTCAACTTCAGAAAAATTAATACAAAGAGATTGTTGTTTAACATCCAGTACTGTTAACTCCCTTAAAGTCCTCTGTGCGTCCATGGTTTTGTCCTTGATATGTTACTCCTTGCTATCAATTGTTTGATCCTGCAAGTTCTTGTCTAAGGTTAGATCAAGAAATGAAGATATAAGCTGTTTTGTTTGTTTGGTTTCATTTGTAATTTGCTGAGCTGTTTTCTCAATTTTCAGGTTAAACACTAGTTCACCTGTACGAGAAGAATGAAGTATAAACAAAAAATAAGGAGAAAAAAATTAAAAGAAATAAATCTCTTGGTACCTTTCTCCCTGACAACGATTCCAAAATTTGGTAGGTGTTAAACTGAAAAAAATAAAAATACCTACTTCACAAAAGACGAGTGTAAGGCGAACAGAGTCGAATCTACTGGGAAGAAGGGGATTTATCTCTCTTAAAAAAATAAAAAAATAAAAAAAAAAATCGAAAGTTTTGAGTTAACTAAATAACATAACAAAATTGAAATAAATAAGAATTAAAATAAAATTAATAAGTGGCAAAATAAAGTGAGACAAAATTAAATGAATAAAAGTCAAGATAAATTAATCTAATTGAAGGGTTCGTTTCTATTTTGATTCAATCGATTGATTCTCGATTCAAAAATAATTTAACAATAGTAAATAAATTAGTTACAGTCGTTAACAAACATCCAACGACCAATTTCTTCTTATTTCGTCGATAATCAAGATAAGTTCATTAATTATTTCCCTAATCGAAAGTTATCTTAGAATGGAAAGTTTCAACAACATTAAAATTTAGAGAGATCAAATTCTAATTAACAAACGCACGATGGATTCATTTAAATCAGATTATTCAATTCCATGACATGAATGTGATTCACCATTATATTAAAACTAACAAACAATTACGAATTTACTGTTAGTTGTAGATTATTTTAGATCTATTAAATATTGACTATCTATTCAATAAATATTAGAAAATCATGATCTATGAAATACATGAATTAAATATCTATGATTATTGAATGAATAAATATATTTAGATTTCACAATATCATGAATCAAAATTTCAACTAATTTTCAATTAGAAAATAAATTAAAATAAAAATATAATTGAAAAAACTCACAAATCAAAATTTTTATTACTAAAAATATGTTGAAACAATGAAACAAAACAATCGTTCCTTTTCTCAAAGAACAGTAGCCGCCAACAAGAAGAATAATACCTAAGAATGACCTAAAAATCTCCTAAATAAAAGTTGCATCTTCCCTTACGTGATCTAGCAAAAACAACAACCAATGGTTGCCTAAAACAATTCAAAAATTTTCTAAAATCAACTCAAACTCTTTAAAATAAGGAATTCCCTTTTTTTACCTTTTTTTATTTAAGATAAAAGTATTGTAACTTTAATTATCAAAATAACAAAAAATAAAAATTCTTAAATATTTTTCTACAACGTAAGGCTAAATAAAAATTATAAAAATATTAAAAATTCCTAAATTTCCAAAATCCAATTAAAACAAGAAAATTTTCAACATTCACGTTCCCAATTTTCGTTCGACTCCTTTGAAATTGACGTGTCCATGTGCTAATAATTTAGTAGTGTTGTCGAAATTCCTTCTTTGCATGTATCGTCACCGATTTTGCTCAATTTCTCTACTTTTCTTCATGAATGTCCTCCCAACAAATCTAATATATCAAATATCTAAAATTAGTATAATATTTACTTAAAAATAATATAAAACAAAACATAAATATCATACTAAATTTATCTCTATCAATTACGTTTGCGATATTGTTGCACAGCTGACAGTTGTGCATTTGAGACAAATCACTGAATGTAAAGAGGCGTTCATGTTAGTTGGCAGCTGCACCATGGGCAATGAGGCAATCCCGCTCCATCTCACCAAGCTTGATTCCTCCAAATTTCTTCCGATTTTGCACTGGTTGCCAAGTGAGTGGATGGAATGGTCCAGTGTTGCAAAATTTCACCTTATCTTCTGCCATATGATTCAGCCGCTGATAGAATGTTGGACCCATAAAAATGAGTGAGCGTACTATGTCACCAGTTCTACCATTGTAAACTCTCTCTCACTGCCCCATCTTGAATAACCAGCCCAGTCAGACATTTAAAAAGAACGGATAGTTTAGGCTAAAAGTTGAGCTCAATGGCATGATGGCTGCTTGCCAACAGCTCCTTTAATTTGAGTAATGCTTTACCTATGAAGCTGCAAGGTAAAAGCATCAACAGAGAGTGTAGAGAAGGGAGTTGCATACTTTAGGGAACCACCGCATGCAATTCCCTTTCCCAAAGCAGCCTCTAAGGTTGGCCTGGGGTCAGTCTCAAGGGGAAAGCATGCGTATTTATCACAATATCAGGGACTATACTCTGTATTGTGAAGGGAAAATTTTCCTGTGATTTGAGGAACCCCAACTCACCCTTCTGGCCATGCATGCTGGAGAACTTATCCCCAAGGCATGGAGAACGAGCCTGCAACCAGAAAATCATGTTTGACAAATGAAGTTTGCAACTCCAGTAGAGATGTCTAACCATTTTAATCAATTCAACATCCAGTAAACAGAACATTTAATCCTAAAAATTAACAAATAGTTGACTAGATTTAAGTTATTAGCATTCCACTTTGGGCTCATATTTGCTCCATCAGACAGTATCCGTTCTCTCCTCAGTTAATCTAACACGACTAAAAGAGGATTCCCCAGTACATACACAATAAGGTAACAGCAAAAGCAAGACAAGTTACCTGTCTGAGTGATACCACAGCAAAGTTTTTCCCCTCATCATTTGCAGATAAAACAACCTTTTGAACTGAATCTCTTTTAGTGTGTTTCAACTTTATACTGTGATCAGCCCCACATTCAGCACACCTTACAATCAGTATGTCCCCACTCTGCAAGTTAGCTCCAACATATGGGAAACCATCATCATCCAGGCAGTCAACCCGTCCTATTTTAGACCGTATCTTCCCAAAATTTACCATTTCATTGGGTTTCCTTCTCTTCTCCAGCAAACCTTTGTTGTCTACATCAGCCTTACAGCTCCTAATGTGCTCTGTTCGAAACATGCCACGCTCTAAAGAAGGACGATTCATGACCAAGGAATACTCCTGATTGAACCCAAATGCTCATTGACAGCCACAATAGCATTTTGCCCATTGAAGTATTCTGGTTTGGGCAAAATTCCATTATGACCTACAGGGAATCCTGCTTTTCCAAGACAATCGGCAAGGGAGAGAGAGAGAGAGAGTAGCCACTCTGATGTTGGGGTTTGTTGTGGAAGAACCAATAGCCTGCTGTAAGTGCTTATCTGACTAGTAAGTACCCCCCTCGCATGGTCATGCTTTGCATAAGGGATAATTACACAGCTTAAACCCAATAAAAACAACACGTCCAGTTCACAGTGAGTGTATTTTGCATGGCTATTCTCCCCTCCCTTCAAGAGGTACCCCATGCAGTACAACAGTCCTCTTCTTCTTCAACACCAATAAGCTCCACTATTCCCTTTAAAAGATTTTGGAATGTGAAGTCCCCCCCACTTTGAATGACTTAACTTTCCCTAAGTTCTCCACAACCAGAAGAGGACGGAGGATCCTCCCAGCATTGGAAAATAAACGTACTTCACCTTGCTGTTCATCTCTTTTAGTCTCCAACTGCAATTAACAAAATACAAAAATGATTGTCATCAAAAAGTTCTACAATGAATATTAATTCATCAACTGCCAGAAGAAAAGGACAACTTAGGTGAAAACAGGACCAAACAGAGGATGAAGATAATATCACAAGGAACGACACACATAAATGATCAAATAACAATACAAGTTCACAAAAAAAGGAGCAAGGTTTATATGTACAACTTTTATACTAAGGAAGAAAATCTCATCAGTTTCTAAGAGGCTGTTTGGATAAGTTTATAAGCTCTTCAAAACATCTATAATATGTTTGAGAGTTTTCAAGCTCTATAAGAAACATTAACAACCCATGCCCCCAAAGCTACATTTTGAATTCAACTTTGCATCTAACCTGGGTTGAAGATACTTCGATCTCAGCCGCACAATTGTTGTATACAAGATAGTCATGCTTCTCAGGAAGAGCTGAAAACAAGTTCATGACAGGTTAAATAGATTTCTCAAAACTCAAAAAGTATGCCAAGATAAAATAATGAAAAACATATGAGATTACGTGTTTGCTTTGGTGCTTTCCTAATGCAAATCCCATGAACAACTGGACTTCCATGGACTCCTTCAAATCTTATCACAGTTTCCCTTTCCTCCTTAGGATTGACTCTCAAATCAACAACTTGCAATGGCTTGTTGGCTCTAACGATGAAGAATATATCGAATTCAGCAAGAACCAGCCAACTTCATAGATTAACATGGCTAAAAAGTATCTAACCATTAATCCCTAAGTTACCTATCAAATTATAACTGCAAATGTTTATAGTTCAACTGCCTTGCCCTACAATCCTGCATGAAAACGTTGAACACCCTCATTCCTTTAGGCCCATCTGTGTTTATAATCTTTGCAAAATGAAGATCAACAAGTGGGAGACTAAGTAATCGATAGGAAAAATTTCCCAACTATGTAGACTAGTAAAGTACCGGATAATCACCACCCTCAGAAATATACTCCTCTGTTTTTAAATCACTCCCACCTTCGAAAAACATATCACCATGAAAATTCATACTCGAGTCCCTTCAGCCATAACCTCACCTCCAGCATTCACAAACATCACAATTTCCTCTATGGTTCAAGAAAAATGAAATACATAGTCAAAATTCTTGAATTGGATTATTGAGATTAGAATGAAACCAGATTTCAACTCTAAAACCCCAATTTTCTAGAACAGTCCACGCAACAAGACAAGTAAAACCAAAGACAGAAGATGGTTCAATCTTTTTGCAGAAATCATTCAAAGATAAGCTAGATCTAAGATAAAACTGAAGAAATTGAACAAAAAAAATGATAAAAATATCTTTAAGAAACCCTATTTTTCAAACCTGTGCAATTAGATTTGACGAACCCAGATGAAATAAGACTTTGACCCAAATTGAAGCACAGAATCAACCAAAGATAACCCCATTTAATACTGTGAAAAGGTTTTTTTTATAAATCTTGTGACAATTTTACAAAATCTGAGAAATGTAATATTTTTTTTAAATCGATTTTGAAATCAATTTTTATAAAATCAATTTCAAATCACCCGAATCAGAATGCCAAAATTCAATAAAAATAAAATAAAATAAAATCCATTTAAAAAAAATCAAATTCAAAGTCGTCCCCCCTCTCCCTCTTTTCCGCCTCGTCCTCCACCACTCTCTCCTTTCGCTCTCTCTCCTCATTTAATTCTTTTTCTCTCTCCCCTTATTAACTCCGTCTCTTTCTCCCCTTGTTAAAACACACTCTCTCTCTCTCTCTCTCTCTTTATTTTTTTATTAATTTACTTAAATTTAAAAATCAAAATTATATTTAATTTATATTAATTTTATAAAATCATTTAATTTATACAAATAAAATAATTTTTTTAAAATTTATATAAAATCAATAAAATAACAGCTCTTTAAATCATATTAAATAATATAAAATTAAATAATTATTTGAAATATAAAAAGTATATTGATAACGATAAATTAACACATTAAATAAAAATTTATAAATCAATAAAAAATAAAATATTTTTATAAAATCAATAAATTAAAATAAATTATATTATAAACAATAAATTTTAAATTATATCATTTTTTATAATAAAGAAGTATATAAAAAATAAGATCAAACAATATTAAAATGAATATAAAATATTAAAATGAGATCAAAATCTTTTGATTTCATATTCTTTTTTAATATTTTTTTAATCACTTCGAAAAGTTTATTAAAAATTTTATATTTTTTTAATATTTTTTGATCTCATTTTTATATATTTTATTATAAAAAAGGATATAACTAAAAATTTATTTTTTATGACATAATTTATTTTAATTTATTGATTTTATAAAAATATTTTAATTTTTTATTGATTTTCTAAATTTTTATTTAATTTGTTATTTTATTACATCAAAATTACATTATAGATATACCTTTTTATATTTCAAATATATTATTTATTTTATATACGTTATTTAATTTTCACTATTTACTATGATATAAGAATTTGTCATTTTATTGATTTTACACAAATTTTTGAAAAAATATTAAAAATATTAAAAAAGAATATAAAAATATTCTTTTTTCAATATTAAAAATATTAAAATGAGATCAAAATATTTTGATTTTATATTTTTTTTTAATATTTTTTAATGACTTTTAAAAATTTTTTAAAAATTTTATATTATGAATATTTTTATATTTTAAAAAACATTTTTAATATTTTTATATTATAGATATATTTTTATATTATAGATACTTTTTAATGACATCTTTTAATATTTTTAATATTAAAAAACCATTTTTAATGATATTTTAATATTTTTTAATATTATAGATGTTTTAATATTGAAAATTTTATATTATAAAAAAGTTAAGAGGGAGAGATAGATAGAGTTTTAACAAAGATGAAGAGAGAGGGAGAGAGAGAGAGAGTTGGTGGTTGAAGAGGAGAAGAGGGGTGAGGGAGAGGGGGAGAGAGAAAGGGAGAGGAGAGAGTGGTGGGAAGAGAGGGAGAGGAGGAGAGAAATTGATTTCATTGATATTTGAAATTGATTTTTTAAAAATCGATTTTAAATTTTTTATTGAATTTGAACAGATTAGTTCGGATAGTTTGAATGTCGATTTCATGAAAAATGATTTTAAAGTTGATTTCATTAATTTGAAAAAAAAAATTCAAATTTCTTGAATTTTATAAAATTTTCACAATATTTACATAAATAATGAAAAGCATACCTCGTGAATGATGCACTAGGAAGTTTTATAACTGTCCTTAAAGTTTGATCAGTCCATCCAATTTCCTTCCATGTCACATGAAAACTGTGAATAAACTTTTTGCCTCTAATATACACTTTGATGGAAGAAATCTTTGTACATCATGAAAATTAGGTCATTTATATTCTGTCCCATGCTAGCAATTGCATCAATTATAATATCATAAACTAAGTGTATTGAATGTAATGCAAATATGAAAGATCCATCCAGCTATAGCCAAATTTCCATTTTCCTTAACTTCTCTACTTTGTCACATACTTCTAACACTTGGTATTGACACCATGAGGTCGACTTGTTAAATAGTATTTTAAATGATTGATGCCTCCACCTCTAAAAACTTTTTCACAATGCCTGTAGATTTGAGCAATCTTTTTTTTTTTTTTGTGCTTTACCTCCAACAAATGAGATTGGCCTAATTGCTCCCCGGTCTAATGTGGGATAGGAGGAAAATGAACATATATATATATGTAGTCTTGTTTTTGTATTTTTGTAAATAGTCTCAAACTCTTAATCTCGAGATCATCAAAGGAATAACTCTACCATTGTATTAAGACTCACCCTATAAAAAGCTTATACTATTAAGGTTGAAAAAAATCCGAATAACATTCGTTTAAGTTCTTATTTTTGAGAGGGGTATCTATAATTATTAGCTTATTTCAAATTATGTAAGCATGTAATTTAGACAAAATGGTCAAATTAGATCGGCATAAATTATTAAACAACCATCAATCCTACTAAAAGAAAGAACCAAAATCTGCAAGTATTGAAAAGATAAACCAAATACAACCAAACTACTAAAGAATGCAACTAGAATATTGAAAAAAATCAAGTTAAAGTTAAATAGAAAAATCAGTAAGTTTCAATTTCAAACTTCATATCTTTCGGTAGAACAATCTCTACCTTCACCTTTGCTCTGCATCTCAACAAGTCAACGTCTCAACTCTTAACCCTCAAGCCTATATTTCTTACTTTGTTGATATTTAGGATAGATTTAAGGATTTAGGTCTTCTTTGTCTCTCCAAAAATTTGAATTTGAGATTTTCAGATTGAAAAGGGGAGTTGTGACTGTTAGAATGTCTCCTTACGACAAAAACACATAATTTTTAGGACATATAAGAAGTATGTAGAAAAAAAAAAGTGAATACTTTCGGTATCTCCTATGTGCAACCAACTTGGGTTCCACAAGATATGCATTTGCACATACATTATTAGCACAAACATTAGGATATAAGTAATTCCTTAATCATGTGAATATGAGATAATATATTGTCTTTTAATAAAGGACTATGTGCGCCATTACAATTGAAATGACAATTTACTGACATGAACAGATCAATATGCTATTGTCATTATCGTGTCAAGTTTGACACGTGTCCACGTGTCTCATAGTACGAGTTTCCATATTTTTAGGATATTTTTTGTATGCTTAAAAGGCTGTGATTTTTTATATCTCTGGTGATTTGCATTTTCTTTAAGTTAAGTAAAAAAACTTGTATTATTAATGTGTATATATAAATCTAATCATTTGATATAAATGAATTATATATGTGATTGGATTGATGGTATATATAGAATGTATAAATCATAAATATATCAATCAATATAAAAATTCATAGGTGATCGATGAAATTGAACATTTTATCGTCATAACTTGAGAGTCTCCTATTAATGGAGAATGATTTGTCTTGATTACCAAACCAAGTGTGGGCTCAATAGAAGGTAGTGTATGTGGTTAGAACTGAATGAAACATATAGAGTAATTTTTTCAAATGTACTTTTTTATACTCTATAAATATATGTAGTTCACAAGCCCTTAATCTTAAAAATATATGGATGAATTTGTGAAATCAAGACTCTATATTTGATGTACTACAAGTAACACTTTGATGTACTTTTTGTTCTTGAATATCCTCCTTTTAGATGAAAAATTCGATAAAATTAAATAATTGACATAATAAATATATCTAATTTATTTGATCTCAATTATGGGTGTTATGCATAAAGATAACAATTAGAAATATATAAGTTAAGAATGAAGTAATAGATTATTATTTATTAACTTCTACAAATAATACAATATTCATTTTGGAGTGTCATTTTAATTATCTATTGAAATGAAATAGAGTTAAAATCCCAAAGTTTTTGCAAGAAGGGAAGAATTGCTAAAGTTTCTTGAAGATAATGATGAATATTTTAAATATTAGGCTCAAAAGCAAAGAACAAATATTTATCTGATAAGGAATCAAAATGTTTTTTGGATTCAGTTTATGCATTTGATCAAAGATAGTCACGACCCATATGACTTTTGACAGGACAATGGTGAAGGCTCAAAGACAGTAGCATAAAATGATACAAAATAGTACAGCCCCAACAAAAAAGCAATTCAAGAAAAGGATAAAAAGTGTTTTCAACAATTTAAACAAGTCGGATAGTATTTTCCTAAGCATGGCCTATACAATGGATATGGACAAGTATATAGAAAATTGTGACCTAAATACAAAAGCATCATAGTTGAGGATTGCAACAAAAATAAAATTACAAATCACAAAAATGATAAAAAAAAATTAAAACAAAAAATCTTTTCATGGCTCAATTGGGGAATCTACAATAATTCCTATACAATAAAGGACAAAGTTGAAGATTGGGGATATCCGAATTATTATCCTTATCTAATCATACCAAACTAAGACTACATCTCACTGGACACATGACAGATTCAAGAAGGAAAGTTCTATGCCTATTAATTTGCAGGATTGACTATTTACCAGTATTGAAAATTCATCCAATGACTCAAATATTGAAGAACCAATCAACTTGACAAGACATCAAATTTATCCCTAAGAATAATTATGATAACAAACAAAAAGTTAGTTAAGACAAAAGTTGGACACCCAGTACAAAAAACAAATTATTATACTTTTACAAAAGCATCACAATAATTCACAAGTGGCAGACAAAACATGATGGAAGCAAAAGTTGAAGACAATTCATTAATAATACAGACATCTCATCACAATAATGCAAGGCATCTCATCCAGATCTCACAAAATTATTGAAAAAAGTTTAATTTTCTTTCTATATAAATGTTTGTAAACCTTAGTTAAAGGTATCAAGTGTTCTAGTAAACATTGAGTGTTTTAGCTTTTGTACCCCCTCTCTCCTTGTAAGAAAACTCTCTTATAAAAACCATTCTAAGTGTGCAATAAAGTTTAAAGAAGTTTGTAACTTCTTTATAAGTACTTTATTTGCTTTAAAAATAGATTTTATTTTTGAAATTATTTTGTTTATTATATTTTGCTATTTTTCATTTTGGATCCTGTTTTGCTATTATGGCATCAAAGCCATGCTTTTGTTAAGATTTTCTTAAATTAAGAGAAAATTATCTGAGATTAAATTATTTAGAAGATTTAGACTAAGATTTGGTGTTGGTAAGGCGTTGGCAAGATTAGAAATCTGTTGGTCAGCCAGTAGGTGGTCCCGGTAACCATTTCCATCGTTCTTGCTAAGTGTTAGTTTAAAAAATTCTAAATAGTTTGATTAAGAATACTGACATCGTTTTTAAGAAAAATGTTAACTCAAGGATAGTTCAGGATCTAATAGTAGTAATATTAGTACTAGTCCTATTAGTAATAGCATAGATATTGTACAAAGTTATGAAGAACATTATTCTATAGACTATAGGAACTAGACAATACCACAAGAGAAATAGAAACCATTTATTCTATAGGACCATTGATTTTAAGACTGTTTTTTCTATTAAAACACATGAAAAAACAATTTCAATACAAAGAGAATATCAAAATATAAGACTTTTATCTAACATATTATTACAAAATTATTTAGAAAAATGATATAGATATATACATTATGGAGCACCAATATACATGGCATTTAGGGATAAAAGACTATTAAGTTACAATGATTCTATACAAACTATGATACAAATCAATATATGTAATGGACCAATATATTTTAATTATTGCCCAAACTTTTCGGTAGATATAACCGACCTACACATTTTAGATACATTAGTATTAGACATACATTTACAAGGAAACAAATTTAGGGAATGAAGTAAGAATTTTGTAGTAGTATATAGAATATAAGATAGATTAATGACATCACAAGTAAATCCTAAATTTAATAGAACAATTCTAAATAATAATGAAACAATCTTATTACAAATGGTATCTGAAAATCAAATGTATTTATACCAAAATTATTAAAATTGGATTAAATTATAATTCCAAAATACTTTCAAATTCAAAACAATGAACTGACATAATTAGAAAGAAGAAACATTTTAGAAGTTATAGAAGAAACTCCAAGAAATATAATATTAAGATTTCCTAGTATAAGAAGACCATCTTATTTACAATTACTGGAACCATCTACGAGATCTAATGCATCTGCACAATCTGTACAATCAATAAGAATACCAATAGAACCAACGAGAGTCTCATCATCTTCAATACCAACACAAGAAGAAACTCTTATGAGATATAAAAATCCAATACTCAAACCAGTAGAAACACAAAATTCTCCACCAAATTCACCAACTTTGTCACAAGCTAGAAGTCATTTTATAAACATAATATCTAAGGAATGGACTCCAGACTATGAATATTTAGAAGGAGGATATTATTTAAAACAATACGAACAAGAAAGAATTTGGTATGAAGGAAAAGAACGAGAAATAAAAAAACAATTTAAAAAATTATGGGAAGAAGAAATGAGACAAAAGCAATCTAATCAATTACTTTTTAGTTGGTTACAAAGATTTTAGTAAAAAATGAAATGTTAACTACATATGAAACACCAGTTATAGAAACTAGTACAAGTTTATACAAAAAATGGAAGTTAGTTTCAAATAATACAATTTTACTTCTATGAATATACCATTAGAAACTATAATAAACCCAACAAATGAAGGAGAAATAATAGCATCTCCCTTTTAAGACAGGAAGATAAACAGACAATGTGAGGTAATAGTTTAAGATGTTAAAAAGGTATATCAACAAAATAATTATTGTAATTTAGCATTAAATAATATAAGAAACCAATTGGAACATGCTATGGTTAAATTAAAACATATAAGAGTAGATAAATTTCCTCAAGATATTTTAGTTGCTCATATAAAAACAAGAGGATTTCCAAGAGAAATAGAAAAATAAGTAATTCTTCCATAATCGAATCAATTATTAGATAGGATTAGACAAACAATAAGAAATATCCCTTATTCTAGTCAAATTACAACATTACGACAAGAAAATTTAAGAAATTGAAACAACCAGTAATGAAAACATATAAATAAACAAAATAAAAGGAGGATATATAAAGAATTACCAAAAAATTAGTATTCTAGACCAACCCCTTTGAATTTACAATTTGAAGAAAGAAAAGATTTTAAAAGTACAAGATACGACGGAATTTCAATATATGAATGAAATTTAGATGGAATGTCAGATTATGAAACATTATATTTATTACAAAAAATGTTAATGGCAAGAGCTACTTATCATGCACAAAGAATAAATGAACAAAATATAATAGCAAATTTAGTCCAAGGATTTTCGGGACAATTAAAGAATTGGTGGGAAAATGTTATATCTTTAAATGACAAGGTATCAATATTAAATCATATAGAATTAATACATAATGAAGAAAGAAATGCAATAAGAGAACAAAATAATTTGGTAGAAACATTAGTTCACACAATAGCTATGCATTTTATAGGAAATCCAAATGAACAATTAGCTAGTTCAAAAATACAATAAACCAATTTAAGATGTTCAATATTATATGATTATAGATGGCATAAAGATGTATTTTTATCGCGAGTATTACAACAACCAAATGCTGATCAATCTTTTTGAGAAGAAAGGTTTATAGCAGGACTTTTAAAAGTATTTGCAGAAAGAATAATGAATAAGTCTAGAGAAACAATTGGAGTAGATGATATTCCTTTTGATCAGATAATTTATGGACAATTATTTGCTTTTGTACAAAAAGAAAGATTATATTTATACTCAAAATTAAAATTAAAATCAAAATATAGTAGTCAGAGTACTAAAAGAGAATTAGGATACTTTTGTAAAGCTTTTAGAATACAAAAAGTTAGACCTCTATCTTATCAACATAAGGAGTATAGGAAACAAAAATTTTATGATCAATCAAAAAGAAAAAGATATAGAAAAAATAAAAGTTATAAAAATAAATCATATAAATTATCTAAAAACTATAAAAGAAATAAACAACAAAAAGACAAAATAGTCTGTTAGAAGTATGGAAAACTATGTCACAAAACTAATAGGTGTTATATTAAAAAGAAAAAAGAATGAAATTAAGGATGAAAAATTAAAAAATGAACTTATGAATCTTTTAATAAATGAAGGACTGGAGAGTAGTACGAGCGAAGAAGAAAGTTTAGGAGAAGAAAATGTAGAATTTGTCTTTTACATCATGGAAGAAGAAGAAGAAGAGAAAGAAGAAGAAATTCAAATGAATCCCACATGTTTAAAACAAGTATGTGTACTATCTAAAAATGAAAAAGAAGAAATATTTAGTACAATAATTCAAGTAGAAGATTTACAATTAAGAAACCAATTATTAAACCAATTGAAAGATATAATATTAGAGGAAGAAAAAAGACTAAAAGCAATAATGGTAGAACCTTTGAATTTAACAAAAATTTTGAGAAAAATCCTACAGAAAACTTGATACAGCAAATAACAACAAAAGAATTATAATATGAGAAAAATAATTAAAATTACAAATAAAAGAAATAAAAATGAAATAAAACAATTAGAATTACAAAATATTATAAATAAATATCAAGGAATTGAAATAGGAGAAACTAGCAATAATAGACAAATATCAGAACAAATTGATCAACAGAATTTTATACAAACAATTGAAAGAATAATATTTCAAAAATGGCATATAGAAGTAGAATTAGTATTTAATGAAAATTTTATAATAACTTGCAATGCTTTAGTTGACATAGGAACATAATTAAATTGCATAAGAACAAGAATAGTATCCACAAAATATTATCAAAAAACTAAAAAAAGATTATTATCAGCAAACTCTACAAAATTAAAAGTAGACTACAAATTAACTAATGATTATATTTGTAATAAAAATTATTGTTTTTACAATATATTTATAATAGTAGAAGATATAACAAATGAAATGATTTTAGGAATTCCTTTTGTAACCCAAATTTATCCTTTTAAGGTAGACCAAAATGAAATAAACATTGAAATTCTAGGAGAAAATGTATTATTTAAGTTTACAAATCCCATAAGATAAAAAGAAGTACAAATATTTCAAGAAAATTCTTCGCATAAAACAATAAATCTTATAAGAGAAAAAAAAAGCAAATAGCATTGATTAAAGAAGATTTGGAATATGTTAGAATAGAAGAACAACTTAAAAAACAAGAAATTCAAATAAAATAAAAGATTTAGAAGAAAAAATAATAGAAGTGTTGGAGTCAGTTTTGACCTCCACAAATATCTGCTCTTCTGACTTGAATAGGGAGCCTGTGTCGAGAGTGTTTACTGGATCGAATGAAAAACCTACAAAAACCCCATCGGGACTAACTCGACAGGGGGATTTCGATGCTCAAGTCAATAAGAGTGATAAAATAAAGAGCGATAGTAGTCGTAGATATGGTTTTGGTGGCCTCTGTGTGTGTTATGCACGTTCGGGTGGATGTTGAAGCCCCTGTGCGCATGTGAAATGTATGAGTATTGTACCGTGAGTGCTATGTATAAGAACATATCGCATGTTACATATGAAAAGCCATGTGATGTAATATAAGAGCATATGTATAAAGTCATATCTCTGATCGTGAATAGAATTGACTATGGAGCCATACCTCTGATTGTATAGGATCACCTATGAAGCCGTACGTCTGAACGTATAGAATTGGGTATGGAACCCCCTCCGAATGACATATAGAATTGGGTATGGAACCCCCCGTTGACTAATGTATAGAATTGCATCTCTCTCGTATGTAAAAACTAAGTCCCCTTTGAGGATTACCTATACTATGTATTTATAGTATTCCCAAGGGTGTAGAAAACCCTAATTTCCTTTTGCCTGAAGTCTTTCAAAATGGTAAGCATCGTAGTCAATGACTTCTAAAAGATTTAGACTTCCTCGAGATTGATGGAGGTTTAGAATTTTAGAAAAATTCATTTTCTTTGTGAGAGTCCACGAGAATTGAGATTCTATAGAAATACGAAAAAATTTGATCTTGATGCCTTCCTTATCGGATAACCATGCATAATTTTAGAAATCTGATAAGTAGTGTACAATCATTTTCCCCCACTCTTAATGGCATTTTGAAAAAATGGTATTAGGAGTAGAGTGGCTTGTAAGAGGCCTCCCAAGAGACTGAGAGGTCAAGAGATCAATGGGTCAGTAGATTAAGAAATCGAGTTATCGAGAGACCAAGAGATTAAATGATTAATTTATCAAAGGATTGAGTGATCACGAGAACGAGAGCAAGTGACCGAGTGATTGGGTGATCGAGAGATCGAGAGACCGATAGGTCGAACGATCGAGCAATTGAGAGACTGACAGGTCGAATGAATGAGAGATTACGAGACCAACAGATCAAATAATCGAGAGATTACAAGACCGATATGTCGAACAAACGAGAGATTATGAAACCAATAGATCGAATGATCTAAGGATTAGAAGATCGCTAAGTCGAGCGATCGAGGGATTACCAGACCGACAGGTCGAACAATTAAGAGATTGAGAGACCGATAGGTTGATCGATCGAGATTGGGAGATCAACAGGTTGGATAACCGAGGGAATACCAGACCGATAGGTCGAACAATCAATCGGGGCATTATAGGCCTGTTCAGGAAGTTAGATCCCAATGACAGATCAGGGCATCATGGGTTCATTCGAGGAGTTAAATTCTAGTAATAGTCTCCATTCAGGAGGATTCGTTAGAATTCTATAGATATGAAATAAACAAAGAGACTGTTGAAAAGAAAAATATAGTGATCTTACCCGATGAGGGACTTTTTTTGCTCAAGGGAGAGGCGGGAGGGCTTATTGACAGTAGATACGTAGATTCTCCAACAGGTCAAATGATTGAGAGATGACGAGATCAATAGGTCGAGTTATCAGCAAATCGGGGGTTCGGGAGATAAGCGTTCAACAAGTCGGGTGATCCGGAGATCAGGCGATCGGGAGAAGACATAGGACCGAGAGGTAAAATCACCAAGAGACTCTCTCAGCTGGTTGTGGGCTTAGTGGGCTCTAAACCTAGTGGTGATAAGTTTTTCAAGCCGTTTGGGCTATGTTACATTAAAATCTTAGACAATATTGAGAGCCGAGCAGGTGACTAATGAAGAGGGTCGACAATTAGGAGATATAAGACCGAAACAGGATTTTACTTACTTTGTCGAGAGCAAATCAAGTGATTTGTTAAAGACCAGTTGACGGATCGAGGGTAAAGTGTCCAAGAAGTTGGGAGACCTGGAGGTCGTTAGAGATTTGAATATTTGAATGATTCTCGAGTGAATATTGTCTTTGTTTGTTAAATATGGAAATCACATACTGAGTGAATCATAACGTACCGAGAGGTTAGGAGACCGAGAAGCTGAAGTGTTGAGAGGCCAGGGGGTCATGTGACTAGGAGTTCAGGTGAGCAATGATCGGGAGTACAGAATGTTTGTGCTAAGAAAAGCAAAAGTAGAAGATTCAAAAATTGACTTGAAGTTTGTGCTCTAACCGAATAATGTAACTCTCAATGAATACGAGAGGCTAGAGACCGATGCGAGAGAATAGGGCTAGGCTTTGCATTCATGAGTGTTGTCTTGTTGTTAAAAGCATTGTAGTCAAGATAATATACTAGAGCAATATTGCAACTGGTTGTGTGATGTAATTTTGAACAAAAAAGGGAGCTATATCCCGTTCGGTTCAGTAATAGTCATTTTAAACAAAAATTTAAGAGAAATGGAGCTGAATCTCATTCGGAGGCCAGAGCTCATAAGTAGAAAACTGAGAGAAAGTGGATGCAGAACCCATGTGAGACGTATGATTACAATCATAAGTTATATGTATTCGGCTGGAAGTTGTATCCGAGAGAGTTCCATTGAAAGATTTCAATCGAAAGAGTGGGCCAGATTTATCTGTCGAGGAGATACATCCCTAGTGATAAGCTCTGTTCGGGAGGACTTATTTGAAAGATAAATTTAAAAGGATCGGCAATATTTGCCTGTTCGAGAAGATAAATCCCTAACAATAGACTTCGTTCAGGAGGACTCGTTTATTCGATAGACTAGGCGATGTTTGCCTGTTTGGGGAGATAAATCCCTAACGATAGACTTCATATGGGGGGACTCATTTGTTCGATAAACAGGGCGATCTTTGCCTATTCAAGGAGGTATCGATGGGTCAGCTGATCAAGAGATAAAGAGATTGTCAGGTGATCGGGAAACGGACAGGTCAAGAGATGGGGAGATCGACTGATTTGCAAATCGAGTGATCGAGAGATCAACAAATCGCCAGGTTGAGTAATTGGGGGATCGGGAGATTGAGATATTGAGAGGTTTGAGTGATCGAGAGATTGAGATACTGAGAGGTCCGAGCGATCGAGAGATTGAGATACTGAGAGGTCTGAGCGATCGAAAGATTAAGATACCAAAAGGTTGATAGGTCGAGTGATCAAATGATCCGGAGATTGAGAGACCGACAGGCTAAATAATTGAGAGATCGACAGGAGATTAAGAGGCCGACAGTTGAACGAGTGAGAGACTATCAAGAAATTGAGAGGTCGATAGGCCGAATGGTGGAGAGACCAACAGGTCGAATGATCGAATGATCCAGAGGTCGAGAGACTGATAAGAGATTGAGAGGCCAACAGGCCGAACGGTGAAGAGACCATCAGGTCAAATGATCGAATGATTCGGAAGTCGAGAGACTGACAAGAAATTGAGTGGCTAATAGGCCGAACGGGTGAGAAACTGAAAAGAGATTGAGAGGCCGACAGCCTAAACAGTGGAGAGACCGACAAGAGATTGAGAGGGCAACAGGCTGAACGGTGCAGAGACCCTCAGGTTAAATGATCAAATGATTTGGAGGTCGAGAGACTGACAAGAAATTGAGAGGCTGATAGGCCGAATGGGTGAGAGACCGATAAGAGATTGAGAAGCCGACAAGCCGAACGGTAGAGAGACTGATAAGAGATTGAGAGATCAATAGGCCAAACGGTGGAGAGATAGAGAAGTAGAATGATCAAATGATCTAGAGGTAGGGATTTTGACAAGAGATTGAGAGGCCGACAGGCCAAACAGTTGAGAGATTGATAGGAGATTAAGAGGTTAATAGGCCGAACGGGTGAGAGATCGATAAAAGATTGAGAGGCTGACAGGCCGAACAGTGGAGAGACCAACAGGTCGGAAGATCAAGGGCTGCATTGACTCGTTCGGAGCAATAGATCTCATCAATAGATTAGGACGGCATGGGCCCATTCAGGGAGATAGATTCCATCGGTAGATCGGGACAACATAGACCCGTTCGAGGAGATAAATCTCATCGATAGATCGGGATAGCATGGGTTCGTTCGAGGAGATAGATCTCATTGGTAAATTAAGACGACATGGGCCCATTCAGGGAGATAGATCCCATTTGCACATCGAGGCGGCATAGACCCGTTCAGAGAGATAAATCCCATCAGTAGATTGGAGCGACATGGACTTGTTCGGGGAAATAAATCTCATCAATAGATCAGGGCGACATGGGTCCGTTCGGAGAGATAGATCCTATCTGAATATTAGGGCGACATGGACTCATTTGAGGAGATAGATTCCATTAGTAGATTGGGGTGGTATGGGCCTGTTCGAGAAGATAGATCCCATTAGTAGATCGAGGTGGCCGTTCGAGAAGATAGATCCCATCGGTAGATCGGGACAGGATGGATCCATTCGAGGAGATAGATCTCATCGGTAGATTAGGACGGCCATCCGAGGAGATAAATCATATAGGTAGATCGGGATAATATGGGTCTGTTCATTCGATAGAATATCATGAGACAGATAGTCGACAAATTATCTACATAAGACTGAGAGAATGAGGGTGAGAGACTTGCCTAACGAGGGGTATCCTTGACTAGCTTGTCCTGATTGTCACATATCGAATGAATTCGGGCTGGTGAGTAAAAGTGAAGCAAGACTTGAAATTTCTACGACTGGTCAGTCATTCGTTCCCACGGACGGCGCCAATTTGTTGGAATTATTTTTTTGCATCCACAGATACCTGCTCTTCCAACTCGAATGGGGAGCCTGTGCCAATAGTGTTTACCAGATCGGATGAAAAACCTACAAAACTCTCACTGGTACTGGGTCGGTGGGGGGACTTTGACACTTAAGTCAATAAGAATGATAAAGTAAAAACCGATGGTAGTTGTAGATATGGCCCTGGTGTCCTTTGTGCGTGTTACGCATCGTTCGAGTGGATGTCGAAGCTCCCGTGCGTATGTGAAATGCATGAGTATTGTACCGTGAGTGGTATAAGAACATATCGCATGTTGCATATGAAAATCCATGTGATGTAATATGTGAGCATATGTATGAAGTCATGCCTCTGATCGTGAATAAAATTAGTTATAAAGCCATACCTTTGATTGTATAGGATCACCTATGAAGCCGTACGTCTGACTGTATAGAATTGAGTATAGAACCCTCTTTGAATGACGTATAGAATTTGGTATGGAACCCCCCTCTGACTGATATATAGAATTGTCTCTCTCTTATATGTAAAAACTGAGTTCTCTCTAAGAATTACCTATACTTTGAATTTATAACCTTCACAAGTGTATAAAAAACCATATTTTCCTTTTGTCTGAAATCTTTCAAAATAATAAGGATTGTAGTTAAAGACTTTTGAAAGATTTAGACTTTCTTGAGATTGAGGAAGGTTTAGAATTTTAGAAAGATTCATTTTCTTTGTGAGAGACCACGAAAATTAGGATCTTACAGAAAAACGGAAAGATTTGATCTTGATAATGATTGCCTTCCTTATTGGATAACCATGCATGATTTTAGAAACCTGTTAAGCAGTGCACCATCAAAAAGAAATATGTACAGAGTTACCAAATGTTTTTTGAGGAAAAAAAGCAATATATTATAGAATTACCATATGAAAAATATTTTGATGAAAGAAATATACCAACAAAAGTTAGACCTAAACAAATAAATAATGAATATTTAGAAATATATAAGAAAGAAATATAATCTTTATTAGATAAGAAATTAATAAGATCATCTAAATCAACATGAAGTTGTGCAGTCTTTTATGTAATGAATGCTATCGAAAAAGAAAGAGGAGTACCTAGCCTAGTAATAAATTATAAACCATTAAACAAAGTTTTAAAATGGATAAGATATTCAATTCCAAACAAAAAAAAATTAATAAATAAATTATACAATACTAAAATATTTTCAAAATTCGATATGAAATCAGAATACTAGCAAATATAAATTCATGAAAAAGATAAGTATAAAACTGCTTTTACAGTACCATTTGAACACTATTAATAGAATGTTATGCCATTTGGGTTTAAGAATACACCATCTGAATTTCAAATCATTATGAATGATATATTTAATCTCTATTACAAATTTATAATAGTATATGTAGATGATATATTAGGTTTCTCAGACATTATAGATCAACATTTTAAATACTTACAGATATTTAGAAATGTAGTTAAATAAAATGGTTTAGTATTATCTACTGAGAAGATGAAATTATTTCAAAAAAAAATTAGATTTTTAGGACACGATATTTATAAGGCCACTATTACACCAATAACTAGATTTTTAAAATTTATAGACAAATTTTCAGATGAAATCAAAAATAAAAATCAATTACAAAGATTTCTAAAATGTTTGAATTATATAAGTGATTTCTTCCCACAACAAGAGAATATTGTTCTACATTATATTAAAGATTACAAAAGAATCCTAAACCTTAGATTCAACAACATACTATGTTAGTACAATAATTGAAACAAAAAGTTAAGTTTTTACCTTGTTTAGAAATATTAAACCGTTTAACCTTTATGACTATGGTAACAGATAATTCTAATATGTGATATTGAGGAATTTTAAAACAAAGATTAGGTGAAAACTCAATAAAACAATTAGTTCATTTTCATTCGAGAGTGTGGATAGTATCTCAGGTAAATTATTCTACAATTAAAAAAGAAATTTTATCTATTGTCAAATGTATTACAAAATTTCAAGATGATATTTTTAATAAATTTTTTTTATTAAGAATAGATTGCAAATCTGTAAAAGAAGTTTTAGAAAAAAATGTCAAAAATATTGTTTCAAAACAAATTTTTGCAAGATGACAAACTATTTTATCAGCATTTGATTTTGATATAGAATATATAAAATGTTCTTAAAATTGTTTGTCTGATTTTCTCACAAGAGATTTCTTACAAGGAAAATATTCTGATTCTCAACATAATGCAGTCAAAAACTCCTCACAAAATTCAAAAGATTATGATATGAGCATCCCAATTATTCAGTCAAAATCATAAATTAAGCCAATCACCAGACCATGCAAGTTCCTTTACACAACTAGTTTGAAACCTTACAAGATTATCCACCACTTTTTTATGCACAAGCTATATATGTTTCAAAACCAAAACAAGAGTCATCCTTATCCATAATTCAAATAAAAACTTTTGACTACATTCTTAAACCTTTTACTGAACCAATTTCAGAAAAAACCAAGACCAAAATACTTTAAAAACCTATACTACAAAAATATTTCCATAAGACTTTCAATGGTTCTCTGATCATTTAGAGAAAATACAAAGATTCTACGACTTCATATTTGTGGACACAAAATCAGCTCTTATCACCCACAATAAAGACTCCACGAAAGAATATCTTTTTTCAAACTACAAATTAGACAAGTCCTTTCTCAAAAAGACTGGAAAGAACCGTTCTCAGAAAAAAAAAATTCTCAAAAATTCATTCCTCAAGGATACAGTTATCATGACTACAAAATGACATGATATAGAGTGTTCTACATCCAACCCAACAATCATTCATGGTTTTTTACTTTTCATCACAACTGTCCAAAAGATTTTCCTATTTGATTATATGATTGGTGTGGTATATCAAGTTATCTACCCGAATATATCCCAAAAAAATATAAAACTCTTTTGAATTTTAATCCAAAAATCTTAAAACCCAATCCTACACCAAAGAGATATTTTTTACCCAAGATCTCAAAATGCACTGGATTTTTTGTTGGACTTTTCAATTAATCCAAATTTTCTCACAACCTTTTCCATTAAATTTGATTAGAGAATTTGAAATTAAATGGTTGTCCTGATTCTCTATAAAAGTTTGTTCTATAGAGAATATTAAAAGATTTTTTACCACTAGCGAAACCATTAAAATAGCTATTTCCCAAATTCCACCTTCATCACTAACTCCGCACAAATTCATAGAAATTTTTTATACAAAAAAGAAGCAGGTATAAGAAAATCTCAAAGTTTTTGCAAAAAGAGAAAAATTGCTCAAATTTCTTGAAGACAATGATGAATTTCTTAAATATTGGGTTTAGAAAGCAAAAAAACAAATATTTATCTGATAAGGAATCATAATATTCTTTGGACTTAGTTAATGCATTTGATCAATTGTACCAAGATACTCAAGACCCAAATGACTTTTGATAGGACAATGGTGAAGCCTCAAGGATAGCAGCATAAAATGATACAAAACAGTCTAATTCCAACAAAAAAGCAATTCAAGAAAAGGATAAAGAGTATTTCCAACAATTTGAACAAGTCAGACAGTATTTTCTTAAGAATGGCTTATGCAATGGATATGGACAAGTATATGGAAAATTGTGACCCAACTACAAAAACATCATAGTTAAGGAATATAACAAAAATAAAATTACAAATCACAAAAATGATAAAAAAGAAAAAAATTAAAACAAGAAAAAATCTTTTCATAGTTCAATTGGGAAATTTACAATAATTCCTAAACAATAGAGGACATAGTGGAAGATTGGAGACTTTTAAATTATTACCCTTATCTGATTATACCAAACCAAAACTACATCTCAATGGACACATGGCAGATTCAAAAAGGACCAAGTTCTGTGCCTATTAATTTGCTATCTACCAATAGAGAAAATTCATCCAATGACTCAGACATTGAAGAACAAGACATTGAATTCATGCCTAAGAATAATTATTATAGCAAACAAAAAGTTAGTGGAAGACAAAATTTGGACACCCACTACAAAAAGCAAAAGAATCTACTTTTACAAAAGTATCACAATAGTTCACAAGTAGCACACAAAGTATAATGGAACCAAAAGTTGAAGACAATTCATCAATAATACAGACAACTCATCACAATAATGCAAGACATTTTATCCAAACCCCACAATAATGCCTTACATTATTGTGATGAGTTGTCTGCATTATTGATAAATTGTCTTCAACTTTTGCTTCCATCATACTTTGTCCGCCACTTGTGAATTATTATAATGCTTTTGTAAAAGTAGATTCTTTTGTTTTTTGTAGTGGGTGTCCAACTTATGTTTTCCACTAACTTTTTGTTTGCTATCATAATTGTTCTTGGGGATAAATTCGATATCTTGTCAAGTTGATTGGTTCTTCAATGTCTGAGTCATTGGATGAATTTTCTGTATTGGTAAATAGCCAATACTACAAATTAATAGGTAAAGAATTCGGTCCTTCTTGAATCTATCATGTGTCCACAAAGATATAGTCTTGGTGTGATATGATCAGATAAGGGTAATAATTCAGATGTCCCCAATCTTCCACTATGTCCTCTATTGTATAGGAATTATCGTAGATTCCCCAATTGAACCATGAAAAGATTTTTTTTTCCATTTTTTTCTTTTTTTATCATTTTTGTGATTTGTAATTTTATTTTTGTTGCATTCCTCAACTGTAATTTTTTGTAGTTGAGTCACAATTTTCTATATACTTGTCCATATCCATTACATAGACCATGCTTAGGAAAATATTGCATAACTTGTTCAAATTGTTGAAAACACTCTTTGTCCTTTTCTTGAATTGCTTTTTTGTTGGAGGTAGACTGTTTTGTATCTTTTTATGTTGTTCTCCTTGAGGTTTCACCATTGTCCTGTCAAAAATCATATGAGTCCTGAGTGTTCTGGTACAATTGATCAAATGCATTAACTGAGTCCAAAAAACATTGTGATTTCTTATCAGATAAACATTTGTTTTTTACTTCCTGAACCCTATATTTAAGAAATTCATCATTATTTTCAAGAAACTTAAGCAATTCTTCCCTTTTTGTAGAAACTTTGAGATTTTTTTGTACCTACTTCTTTTTGTGTCGGAAATTTCCATAAATTTGTGTGGAGTTGGCGGTGAAGGTGGGATTTGGGAAATAGCTATTTTAATAGTTTCCCTAGTGGTGAAAAATTCTTTAATATTCTCTATAAAACAAAGTTCTACAAAGAATTGGGACCATCATTTAATTTTAAATTCTCTAATCAAATTTAATGGAAAAAGTTGTGGGAAATTTTGGGTTAATTGAAAGGTCCAACAAAAAATCCATGGTATTTGAAATCTTGGTGAAGAAAATATCTCTTTGGTGTAAGATTGGGTTTTAAGGTTTTTGGAATAAAATTCAAAAGAGTTTTGTATTTCTTTGAGATATATTCGGATGGATAACCCGATATACCACCACCAATCATAGAACCAAATAGAAAAATCTTTTGGACAATTGTGATGAAAAGTAAAAAACCATGAATGATTATAGTGTCGGATGTAGAGCACTCTATACCATACTATTTTGTAGTAATGATAAGTGTGCTCTTGGAGAATGAATTTTTGAGAAAATTGTTTTTCTAAGAATGGTTCAATCCAATCTTTTTGAGAAAGGACTTGTCTAATTTGTAGTTTGGAAAAAAGATATTCTTCCTGTGGAGTCTTTATTGTGGGTAATAAGAGTTGATTATGTGTCTACAAGTATGAACTCATTGAACCTTTATGTTTTCCCTAAATGATCAAGGAACTATTGGAAGTCTTGTGACAATATTTTTGTAGTATAGGCTTTTAAAGTATTTTGATCTTGGTTTTATCTGAAATTGAAAAGACAGATTGATTTAGTAAAAGGTTTAGAAATATAGTCAACAGTTTTTTTTTTTGAATTGTGGATGAGGATAACTTTTGTTTTGGTTTTGAAACTTTTATAGCCTACGCATAAGAAGGTGGTGGATAATCTTGTTAGGCTTTAAATTGATTGTATAAAGAAACTTGCATGGTTGGTCTAGTGATTGACTTAATTTGTGATTTTGGCTGAACAATTATGATACTCATATCATAATCTTTCGGATTTTGTGAGAGAGTTTTTGACTGTATTATCCTGAGAATCAAAATATTTTTTTTGTAAGAAATCTCTTGTGAGAAAATAAGGCAAACAATTTTGAGAACCTTTTATATATTCTATACAAAATCAAATACTGACAAAATAAATTGTTATCTTGCAAAATTTATTTTGAGACAATATTTTTGACATCTTTTTCTGAAACTTTTTTTTACAGAATTGCAATATACTCTTAATTAAAATTTTTTGTTAACAATATCTTTTTAAAATTTTGAAATGCATTTGACAATTTAATTATAGAATAATTTACTTGAGATCCTATCCATACTCCCGAATGAAAACGAACTAATTGTTTTACTGAGTTTTCACCTAATCTTTGTTTTAAAATTCCTTCATATCCTATATTAAAAGCATCTATATCAACGATCATAAAGGCTAAAGGGTTTGGTATTCCTAAACAAGGCAAAAACTTAACTTTTTGCTTCCATTGTTGTACTAATATAGTATGTTGTTGGGTCTAAGGTCTAGAATTCTTTTGTAATCTTTGATATAATATAGAACAATATTCTCTTAGGTTTGGGAAGAAATCACTTACATAATTCAAACATTCTAGAAATCTTTGTAATTGATTTTTATCTTTGATTTTGTCTGGAAACTTGTCTGCAAATTCTAAAGATTTAGTTATTGGTGTAATAGTGGCCTTATAAATATCGTATCCTAAAAATCTAATTTTGCTTAACATAACTTCACCTTCTTTGTAGATAATACTAAATCATTTTGTTTGACAACATTTCTAAATATCTGTAAATGTTTAAAATGTTGATCTATACTGTCTGAGAAAACTAATACATCATCTATATATACTATTATAAATTGTAATAGGGATTACATTCCATTCATAGTGTCCAAATGGTACTATAAAAGTTGTTTTATACTTATCTTCTTTGATTTCATATCGAATTTTGAAAATATTTTAGTATTGTATAATCTATTTATTAAATTTTTTTGTTTGGAATTAGATATCTTATCCATTTTAAAACTTTATTTAATGGTTTATAATTTATTACTAGCCTAGATACTCCTCTTTCTTTTTCGATAGCATTCATTACATAAAAGATTTCACAACTTCATGGTGATTTAGATGGTTTTATTAATTTCTTATCTAATAAAGATTGTATTTCTTTCTTACATATTTCTAAATACTCATTATTTATTTGTATAGATCTAGCTTTTGTTGGTATATTTATTTCATCAAAATCTTTTTCATATAATAGTTTTATAATATGTTGTTTTGTTTCTTAAAAAAGCATTTGTTACCTCTACACAAATTTCTTCTATTATTTTTTCTTCTAAATCTTTTATTTTATTTTGAATTTCTTATTTTTTAAGTTGTACTTCTATTCTGATATATTCCAAATCTTTCTTAATAAATGTTATTTGCTTTTGTTTTCTTGTTATAAGATTTATTTTTTAATGTAAAAAATTTTCTTCAAACATTTGTATTTCTTTTTGTCTTAGGGGATTTATAAACTTAAATAATACATTTTCTTCTAGAATTTCAATATTTATTCCATTTTAGTCTACCTTAAAAGGATAAAGTTGTATTACGAAAGGAATTCTTAAAATCATTTCATTTGTTATATATTATACTATCATAAATATATTGTGAAAACAATAATTTTTATTACAAATATAAGCATTAGTTAATTTGTAGTTTACTTTTAATTCTACAGAATTTGTAGATAATAATATTTCTTTAGTTTTTTGATAATATTTTATGGGTATTATTCATGTTCTTATGCAATTTAATTCTGCACCAATGTCAACTAAAGCGTCGTAGGTCATTATAAAATTTTCATTAACTACTAATTGTACTTCTATATGCCATCTTTAAAATATTAGTATTTTAATTATTTGTATAAAATTCTATTCATCAATTTGTTCTGATACTTGTCTATTATTGCTACTTTCTCATATTTCAATTCCTTGAGATTTATTTATAATATTGTGTAATTCTAATTATTTTATTTCATTTTTATTTCTTTTATTTGCAATTTTAATTGTTTTATCTCAAATTATAATTTTTTTGTTGTTATTTGCTGTATCAAGTTTTCTGCAAGATTTTTCTCAAAAATTTTTGTTAAACTCAAATGTTCTATTGTTACTATTTTTAATCTTTTTTCTTTCTCTAATATTATATTTTTCAATTGGTTTAATAATTGGTTTCTTAATTATAAATCCTCTACTTGAATTATTGTACTAAATATCTCTTCCATTTTATCTTTAAATAGTATACATACTTGTTTTAAACATATATGATTCATTTTAACTTCTTCTTTCTCTTCTTCTTCTTCTTCTTCTTCCTCGGATGAAGATGTAAAAGACGTATATTCTTCATTTTCTTCTCCTAAACCTTTTTCTTCGCTTGTACTACTCTCTAGCCATTCATTTATCAAAAGATTTATAAGTTCATTATATAATTTTTCCATCCTTAATTTCATTTATTTTCTTTTTAACATCACACCTATTAGCTTTGTGACCTGATTTTCTACACTTCCAATAAACTATTTTGTCTTTTTGTTGTTTATTTCTTTTATTGTTTTTAGATCATTTATATGGTTTATTTATATAATTTTTATTTTTTCTATATCTTTTTCTTTTTAATTGATCATAAAATTTTTGTTTCCTATACTTCTTATGTGGATAAGATGAAGATCTCATTTTTTGTATTTCAAAAACTTCACAAAAATATCGAATTCTCTTTTAGTTCTTTGACTGTTATATTTTGATTGTAATTTTAATTCTGTGCATAAATATAATCCTTTTTTATATATAAAAGTAAATAATTATCCATAAGTTATTTTATCAAAAGGAATATCATCTACTTCAATTGTTTCTTTAAGTTTATTCTTTATTCTTTCTATAAATAATTTTGGAAGTCTTGTTATAAACCTTTCTTTTTAAAAAGATTGATTAGCATTTGGTTGTCATAATACTTATGATAAAAATACATTTTTATACCATCTATAATCAGATAATGTTGAACATCTTAAATTGGTTAATTGTATTTTGGAACTAACTAATTGTTCATTTAGATTTCCTATAAAATGCATAGCTATTATGTGAATTAATGTTTTTACAGAATTATTTTGTTCTCTTATTATATTTCCTTCTTCATCATGTATTAATTCTGTATAATTTAATATTAATACCTTGTCGTCTAAAAACATAACATTATCCCACCAATTCTTTAATTGTCTCGAAAATTCTTGGACTAAATTTGTTGTTAGATTTTGTTCATTTATTTCTTGTGCGGGATAAGCAGCTCTTGCCATTAATATTTCTTGTAATAAATTTCATATTTCATAATCTGACATTCCATCTAAATTCTATTCATATATTGAATTTCCATCGTATTTTGTATTTTTAAAATCTTTTCTTTCTTCAAATTATAAATTCATAGGGGTTGGTCTAGAATAATAATTTTTTTGTGATCTCTTTATATATTCTCCTTTTATTTTGTTTATTTGTATGTTTCATCACTGTTCGTTTCAATTTCTTCCGTGCTTTCTTGTTGTAATGTTGTTATTTAACTAGAAAAAGGGGTATTTCTTGTTGTTTGTATAATCCTATCTTATAATTGATTCGATCCAGGAAAAACTACCTTTTTTCTATTTCTCTTGGATTGTTCTTGTTTTATATGAGGTATTGAAATATCTTGAGGAAATTTATCTATTCTTATATGTTTCAATTTAACTATAACATGTTCCAAATGATTTTCTATATTGTTTAATGCTAAAATACAATAATTATTTTGTTGATATATCTTTTTAATATATTTAACTATTACCCTATCATTGTCTGTTTCTCTTTCCATCTTAAAGGGAGATGCTATTATTTCTCCTTCATTTTTGGGTTTATTATAGTTTTCAATGGTATATTCATAGAAGTAAAAATTATATTATTTGAAGCTAACTTCCATTTTTTATATAAACTTGTATTAGTTTCACTAATTGGTGTTTCATATGTAGTTAACATTTCATTTTTTACTAAAAATCTTTTTAACCAACTAAAAAATAATTGATTAGATCGTTTTTGTCTCATTTCTTCTTCCCATAATTTTTTAAATTGTTCTTTTATTTCTTGTTTTTGTCCTTCATACCAAATTCTTTTTTATTCATATTATTTCAAATAATATCATTCTTCTAAGTATTCATAATCTGGAGTCCATTCCTTAGATGTAATGTTTATAAAATGACTTCTAGTTTGTGTCAAAGATGGTGAATTTGGTAGAGAATTTTGTGTTTCTACTGGTTCGGGTATTGGATTTCTATATCTCATAAGAGTTTTCTCTTGTGTTGGTATTGAAGATGTTGATACTCTCGTTGGTTCTACTGGTATACTTATTGATTGTACAGATTGTGCAGATGGATCAGATCTCCTAGATGGTTCTGGTAATTATAAATAAGATGGTCTTCTTATGCTAGGAAATCTTAATATTACATTTTGTAGGGTTTTTCTATAACTTCTGAAATATTTCTTCTTTCTAGTTATGCAGGTTCATTGTTTTGAATTTGAAAATATTTTGGAATTATAATTGCGTCCCATTTTAATAATTTTGGAGTAAATACATTTGATTTTTCAGGTTTTATTTGTAACAAGATTGTTTCATTATTGTTTGGAATTGTTCTATTAAATTTAGGATTTACTTATGATATCATTAATTTATAGTATATTTTATATACTACTACAAAATTCTTACTCCATTCCCTAAATTTGTTTCCTTGTAAATGTATGTCTAATACTAATGTATCTAGTATGTGTGGGTTGGTTATATCTACCAAAAAGTTTGGGTAACAATTAAAATATATTGGTCCATTACATATAGTGGTTTGTATCATAGCTTGTATAGAATCATTATAACTTAATAGTCTTTTATCCCTAAGTGCCATGTATATTGGTGCTCCGTCATGTATATATCTATATCATTTTTCTAAATACTTTTGTAATAATATATTAGATAAAAGTCTTATACTTTGATATTTTCTTTGTATTGAAATTGTTTTTTCATATGTTTTAATAGAAAAGGCAATCTTGAAATCTAATGGTCCTATACAATAAATGGTTTTTATTTTCTCTTGTAGTATTGTCTAGTTCTTATAGTCTATATGGCAATGTTCTTCATAACTTTGTATAATATCTACACTATTACTAATATGACTAGTATTAATACTACTGCTACTAGATCTTGAATTATTGATACTAGAAACTCCTTGAGTTAACATTTTTCTTAAAAAAGATGTCATTATCCTTAATCAAACTATCTAGAATTCTTTAAACTAACACTTAGCAGGAACGACGGGAACGGTTACCAGGACCACTTACTGGCTGACCAACAGATTTCTAATCTTGCCAACGCTTTACTAATACCAAATCTTAGTCTAAGTCTTCTAAATAATTTAATCTTAGGTAATATTCTCTTAATTTAAGAAAATTTTAACAAAAGCATGGCTCTAATACTATAATAGCAAAATAGGATCTAAAATGAAAAATACCAAAATATAATAAACAAAATAATTTCAAAAATAAAATCTATTTTTAAAGCAAATAAAGTACTTACAAAGAAGCTGCAAACTTCTTCAAACTTTATTGCACACTTAGAAAGATTTTTATAAGAGAGTTTTCTAACAAGGAATGAGAGGGGTACAAAAGCTAAAACACTCAATGCTTACTAGAACAATCGATATCTTTAACTAAGGTTTACAAATATTTATATAGAAAGAAACCTAAACTTTTTTTCTATAATTTTGTGAGGTCCGGATAAGATGCCTTGCATTATTGTGATGAGTTGTCTGCATTATTGATGAATTGTCTTCAACTTTTGCTTCCATCATGCTTTGTCCACCACTTGTGAATTATTATGATGCTTTTGTAGAAGTAGAATCTTTTGTTTTTTATAGTGGGTGTCTAACTTTTGTCTTTCACTAACTTTTTGTTTGCTATCATAATTATTCTTAGGGATAAATTCGATGTCTTGTCAAGTTGATTGGTTCTTGAATGTCTAAGTCATTGGATGAATTTTCTGTACTGGTAGATAGCCAATCCTGCAAATTAATAAACACAGAACTTGGTCCTTGAATCTGCCATATGTCCACAGAGATGTAGTCTTGGTCTGGTATGATCAAATAAGAGTAATAATCCAGATGTCGTCAATCTTCTACTATGTCCTCTATTGCATAGGAATTATTGTAGGTTCCCCAATTAAACCATGAAAAGATTTTTTGTTTTAATTTTTTCTTTTTATCATTTTTGTGATTTGTAATTTTATTTTTGTTGCATTCCTCAACTGTGATGTTTTTGTAGTTGGGTCACAATTTTTTATATACTTGTCCATATCCATTGCATAGGCCATGTTTAGAAAAATACTGCCTGACTTGTTCAAATTGTTAAAAACACTCTTTGTCCTTTTCTTGAATTACTTGTTTGTTGGAGTTAGACTATTTTGTATCATCTTATGTTGTTGTCCTTGAGGTTTCACCATTGTCCTATCAAAATTCATATGGGTCCTGAGTGTCCTGGCACTATTGATCAAATACATTTATTGAGTCCAAAGAATGTTGTGATTCCTTATCAAATAAATATTTGTTTTTTGCTTTTTGAGTCCAATATTTAAGAAATTCATCATTGTTTTCAAGAAACTTAAGCAATTCTTCCCTTTTTGCAAAAATTTTGGGATTTTTTTGTACTTACTTCTTTTTGTATCAGAAATTTCCATCAATTTGTACAGAGTTGGTGGTGAAGGTGGAATTTGGGAAATGGCTATTTTAATGGTTTCCCCAGTGGTGAAAAATCTTTTAATATTCTCTATAGAACAAACTTCTACAGAGAATTGAGATATCGAATTTATCCCTAAGAATAATTATGATAACAAACAAAAAGTTAGTGGAAGCCAAAAGTTGGACACCCACTACAAAAAGCAAAAGAATCTACTTTTACAAAAGCATCACAACAATTCACAAGTGGCCGACAAAGCATGATAGAAGCAAAAGTTAAAGACAATTCATCAATAATGCAGACAACTCATCATAATAATGCAAGGCATCTTATCTAGACCTCACAAAATTATTGTAAAAAAATTATTTTTCTTTCTATATAAATGTTAGTAAACCTTAGTTAAAGGTATCGAGTGCTCTAGTAAGCATTGAGTGTTTTAGCATTTTTACCTCTCTCATTCCTTGTAAGAAAACTCTCTTGTAAAAACCTTTCTAAGTATGCAATAAAATTTGAAGAAGTCTGCAGCTTCTTTGTAAGTACTTTATTAGCTTTAAAAATAGATTTTATTTTCAAAATTATTGTTTTATTAAAAGATGATTTCTCATTTTGGATATTGTTGGAAGTGGGTTTCGTTTCCACAGATTCCAACTCCTTTCAACTCGAACGGCTGGTTGGATAAGTGGTTGGAAACCTACAAAAGACTGCTGGAGGGGGCTTCAACAGGGAAGGTTCCGACGCTTAAGTCAGAAAGAGCAGTTTTCTATAAGAAAGAAATAGGCTGTGAGTAAGAGAGAAAAAGTGAGAGGGGGCTAGTCTCCTACTGACTTGTGTGTTAAGTGTGGAGGTCTCTGAGAGCGTAAATGGATTTTGGTATGCCAAAAGCTTTTAAATCGGGTGCTACAAGAGTCATATATTCTCAAGGCATTTCAACCCTAATTTCCTTTCAAGAAAATCCGAAGATTTCGGAATTCCATGGTCAAATATTCTGGAGGATTCGTAATTTTTATCACTTAGGAAATTTAGTAATACGAGGATATCTCTTCCCTTATCGATTAGATTTTGAACGTTTCCTTCCTTATCTAGGATATACGTTTAATGTCGAAATAGGAAACAAAATGTCGATATGAGATTTAGTTAAATATTATCTTTAATCAATGCGATCGATTTCTTAGGGAGCGTTTGCTCATCGACTAAGGATTTACGTTCGAGCTTGCCAAACGCTTTTATGAATTGGTCGAACTGCCATCATCGGGAGCTAATCTATTGATCAGTTGTTGGCCACTCTAACGGGAAGCTGAATCTCTCATCGGTATGAATCCCGATATGGGTCTCCAGGTCCTCAGGCATCGCCCCGATAGTCCTTTGGGTCATGTCTCATCATTTGCCCCTGACTCATGGCGTTGTTTTGTAAGAAAAGTGCCATGAGTGATGAATGTTCACAAGGAGTTAGAAAGGTGTGAAAGTCTTTAATGTCATACGTGTCACCTCAGAAGATGTGAATCGTCATCAGTACATTTCGTATAATTCAAAATTAAGTTGAATCCCCATCTTTTCTCGACCGTTCCGTCTTCCCCTGATTTAATTTCAAAGTAAAGTGTAGGCAGTTAAGGAGGTTTGATCCTTTCAATTATTTCGCACAATCTTTGTTGAACCATTTCACCTGTCTAGTGATTCGCTAAAATCTTCCTCTATTGTGGCATGAATAGTGATAGCTGGACTCCGTGTTGCCTCAAGGAGAACTTATGCAATCCCTTTTATCTAAGAGTTCCTTCCTGCCGGGAGTTATCTTTCTAAACTTTAGGAGATCCTTCGAGTGATTCCGTTGGCAATGCTCAGTAATATATATTGTTCTTGTGGATGCCAGGTCTCATAAAAAATAGAACTATGGACGTAAGATCTTGTCATGTCGTTTAACTCTCAAACGTCATGATGGGCTCCGTCAAGGTTCCTATTGGGGTTCTTGACCTCATTGGGGAGATTAAGATAATCTCTTTCTTTAGGTTGAGTACGTTGTCTGGCTTGCGTTCTCTCAGGTTAGATGACAAGAGGTACTAATAGAGTGTTAGGAGTTAGGTTGGCAGAAAGTTTGAATCCTAATAATATCCTAATGCATCCTTACAAATTCCACCTCATACCCTCCTCTACTCCGTTCACTGTTTTTGTACTATTCAATATTGTAAAATGATGAGGCATTGTCATCTCTTTGTCCAAGAACAATGTAGTAGAGTTCTCATATATTTCTTTCGATGTAACCGGTCTAACTCAAGGACTTGAAAAGTGTATTCATCCATGTAATCTAACATGTACTAGTCATATGGAAATAAAAGATGAGTTTTAATTCTACTTACTTGTTAATCTTTGCCTCTGATTGAATTCCTTCTTGTAATATTTGTGTACTTGTCTAAATGGCATCACTGTCAAAGTGTTCATGTGATTTACCCATGAGTGATTCGAAAGATAATACTCATATCTATTCGATCAGTAAGGCAAAGTGTGTTTATCTCACTTATAGGTTTAGATTAACTCCATCGACAGAGCAGGGCGACACAGGCCCATTGGACAGATAGATCCCATTAGTAGATCATGGCGATTTAGACTCATTCGGGGAGATAGATTCTTTTGGTAGATAAAGATGACTTAGGTTTATTCGGGGAGATAGATCCATTCGGTAGATCATGGCGACTTAGTCCCATTTGGGGAGACAGACCTCTTTGATAAATCAGGGCGACTTAAACCTGTTCGGGGAGATAGATCCCTTTGACCAAGTAACAACCAATAGGAATGGAAACTATAGGAATGATCGATATGATAGTCGATAAGAAAAAGCATAGGGGTTTTACTTGAGAGAGGCTTTTCCACCCACGGGAGGCCATGGGATTCACTGATAGTATATGTGTAGATTTTCTTAATTCTAAGTCTTGGGCGCAGCTGATTTGTCTAGATTGCTTAGGCAATAGGTTCCCGGGTAAACTACGGAATATATCTGCCCTCCTAGTTCGGGGCAAGTTTGCCCCCAGGTTGAGGCTAACCGGTAGTTTCCACTTTCCTTAGTAATAATTTGCCAGATTTGAACATTCAGTTCCAGACTCTTCGATTGTTTGATTATAGTACCAAATCATTTATTGCTAGTATGCAACCATTCGAGCAGATACGGATTCCCTTAGGAGCAGGTCTAGCTATTCTTGTAAGGTGGGCTCATTTCATTTGGCGTCGTACCAAGTTACTCGGAGTGAATAAATCCCTATCTCCACTTGTATGATGGTTTTGCTCCCGTATGTTAGACTGAACGGTGTTTCGTCAGTCACTCTTTGTGGTGTAATACGATACCACTAGAGGATACTACAAAGCTCCTCCATCCATTGTCCCTTGGTATCATCCAACATTGTCTTTAGCCCCCATAAGATTATCCTATTAGTTATCTCAATGAGTCCGTTGGTCTATGGATGTGCAACCGATGAAAAGCTATGGTCGATCTCAAGTCTGTTATAGAATTCATGGAAGATAGCATTGTCGAACTTTTTTTCGCTATTTGTGATGAAGATGCGAGGTATATGAAACCAGGTGATAATGTGAGTTCACACAAATGATTGGGCTTTAACTACGGTTATCTAGGCTAGAGGTTAAGCCTCCACCCATTCGGTGAAGTAATCAATGGCAACGATGAGGAATTTTTTGCTATCCAGTAGTTAGTGGGAATGGTCGAGGATGTCCATCCCCCATTGGGCGAACAGCCAGAGCCTTGTTATGGGACTAAGCTCGATTGAAGGTAGTCATGATATCGAAGAAAAACGTTGGCACTTGTCACGCCTCTTGATGTAATTGTCGGAGTCGGTCTTCATGGTCGCCTAGTAGTACCATTGGCACAAAGCTTTGTGAATTAGGTTCTGAACCCCCAAGTGGTTGCTGTATATTCCTTTGTAGATCTCTCGGAGGACGTAGTCTCCTTTGTCAGGAGTCAAACACCTCTAGTACAAGTGAGTGAAAGACTTTCGGTATAAGTGTCCATTGATGATCGCATAATGGACGACCTTTTGTTTCAATCTTGTTACTTCCAGTGTTGAATTTGGCAGTCAGTAGTTCTTTAGGTAGGCTTCTATTGGATCTTTCCAATTGGGAGGCTAGTCCATTGTAATGACCTCCTCAGGCACGTTAATGTTGGGTTGTGGTAGACTCTCGATATAGACTATTTGAATAGAGGCAACCAAGTCTGAACTGGCCAACTTAGAAAGTGTATCGGCCCATGCATTCTCTGATCGAGAGATTTGTTGGATATTGACCTTGTCTAATTTACTTATTGTCTCATGCAGCTTGCTCAGATATTTGGTCATGGTTGGATCTTTAGTTTTGTAGATCCATTCGATTTGTTTTACGACCAACTGACTATTAGTAAACACCTGAACACTTCAGACCCCCATGTTTGTTGCGATTCGGAGTCCCATCAATAAAGCCTCTTACACTGCTTGGTTGTTGGTGGCTCTAAAGTCAAAATGAATATGTATTCAGTCTTGAAATTATCCGAACCCATTAGTATGAGCCCAGCACCACTCTTGGAGGAGTTTGATGATCCCTCTACGTGTATCATCCACTCTGGCAATGACCAATCGATGTGACTGTCGACGAGCTCGTGCTCGACTAGTGCCAAAAGGGTATATTTGAAAATGAAATTTGTCAGGGCTTAGCCTTTGATTGTAGACCTCGGTTGATATTGGATGTCAAATTTACCCAGCTCTATGCTCCATTTGATAAGGCGACCAAAGGTATCCTGCTTTTGAAGGATTTGTTTTAGCAGTTGATCGGTGAGTACAATGATGGTGTGACCTTGAAAATATGGCCGTAGGCATCTGGATTAAACGACTAAAGCATACGTTACTTTCTCGATTAGCCGATAGTTAACTTCAGATTCTTTGAGTATTCGACTGATATAATAGACCAGTTTGTATGTAGTGGGCTCTTGTCTCATGAGGACGGAGCAGAGTACTTGGTTAGAAGTAGAAAGATATATGTATAGTTTCTCACTCGGAATCAGACGAGTGAGCAGGGGGGATCATAAGGTACTTCTTGAGTTTCTCAAAGGTCGTCTAACACTCGGGTGTTCACACGAACTTCTAGGACCTCTTCAAGGTGTCAAAGTTTGGTTTATACTTTTCCCCTACTTTCGACATGAATCGGCTCAGAATCGATATTCGACTGCTGTGGTGTTATAACTTCTTCAGCGTCTGAAGTGGCGACATGTCCAATATGGTTTGTATTTTTTCATGATTCACCTTGATTCCTCGATTAGTGATCATGAAACCTAAAAATTTTTGGGATATGATTCTGAAAGTGCACTTGGCCGGATTCAGTCACATGTTGTAACGTTTTAGCGTTTGGAAGGTTTTTTCGAGATCGGTGATATGAGCCTCAATATCGATGCTCTTGACGAGCATGTTATCAACATACGCCTCTACATTTTCGTCGAGTTGGTCTCTGAAGACTTTATTAACTACTTGTTGGAAGGTTACTCCAGTATTCTTTAGACCGAAAGGCATGACGCGGTAGCAATACGTGCCAAATTCAGTAATAAAACTTATCTTTTCTTCATCCTCTAGTGACATTCGTATCTAATTATAGTCAGAGTATGCATCCATGAAATTTAAGTATTGGTGGCCTGAAAAGTTGTCCACTAGTTTATCGATATTGGGGAGTGGATAACTATCATTCGGGCATGTCTTGTTGAGGTTTGTGAAATCCAAGCACATTCTCTATTTCCCATTGGCATTTTTCACCAAGATTACGTTAGCAAGCCATTCGGAATACTTGACTTCGCGGAGGAATTCACCTGTCAATAATTTCTGAATCTCCTCTTATATGGCACGTTAGCGTTCTAGGGCGAACACCATTTTCTTTTGTTTTATCGGCTTATAGTTGGCATTAACTGTCAATTTGCGGACTATGACCGAGAGATCGATACCCGGTATGTCCTCTGAGAACCAAGCAAAGAGCTTTGAATGTTTGCGTAGGTATCTGGTAATCGATTCTCGCAAGAGCATTGGTAAGTTAGCCCCAATTCGAACGGTCTGGTTAGGATTGTCAGTTAGAGAGATCTTGATTGTTTCTTCCACAGGCTCAGATTTGGATACAGATTCAACATCATCTCTGAATTCTAAAGTGTTGATCGAGAAGTTCTCTTATCCACCGTCAGTCGCTAGGAGAGCATAAGGATCGGGGTCGCTACGAAGGGTAGCAATTCCTTCCAGCATTCTGAAATTTATCTTCATATATCTTGTGCTGGGTAGGGTTTCCAATTCATCCAGATTGAAGCGACCAAGGATGGCGTTATAAGGCAAAAATAGCATTACCACGTGGAAGATGACCTTTACGGTTGCATGGTTGGGAGGAATCCCAGGGTCACGATGAGGGGAATAATTCCCTTCGGGTAATTGCACTTGTCAAAAAGTTCTTTGAGGGACCTGGTGGGAGGTTAAGGGTGAAATGAGTTATAACTCATTCGCTGAAAAGCATCCCAAGTAAAGAAATCGCAGTCTGCTCCCTGGTCAATGAGAATCCTCTTGACTGCATAGGATTTCATTCTAATGGTGATGACCAACGGATCATTGCGATGGGAATCGATTTTGGTTAGATCATCTTCGTTGAAGCCAATAATTGGCCTTTTTCTATTGGTTGTCAATATATTCTAAGCAGTGGCAAAGGATAGATGCCAAGTTTATTTAGAGAATCAGTCTATTTCCCACAAACGACACAATCTGTTAGAGGTGGATTTCGGGTCCATAGATTACAGCTCCTTTCAACTCGAACAACTAGTTGGATAAGTGGCTGGAAACCTATAAAAAACTGCCGAAGGGGGCTCCAGCAGAGAGGCTCCGACACTCAAGTCAGAAAGAGTAATTTTTTATAAGAAAGAAACAGGCTGAGAGCAAGAAAGCAAGAGAGAGAGGACTGGTCTCCAGCTAACTTGTGTGTCAAATTTGGGGGTCTTAGAGAGCATACCTAGGTTTCGATATGCCAAATGCTTTTATACCAGGCACCGCAAAAGTCGTACGTTCTCAGTGCGTTTCAACTGTAGTTTCCTTTCAAGGAGATCCAAAGATTTTGGAATCTATTGTCAAATATTTTTGAGAATTCGTAATTTTTATCACTTAGGAAGTTCAGTGATATGAGAATATCTCTTCCCTTATCGATTAAATTCTAAATATTTCCTTTCTTATCTAGGATATACGTTTTGTGTCGGAATAAAAAGCAAAAGGTCGATATGATATTTAGTCAAATATTACCTTTACCCAATGCGATCGGTTCCTTAGAGAGCGTTTGCTCATCGACTAAGGATTTATGTTCGGGTTTGTCAAACATTTCTATGAATCGGTCAAACTGCCATCTTTGAGAACTAATCTATCGATTAGTTGTTGGCCACTCTAGTGGAAAGACAAATCCCTCATCGGTATGAATCCTAGTATGGATCTTCGGGTCCTTAGACATCACCCTGAGAGTCCTTTATGTCGTGTTCCATCTGAAACTATTATAATTATTTTTTAATTTTTGAAAAGTTGTTACAATAACTTTGTAATTTTGAAAAAAAAAAAAAGACTGCTTTGCAATTTTTGAAAACTATTATGATTGTTTTGTAATTTTGAGAAGTTTCATAAAATTATAAAGGAGTTGCAAACCTTAGGGTTTTGCGACGTTCTCTGGCACATTTTTGGTGAGTCTTACCCTCCCTCTAACACCTTTTGTTGGGATTTATTCTTCTTTATCAATGAAAAATATATATATCTATATATAATTAGCAATTGGAATTTTCATTGGAACGAAGAAAATCTTGGTGTGAAAACTTGTAATTTTTTTATACTATAACAATCAGTATTCAAAATTATATTTTAATTAATTCGATCCAGAATTTACAACGGCTCATTCCAGAGGTTATTTTTTTAGCATAGTTTTTTTCATTGTCAAAATTTAAATTCAAGATTTTGATTAAAAGATTTAACGTTATATTTCATTAGATCAACTATTCGTTAACTATATGATATGTCTAGTTTATTTACAGGAGAAGAAATGTCATAAGCATCGAGGAGGTCTGATTTAGTTAGAAAAATCAAATCAAATCAAATCAAAAATAATAAAATTCCTATTAATTTTAATTGCAATCTCTTTTTTATTATTTTATTGTAATATTATATTTTATTATTATTTTCTATTTAACTTAAAAATTTAATATTCTGCTTACTCTATTTTATTATTGACTGGAATTTACATAATACATATTTTGATCCGAACAGTAAATCCTCACAAGAATCTTGTCGAAATGTGACAATATTTAGACCTAATAGTAAATCACATAAATTATGAACAATTTTAAGTATTTAGATTAAAATGTTTCATCATTCACATTCTTATTTAAAAAAAAAAAAATGAAAGATGCATGACCACGATACTTTAAAAATAAAATTTTAATTGAAATAAATATACTTTTAATTGAAATAAAATTTTATTAATATTGTTAATAATTATATAAATAATTTTTGCATGGGTTTAAAGCATAAAACTAGCATAACTCGCCCATCTAATACAGCTAGTTGACTTGGATGTTTGTAGATCTACCATCATTTTGACACAATAGGTCAAGACAATCCCCAAATGGACAGTTTAATGATTATAATTTTTCTCCTTCAATTCAATAATCTCGGATTCAAATCGCGAACAAGAGAAAAAAATAAAAATTAAAAAACAATAGGTCAAGGCAGGCCCAGGAGTAAGGGGGCCGGCAAAAATTTGTGTACCAAGAGTGTTTCAAAATCCAACAACGGTAAGTACTTAAATAAAATATTTGGCCCATTTAATATTTTAGTTTTTTAATAATATTATACTAAAACGAAGGTTTTTTTTTTTTAATATTGTAATATGGTGTTTACATAAGAATATTTTTGAATTTATTATCGGTTTGTTTTTAACTTACTTTTCAAATTAAAAAATGGTTTTTTATATTTTTAAATTCTACAAAATTGATTTTTACTCGTTAACCTATTTCGTCTTGATTTCTTTTTTTTTTTTTTAATGTAAGGAGAAATCTTGGTTATATAATAGAAATCATGTTTTATACAAATGGAGGACTCTTAACGAAGTGTTGGGTTCAAAACTTAAAAATAAAAAGGACTACACTTGAAAAATTATCCCTAAATAGGGTCTCCATAGACACTATAAGCGAATTAATCGAAACATGATTTCATAGGATGACGGTGAGAAAAAAAAAATGAAATCCTGTTTCATTGGATATGCCGAAGTCCACGGTGGCTAAAACCAGCCTCCCAAGGGGGGAGGGGCAAGGGGGAAGCACCTCTTAGTTTTACTATAATAACAAACATGAGTCCAAGAAACGATAGGTTTAATAAGGTTGTTTTACAATATTAGCTGTTTCAATCAAGGCGGCGAAGGAGGTACTCAACTTCAACGAGCTTGGTGAGGGGCATCACCCATTCATCATAGAGGCGAGAAACAACAGCAGGGTCAACCTTATACTTGCCCTTGTTGTCTCCCTTGTCACCGTCCGTGCCAAGACACACTTCTTGCCCAAACACCATTGCTTTCCTCTCAACTCTCCTCTTCACCATCTCCTCTACCCTTTCAAATGTCAAGAGTTTCATCAATGCATCTCTGTCCTGAAAATTTAGAAGCATAAGGTCAACCCCATCATTTTGTGCCTAAAAATTCAAGTTCTATTGACTTGGTCAGCTTCGTATAATTGGTGAGACATTGGTATCTACTTTTGGGGACTTCAGAAAAGCCATGGCCACGACAAAACTTGGTGGCTGAACTATCAAATAGTCACTAAACAAATTTTCTCTGCATGACTTTTATGTTGTGAAATTAACAATCAGGGATGAAGCTACATATTTATATCATGGAGGCAAAATACAAGGAGTAAAAAGCAGAGGGAGTAGAGACTATAACTTTTAGTGAACAAACAATCTTATAGTGCTGAAAATTTCCAGAATAGACTTTTAGTTTTAGGTATGAGTTGTGACTGTGAGGCACAGTGTGATGATCATCCACCCACTGGCAAACTAGGAACACTTGTTGGGGCAGAGAAGCCAATATTTTCTAGTCTTTTTTCTTTTGCTATAGTTTAATCTAACTTTTAATAATTTGTAGAGATTGTTGTACCTTTGCTCGGATTAGAGGTTCATAGTCTTGAGGGGCATCTCTGAATTTAACTTCTGCAACAAACTTTCCGTAGTGGATTCTCCTCGAAAGCGCCTGTAAATAATTGACAAGGACAAAAAGTTCTCACATCAAAACTCCATTTGTCATTTGCATTGAATCAATAATTCATTACCTGCAGGCATTGGAGATCAGAAGCCGCAGAGGAAGCATAGTTGCCATCATCACCCTCAGCAGCAATCAACGGACGAAGTTGCTTCAAGTAAAAATCCCATATGTGATTGTTTACATTGATTGAAGCTGCTGCAGGATGCAAAAACTGCAACTCATGGTAGGTCTAAATGGGAAACAAATAATGAATTAGAGGAGTTTGTGCTTGCAATAGTAATAAGCAAATTTAGAAAATAGGGGTGCTTACCTGGGAATCATTGCGAGGAGCTATCAGCGAGTTTGGTAAATCATCTGGAAAGAAAGGATGCTCTTCTGGGCTTTCGTATCTTCCGACCTATAAAACATGCATGTCACGCACAAGTTTCTAAACCTAGAACTTAACCTTGCTGACTAAGTTAAATACTTGTATCCTCAATGTCAAGAGAGCTCGAAGCAACAAACATGTTCATAAAGTACTATGGTACAACTACCATAAGACAAGCCCCCCGGAAGAGATTTAAAAAGTGGAGTTGATAGCTTCAAGATTACATTTTAGCTCTTGAAAATGTCGAAATTTAGGAGAACAGTTGGTGACTGGCCAGTTATTACCACATGAACTTCAGTCTCTCTAATGAAAATTCGCCTAGTCAGTGTTGAAATGGTTAAGGAGCAGGAACAAACAAGATATTAGCCATAATGAACACAATACACTACAGATTAGCCCTCTGAATCTGCAGACTCTTTTTCCATCAATTAAAATTTTTAGTAATCCTTTTTTTTTTCCTTTACCTAGCATTAATATCCGGAGCCACACCCCGACTCATCCGATTCGAGTTTTTATGAGGCCACTGCTCTACCGCTCTACCAATTTAATCTTTTGGATTCCCAAGTTTTGATCCTAAAATTTGATTAAGAAAACTAACACTCACTATCCGTAGTAAATATTTAGTAATCATGCACTAGAATATGTCCGGTTCAAAGCCGAACTTAGACACCCCCAAACCCAAAAATAGCTGGAAAGCCCAGACCCGTCAAGGCCGGCCTAATCCTATGTTAGGTCCGGGTTCAATCATAATTCCCAAGTTTGACCTTCAAGTCCAGATCTACAATACATCTCTTAATATACCCTATAGTTTTAATCCAAAGTTGATTCAGCTCGATTCAACCAATGTTCATGACCACTGAGCAGGTCTATACACAACAACATGAAAAGTGCCAAAAGTGCATCGGAGGGGACGGTTGAGTCCCAAAAAGGACAACAGACAAGAAACCTTTCCCCACAAAAGACCACACTTGCCACTCCCATATCCCAACATACGCTGTATGATAAATCACATTAATAAAAGTTTCCCCGGTGAGTCTGGTATGAATTCTGTTTTCCGCAATCAAATTATTGGAATGTGCTCCATCTGGGTCCAAATCTTTTGGTCTACTTGAGGATGACGCTTACGCCAAAAGCCCCCGAATGAAACCAAAAATGTACATAAATATTTTGCTTGCACACGAAGGATTCTTTCTTTTCTTTTTTTTTTAAATTATTATTATTATATTCTTAACTTCTCTTCTAAGGAAATGCTTACCAAACATGCACAAATGAAGTAAACCATGTTGTACAAACCTAATTCTAAATGGGCATGTTTTATTAATATTTTCTCAGAATATTAAGGGAACAAAAGATGTGAGAGAGAGAGAGAGAGAGAGAGAGAGATTGGACCTTAGCATTTGTAGCTTCAATTTCCTTAACAAAGTATTTGAGCAAAGAAGTCGAAAAACCGGAAATGGCGAAAGAGGAGACATCTTCGTAAGCGAAAGAATTCATGGGAAACCTGGCTCTCTCGATCAAGCTGAACACGATTGTGTCTTCCTGACGAATCAACGAGTCTCTCACTTCTTCGAGCGTCATCGATTTCATTCCCATATTCAAAGCCGAACCCAAAACTCCCAATTTTAACAATGGCGAAGAGAGAGAGAAAGAGAAGATGACTTAAACGCGGAGAGAAGAAACGGAGTAGAGTGAGCGTTGCTTTTACGGCCGTGTCTCCTCTTTCTGATCTTCTAGCATAAGCTGTCGTGTTTCTGGGCCCCATTTCCTCACCTCCCTTCCCTTCTAAGTTTTTTGAATATCTTCCGCGTAGTGGATGGCTGCTTCTTGTAATTGTGGTCTCTCTCTCACGACATCATTGAATGACCGTTGACTCATAAACGCAATGCACGTTAATAATATCTACGGTGCACCATCGAGATCTTTTGTATTTTTAAACTTTCTTAAATTAATTAATATTTATATTTTTTATATTTTCATATATTTTCTTATTTAATAAATTTTTTATTTATTTAATTATAATTTTTCATATTATTTATCTTATAATTATTAATTATATAGCTGATTATTTTAGATTTTTATTATAAAAGATAATTATTATATTATTTTTATAAAATAATTAATATTTATATAAAAATTTTTATATGTTTTATATTTATGTATTTTTTCATATTTATATTTTTTATATTTTGTAAATTATCTTTTTTTTATTTCGTTTCGTATTTATTTTTATTTCTGTACAACCTAGATCATCGTAATTTTAGTTCATGATATTTTTATTTTAGTGGAATAAATTTTGATAATTTTAAAAGTAGTGTATATAAAATCAGCATTCAAAGCTTAATTTTTTATACAACTGAATAATTAAAAAATAATAATGGTAATGATATTTTTTATTAATTAAATAAATGTTAATATTTTAGAGTTAGCTTTTATTGAATCAGTATTTGAATAGTAAAAAGAATAATGACTATTCATCGTTCACAAATCGCATATTTGTTGACAAATTATTAGGTGCCATATCCAGGAAATAAAATAATATGATTATATATTTTTCTCACATTATTTCTTTCCAGTTTTTTATAATCGTAGAAAATAGAGAGATGATGTATGGCAAAAATTCTCTTTTGATTGCGTGTAATAGAAATAAATAAATACGATTATGATACTATATTAAAGATAGAGAGTGAAACATAATATTCAATTATTTTAATAAATTATTATAATAAATTGAGTTTATATAAAAAATTTATTATCACAATTATAGAAACAATGATTACAAATATTAAAATATGAAAATTATAAAATTAAATTAATTATTGATTTAATTTTAATATATAATATATTGGTTAACATTTTTTCTCAAACTCAATATGATATAATGCGACCATTTGAATTTGAAATAAAATATGAATAGAAGATCTAGAATCATAGGGGGTTTTTGCAGCCCTTGTATTAGCTTTGGACTTTGGCTCTATCTTTGTCTCTAACTTTGGATCTGACTCTGCCAATGGTTTCGGGCTTTGGCTCTTGGCTTCGAGCTCAACAAGCTTGGGATCTAGCTCTAGTTTTGCCTCTAAATGTGGAACTGGCTCCGCCGATGGCTCCAGGCTTTGGCTTCTGTCTTTGGGCTCAGCAAACTTGGGATTTGACTGCTTTGCCTGATCTAGTTCCAACACTAATTCTGACTACTAGAGACGCGTGTTGGTGTGTTTTTTTTTTTTTTGGTATAAAGAAAGTTGTGATAACATGTAGAAAATAGAGAGATAATAGAGCGGAAAATATTCTCTATATTTTATTATGTGTAATAACAATGAAACACCAAGAAATTTTATTCCTTTATTTATTTATTTTTTGTTTTATAAATAGTGTTGAGCAGTGCGCTGGCACGGGGTATTACAAAACAAAAAAAACATAATCAAACAATTAAAATCAATAATAATATTCTACATACTATATTGAAAATTCCCGAAGGATAAAAGTGGTATTTACCATGTTAATTACTTGAGTATACTGAGAATGGGGAAATTTAAAAAAAAAAAAATGAAAAAGACAGCTGTTTTTAGGATATTTGGTTTTTCCAACCACTTGATATCATTTAAGATTTTAGTTAATTAATAAATAATTGCAACCATAATTCCATCTTAATTTATTGTTTTCTAACGGTGATAGTTTAGTGTAGAAAATATGTAATGTGAACTGAAGTGTCTTAATTTGCTTTATAAAAGTTTTTAAACTGTTATTAAATAGTTTCGATCAATAATTTAATTAGTCTAGAATAAAAAAAATAAAAAAAAAACCCCCAAATGTCTCCATTTGCCACGTGCAATTTTCTGAATGAAGATTGTTTTAAAAAAAAATACATTTAATCAAAATCAATATTATTTGTCTCAAAACACAAAAATTATTTTATAATTATATATAAATACTATCGATAAAAGAGAAAAAAAAAAAAAGAAGAAAACATACGAACAGAGAAGTTGAAAGAGAGACCTAAAATTGAGGTTAACCTTTAACCAGATTATCTATTCTTCCATAATGATTTCAGCTTTGCAACATGAACAGATTTGAGGTAAGATTTGTCATTTTTTTTAATAAGAAAATGTAATCAAATTGGATCGAATCAAAAAAAAAAATGATAGAAATAGAGAGTATTTATTACTTGAACTGTCCACGGGAAACACTAAGATTTGTCATCTTGATTCTAATAAGGAACCTTTAAGGAAGGCACTAGATGCCGAAAAGTAATCCCAAGAGAATAATGTAGGTCATATCAATTTTTAGCTAATTTAAATTTTTATAAATATTTTTAATGGTTTTTTTATTTAAATAAGAGATTGCAAAAGAATTGATTTTAAAAGGCTAAATAAAAAAAAAATACCATGATTTCTCAAATTATTACAAGTGAAATGGATATGGCAACTTTGAAACTGTTTAACCAATTATCCATTCTTCCATAAGAATTCCAACTTTGCAACATGAACAAATTTGAGATGAGATTTGTATTCTTGATCCAAATAGGTAAACCTTGAGAAGGCACGAGATGTCTGAAAATAATCCGACACAACAGTTTAAGAATTATATCATATCAATTTTACTAATTTTAATTTTTATAAATTTTTTATTTAAATAAAAAAGGGTTATATATAAAATATTAGTTTAGTGTGCAAGTAGAGAGAGAATAAACGTACATATACGCAGATGCAGCTTTCTCCTTGTATCATATTTAAATATTCTTTTATTTTTATATTTTGTCATTATATTTAGGATAATTTTGAGCACCACAATTAAAAAAACATGAAAAATATATATCTTTCATTTTTAACCAACAAACGAAGAGTAAATCAAAAAACAAAAAACAAAAAAATAAAAAAAAAGAACGTTAAATGGTTAAATAATTTAACAATGGTCAATCCCATCTCTGTTTACATCATTTCATTTCATGTGTTTTCTGCTTCATAATTTCAATTTGAAGAGACGTTGGAAAAGAGACGCATCGAGGCAGAAGAATCCTCCCTGTAATTTCCCTCACCATTTGAATTGCACAAAGGCATGCACACTCACTCTGCAATCTCTCTCTCTCTTCCTCATCTCTACAACATTCAATTCCTCTCCCTCTCTGCAACAATCAGTAATCCACACCACACCAAAACCCCACCAAAGGATAACATTTACTGCACCAAATAGTGATTCTCGATCCATTCCATTTATGATCCTTTGTCTCTTCCCCTTTACGTCACCAACAAAAACCCAGATTCTCTTTTCACTCAAATAACTAAATCAATCATTGTTTCTCTCTATTTCAATTAATAATCGACACCCGAGGTAGAAATTTTCAAAAGGGCGACAATGTTGTGCGAGAGAAGTAGAGACAGAAAGGAGAAAAACTGCGGCAGGGGAATTGAGTGCATGACTCCTGGAACAACATTTGATCAGTGGTTTCGGAAATTGAAGTGTTGGAGAAGAGGTTCGTTGGATGTGAGCGAGTATGAGAGGAGAAGAGTGAGGGGAGATGGGTATCTAGGAAATGGAACTGGGTCTAAGTCTACTAGTTTGGTGGCTGAGTCTTCTTTGGTTACTCAGGCCGCTGGGTTTTGATTCAGGTGATGATTTTAATTGTGTTGATTTATCTTTGCCTTTTAGATGGTTTGATGATACTAAGGTCTTTCTATAATGAATAGAATTGATTCTTGTACATGTTTATCATCTTGTGAGTTTCCATTTGTTTCCTTTGCCTTTGTAGCATAATTTCATCAATAGTATAAAAAAAAATGCTCTCTCAATAAGCATGTTGAAACTATGTATGAACGTGCTCAAGAAATAGTTTGATCCCTGGTGATTTTGGAGTCTAACAACACTTGGCCACTACTAGCTGTTCATTGGTACCACATCTGATGGACTGTAATGCATGTAGCGAATTAGTTCATAATTTTCAAAATCAACGTTCGGGACATTGAGTAGCAATTCTATTCATTTGGTTTCTATATTCTTATGATGGTTTGGCATCGATCAATTCTTGATTTGTTTATGCATTTATGTACCATAGTTTGACTCATCAATGAGATGTATTGTATTTCTATAGTGTCTCTTTTGCTTTTGTTTTCTGTTGTTTTGTGGCTTTTGTGGGGCAAGTACTACAAATCTTCATGGATTGGTGTGAAGAACGCTATTAATTTTTTGTCTTTCTTATCATTTTTATGAATAAGTCCAAAGAAGCAGGGTTTGATGTTTGTGTGTTGGAAGCAACCAGATGGAAAGCATTGGTTTCTTTCTTCCTTTTTTTTGCCCATTTGGGAAAATGTGGGTTGCCAATGCCCTCTATGGTTTAATCGCTGTTAAGGAAATAATTAAAAAAAATGGTGGGTATTACCTAATCCTTCTTGGAGGTGATTCACAGAGGATGGTATCAATACTAGCTTATTGTTGATGTGATTATACTTTTTCTAAGTATTTTACATGCTGTCCTTTGTACATCATAGATTGGTCAATATAAATGTTTTGTTCACTTTTTTTTTTTCCTTCATAATTTATCTTTGTTACTAATAAAGTTTATTAATTTTTAAACCAGTGAGAAATGAAAGGGAGACTGCTTTCAATGCGGGTGTTGGATGTGGCCTAGTTACCTCATTGATGAGACTAGAAAGGAGATCACTAAACTGGCAGTGCTGCAGACACAAATGGACAGCCTTATTCAAGATGCTAAAAAAGAAATAGAAAGGAAAGAGACATTTTCCATGCAACCAGAACCAAATGAAAAGGTTGCATCTTCTAGCAAGAAAATTAAAGTACAAGGACAAAAAGGTTGTGGTGTAGGAATGGATCATCTTGAGGCCGGGCTTGAAGCTGAATTGGAACTTTTGCAAGTTAGCTTGGATAGAAGAAAGTAACCAGAGCACCAACGGCAGCAATTATCGGTATATACCATTATATTATGCTTACTCATTTGGGACCAAAAAAAAAAGAACCTTGTCCAGATAATGAACGAATTAGAAAGACACAATACTAACCATTCACTGTGATATGTAGTTGCCAATAAATTTTGATGTGAATGCCTGTTGTAATTTATAGAATTACTTTTTGATTGGAGAGAGAGACAGAGATCAGAGTAATTTCTTTTTAGACTGAGATTCCACAGGGGAAAAGGCTTTTCATGGAATCCTTGCAGTCTGTTACATTCCCTTTCCTTATATTTCTTATAAAACTTCACAAGAAGCATCCCTAGCTCCTTTACCTTGTTATCTTCATTGAGACTATTGTTTCCCCTTGTAGTTTAGTACTTTTCAGCCTTGAGTGCATAAAGGTATCCCTGCACTAAGGAATGGATTTATGTACTGTCCAAGTGAGCTTAGTGAGTGGTTCGCTCTTTGTTTTGTCATTTTTGTTCACATGTTTTTATTTTCACTCATAATATCTGAAGACTGAATAATGGCGGGTGACCAGAGAGGACACTGCTCCTGAGGGAAGCCTCAGTGCAAGTTTTGAAGAGGCAATTTACCCACAAGAGGAAGAGACACAAAAGCATTGAGGAGTTTCTCCTACTGAGCTGGAAAGAAGGTTGAATGAATTGCTTGAAATGAGACAGCAAGAGCTGATAGTGCCAAGTGCAAGCTTCGTGAGAAAGAATTACAGGTCGAGTGGTGGAAAGACACTGCTCATCTCATTTCTCAGCATGTTCCGGATTCTTGCCATTATGTGAGGTAGGTGAAAGACTTCTATAAATTGATGTGTTCATAAAGAGGCTTTCCCTGCATTGCTATATATTTCATTTTCTATTATGACTAGTTTCCCCTTCCTATATCTATCAGAATGTTAGTAAATTCTTATATTTCAGGATGTTAGAAAATTCTTTTTGAAAATGCTGGAAATGCAGAACGAGAGATAAGTTAGAACAGATACCAAGAGATTAAAGATGATCAATCTAACCAGAGAAGAGGATCAGGTTACACAATCTCTGATTTCTAGATCAATGCTTTTAGTTCCTAGGCCCCACCCAAAAAAAAAAAAATCCTAATTCCAGAGTATGTTAGGATGTTTGCTGCTGCTACAGCACTAGCTATTATGTGAGATGGTGCATGCACTCTGTCCCTTAGGGTGCGATTGAAATTTGTTGATCTGTGTAGTTGAAGTTTGAACTGCTCACAGGTTATTGCTTCTTTTTCTGTTGAATTATCAGCATGAAGTAAGCCAAAGAAAATTTCAAGCATTTAACTTAACTCCACTATTAAATTGATGAACTGGTGCACTGTGATTGACTCTATCCCTGTTCAATTGAGTTTGAATTATTGCTGTTGTACAAGGATTCATGCAGCATGTTTCTCATGCTTCAGGACTCGCACTTCATTCAAAATTGGTCTGGATTGTTCAGCCATATGATGTTTTTGGTTCCTAGTGAGGTGTCTAGGGCTTGAACCTCACATGTTTATATACTGCCATTTTTTTGTATTTGAAGTAATTAGCTCTTGTTTTGTTAGGCTTGCAAATTAAACAGCAATCTGGCAGAAGAATATTTAGGCTTGCAGTGCAACTTTTAAGTAATATTCATACATAAACAGGAAGTGAACATCTCCTGTATGAGTGCATCATGGAGATCGACTACTTTCAGGATGGACTATATCTCTTGCTTCTCTTCTTCCATTTAATTAGCAAAAACCCTTGAAAAGGGGACTTAGTCTCACTTGTGTATGGGCTTGTTCCATGTCAGTTGTTGAAGAGCAGAAGGTGCCTAGGTGCTAAAGCATGGACTTGTAGAGCCTATGTTTAATGGACACATACTAAACTCCAGAATGTGCCTAGGTGCTAAAAAATGAACTCGTAGAGCCTATGTTGCATTGACACATACTAAATACACAACAAGATATCACACTTTGTAACTTAAATTAGTGCAGAAGTTTCATAACTTTGTCAAGTCATCGTCTTCACATGGAGGACTGACATGTCTCATATGTCCATGCTTCATAGTATACAGCTCACATGGCTGAAGGGGTCAATGGTAACTTCAATATCATAAGAAAACTTCACAAGCTTCCTATCAATCTTTGATTGGAATGATCATATAATATACATTGCTTTGCTTTTCTCCTTGCTTAAAGCGCAATTGTATTTGAGTACACAGTGAGGCTAAGCTATCTCACTTTACCATGTTTGGGTCATATGTATTCTCCTTTTGATCATAATAACATGTTACTTTGGGACACTTTCTTTGTCCATTGATTTTTTCAGTGTTATTCTATTGCTTTACAGGTACTGTTCCTGGTGATCCTAAAAGCAAATGTTGTGATCTATGGAAGGAGATCTATCTCCTAGTTGTATACATGCAAGCTGCAGCCAAACCCCGTTTAGTAAATAATATTCTTCCACAGATTGGTAAACAATTCTTAGCCTCACATAACAAAGTTCCTTTGCCAATATCTGCTCTTTGATATATCATCTTTTTGGTAAAGACTGCATGAACCATACTTGCAGTGTACCAACAATCTGATTTTTTCAAGGTCTTACGAATTTTTCTTACTTTATCCAAATTCTATATATACCCATAGGAAATATGTTTCTTTATAAATAAAATCTAGTATAAAATTGTGGTTGCGATGTTTTGGGCATAGTTTCCCTGGGTGCATTGGCGGCCCCTAGCGGAGCCACAACCATCCCTAAAATTTCCATCCACATAGTCTTAAAACTCAAATTAGGGCAAATAAAGTATTTGAAAAAGTGAAATTGAAGTTTGTATTTAATATAATTATTATAATTATTAGTACGTAAAGATGTAAACTCGTTATGGTAAATATAATAATAATAAAAAAAAAAAGAAAAACTCTTTTTCTATAAATAATTTTCTCTTAATCTACAGAAAGAAATTTAGATGGAAAGAGAGAAAGTGCAGGTTGGTATTATTGCTCCGGTGCGTAGCCTAGTACGGGCCATATTAGTTGATAATAAGTGTATGAGTAGAAATTTTCTCCTTTCTAAACTGATGTAAATTGCTAGATAGTTCTCGACATGGAAGACATAAGAGTCAGATTATTGCCATGAAGTACCATATGAAAAGCCCCCTCACCCCTAAAAACATATTTCTTTGTGATGGAATATGATCTAAAGACCCATTATCATAAGATTTGAAATCCCCTAGGTCTACAGTGCAACAGGATAGGATACGCCAAGATATGTAGTCGATATTGAATGTATCTCCTAGTCGGGTAAATATAGCTTAACCACCCGATTCCTATCGACCAGACCCTTCTTGGATAATCAACTGGTCGGCTTAGCACTTCTTCGATGCTCAGTATTGTTGTTTGATTAACTAAAGTAATATTCATTTTTTCTTAAAATTCGAAAATAACATTTCGTAATTAGGAAAGAAATCTTTAACTCCTATCGATAAGGAAAGTAATCACTTGACAACTTGAACTTTCTCTACTCATAGAATTCTAAATCTCTTGAATATCCTTCACTAAGAATTTCATAATCTCGGGGTATTTTCATAAGGAAATTAGAGTTACTACATCCCGGTAGCATACGAAACTTACCTTGCTTGTAGACTATATATACATCACAAAGGCCATCAACCAAATACGTTCTTTTGACTCTACACTTGACACACAAACATAGAACTCTATCTCTCTGTGGCTCTTTCTCTCAGTTTATTTCTATTTTTGAAAATTACTTTTGGATTTGAGCATCAGAATCTTTCCCGTCAAGGCACCCTTTGTCGGCTTTCTGCAGGTCCCACCAATCAAAAGGTCCAACAATCATTCACCCTATTCAAGTCAGTAGAGCCACTCTAAGTGGAGCATAACCCACCTCCAACAGATTGACACTGTTCATGGAAATAGACAGATTCTTTCAACTGATCGTGCTTCCCATGCTCTTTTTTTTTTTTTTTTTTTTTTAACGGTCATAATGTTGACCAAGAGGAAAAGATAGGCAATCGGTTTTGATGATGGCGATTTAATAGGAGTTGACATCAACTGATCAGGATCTTCTCTTTTGCAATAGGATCATTCCTTGTTAAATTAATGTTTATCAATCAAGAAGCTGATCAGGATCTTCTCTTTTGCAATGCCTTCCAACGAATAGGCCTTACTTAGTCCCACCTTCAAACCCCCTGATGGACCCTTAAAGGGATTTGCCGATGAATTCATACTTTCCGAAGATATTATTTCACTTGCTATAACTTTAACAATAACTCCTCACCATACTACTATCATAGTCACTTTGTGTGTAGTCAAACTCTAATCTACTTACAACACCATCATAGGTCGTCCTAGTTTGGACAGTCTTGAAGCACTACTAAGCGTAAAACACATGAAAATCAAGTTTAGAATACTTTTTGGGTTCGCGACACTTCACGTGACCCTGACCCACCGATTATCCCCATGGCGGAGAAAGAAAGAGAAATTCTTTTAGTAGAAATATTGGAACTTAGATATGATGCCGAGCAACCGTCCAAAGAGGAAGTGATCAAAGTTCCTATCATGGATGTAGTCAGATAGACAGTCCAAGTTAGAGCCCATTTACTGTCATCTCTCCAGAAAGCAATTGTAGACTGTCTTCGGCGACATTCTAAAGTCTTTCATAGTCTCTAGAAGATATATCAGGTATTCATCTTTCGGTTATAGTTTACAAACTGATTGTAGATACAAGTTACAAACCTGTGAAACAGAAAAAGAGGGTATTCGCACTGGAACGTCAATGTGCAATAAAAAAAGAGGTCCAAAACCTCCTAACAGTAGGGTTTATTCGAGAGATAGAATATCCTAGATGGTTAGGCAATATGATCATGGTGAACAGGGCAAATAGAAAATGGAGAATGTGTGTAGACTTTATCAACCTTAACAAGGCATGCCTAAAGGACATTATCTGCTTCCTAATATTGACAAATTGTTGGACAACTCCTCGGGTCATTAGCTTTTGAGTTTCATGGACGCTTACTCTGATTACAATTAAATATGCATGGCCCTAAAAGATACAAAGAATACTAGTTTTATTACGGAATTCAGCACTTATTGCTATAAAGTCATGTCTTTTTGCCTAAAGAATGAGGGGACAACTTTCCAGCGATTGGTTAATAAGGTTTTTAGTGAACAACTTGATAGAAACATGGAAGTTTACATAGATAATATGCTTGTCAAGAATGCTAATGCTGAAGTTCATGTTATGAACTTAGAAGAAATATTCCAAATGCTGAAACGTTATAACATGAGGCTGAATCTGGCAAAGTGTATCTTTGGAATCACATTAGGAAAATTTTTAGGGTTCCTAATTACCAACTGGGGGATCGAGACAAATCCAGAGAAGATACAAGCTAGACTAGACATGACACTGCCGAGGACGTTGAAAGAAATGTAACAACTTTGGGGAGAATCGCAGTTTTGAATCGGTTCATGTCAAAAGTAGGAGAGAAGTACAAGCCCTTCTATGACGTTTTGAAGAAGTCCCAGAAATTTGTATGGACATCGAAGTTCCAGACAGAATTTGAACAGCTCAAAGAATTCCTCATGTCACCCCCGCTATTTTCTCAGTCCAATCGAGCACTATACTCTGTTCTTATAAAACAGGAATCTATCGCATAAAAGTTGGTGTACTACATCAGTCATATACTTCAAGCGTCATAAATTAATTACAAGCCCATAAAAAAAAATGGCATTCACCCTAATAATTACCGCAAGACATCTCCGACCTTCCTTTCAAGCCCAAACAGTTGTAGTATTGACCAACCGACATTTGAAGTAGATTTTATAGAAGAGAGGCACCTCAGGTCAGCTTATTAAGTGGAGTATCGAGTTAGCAGAGTTTGACATCGAATATTAACCGAGGCCAGCAAACAAAAGCCAAGCTCTCGTTGATTTTATCCTCTAATGCACATTCCCAACCCATTCGAGCGAGCCCATATTGATGACCGTGAAGAATGCTCATCACTAGAATGGACACTCCATGTTGATGGGTCATCAAATTCCTCCGGAAGTGGAGCCGGACTCATTCTCGTAGGATCGGACAATTTTAAGGTTGAGTACGCCCTTCGTTTTGATTTTCAAGTGATTAATAATAAGGCAAAAAATGAGGCCCTCCTGACCGGACTACGAATCGTAGCATCACTAGGAGCTCAAAACATACGAGTCGTCATTGACAACCGACTGGTTATCAAGTAAATTAAAAGAGTTTATGAAACTAAAGAGCCGACGATGGTAAAGTATTTATCAAAGTTACGAGATATGGTAAACAAATTTGACAAGGTGGACATACAGTAGATTTCTGGATCAGAGAATGCGCGACCCAACATGCTCTCCAAATTAGCTAATGCTGACTCGGTTGCATTGCAACTAGCCGAACAGTTTATATCGAGAGCCTGTCATACCCGAGTATTGACGAACCCAAGTAGATCCTATTAGTAAGCAATTCACCAAGTTGGAAGGATCCTATAGAGACTTGTTTAAAACACGGGCAATTACCAAGTTCACCTTCTGAGGCTACTAAGCTGAGTCATAAAGCTGCCCACTATGCTATTATCAATGGGGACCTTTACGAGAATTCCTTTACCCATCCATACCTAAAATGCTTGACACCTAAAGAAGGAAATTACGTGCTTAGAGGAATCTATAAAGAGATATGTGATAACCACTTAGACATCCGAAATCTAGCAAATAAAGCTCTCTAACAAGGGTCTTTTTGGCTGACCATGAAGGCTGATGTAGATGACTATGTTAGAAGGTGCGACAAATGCCAACACATCTCATCGGTACTACACTAGCCTTCTACTGAACTCTGCCTGATAGCAAACCCGTAGCCATTCTCATAGTGGGGAATGGATATTCTCGGGCCATTCCCACCTGCTACCGGATAACGAAAGTTCTTAGTTGTGGCAATCGATTATTTCACTAAGTGGGTAAAAATTGAATCGTTAGCACAGATCACCATCAGCAAGAAACAAAACTTCGTATAGACATATATTATTACCAGATTTGGCATACTTCATATCCTTATTACTGACAATAGCAAACAATTTGATGATAAAAGTTTTCAAGATTTCTATAGAAAACTAAAAATCCAACTTCGTTTCACCTTTATCGCATACTCGAAAGATTATGGTCTCGCTGAAGTAACAAATCAAACAATCTTGCAAGGACTTAAGGCCACACTAGACGAAGACAAAGGTCACTAGGTAGATGAGCTCTATGGCATCCTCTAAGCCTACTGGACAATGCCCCAAGGGCAACGGGGGAAATGCCATTCAATCTAACTTATGGTTGTGAAATAGTAATACCGGTGGAGATTGACATTCATTCACTCCGAGTAGATCAATATGAGCATGAACAGAACGAGATTGCACTACGTGAACGGTTAGACCTAGTTCCAGAACTACGAGAGACTGCATTCACTCAAATGGCTACGTATCAGTAGCAAATGGCACGCTATTACAACAAACAAGTAAAAATTAAAGTGTTCAAATTATGGGATTTGGTTCTCTATAGAGTATAAGCTACTGGACAACCCTAGCTAAGAGGCAAGCTAGCACCTAATTGGGCAGACGCATATCAAATACGCTTGGTGGTTTGCCAAGGGACGTATCGACTCAACCATCAAGACGATTCGGTCATACCAAAAACGTGGAACTCAACAAACTTGTGTATTTATCTCGAGTAACCTTTATCACTCTCATTAGTTTTGATATTTGCTCTCTCAGTTTATTAATAAGAATATTATTTCTCTAGCATGTCACTAACACACTTTCTCAATCGAACAAACATGTCGTTAACAAGGGTTGTATCTCCCCGATGGATAAGCATGACCTAACCTCTCAATCTAATGAATGTGCTGTTAATAAGGGATATCTCTTCTCGATGGGTAGACACAGCTCGCTCTATTGGTTATGCACATTGAAACGTGTTAGGTAGACACGACCCACTCTTTTGGTTAAACATGTAGAAACGAATCGGAAGTAACGAGGTGCTACACCTGGCGACTGGGCAAGTCAACCAACCTGTTACCACCTCATTATTTAAGTTTCCCACTCGATAATACACCTTTCACATAGATGTTCTAAGACTATGAACAGACAAGATGATTTTCTCTCGACAACGATAAGATTGCCAGGTAAGTAAAAAAAAAAAAAAACTTCTTTTTTATTTCAAAGCAATAAAAACACATCAAAGTACATAGTTGGGTACAACAAAGTAGAAAGTTTACATGTTCATAAGTCAGAGTAGATTACACCAAAAAGAAAATTTTAAAGACTATGTCGATGAGTATCTTTCTCTTCCCAAACGGGTTAGCTTATTAAACCTAGACATCTCCCCCACAACAAAGTGTTCGATGCTTTCTTAAGCTAATTCATAGATAAACTCTACGAATCTCACAACCCTTTTTTAATACCAAGTAAGATATTAAAACTAGAAGAGCAGCTAGATGTTAAACAAAAACTGGAAAGGACTTTATAACCCATCAAACTTCTCTCAAGCCCTAATAACAAAAGATTGTAAGAGCAATGATGAGTTGCAAGAACCTAGTCAAAACACTTTGATACAAGACCATTATAATAGCAGCCTATGACTTGCCTAACTGTCTTGACGAAACCTTATACCCATGGTTCCTTTACTGACGGAATCTTGTACCCGCGACTTTTGTTGCCATCACTCTTTTAGAAGCCAATCCCACAAAGAAGAAAAAATTCCTTTCCAACTTCAAACCCCTATAGAAAACACAACCCTTTCTTCCCCCTTTCCTCAAGAGTGACTATCTAAAATCCAACATTTTGTTATATACATACATACATATATATAAAGCTTAAAGATGGGGACCATATTCACCAGATCCCCGAAAGTCAAAAGAATGTTCCGCATTTAATAACCATATCTCACCCTAACACTCTTCATTGCATCCTTTCTGCTCACCTATAACACTTTGTGCCTCTTCAGTTTCCGTAATTACTACTGTATTTACTCATGTCCCTAATGTCAAGTGATGATACCAGTAGTGTTACATTTAATTAGCGTCTTTTTGAATTCTTATTCATTTGAAACTATTTCTGAGATCCTTTCTCCGAAACGATATATGAAGTGGGGAGCAAGTGATAGAACATGACCCAAAGACCTATTATCATAAGACTCGAGATCCCCTAGGCCCACAGTCCAGCAGGAAGGGATGGACTAAGATATGTTGTTGATATAGGATGTATCTCTGAGCCGGGTAAATATAGCCCACCCACCCAATACCTATCGACCAGACCTTTCTCGGGTAGTCAGCTAGTCGACTTTGCATCTTTTCAGTGCTAGGTATTGTTGTTTGATTAACTAAGATAATATTTATTTTTCCTTAAAACAAGGAAATAACATCTCATAATTAAAAATGAAATCTTTAACTTCTACCAATAAGGAAAGTAATCCCTTGACAACTTGAACTTTCTCGACTCGTAGGATTCTAAATTTCTTAAAAATTCTTCACTAAGAATCCTGTAATCTCAGAAAATTTTCACAAAGAAACTAGGGCTCCTACACCCTCGTAGCATACGGAACTTACAATATCTGCATAATATATATACATCACAATGGCCATTGGTTAAATAAGTTCTTTTGACTCTACACTTGACACACAAAAGGCTACATGGAGCTCTCTCTCTCTCTCTCTAACTCTTTCTCTCAGTTTGTTTCTATTTTCGAAACCACTCTCCGACTTGAACGTCGGAGTCTCCTCGTTGGGACATTCTCCGATGGCTTTTTTTAGATCCCACCAATCACAAGGTTCAACAGTCATTTACCCGTTTCAATTAGCTAAACTATTATTTATGGAGTATAACCCCCTCTTCGACTTGAACGTCGGGGCCTCCCCTATCGAAGCACTCTACGATGGCTTTTTGTAGATCCCACCAATCAGAAGGTCCAACAGTCATTTACCCGTTTCAATTAACAGAGTTATTATTTGTAGAGTATAACCCACCTTCAACACTTTTGGTTTTGCTGTTATTACATTATATTGCACCTGTGTTAAAGTGCAATCCAGGTTACCTCATCAATGAAACTGACAAGATGCAATCAAATAATGAAGTTCATTTGGAGAACTCAGAATCCTCTAATGGACTCTAATGGACTCTTATATTGCAAATAAGTTTAAAGATATGACCATAGTATTACAAATGATCTCATCAAGGCCCTTGACTTTAAGCATTTGGTAGGGAGATTTTGTGAATGAAGATGAGAAATTATGAATCATAGAATTGATGACTTTATTTGGTATCTTATCATAATTTCCCAGTACGTCAAAGATTGGAATATCAACTTTGGATGCTGTGAAATGTTCTATGCTCGTGTGTTGACATTTCTTCCCTATCTTAAGGGCATATTCTCCCTCTTATCCACAAACCCAAAAGGAATTCCTTTTCAATTTTGTGACAATCGATGGTGACATCCACTTTAATACCCACAATATGATTTTTCATACCATGTATGATCTTTGTGATGTGCTAAGTGTCATTTTCTTTTTCCAAACACCCCGTCATATGTTAGTGTCATTTTCTTTTGACAGTCCTTCCTATGTGTGCACGGGAAATGTGGCGATGGCGATGACATTTGTTAGAGTATAAATCTTAATATTCTACAAGTTTGGCAAACCCAATCCCTTTAGATTGTGCAATTGGAGTCCACACAATGAAGAAACTATATTTTTCTCTTTTATTAAAAACGAAATATCGAAATCCAAAATCAGTCATTGCAATAAAGATAATAAGATGTTTAAATAGATCTAAATATGAGGTAAAATAGAGAACTAAATATTCAACCCTAGTATAACTTTTATTTTGGTACTGTAGGTTACAATTTGCCAACATGTGGTGAACATGCATTATACTGTTACTATTTTAAAAGGGATAATTATAAATAATCCCCTTGTACTATAGTAGGATTTCAAATTCCTATCAACGTTTTTATGAGTATAGTGATTAATTATTAGATTTTCTTAACTAAAGTGTTGAATTTGAATTTCGTAAATGAAAAAACAGACGTTGGAAGAGTCAACCCCTAAATAGATCCTCTGGATTAGTTAGGTAACCCAGATACCAATTGGTCAAGTAAAAAAAAAAATCAAATTGCTTCATGTGGTTTTAAAGTCCACAATATGCCCTTTATTGATAGTTTTGGCAAATTGCCCATATTGTCAATAAGTTGCCGCCTCACAGTTTACTAGTTATTGCTCCGCACTAATGCGTAGTATGTCCACAAGATGTGTATTCTAATTTTTTACTATATAAATATTTATTATATTTATAATTAACTCAATATTTGAATTAAATTACCGTTAAAACTTTTGGTAATGCTAATAGAGGTAAGTAATTGTTGATATCTTTTTTGCTAAGAAAAAAAAAATTGGTTTTTTCTTTTTACGAAAGAGGCAATGGTTATCCTTTTTAGGTGTATTATGATAACCCACTTTGTAATGTTTAAATTGAATATATAAATATTATTTGAATTTAGATTTTAAAATACCACTAAAATGAGAGTTTTAATATCTATTTTATAATAATTAATTGATAAGAAATTATTAGGTATGAAAACTAATAGCTAAAATGAAAGGCAATGTTAAATAGAATAAATGAATTATGAATGGCACAAGCAAACATGATTAATACATTCAGTAATTTGGGGGGAAAAAAAACCAAATTCAACTTTTAGTAGTAACTTTTAGTTTATTTAATTATTGTATAAGGAAAAATCATTATATAACCTTAAATTCAGCAATCCTGTATTGAACAAAAAAAAATTACAAGTCAAATTTTATGTGGGAATTTATACCAACATATTTTAACCAGTGTTTTGAAACCGGTCGGACCTTTTGAAACCCCGACCGGATCAGACCGGCTAGTCCGATTGGTCTGACAGGAAATCGGATTAGCAGCAGGTCCGGATTTTTTTTACGGAACTGATTTTTGAAAAAACTAATTAAAACCAATCAAAATCTAGGTTGGATCGAAAAAATCGGATTGAATTAGTATGGTCCAATCTATTTTTTAAGTATAAAATATGTATGAGAAAATTACAATTATCTCATTCAAACCTAAGAATATGATATAAAAATATATAATCTTCACCACTGGGCCGTATATTGTTGTTTTTATATGTTATAATTTAAATTTATTTATAATTTTATGATAATATTATCCATTTTTTAATTCAATCTGACCGGTTTGACTCATGACCCATTGATCCATTTGCGTAATCGATTTGTATTCTGATCTGAATTTCAAAACAGTGATTTTAACTATTAAGTCATACAAAACTATTGTAAAGTAAATATTTAAATAACAACAACTATAGTTAAAATTGGATATTTCATAATAAATAGAAATATTTACCGTAATGTTGTACGTTGGTCCCCCACATTATCCTTTTTACCGATCACAGAAAAAGTGAAACTTTCTTTTCTTTCTTTTCCTATAAAAGAGCAGTGTTTATTCTTTTTAACTGTACTATGATTTATGGTGAATACTTTTAACGTCTGATTTAAATTTTTAAATATTGTTTTATATAAAATTTATAATATCACTAATATAAGAATTTTAATACACGACCCTCCTTTCCATGCATTCATCTCCTACCTCAATATCAACTCTCTCCCTCTCACTCTCTCTCTCTCTCTCTCTCTCTCTCACACACACACACACACACATAAAATGTGAAAAGTGAGAAGCAAAGTTGAAACGAAGCATGAGGTTTTGTGAACTTAAATAAATATATAAACATGTTTATACTTAAGGTATCAAATAAATAAGGATTTATAAAGAAAATTACATAACTTGTCCACTTAAATATTCTATCCATTGAAAATCCATTTGATAATATAAGAAATTATTTATTTATTAATTAAATGAATTTACATATAATTTATTTATATAAAAAATTATATCATAAATGAAATATAGTCTATATTTAAGGTTATATTTTTAGATTGATGGCATTAAAGCGGTCATAATTATTATTCCCCTCATCAATTTCTATAGTCAAATAATAAAGGGATGACCATTGTAGAATCTAAAAAAACAAAAAGAGAAAAACTTATTTAAACAAAATGAAGAACTCGAGAGGGAAACAAAAGTTAAAAAAAGCAAGGACCTAAATGAAAGAATAAAAACTATAGTTTACAAATAAAAGGATAACCATCCGTGTGAAAAAAAAAAAAAACAAAAGGAAAAAAACTTATGTTCAAAAAAAAAGAAAGACTAAAATGAAAAAAAAAATGGGTAAAAAAAATAATGACTTGAATGGACAAGTAGGGTCAAAAAGGGAGAAAAATTTATATCTAAAAAACACAAACGACCTAAGAAGGGAAAGAAAATAATTGAGTAAAAAAAAGAGTAAAAATTTGAATAAAAAAATAAAAAAATTGTGATATAAAAATAAAAGGATGACTATCCGTGAGACCAACAAAAAAAGAGGAAAAAACTATGTACCAAAAAAGCAAAGACCTGAATGGAGAAAAAAACTACAATTTAAAAATAAATGGACAACCATCTGTGGGGCCAACACAATAAAAGGAGAAAAACCTATGTTTCAAAAAAAACAAAGAGGTCAAAAAAAGTGGAAGAATCTAAATGAAAAAAAAAAGACGTGAACTTAAAAGAAAAAAAAACTGAGAGCGTTAAAAAAAAAAAAATAGAAACAGTAGAAGGAGGTGAATGAAAAATCATAAAATGCAGGATCTCAAAAATAAGGGACGACCAAGCGGGAACATCCCCAAAAAAAAGAACGCAAATGAAAACAAGAAAAGAAGAAAAGAAGTTGTACAGAAAAAGGAAGCGAGTGAAAAAAAAAAGATATTGTGGTAAAAAAATAGTGGACAAAGTCAAAAAAAAAAGCACAAAAACCTAAATGAAAAAAAAATAAAAAAATTGTGGTCTCAAAAAGATGAAAGACCCAAGCGGTAAAAAAAAATTGGGTTAAAATGAAAAAGTGCAAGAATTTGAATAAAAAAATAAAAGAAGGGTCCAAAAATATGAGACGATCAAGTAGGGACATCCCAAAAATAAGGACGCAACCTGCGCCCTTTATCGCAGATCTGGCGACTGTGCCACCGGATCTGCCATTTCCAGCACAGATCCGGCAGTGCAGCCGTCGGATCTGTCGTTTTCGCTGTCGATCTGGTGGACAACTGCCGGAGCAGTGCGAGTTTCAGTGCGCGCGCAAGTGAGAGCAAGAGAGAGAGAGAGAGAGAGAGAGGAGAGAGAGCGTACATGATCTACTTCAATGGAGTGGGGTGCCAACCTTGGAAGAAATGTAACAAAAATCACGAAGTAAAGTGAAAGGAAAGTGAAGCAGAAATGTTAAGTGTAGGAAATCTGCAACGAACAATTAGTTAATCGCAGATTTCGCGACGAACGTGTGGGCTCGTCGTTGATTTTGCGACGTACATGAGGGTTTGTCGAGATTCCATGACGAATGAGTGGGTTCATCGTAGGATCCACAACGAACAAGGGTGTTCGTCACAGATTTTGCGGCGAAATGCGGGGTTCGTTGCAAAATCTATGACGAACGGGTATGTTTATCATAGAATCTATGACGAAGAATGATTTTCATCGTAAAATGTGCAACCAACATACTTGTTTGTCACGGAATCTGTAACCAAATTCGCGACAAATAATCAATTTCCAAAAAATTTAGTTACCAAAATTTAATTCCATTCACTCAAATACAAAATTAAAGTCAATCTATTTATGATATTTTGTTTAATTCTTGCAACAACAAAATTATGGAAAAAAAATATTCATTATACTGATCATATAAAAAAAAATCTTTTTCTTACTTACATAATGAATTCAATACTTAAACAAGTTTTTTAAGTTTCTGACTTACATAAATATATACACATATGTTGATATAAATAATTAAATCTACCACTATCAAAAGTAATACTCAATGACGATCTTCTTATGTAAACTAAAATTAAATGAATTATTTCTAGTGGAAACTTATCACTTCGATGATAATCTTAATATTCGTTATGTGTTCAAACTAATATCGTTATTTCAATAAGAGTAAAAAAAAAAAGATAAATGATGGAAAACATTGTATAGAAAAGCTTAAAATGAATTAATCATAAAATTATATATGAGATTTTATGAATGATAATTAATTTAGGGATGAATTTAGCGATAAATTATTTGTTTGTGGATAATTAGAGACCAATTTAGTGACAAAATACTTATAATTTGCGACATATTTAGCAATGAAAAGTTTATTTGTCGCCGATTCTGCAACAAGTTGTATTTGTGGCAAAATTTACGATGAATATTTATTTTGGTTGCTAATTTTGCAACAAACCTACATGTTTGTTGCAAAATTTGCGATAAAATCTCTATTAGTTGCAAATTTGTGACAAATTTAACGACAAAAAAATTTTCGTCACTAATTTTGTGAAGAATTTATCTTTTTTGTTGCTAATTTTGCTGTTGGTCCCAATGAAACCAAGAAGGGAGATTGAATTGGTTTGACTTCACTTAAGATTTTACTCTACTAAAATCAGTCCCAAAACATATGGCCAATTAACAGGTAAAACACAAATGTAAATGCACAAATGAAAAGAAGGGATAGAGAGATCAAGCCCGGTTTATAGCATTTCAGACTTGTGCCTACGTCCACTCTTCCAACTCAGTAAGTCAGGATCCAGCGATAGCTAGTTTCCACTATGCACAAAGAGAGTTACAACCATATGTACATGACTTCAATGTTGACAATCTGTACCTTCCATCTTGAAGATGTCTTAGTTCAACACTCACCATAATTTAACTCTCTCACACCTAACCTATCAACCCTTGAGAATGTTCTGTACACTCTCGTTAGACTTGTGAGACTATACAAATGAGAATTCAGAAAATACAGAAATGTATAACTCAGTCGACAGTAGAAAAATGCAGCAGAAGGAATGATCAAGTAGCAGTTTTTGGGTTCTGATTTCTCTCAACACAAGATTTGAATTAAGTCTGTAAAAGTCTCTCAATAAAGTCTGAATATATCTCTTCAAAATTCAAACTCGGTTCTCTTTCAAAACCTGCACTTTCGATTTGATTTCAGCCCTTCAAAAGCACTTCAGAACCAGCACCTGATAGTTTTTCAGATCCTAAAATTCTGTCTTCTGTTTTGATGTTTCAAAACATTCTTTTACTGCAGTAACTTTTTGAGTTTTAAATCCAACAATACTCTTATAATAAGGAGAAATCGAACTTCAAAAATTCTTGGAAGTTAGAGAAGATATATAAGAACGTAAAGTTCCTGAAAACCTGCCAGAACTTCAGAGACTGCTTGAATTCAAATTCTGAATTTGATTTTACCTCCAGTAAAAGTCTGATCTGAGTTTGAATTTGAATCACTCATTAGAATAGGTTTCATGGTTAAGTACAGCTCTCAATCTGTACTTAACACGCTGAGTTAGGGTTTGAAAGAATAATAAAATCACAGCAGAAATCGCAGCAGTTACAAACCTTTTTGAAATTTTGTTGCTTCTAGCTAAACATACTGCTTCTACCCAAATTTGCTTATACCCTGTTTCTGTGACAGTGTTCTCTAACCAGTTGTATAGATTTATATATATAACCTTGCATTACATATTCTAAATGCCTGCACACTTAATAAAATATTAGTAACACATATAAAGGTTTTGTTATCATCAAAACATTAGTGTTTAACAACAATTTCCTTAACAATCTCTCCATTTTTTATGATAACAAAACCATAAAGAAAAATTGAAAGAATTTGTTCATGAATACTCAAAATTATGCTTATTCTATACTTATAAATATATAAACATTTTGTTATCTCCCCATTAATATGTGCATAATTTTTCACAATTTTTTTATATATATGTCTCCCTCTTTTTGTTTCATAAAAAATAAGAAAACTTAAATTCATTCATTTTTATCCTTCTTTCTGTTATTACAAAATATGTAATGTATATACATTCTCCCCCTTAATTAGACATTTATTCTTTATTATTAAATTTTTAATCATCAAAAGAACACATAAAACTTCATAAAGATAATAAATTCAGCATCAATTATTTTTAGAATTATCAAAATAATTTCAACATTTTAAAAAATTCAACATATTGAATACAAATTTTTCAAAAATCATAAAAGTTCTTATCATTTTCAGAGATATAATTTAAACACAATAATTTCCTATTGGCACATAACTTTTTATATTTTTAAACTTTATGCTAGACAATAATTGAAATTAATTTTTAATTTAGTTCTTATGACTTTATCTATATCACCAATCACATCATCTCATGAGTAACTATGTGAAAATTTTTAGTTTCTAATGACTTATTTCCTAGATTTATTTATAATTTTCGCACTTTTATTTTTATCATATTCATGGGGGAGTTCTTATATTCTCATTATTTTCTTCATTTATATATCAATTTTTTTTTATATCTTTTCAAAAGATCATCTATTCTTTGGAATCCAAATTAATTTAGATCTTCTAGAAATAAAATTTTTTTGTTTGTTACTGAACTTGTTCAAGTAACAAAATTTAGCAACATATCTAATTCTATGACAATAGTAGCATAAAAAAGTATTTTTCTTTTTCTGAAAATTATTCATATATCTATATTTTATATATGCAAAATTAGATTTTTGATGTCCAAAAAAGTTTCTGAAATTTCTATTAAAACTGACAGATTTATAACTTACTCTACCCCTATATATTGTGCTTCTATAATATCTGTTTCTACCCCTGATTTCTACAGTCTGTAATTTTCTGTATTCTGTATTTTTTGCTGCTCTAACAAATACAGTTTTATTAGCATGTAATCCAGGCATACTAGCAGAATTATATCCTAAACTATTCTTAGAAAAATCATGTCTTTGAATTGCAAGAATTCTAATTAGTTTTTTATCACTTTCATTGAATTTTTGAAATATATTTTTGATGGATATGGACAAATCTTCAACTCTAGTTTTCAACAAGCATACTTCATCTTTCATGACAGAATTTTCTAATTTTATAGATTTATTTTCAGACTTCACTTCTTCTATTTCAAATTTTAAAGCCTTGATTTCACATTTTAGAACCTCATTTTCAGACTTTGTAACTTCATTTTCAGACTTTAAAGCTGTCAGTTCAGATTCTGCTGCAGAGTTTTTAAATTCCAGAATATTAATTTTAGATTTTAGATCATCAATTTCATTATTCAGCACATTATTTATCTATTTCAGAAGTCTTTTCTCATTTTCTAAGTCCTGTATTCTGCATTTAAATTTAGAAATCAACCTTAATACATAGTCAACATCAAGATTGAAATCATCACAGCATTCAGAGTCAGAATTTACCTGAGAATCTGCCATTAGATAGAAATTTGTTTCATCCTGACCTTTTGAATCTTCAGAATCTGATTCAGAACTTGATTCATCCAAGTCACTCCATGTAGCCATCATTGATTTTGTTTTTTTCTAAAATTTCTTAATCTTCTTTGTAAGGATTGGACATTCATATTTTATATGTTCAGATTTTTTACATTCATAACATACCATTTCTTCTTTTAATTTGTTTATTTTTCCTGCATCATTTTTTGACTTTTGAAAAGTATTAGTGCTTTTAAATTTATTGAACTTTTTACCTCTCGTTTTAAGGATACGAGACAGCCTTCTTGACAACAAGTTCAGCTCATCTTCACTGCCGTCTTCATCATCAGATTATTGTTCATTCTTTGTCGCAAGTCCCATCATTTTCAGTAGAAAAATATATTTCAGCTTCATAAGCCATGAGTTTCCCTCTTAGTTCATTTAGGGACAACCTTGACAGATCTTGAACTTCCTCAATTACTATCTTTTTTGCATCCCAAGCTCTAGGAAGAATTCTCAGAACTTTCCTAACCAGATCTAAATCCGAAAATCCTTTTCCAAGAGACTCTAGTTCATTTGTGATGGATGTGAGTCAATTGAACATGTCCTTAACTTGTTCTCCATGATGAAAATTGAATAACTCATATTCTTGCAACAAAAGGTTAATTCTTGTATCTTTAACAGTCAGTGTGCCTTCATGTGTGAAGCACAGTTTGTCCCATATTTCTTTGGTTGTTTCACAAGAAGAAACAAGATTAAAATCTATAGGAGAAATAGTACATAAAATTAAATGTTTTGCTCTAAAGTTTATTGAGATTTTTTTCTTATATTCCTCTGTTATGATTAGGAGTTTAACATTTAAATCTCCAGAGGAAATAACCTCCCAAGCATCATAATCCATTGCTTTAATAAAGGTTTCCATCCTATACTTCCAATGAGAGAAATTTACTCCATCAAAATAAGGAGTTCTATTGGTAGATTGGTCAAAAGTTGAATGTGATGCCATTGGATCTTTGGCTCAAAAGTCAACACTTTTGTGGAGTCGAGCAGTTGCTCTGATACTACTTGTTGGTCCCAATGAAACCAAGAAGGGGGGTTGAATTGGTTTGACTTCACTTAAGATTTTACTCCATTAAAATCAGTCTTAAAATATATGACCAATTAATATGCAAAACACAAATGTAAATGCACAAATGAAAAGAAGGGATAAAAAGATCAAGCCCGATTTATAGTGGTTCGGCTTTGTGCCTACGTCCACTCTTCCAGCTCAGTAAGTCAGGATCCAGCGATAGCTAGTTTTCACTATGCACAAAGAGAGTTACAACCACATGTACATGGTTTCAATGTTGACAATCTGCACTTTCTATCTTGAAGATGTCTTAGTCCAACACTCACCAAAATCTAACTCTCTCACACCTAGCCTATCAACCCTTGAGAATGTTCCTCACACTCTCCTTAGACTTGTGAGACTATACAAATGAGAACTCAGAAAATACAGAAATGTATAACTTAGTCGACAACAAAAAAATACAGCAGAAGGAATGATCAAGTAGTAGTTTTTGGGTTTTGATTTCTTTCAACACAAGTCTCGAATTAAGTCTGTAAAAGTCTCTCAATGAAGTCTGAATATATCTCTTCAAAATTCACACTCACTTTCAAAACCTGCACTTTCGATTTGATTTCAGCCCTTCAAAAGCACTTCAGAACCAGCACCTAATAGTTTTTCAGATCCTAAAATTCTGCTTTTTGTTTTTTCAAAACCTTGTTTTACTGCAGTAACTTTTTGAGTTTTAAATCCAACAATACTCTTATAATAAGGAGAAATCGAACTTAAAAAATTCTTGGAAGTTAGAGAAGATATGTAAGAACGTAAAGTTCACGAAGAACCGCAAGAAGAGCCGCTTGACCGCAATTTGATTTTTCCCGAAAGTAAAAGTCTGATCTGAGTTTGAATTTGAATCACTCATTAGAATAGGCTTTATGGTTAAGTACAGCTCCCAATCTATATTTAACATGCTGAGTTAGGGTGAAATAAAAAAAAAAAAAAAAAAAAAAAAAAAAAATAAATTATAACCCAACTTTCTCCCCAAAACCCCCCCCCCTTCCTTTTCTCTTTTTTTCCCCCCTTTTTTTTTTTTTTTTTTTAAATTTTTTTAAATTTTTTTTTTATAATATTATTTAAAAAAAATTTTAAATAAAAAATATTTTATTTTTTTTTTTTTTTTTTTTTTTTTTTTTTTTTTATTAAAAAATTTTTTTTTTAAAAAAAAATCATTTTAAAAAAAAAAAATTTTTTTTTTATTAAAAATTTTTTTTATTATTTTATTTTTATTTTAATTTTAAAATATATTTTTTTTTTTTTTAATTTTTTTTTTTTTTTTTTTTTTTTTTTTTTTATTTTTTTATTTAAAAAAATAATTTTAAAAAATATTTTATTAAATATTTTTTTTTTTTTTTATTTTTAAAAATTTTTTTTTTTTTTTTTTTTTTTTTTTTAAATTTTTTTTTAATTTTTTTTTTTTTTTTTTTTTTTTTTTTTTTAAAAAAAAATTTTTTTTTAAAAAAAAATTAAAAAAATTATTTTTTTTTTTTTTTTTAAAAAAAAAATTTTATTTTTTTTTTTTTTTTTTTTAATTTTTTTAAATTTTTATTTTTAATTTATTTTTTAATTTTTTTTTTTTTTTTATTTAAAAAAAAAAATATTTATGATATGAGCATTAGTACATGTCTACCATCTTAGAAAACCCAAACCATAATATTAAAATCCATTATTAGGAACTTGAATAGAAATGACAAATTGGATAACGACGATCATGAGATATGATGCCATAAAATGTAAAATGTGCTGAAAGAATAAGATGCTTTGGAAGGCATCAAACATGTCATGTAGGACCGTAGTGTGGGCAACGCTGTCCCGTACAGGAGAGAACAAAATGCTAACAAGGTATGAAAAATAATAGATTCCACTACTCGAGAGATTCTAGTTAACTTCGTAATTGATAACATGAGATCCGAATGTGAGCAATATGTGATTTCTCGTGACATTTGGGTATACCTGATAGAGAAATATAGAAGTACTAGTGACTCATTTTAGATAGTTGATCATGAAGTTTGATACCAATAAAAGACGAAGTGATCAAAGCATCAAATGTTTTTTTAGGGTCATGTCTAACATGATTAGAGAGTGAAAGTCAACTGGTCATGTCCCCTCCAATGAACAGAAAGTTCAAACCTTGATTTGATTTCTTCTTACCAAGTGGAAACATCTGAAAGTCAGTTTGATTCACAATAATAATGTGAAAACTTTCTCGGACGCTGCTCGCCACATTAAGCTTAGGATGAGCAGTTTTGTGCTGCAAGATCCACATGTGATGCTTTCGTTGTAGAATTTAAGTTCTAAGAGAGTTTCAGACTCTAAGTGTGAGAGGAACAACAACAAAAGCAAGCAAAGGAAAGGAGATCGTCGATGGATCACAAAATAATGACCCTGGATATAAGAACAGACATAAAGACATTTATGAGTTATAGTCGATTGCTTTCTGACAATAGATAATATATGAAGAATGATACAAGAATGAATGTTAGAGGAGTTGGTACTTGTAAATTGAAGTTACGAAATGATCGAACTCTCATTCTGTATGATATTCTCTACGTGTCAGAAATTCGATGGAACTTTAGCTGTTCTTATTCTTTTTTAATTTGGCTATATTTTGAACTTTCAAAAATATAGGATTGATTTATATTTGAATCACATGTATATTGATTTTGGACAGCTTGTAAATGGTTTCATCATTTTGCTAATGTTAATGATGTGACATAGTATACTAGATTTGATCATATTAGGATAAGATATGATAAATCAACTAGTGAGAGTAGAACCATTGGGTTCACTCACAAAAGTTGATTTACTAACGTATGAATATTGTCTTCCGAACAAAATGACGAGAAAACTATTTGGAAAAACCATACGATCTAAATTTCCATTACATTTAATCCATTAAAATATTCGTAGTCCAATAAATATGAAGACTACATATAAACATTTGTGTTTCATTACGTTTATTTATGATTTCACGTGTTTGACCATATCTATTTGATTTTTCATAAGTCCGAAACACTTGAGTGCTTTAGATATCATATGAGTAAGATAGAGAATCAAACGGATAGATGACGCGAATATCTATCAGATCAATTTAAGGATCTGAGTAATGAATAAGTCATGACCTAACATTTGAGCATTCTTTATACACCTCAACAGAGTGGTGTTATAATGAGAAGAAATATGACATTGTTGGATATGACAAGATCAATGATGCTGCATGTTAACTTATTGATTTCTTTTTGGGAAGATGTCTTGTTGACAACGATTTTTATTTTGAACAAATTGACTTCAAGGTCAGTACCAACGACATTATATGAAATTTGGACTGGTAAAATCTGTTTTTGATTGATCTCGGACTTTGGGGATCGGAAGTATGTATTTAAATTTTTTCCAATAAATTTAGAAAATTGAGTTCCTGTGTAAGTAAGAGCATTTTTATAAGATACTCCGACCAATTTAAAAATTAAATGTTCATCGGTAAACAAAATGATGGTACTATAGTAGAAATTGAATTATAGAATGTCACATTTCTGGCAATAGAATTTCCTAGTCAAGGTGACTTGAAGGACATAGAACCTTTTATCCGAATTAGTTAATTCAGAAGGTGGTTCTATTCATTGCAGATCGTTGGAATGATGTTGATCCCAGTGGGAAGGATTTAAATTCTAACGATCCAACTGAGTTACAGACTTAGAAAAGTGATAAAAAAGTAGTATCCAAACGTTATTTTGAAGATTGTTGGGCACACATTTATTATTTTTCCAGAAAATGAATAAGAATCTAAGAATATAGATAAAATTCTATCTTGTCCCACCAAAGGTGAATGGAAAAGACAACGGAAGAAAGAATTGGATTCGATAAGGTCCAACCATATTTAGGAATTGGTTGAACTTTTATTAAGACATTAAGTTATTAAGAACAATTGAGTTCTCAAAACGAAGCGTAGGATAGATAAAACTATTGAGAGATAATAGGTTCAACTTGTAGCAAAAGATTACACTCAGTAAAAGAGTGTTGATTATAAAGAAATATTTTTTCAGTAGTGAGTTTATTTCCATTCACATGCAATTGGCGATAGTGGCAAATTTGGATTTAAGAATTACGTTAGATGGATGTGAAGACTGTCTTTCTCAATGGTGAACTTGAGGAAGAAGTTTGTATGGTACAACCAGAGAGTTTTGTCATTAAAGGCCAGAAAGATAGAGTTAGTAAATTGAGTAGATCAATTCATAGTTTTAAACAGTTTCGAGATAATGGTATTTAAGATTTCACAGAGATGTGATCTCTTATGATTTCGTCATGATAGACAAAAACCGTTATATTTATGTAAAAAAGTCCAATGCAACTTTGTAATTCTATGTTTATATATCGAGAACATATTGTTAGCGGCGAATGATAAGGAGTATGACTTTCAGATTTTAAAATGATTGTTCTTCAATTTTTAAGATGAAGGATATGTGTGAAACAGATTGGAAACTGAATCCCAGAGAAATCATTACAAGAGATTACTGGAATTATCTCAAAAGTCTTACATCATAAAGGCTCTAAAACGATGCAAGTGAAAAACTGCAAATCCATTGATATTCTTGTGGCTTGTACATAATAATTTAAAAGATGACATATACTCTAAAACTCCTAATGAATAAATGAAATATCCAGAATATTGTATTCTAGTATAGTTAGGAACTTGAAATACGCTATGATGTGTATTCGTTCCAACATTTGTTATATTATGGGGTTTGATCGATAGTTATCTGTCCAATCTAGCAATAGTGATTGGATTGTTGTAAAAAAGATATTGGGATACATGAGCAGCATTGCAGGTTATTTCATTCATTATTAAGGAAAAAATCTAGTATTGAAAGGATACACGAATGCTGATTCAGGAGGAGATTTAGATGAGAGAAAATTTACTTCTAGTTATATTTGCTTACTCAATGATAGCGCTATCTCATGGATAAGTAAGAAACAAACTTGTGTATTACTTTCTCTGATAGAAACAAAATTTGTGGTCAATGATTTTGCAGTTCAAAAAAGCATTTGATCAAGTAAAGTTTGCAATATTTGAGAGTGAGAGTTTGACGAATTATTGTAACAATTGATCAGCTATTGTTTACACGTAAGACTTCAAATATGATGACAAAACCAAACATAAACACAAAAATCAATCTTGTCAGAGAAATGATTGAAAAGAGGGAAATGACACTGAGATATGTGTCTATGTATTTGGTGGTGGTTTGTTCTTTTCGGAAGCCAATACCTAAAAATATATTTGGATGTAATACTTATATTCAATAACATTTGAATTTTGTTTTTGTATCTAAAATTCTTATTTTGAAATTGAAAGTATGCCAGGTAAGTTTTGAGATTGGCTCTCTCACAAGAGCAATCGTCTCTAATGTCTGTGTGATATGTAGATGAGGCGTGTTAATTTGTAGTGCATTAATATACATATAAGCTGTCTTAGTTAAATACTAAGATGTGATTACTGATTATATATACTACACATATGATAATTGAAATGGTTTTCCATAATCCATTAAACTTGTTGAATAGTCAGATGTGAGTTTTTCTTGACGTTGTGAGTTTTTAGAGGATTTGTAAGAAAGAAAATTCAGATCAAGTGTTGTATACATTTAAACTAAAATCTGTACAATGCGTTATTTTTTTTTTAAAAAAAAGGCATACGCTTTCAAATGGAAAGGAAAAGTATCGTAATACGTGTTTTATACCATGTGTGTTTATGTGACTATATGAGTAATGAGATGATGTATCTCTCTTCATCTCATTGTATCTATCTCATTATGTGAGATTCAGAGATTTATACTCAATCTCATTTTATACCCTTATGATTTTTATTTGTTTTTTTAAATTTTATTTTAGTATTGCTAGTTTAGCATTTCATTAAAAAATTATGGATGATTTAGTTTGGTGGCACATATTTAGAAAAACAGATAATATAAAGTTAAAACTTAGTAGTATGAAAGAAAGATTGTTTTTGATCGATACATTATTCTATATTTACAACAATAAAAGAAAAATGGGTAGAACTTTCCGGGAAGAAGAAACAAAAAAATGGACACAATGCCATTTTTGAAAATGAGAAATGAAACTATAAGAGAGAGCATCTTCTCCGCTCGATGGAAACTGTAGAGGGTTTAATTTCTTTTGACCATCATTTTATTATTGCTTGTGAATAATAAAAAATATTTTAAATTCGTGATATTTTTTTAACTTAAAATATTTATCTATTAAAAGAGATAAATAATTTTAAACTAATTCAGATTTTAAAAATTTTAACATAAAAATATTTTTATTTATTTGTACGAAACTCATCAGTACCGGAGGCAATTTGAAATGGAATTAAACCACATTGATTTTTTATAACTCACCCTTGAAAAAATATATATAAATTTTCACTTTGGCAATTCTTAAGCATCTGAGAGCCGGTCAAAACCAACCTGGGCTTATAACACTTTCTGCATTGTAATCATAATTTTTTTAAACAATTAATTTGTGTAAATGATTTTAAAGCATTTTTTCTTTTTTTATCGTCTCAAACCCCTTTGTTGGTAATAAAGCAATTTATGAACAAAAATTTATATCTAATTTTTATTTTCAATCCTGTATGTAAAAAAAAAAAAAGATTTAAAATGTTCTATTGCTACTCGTGTTTAATTAAATTTTAAAATAAAAGAACTTACTATAATATTTTCATCCCTTGATAACTCAAATTATGAAAGGCTATGAAAAAATAAAATTATAATTTAGTAGTCAATATTAGAAAAAAAAAATATTGTGAGCAACATCCTTGTTAGAATGTATTTCCGGAATTTATTTTCTTTTTCTTTTTTAAATGAAAAAGAATTATTATGTTTGGAGATCCAGGATCTAGCGGCTGAGAATAGATCTTGAGGAGAACCCGAGTCAAGGTGAAGTGAAACCCTAGAGAGAGAACAACGGGGGATAGAGAGAGAGAGAGAGAGGGAGTGAGGGATAAAAGGGAGTGCATTGGCGTTTTTGCGTGGGTGGTATAAAAGCGGCGTATTCTTCTCGGAGCCATCTCTCTGCTTCTGCTGCGGCTGTTCCTCTTCTTCATACGTCACGTTTTCGATCAGACTCTAGAGAGAAAGACTGAGGATCGAGCATGTCGGACGAGGAGCATCATTTCGAATCAAAGGCCGATGCCGGTGCCTCTAAGACCTATCCTCAACAAGCCGGGACTATTCGCAAGAACGGTTACATTGTCATCAAGAACCGTCCTTGCAAGGTCTCTCTCTATCACAGGCCTTTGTTTCTTTTTGTCTTGATTTGAATCTGACAGATGATCTTTATTCATTCTGTTTTCAGATCTATCTCTCTCTCCCTCTCGCGGGCGCGATGATTTTAATTTGGTTCTTTATTATGAAAAATCTAGTTATTTGTTTAGTTACTTTTTCTAATGAGTTTATGGAATTGGTCTACCACATGCTTAAATCGATCTGAAATTCTGATGGGTTTTGAGATCTGCATCATTATCGTCGTCATCATCATCTCAGGGAAGTCGCTTTTATTGTCGTAGATCTAGGTTTTTTTTCTTTTCAATCACTTTTATGTATGCGTCACTTGTGATGCAAAATCAACCTGAAGAGATCGTGGGAAACTCTGAAATCTCGAATCTGGTGGAAAGCAATCTTAAAAATAACTAAAGGCCTTCTTTCTTTGAGTCTGTTTGATCCCCATCATGAATCTGGTGTACCATTCATGTTTTAAGTGTATGATAAGTGCTGAAAAACTTCAATCATGAAGCCAGAATTGGGAAATTTAAAATGTCAAATCTCATCATCCGTATGTAATGAGGCATTTAAAACCCTACTGATTCTAGTTTGCATTTACAAGGCAAAAAATGCCCATATCAGATTAGCTCTTGTTTTGCAAATATTCCTTATTAGAAATTCAATAACTCAAACCTGCCCATCTTTTTGTCACTCTTGTACAAATATGGGAAACAAGCTTTCATGTTACTTTTTCTGCATACCCTTTCATGATTGGAGTCATTGCAAGTAATAAAAAAAAAAAGACATTGTTTGGTATGACTTTATGACTTTACCATATCTGGCCTTCAGGTGACAAGAATTTTAATCAATCATCTGGGTTGAAATTAAACCTTGTACTTTTTCTTTATGAGTGTCCATTGATTGAGCGTTAAATTTTTAGGTTGAACATCATGATGTGCAGCTTTTCCTTGTGGTGACTTAAAACTTTGGTGTTTCTAGTGTTTCATTAAATTGTTTAAAGCCTCTCTTTGCTTATTCAAATGTCCAGGGGTTTCTCTGAAACCAGAAAAATGCTAGAAACGGACTAGTTTTTTTGGGTCCTCTTAACAATTTGGGCTATTGAAACAGGTTGTGGAAGTTTCAACCTCCAAAACGGGCAAGCATGGACATGCAAAGTGCCACTTTGTTGGCATTGATATCTTTAATGGCAAGAAGCAGGAAGATATTGTCCCATCTTCCCACAATTGTGATGTAAGTATCTTTGGCTCAGCTTACTTGTTTTCATGGGTATTTTATTATTTTATCTTTTAACGGTGGGTTAATGGTCCGAGAATTATGGATCTGGGCCAACTCTAGTGTCAGATAAAGTTATGTATGATTGTGATCACCAATTAATTTGGCATATCTTCCTTTGCAGGTTCCCCATGTTACCCGCACTGATTATCAGCTGATTGATATCTCTGAAGATGGTTTTGTAAGTGACTTTCTTGAGAATTTCTCATGTCTGGCAATTTCAGAACTTCAGTGTACCTTTCTATACTAAACGAGAGTATAGCTTTTACTGAAGAGTGCATTGGTTTCTGTCTGTTGATATACTTATGAGAAAAATCTGAAAGTTGTCTTGATCATCTGAAGACACTTTTTTTTTTCAAATGTAAAATCTTATGTAGTACAAAATTCCGAATCAAAGACTCCAGTCTAGATGCCCTTTCTTCTAGGGGAAAGTGGGCATCTTGTTTTCTGAGTTTGAGGTCCTTCAACCATGATTTATGAGATTCTAACTATTTGAATCTTGTTTATGCTTTCAGGTGAGTCTTTTGACTGACAGTGGTGGCACGAAGGATGATTTGAGGCTTCCCACTGATGAAAGTCTGCTTAGCCAGGTGTGTGCAAACCTTCAATCTTGATATGTTTTTCCTTTAAAGTTTTTATTTGGGTGTTTTTATCATCCCCTTTTGTTTACTTAAATGATTATTTTTCTAGGAATGTTGTTTCGAAGAATCCGTATCTTTATTTAAGTGTTCTTGTATTTCCTTTCCACTGTTTATTTGCCACATTAGTTATAGAGCTTTCCATGAGTGATATGGAGCATGAACTATGCATCACCCTGCCACACCAGTTCTAAAATTTGGTAGAAAATATGTTTACATAGCTATGTTTACATAGCTCCATTGTATAGCTTATACTACATGTGCACTAGTAGCATTCTAAGAAATCGGTGTGGATGCTGCTGGCTATTGTTGCTTTGCAATCTTTTTCCACACTGATTTTAGAATTATACAGTTTGCTAGAAGTTGCTATGTTTGTCTTTTTAATAACTAATGAACTCTATTTTGTTTTGGATAAAAATTTGGTAGACGATATGTTTACATGGATCCATTGTATAGCTTATACTACATGTGCACTAGAGTGCATTCTAAGAAATCGGTGTGGATGTTGTTGCCTATTGTTACTTTGCAATCTTTTTCCACACTGATTTTAGAATTATACAGTTTACTAGAAGTTGCTATGTCTGTCTTTTTAATAACTAATGAAATCTATTTTGTTTTGGATAAATAGATTAAAGATGGGTTTGCTGAAGGAAAAGATCTTGTTGTGACCGTCATGTCCTCAATGGGAGAGGAACAGATTTGTGCTCTGAAGGACATTGGACCCAAGAACTAAAAGATGGCTGGAAGTTTATCTTTCTACTTTCTTCAGCCATGGACTATGGTCTTCTTTGGACAACTTACTTATGCACCAAATAGGGGTAAAATTACAATTATCATTTTGTGAAGCTGAATCTTCTTGGAGGTCTGTAGACTTGGTTGGTTTAAAAGTGTATTACAACAACATATCTAAATTGTGTTACTGGTTATTTTGAAATTTTTGTCATAAGTGGTGCAGCCTGCGCTCAACGTACTGTTTTTATTGTTGTACTAATGTGACATAATTGATCTGCATCCTTTTATGCTTTGATCTATTGAATGATTTTTGGAGTGGGGATTTCTTGGAGGTGATTTCACAGAGCAGGTGTTCTGTTGTCTGTTCTTATTTTGGTTCAATTTTAGTGGATTTAGAACCTTTAATTACTGTAACGGTCATGCGTGGTCATGCGTTTCATAGTGGTCATGCCTTTCATATGGTGGTCATGCCTTTCATAGATTCGACAATTGACAGAATGCCTAGCGTGTGGGTATGTGTTGTTTTGTGTTGGGCCAAGTCTTAGTTCTTAGTCATGTAATGAATTGGTTCTATGCTTCTCATAAATATTTATAATGTGAATTTTCTGTTGCATTTTCAAAGAAAGAAGTAGATTTTCTGCTTGCTGATCAGGTTGGCCATTGCTGATAAGAGGTGAAGTTGGCAAATTGCAAGCTTCAGTGTTGTCATTGATATCTTAGCATCTTGTTACAATGTATGCCTGTTGCAGCCAAATTGTTAATACCGTCGCTCCTCTTCTCTCTCTCTCTCGCTCTCGCTCTCATACACACAACATCCAGCAGTCTTGCATGCACTAGAACGACTCTTATGGATAAGGTATAGATAACACTGCTGCAGTTACGCCAGCAAAACATGTTTATTAGCATCTGTTGCTACATGAAAATAAAAGAACAGTGCCGCAGTGACACTTGTGTCCTTATCCCACCAAAAGGTTCAAGAAGACAATAGAACCATTACAAAAATGCTGAGAAATCCCAAGGTTACTCATTTGCTTGAACAACATAATAACTTGAGAACAAGAAGTAAAACTTGTGAGAGTTTTGAATCCTATACTAAAATAATTGGATTTTTCAGCATGTGTCTTCCAATGTAATTTAAATGTTTCATCAATCTTTTACTTCGTTCCACACTACTCGCAGTCGACTACCACACTCAATCTTTTGGCAGCTACTCCTCTCTCTACTCTCTTGTTGGTGGTAGGTAAAGAACGAGAGGCAGAATTAGAGACCAATAACCGATTGATTGAGGAAGAGGAAGAGGAAGAGAAACAGAGAAGATTGATCAATCTATTTATCAATTAACATGAGAGGGAAGTGACTGGAGAAAGAAGAGGGAAGAGAAAGACCGAAATCGATCGATAGAAAGGGGGGGAAAAAAAAGGCTCCATTGATCGAGAAGAAAAAAGAGATGAGAAGAGAGTCTAACGAACAAAATGGTAGGTTTTCATCGGGACAAAATGATAATTTAATAGAAAACCAACACATTTTGAAATTCTCTAAAAGTTCATTATTGTTTTTAGTTTTGATGTGTCTTTAGAATATTTGAAACTTTAGGACGAGAAGTCAGTCTTTATTCAAAGTCAATTTAATAGAGGACACGATCTAGATCAGCAAACCAATTGGTCGAGTGATAATCAGCATGCCCATTAGGTCACACAATCAATTCTCCTTACCTTCTCAAGGGCATTTGCATCATTGAAACCAGGAAAAGAAAAATTGGAGATGATCTAGGAGCCAAACTTGTGGCAAGGCACCACTTGAGCAAAAGTGCATAGTCATCGTCGGCGGGCCACCACCCCCTCCCCCGTGGGGGAAAAAAAAAGAAAAAGAAAAATAATCATCTGCTTAGCTTCATCATACATAATGTTTAAAGAAAAATATAAAATTACCCCATATACTTTAACCAATTATAAAATTTGAACCATTCTTTTCTTCTTAATATCTATTGTCTCTTCCATTCTCTTGTAGATCGAGGAGCTATTGATCGTCGATCGCCATTCTGCCTCTCTTCTCTTTTCTTTTCTCTATATTTTTCTTTCTTTCTCCTTTCAATCATTTATCTCACATTGATAATTCATTATCGTGACTCAGATTTGAGATTGTGATTTGGATCAAAATTATAGAGAACGGAGATCAAAATAAAAAGAGAAAAGAGAGAGAATGATGATGCTTGTATAAATGAGAGACAGTAAAGAGTGGTGGCTCGTGGTTGAGATGGTGGAGAAAAAGAGAAGAGAGTTAAGGGAAGAGAGAGGCAAAAAGAAGAGAGGAAGGGCTTGTCCATGGATAAAAAAGAACGAAAGAGAAACGATAAAGAGAGAAAGAGTTGTTGGTCTATGGAGCCAAAGAGGGAAGAGAGAGAAAGACACAACAAGAATGATGCAGGAAGATATGATTAAACTGATGTTTGGTAAGACTCGTCTTCTGGTTGTGTTGTAAACAGGACTACGATGCTGAAGTCTGAGGCAATCAATAGAGTGCTTACAACCAACGCTGACTAGGCAGTGCGGTTAGAGAATGATGCAGGAAGATACGATTAAACTTGATCACAAGCCTCCACGCAAAAGAAAAATGCCAACTATGGTTCCATTTCAGAGGCCTGAAAATGGCTGTGGTCTGGACTTTTGGGAGGTCTGATATGGAGCATTTTAAGTGCAAGATCTTGTTTTAGCATTTGAAACCCCACCATTCAAACAGATTGTCCAGTCCCCTGAATAATTTTTCTAATTTGAGTTCATTAGTTTTCCTAGTTCCTCACCAAATAATAGAGTCCCTTGTGGATCAACATCCAAGTGATTTTCCTGATTTCTAGTTTTTTTGTTTTGATTTTGTAAGAGTTAGGTATTCGGGTCGCCCATGTGGGTTTGACTCTAACCCAAGTCTCTTTAATTTTGAAATTCAAAAGATGAGTTAATAAAAAAGAAAAGGGAGCAAGTGGTTTTCAAGTGAAAACCAACTCCAACTCTCAAAATGACCACTCTCTGATTTTTGAATTCCAAAATTATGAAAAACTCCCTAATGAACTAATGTGAGGAATGTGAAGAAAGAAAAAAAAAAAAATACTTTGAGAATATTTTCTTAGATCTACAACATATACCAAACTTCAAAAGGGTTCTTGGATTGTGGAAACGAAGGTTGATCCGTCCTTGACAATACTTTAGACTTGTACATCAAAAAAGAGTTAGTGATTCAACCCTACATCAGGGGACATTATGAGTTTAATTTCATTTTATTTATTATGAAAATATGAAAAATGTTTACAATAGTATCAGAGTATGTTTAGGGTGTTTCCTAATTTTTTTTTTTATGTAAATCGCGCATGTGGATGACTAGAAAGCATATCCATTCGAGTGCAATTTTTCTTGAAAAAATTGTAAATGGTAATTTCGAATGTAGATGATAAGATGCTATAAAATTTTGAATGTAGAATGTCCATGATTTTAGGATTTGATCTACAAAATATCATGCATGTTCGCCATGTATTTTTGGAGAAAAATGAAACCATAGTCGAGAAATAAAATGGTTATATTTCCTTAGATCATGTGTTTCGTGAAGAAATAATTAGATGATTCCATTCCTTGTTGAAAACCCTTGCTAACCATATAAAGCACATAAAAAAAAATGGTTTAGAAATGAGAGAGAAATCAATTCTAAAAGTTTGGTTCGAAGTGCAAAAAATTAGGGTCTAGAGGAAGAAGATGAACAGTGCCAAAATCCAATTCCACTCTTGGGCCATTAGCTGTGATGCCCAAACACTATGTTTTAGACCTTTGATTCGAAAACTAAGGTCACCATTAGAATCAGAGACACTAAAAATTGAGGGTAGCCAAATCCGGTCATCGGATTCTGCCAGGAAGGCGGCGTATGGAGGTTACGTATTGAACTGGGCGCGTGGGCGAGTTGCCCAACAGCCCGCCACTACAGGCGGCGTGTGAGGGCGCATAAGACGTCCCCTCAGGCTAGAATTTTTTTTGATATGTTTAAAATATTCTTTCGGATTTTTCTGTGATTTTAAATTATTTTTTCTATAATGGAAAATATTGTTTTTTATTTTAATTTTGTAAAATATTTAAAAATTACAAAAAAATCAATTACCAGTTGAGAAAAATTTCTGAAAATTTCTCACATGTTTGGAAAATTATTTTCTAATTGTTGGTTACCTGAATTAAATTTTACAATATTTATTTGATTTTATGCATGTTGATTTACGTATGGAAAATTCTTTTTTTCGACATAAATCATTTGAATATTAAGCATAATAATTATGGATGGTGTTTTAAAATTTTTTTTGATTGGTTTCGTAATCAATCTGATGTTTACCCAATTTTTAGGGATATGGTGAGAATTAGACGTACTCTCGCACCTCTCTGGGGGAGATACAAAGATGAGAGGATCCCAAAACGTTTGGTAAATTTAAATATAATGTTGCATTATAAGATGAAACAAATGTATACTTTGCGGCAATATTTATGGGTTATGAGTCGAAAACGTTATGAATTTCGACGTTTGGGTCATTAGTTCGGGGGCGATGAAACCGAGATTAAGATAATAAAGAATTCTAGTTAGAATGACTAATAAAATAATAGAAGAGAACAAACGGATCAGTCTCAAGGACTTCAGACTAAAATTACTCAAAATGTGAAGAGTTAGGGAGATAGAGATTAAAATGAAGAAATCATTATCTCTAAGAATTAATGGCTCTGCACCACAAGCTGTTAGGAGATTTGCTCCGAGAGATAGGCTTTCGATTGGGATGTTTAAAATGGTTACTCGTATGTATATGGAAGATAAGAAAGAAGAGAAAAAGAAAAAATGATTGTATTTTTTTTCTTTTTTTTATTTTTTTCTGTGATGCATAGTTATGTATCATGATTTTATTAAGAACAAAACCATGGACATGTGATGTGATATTTTCCCTCTTTGTATATATTTCTAGAATGTGCATATCTGCGAATTTATGCAAGTATGTGAAAAAAATATGTTCTAATTTCACATAATATTAGTAGGAGGTTTTAAGTTGGTGGAATTTAAGTAATTCTCACCTAAAACTTAAAAGAATTTTGTTACTTTAAAATTAAATTTATGGTAATCAAACATTTGGATCATGGATGATGATTGGGAACTTGGTGAACTTTCGAGTTTATACCTTGTCTTTGTTTGTCATAAATTTTGATTTAAGTATAAAATTGTATGCGTCATATGAGTATGAATACTTACAATTACCTCTCTTTGAAAAATGACCATGGCATCGAAATCAATAATAACAGATCTAAATAAAGGTGAAAAATTCGATGGCGACAATTATGACATTTGGTGCCATAAGATATGATATGTGCTAGAAGAGCAAGATGCCTTAAAGGGCATCAACCCTATCATGCATGACCCTAAAATTAGAAACACTGTTCAACAGAGAAGAGATCGAGAAGCTTACCAGGCGTGGAAGAAGAAAAATTCAACTACGCGTGGCATTCTGGTCAGTTCTGTTGTAGATGATCTCATACACGAATGTGAGCAATTCCCTACTGCTCATGACATATGGGTGTACTTCAGAGAGAAGTATGAAGGTACTAGTGTGACCCGTCTGAGAAAGTTGACGATTAAGTTTGACACATATAAAAAGAAGACTGATGACAGTATCAAACAACATTTGAGAATCATGTCAAACATGATAAGGGAATTGAAAATAGCTAGTCACATTCCTTCTGATGAACAGCAGGTTCATACCTTAATCCGATCCCTTCCAGACCAGTGAGAGCACCTGAAAGTGAATCTGACTCACAACGATAGCATCAAGACTTTCTCTGATGCTGCTCGCCAGGTAGAACTCGAGGATGAGCGGCTTGGTGCCGTGAGATCGAATTCAAATGCCTTTGTAGTTGAGTGTAGTTCCCATAAATCTTTAGGTTTTAAGTGCAAGAGGAACAAGAACAAAGACAAGAAAGGGAAAGATGATGATGGAGGGTCTAAGAAGAATAACTCTAACTGCAAGAACAAGCGTAAGCAGTTTTGGAAGAAAAAAGACAAAAGCAAGATGAAGTGCTACAATTGCAAATCTCTTGGTCATTTCGCTCGAGAATGCCCTGAGCCGAAAAGGGTAGCACCTCATGATGCTTCTATGTGTATTGTAAATGTCTCTAGTACTGTTTTATTTTCTGAATCTTATACTGTGTGGATTATAGACTCAGGAGCAACAAATCATGTGACAAAAGATCGGGAAGCATTTATGGATTTTCGTCGAGTTCCTCCTGGTACAAGATTGATATACGTGGGGAATAATATGAGAGTCGAGGTTAAAGAGATCGACACTTGTAAATTTGAGCTACGAAGTGGCCGAACTCTAATTTTGCATGTTGTTTTGTTTGCACCGGAGATTCGACGAAACTTAGTTTCTGTTATTGTTTTTTTTTAGGCTAGGTTATGACTTGAACTTTTCTAGAAATGAGGTTTGTATCTATTATAATGGTGTGTACTATGGATCTGGATATCTCTTTGATGACTTTCTAATCTTGGATTATGACAAACGAATGTTTAACTGTTTTGTTGATTGTTATACATCATTAAATGTTTGTTCTTCTGGTGATGCTAATGTAAATGAGAAAGTATGACATGCTAAATTTGGTCACATTGGGCAGAACAGAATGAATTGACTTGTGAAAGCAGTATTATTGGGTTTGCTTACTAAAGTTGATTTACCGACTTGTGAACATTGTCTTGTCGGGAAGATGACTCGAAAACCATTTGAAAAGGCCATGAGGGCTGAATTTCCATTACAATTGGTTCACTCTGACATTTGTGGTCTAATGAATGTGAAAACTAGACGTGGAGCGTCATATTTCATTACTTTTATTGATGATTTCACACGATTTAGTCATTTCTATTTAATTGCTCACAAGTCTGAAACACTTGAGTGCTTTTGACATTATATGAATGAAGTGGAGAATCAAATGGATAGAATGATTAAAACCTTAAGGACAGATCGAGAGATGAGCGGCTTTCGACATCAAGACTTTCTCTAATGTTGCTCGCCAGGTAGAACTCGAGGATGAGCGATTTGGTGCCGTGACATCGATTTCTAATGCCTTTGTAGCTGAGTATAGTTCCCATAAATCTTCAGGTTTTAAGCGCAAGAGGAATGAGAACAAATACAAGAAAGGGAAAGATGATGATGGAGGGTCTAAGAAGAACAACTCTAACTACAAGAACAAGCGTAAGCGGTTTTAGAAGAAAAAAGACAAAAACAAGATGAAGTACTACAATTGCAAAACTCTTGGTCATTTCGCTAGAGAATGCCCTGAGCCGAAAAAGGTAGCACCTCATGACGCTTCTATGTGTATTGTAAATGTTTCTAATACTGTTTTACTTTCTGAATCTTATCTTGTGTGGATTATAGACTTAGGAGCAACAGATCATGTGACAAAAGATCGGGAAGTATTCATGGATTTTTATCGAGTTCCTCCTAGTACAAGACAGATATACGTGGTGTAATATCAACACTGCGGTGTCCGTACTAATGTCTTGTTCATGAATTATATAAAATATTCCTCAGTTTATATATATAGAGAGAAATTTTTATTTATATAGATTTTTGATTTTGAGGTATTAAATTTAAATTTTTGGTATATTTTAAAATGTCGTGTCTGTAATTCATAATAAACCTCATTTTTATGAAATTCACATTCTAGTGAAAAGTGAGTAATTTATTTATTAATTTATTTATTTATTCATCTATTTATTTATGTAAAAAAAAAAACAAAGAAGGAAGCGCTGCGTTTCGGCCGAAACGTAGCACTCCCTCCCCCCAATTTTGAATTAGGGCAAGAAGCCCTAATTCTCTCTTCCTCACCCTTTCGAATTTCTCTCACCCTCTCTCGTCTCTGTGTTCTCTCGAATCTCTCTCTCCCTTGATCTCTCACCGTCGCGGCTCTTTCCTCTCCGCCACTCGCAGCCGCTTATCGATGACTCCACCGACCACCACCACCTGGCCGACCCCCCCTCTCTGTCTCTTTCTATCTCACTCTCTATTCTCTCTCTCCCGCGACTTTCTGTTTCCCTCTCGATTTCGTTCCGCCTTTCTCCGTCGCACTTTCCCTCTCTCACTCACCGGCGAACGCTGTTGACCACAGCCCTCAAACCCTAGCCGACTCTTCCCTCTATCCTCTCTTTCTCGCATGCGTAGAACAGAGCTCTCTCTCGCTCTGTCCCTCGCCTGTTCGTGCGCGGGCTGCTCTCTGCCGAGAGCCTTGTTGCAACCTCAGCTGAAGCCCCAAACCGTAGTCGTCAATCGATCTTTGAAAACCCTATATATATAAACTGTTAGGAGATTTGCTCCGAGAGATAGGCTTTCGATTGGGATGTTTAAAATGGTTACTCGCATGTATATGGAAGATAAGAAAGAAGAGAAAAAGAAAAAATGATTTTATTTTTTTTCTTTTTTTTGTTTTTTTCTGTGATGCATAGTTATGTATCATGATTTTATTAAGAACAAAACCATGGACATGTGATGCGATATTTTCCCTCTTTGTATATATTTCTAGAATGTGCATATCTGCGAATTTATGCAAGTATGTGAAAAAAATATGTTCTAATTTCACATAATATTAGTAGGAGGTTTTAAGTTGGTGGAATTTAAGTAATTCTCACCTAAAACTTAAAAGAATTTTGTTACTTTAAAATTAAATTTATGGTAATCAAACATTTGGATCATGGATAATGATTGGGAACTTGGTGAACTTTCGAGTTTATACCTTGTCTTTGTTTGTCATAAATTTTGATTTAAGTATAAAATTGTATGCGTCATATGAGTATGAATACTTACAATTACCTCTCTTTGAAAAAGGACCATGGCATCGAAATCAATAATAACAGATCTAAATAAAGGTGAAAAATTCGATGGCGACAATTATGATATTTGGTGCCATAAGATATGATATGTGCTAGAAGAGCAAGATGCCTTAAAGGGCATCAACCCTATCATGCATGACCCTAAAATTAGAAACACTGTTCAACAGAGAAGAGATCGAGAAGCTTACCAGGCGTGGAAGAAGAAAAATTCAACTACGCGTGGCATTCTGGTCAGTTCTGTTGTAGATGATCTCATACATGAATGTGAGCAATTCCCTACTGCTCATGACATATGGGTGTACTTCAGAGAGAAGTATGAAGGTACTAGTGTGACCCGTCTGAGAAAGTTGACGATTAAGTTTGACACATATAAAAAGAAGACTGATGACAGTATCAAACAACATTTGAGAATCATGTCAAACATGATAAGGGAATTGAAAATAGCTAGTCACATTCCTTCTGATGAACAGCAGTTTCATACCTTAATCCGATCCCTTCCAGACCAGTGAGAACACCTGAAAGTGAATCTGACTCACAACGATAGCATCAAGACTTTCTCTGATGCTGCTCGCCAGGTAGAACTCGAGGATGAGCGGCTTGGTGCCGTGAGATCGAATTCAAATGCCTTTGTAGTTGAGTGTAGTTCCCATAAATCATTAGGTTTTAAGTGCAAGAGGAACAAGAACAAATAGAAGAAAGGGAAAGATGATGATGGAGGGTCTAAGAAGAATAACTCTAACTGCAAGAACAAGCGTAAGCAGTTTTGGAAGAAAAAAGACAAAAGCAAGATGAAGTGCTACAATTGCAAATCTCTTGGTCATTTCGCTCGAGAATGCCCCGAGCCGAAAAGGGTAGCACCTCATGATGCTTCTATGTGTATTGTAAATGTCTCTAGTACTGTTTTACTTTCTGAATCTTATACTGTGTGGATTATAGACTCAGGAGCAACAAATCATGTGACAAAAGATCGGGAAGCATTTATGGATTTTCGTCGAGTTCCTCCTGGTACAAGATTGATATACGTGGGGAATAATATGAGAGTCGAGGTTAAAGAGATCGACACTTGTAAATTTGAGCTACGAAGTGGCCGAACTCTAATTTTGCATGTTGTTTTGTTTGCACCGGAGATTCGACGAAACTTAGTTTCTGTTATTGTTTTTTTTTAGGCTAGGTTATGACTTGAACTTTTCTAGAAATGAGGTTTGTATCTATTATAATGGTGTGTACTATGGATCTGGATATCTCTTTGATGACTTTCTAATCTTGGATTATGACAAACGAATGTTTAACTGTTTTGTTGATTGTTATACATCATTAAATGTTTGTTCTTCTGGTGATGCTAATGTAAATGAGAAAGTATGACATGCTAAATTTGGTCACATTGGGCAGAACAGAATGAATTGACTTGTGAAAGCAGTATTATTGGGTTTGTTTACTAAAGTTGATTTACCGACTTGTGAACATTGTCTTGTCGGGAAGATGACTCGAAAACCATTTGAAAAGGCCATGAGGGCTGAATTTCCATTACAATTGGTTCACTCTGACATTTGTGGTCTAATGAATGTGAAAACTAGACGTGGAGCGTCATATTTCATTACTTTTATTGATGATTTCACACGATTTAGTCATTTCTATTTAGTTGCTCACAAGTCTGAAACACTTGAGTGCTTTTGACATTATATGAATGAAGTGGAGAATCAAATGGATAGAATGATTAAAACCTTAAGGACAGATCGAGAGATGAGCGGCTTTCGACATCAAGACTTTCTCTAATGTTGCTCGCCAGGTAGAACTCGAGGATGAGCGATTTGGTGCCGTGACATCGATTTCTAATGCCTTTGTAGCTGAGTATAGTTCCCATAAATCTTCAGGTTTTAAGCGCAAGAGGAATGAGAACAAATACAAGAAAGGGAAAGATGATGATGGAGGGTCTAAGAAGAACAACTCTAACTACAAGAACAAGCGTAAGCGGTTTTAGAAGAAAAAAGACAAAAACAAGATGAAGTACTACAATTGCAAAACTCTTGGTCATTTCGCTAGAGAATGCCCTGAGCCGAAAAAGGTAGCACCTCATGACGCTTCTATGTGTATTGTAAATGTTTCTAATACTGTTTTACTTTCTGAATCTTATCTTGTGTGGATTATAGACTTAGGAGCAACAGATCATGTGACAAAAGATCGGGAAGTATTCATGGATTTTTATCGAGTTCCTCCTAGTACAAGACAGATATACGTGGTGTAACATCAACACTGCGGTGTCCGTACTAATGTCTTGTTCATGAATTATATAAAATATTCCTCAGTTTATATATATAGAGAGAAATTTTTATTTATATTGATTTTTGATTTTGAGGTATTAAATTTAAATTTTTGGTATATTTTAAAATGTCGTGTCTGTAATTCATAATAAACATCATTTTTATGAAATTCACATTCTAGTGAAAAGTGAGTAATTTATTTATTAATTAATTTATTTATTCATCTATTTATTTATGTAAAAAAAAATAGAGAAGGAAGCGCTGCGTTTCGGCCGAAACGTAGCACTCCCTCCCCCCAATTTTGAATTAGGGCAAGAAGCCCTAATTCTCTCTTCCTCACCCTTTCGAATTTCTCTCACCCTCTCTCGTCTCTGTGTTCTCTCGAATCTCTCTCTCCCTTGATCTCTCACCGTCGCGGCTCTTTCCTCTCCGCCACTCGCAGCCGCTTATCGATGACTCCACCGACCACCACCACCTGGCCGACCCCCCTTCTCTGTCTCTTTCTATCTCACTCTCTATTCTCTCTCTCCCGCGACTTTCTGTTTCCCTCTCGATTTCGTTCCGCCTTTCTCCGTCGCACTTTCCCTCTCTTACTCACCGGCGAACGCTGTTGACCATAGCCCTCAAACCCTAGCCGACTCTTCCCTCTATCCTCTCTTTCTCGCGTGCGTAGAACAGAGCTCTCTCTCGCTCTGTCCCTCGCCTGTTCGTGCGCGGGCTGCTCTCTGCTGAAAGCCTTGCTGCAACCTCAGCTGAAGCCCCAAACCGTAGTCGTCAATCGATCTTTGAAAACCCTAGGTCGCGGCTTCTTCACTGCATAGGTAAGGGCTGGTCTTTCAATAGCCCTAGAGTTTGATTCTCTTAAGTGATTTAGTCTAACTGCTGGAATTCACTTTGGATTGGGAATACTGCAGGTCTTGGATTGAACGGAGTGTATTCGGAAGCTAGGTCTGCGATTCGAGGAGCCCTAGGTGAGGGATTTCTAGTCCATTCAATTTGTTGACTGAATTTATGATAAATTTAGGATAAGAAGTATTATATATGTTTAGGTGTATGTTAGATTCGATTAGAATGCATTGTCTGACATTATATGTGATTGTTAAGGATAAATATAGGATTTTATATGAATTGGACTGTCTGATATGAAAGAAGTATGTTAAAGGATAATAGAATCGAGTTGAATTGATTTGAATAGTTTTTCTTAGAGTTAATTTGACATATGCATGAAAATAGTCAGAATTTGGGATTTGAGTTTAAGGATCGATGCAACCTTTCTCATTATAAGTTGTCCTGCATATAGACAGTCTAAATACGATCTCCATATTATGAAATTTGACCTCTTCACCTTGAAAATGACATATGGTTTGAAATATTTGGATGAGAATCGAAAAGTGTATGATTTTTCAAAGATTTTCTATATTGTAGAAAATTAATTATTTTAGACTTGTTTCTGACTTTGAGAGATTTTTAGGATTGAATTTGACTTGACTTTAACTTTGTTAATTATTTATAAATGGAATGAAATTGATGACATTAGAATGTATATAAAGATTGAAAAATTTGGATTTGTATAAAATTAGGAAATATGAATAAATTCTAAAAATGTTTGGAAATTAATGATATAATTGTGATCATGTCTTAGGAAAAATCGATTTAGGATTGAGTAAGACTTTATTGTACTGAATTGTAGTGCTAAAGTGGTGTTATATATGTGTGTTTGTTGGTTGAGATGAAGATGAAAGATGTGCAAAATGTTAGTGTGAGAATGATGTATAAATATATGCCTATTGATTGAAATGGAAACGAAACAAGGATATGTGTGTGTACATGTATGGATAATATATGTATGTTAGGCTAATATGAGAAGATGTGTATTAGTCTGGTGAGTAACCTAAAATGTAAGAAATGCATATGAGTATGTGTATGTGCAAGGATTGTTGAATGTGGAATATTATGAAAGAGTGGTGAATTTAATTTGGTTTGTTGCATGCTAAATTTTAAAGGTTGAATGTTACAAAAAGTACAATGCAAATGTAGACTGTTTTATGCATAAAAGAAGTGAGACTTGAGCATATAAAGTTTTGAAAATTGTGGACTGTTTTGGGGTATACAAGGAGATAGGGTGTGAAAATGATAGTTTTTGGTGATTTAAAGTGACATTGTTTGTTAGGAAGGTATGGGAAAGTTTAGAGCATTTGGGTTGAATTATGTGCCTTCGGAAATGAGGAATTGAAATTTACATTTGGTGATGAAAAGGGGACAGCACATGTGCACATTTGAAGCCTAGCTATGAGACCCTAAGTCTTGATCCTAGATATATGATTAATTAAAAGTATAAATTTAACATAGTGGCTTTTGAAATGTGTGGCACAAATCATATATATACATATTGTGTTTTGTTATTGTAGTGACACTTGGTGATCGAACGAGGGGAGCACGTTGCTTATACAGTGTGGTACATTTTGGGGAGTGACACACCCTCTTTGAATAGTGCGTGAGACCCCTAATCTCTTGTATAAAATAGTGAAACTTGTTTTCTGACGTGTTTTCGATAAAACATGCTTTTGATATGCATTGACTCGACATATGATATTAAATTTCAAATCTGTTTTGTGATTATTGGAGTGTCATAAATTTATGTTTCTGATGACTATGCATCCATGGTTTGAAATTAATTAATATTGTGCTATTACTTAAGAACTAGAATGTTTTTTATTCTAACATTGCATTGGTATGTTGATTTGAAATGATTTGATGAAATGTATCGGCACATAGTTTTAAATGAATTTATATATACTATTTGAGCTGTACGCTCGGCTGACATTATAATACGATGCATGGGGCTGTATGCCCAGCCGACGTGATGATGTGATGCATGCGGGCTGCACGCCCGACTGATATGATGGTATTGTTATATGCTTCCTATAGCATTCATAGCTACGAAGGGCATTTGGTTGAGGCACCCCTTGTGTCCGAATACGCTTCGGTCGGAGGTATCCGCTAGATCGTCATGTGTGTGGACACACTCGGTTGACCCTTATCGGAGAGGACGCGAGTACGGTTCTGTCTAGCACCGGGTAGGGAACCTTACACGGCTGACTATTTATATGTATATATATGGTATTTACGGGCTAGTTGGAGTAGCCTGTAGTTAACGTCGGGGTAGAAAGTAACTTTTGAACATTCTTGCATAATAAAACTCCCGATGCACCTGTCCTTAGTCATGGTTGACCTTTGTCAGGATCATTTTCGGCTTGCTCTAAAATAATACTTGATTTCTAAATGGATGCATATATGTATGATATCGTGTGATTCACTGAATGATTTCATTTTACTGAATATTCCATGTTTTACTGCAAATCGTGAATTATTGGTTACGAATAATGTTGTTTGACACTCCAATATTTCACCCACACTATTTATGTTTGATATTAATCCCCTCACTCACTGGGTATCTTCCTTGATACTCACCCCTCTTATTTCCTTCCTCAGACAGGGTTCTTGTGTTAGAGCGACGCATTCGGCTCTAGAGGGTTTGGTGGCTCATTAGTGGATTTGGTTATTCACGACGGTGAGAATTTAATTTAAGTTGAAATTTGAAATCCTTATTTTATATCGACCCTGCGAGGTCTTGATTTGAGGTTCGTAGTTGGTCATGTACATTTTATGGGATGACTGTATAAATTATGGACATTGTTTGGGAAACTCTCATATTATACTGGCATTGAGGCACCTGTAAGCATTTAAACTTTCTACTTGGGAATTTGTTGTATAATTGTATAAAATTTAGGTCCGCTCGGTATGGCGGCTGCTGATACTCTAGTTGAGCATGAAAGTAGAGGTCTGTGGCTAGGAATGCCAGTAATTTTTATAGCCTTGCGTTGTCCTGGTTGTCTGTTGTGGTTTGGTTAATTGTCGTGAGGTCGGGATAACCATTTTATTTATTTGACAGGATGGATGTCCATTATATAGGTTAAATTGTACATGGGAGACCTTCGAATTATGGGGAGTTTCTGTCCGATTTTCTGTAAAAATGTAGTCGGCATCTTGGGCGACGGGTGGCTGTTTACAACCCCGGTTCGGGGCGTGACACGTGGGGAACAATACGAGAGTTGAGGTTAAAGGGATTGGCACTTGTAAATTTGAGCTACGAAGTGGTCGAACTCTAATCTTGCATGATGTTTTCTTTGCACTGGAGATTCGACGAAATTTAGTTTCTGTTATTGTTTTTCTTAAGCTAGGTTATGACTTGAACTCTTCTAGAAATAGGGTTTGTATCTATTACAATGGTGTATACTATGGATCTGAATATCTCTTTGATGACTTTCTAATCTTGGATCATGACAAAAGAATGTTTAACTATTATGTTGATAGTTATACATCGTTAAATGTTTGTTTTTCTAGTGATGCTAATGTAAATAAGAAAGTATGGCATGCTAGACTTGATCACATTGGGCAGAACAGAATGAATCGACTTATGAAAGCAGTACTATTGGGTTCGCTTACTAAAATTGATTTACCGACTTGTGAACATTGTCTTGTCGGGAAAATGACTCGAAAACCATTTGAAAAGGCCATGAGGGCTGAATTTTCATTGCAATTGGTTCACTCTGACATTTGTAGTCCAATGAATGTGAAGGTTAGACGTGGAGCGTCATATTTCATTACTTTTATTCATGATTTCACGCGATTTGATCATGTTTATTTAATTGCTCACAAGTCTGAAACACTTGAATGCTTTCGACATTATATAAATGAAGTGGAGAATCAAATGGATAGAATGATTAAAAACTTTAAGGACAAATCGAGAGCATGAATATCTATCGGATCAGTTAAAGGATTTATGTAATGAAAAATGAATAATTAGATAATTGACTATTGCTCACACACGTCAACAAAATAGTGTTGCTGAGAGGTGGAATAGAATATTGCTAGATATGACGAGATCTATGATAACACAGGCTAACTTGCCAATTTCCTTTTGGGGAGATGCATTGCTAACTGCGATCTATATTTTGAATAGAATGCTTTCAAATCAGTACCTACAACACCATATGAATTTTGGACCGGTAGAAAACCAAGTTTGACTAGTCTCAGACCTTGGGGATCGGTAGCATATATTCATGACCCTTCTAATAAGTTTGAAAAGGTTGGTTCCCAGGAAAAGAAATTTATCTTTATTAGATATTCTGATCAGTCAAAAAGTTATGTATTTATCGGTGAGCGCAAAGATGGTACTGTGATGGAAATTGAATCACAAAATGTAAGATTTTTAGAAAATGATTTTCCTAATAGAGGAGACATAGTGAAAGGGTAACCTTTGTTTGAATTAAATAATTCAGATGATAGAGTTATGCCTAATAGGTCATTGGAACCACAAGACATTGGATCCCAAGATGATCCTAGTGGGAGGGATTCAAGTTTCAATTATTCACCCGAATCATCGGTTCGGAAAAGTGTTTGGAAATGTATACCCAAATGTTATTACGAGATTGAAGGACATGCCTTTATCATTTCTTCACAGGGTGTGAACGAGCCTAAAACTTTGAATGAGGCTTTGTCTTGTCCTACAAAGGAAGAGTGGATGAAGGCAATGGAGGAAGAAATAGATTCGATGGAATCCAACCATGTTTGGAAACTGGTTGATCTTCCACTTGGGCGCAAAACTATTGGGAACAAGTGGGTTTTCAAAGTTAAACGAAGGGCTAATGGATCAATTGAAAGGTACAAAACTCGATTGGTGGCAAAAGGTTATACCCAACAGGAGGGTATTGACTATGAGGAAACTTTTTCGTCAGTAGTGAGATTTGTCTCCATTCGCCTGTTGTTGTTTATAGTAGCCAATTTAGATTTAGAATTATATCAAATGGACGTGAAGACTGCTTTCCTCAATAGGGAACTTGAGGAAGAAATCTATATAGAACAACCTGTAGGTTTCATAGTCAAAGGCCAAGAAAACAAAGTTTATAAATTGAATAAATCAATTTATGGGCTCAAACAGTTTTCGAGACAATATTATTTGAGATTTCATAGAGCTGTAATCTCTAATAATTTCGTTATATTAGACGAAAAAGACCATTGCATTTATATGAAGAAGTCTCGTAACAAATTTGTAATTTTATCTTTATATGTCAATGACATATTGTTGGCCAGAAATAACATGGAATATGTCATAAGCATCAAGAATTGGTTGTCATCAAGTTTTGAAATGAAAGACATGGGTGAAGCAGACTACATACTAGTGTCCAGATCCACAGAGATCGTTCTAAGAGATTGTTAGCATTGTCTCAAGAATCTTATATTAAAAAGATTCTAGAATGATTTAGAATGGATAACTGCAAACTCATTTATACTCATGTGGTTAAATGCGAAAGTTCAAGTCTAGAATGTGCTATAAAACTATCGAAGAGAAACAAGAGATGTCAAAAGTATCTTATTTCAGCGCTGTTGGGAGTCTGATGTACGTTACAATGTGTACACGTCCTAACACCTGCTATGCCGTGGGTTTGGTCAACTGTATCAATTCAATCCAGGAAGAAGTTACTGGACAACTGTAAAAAGGATTTTAAGATATCTGAAAGGAACTGTGAATTATTCCCTTTGTTATCAAGGAAATAACTTGTTATTAAGTGGATATCAGATGCTGATTGGAGTAACTATTTAGATAAACGTAAGTCCATCTCAGGTTATGTTTTCTTGTTGAATAATTACGTCGTCTCTTAGAGAAGTAAGAAACAAACGTGTGTATCATTGTCCACAATAAAAGTAGAGTTTGTGGTTTGTGCTTCTGCAGTTCAGGAGTGTGTTTGGTTAAGAAGGTTTTTATAACATTTGGGGATCGTAAGCAACGTAGTGGGAGCTGTGACAATTTATTGTGATAATCAATCAATTATCGCTTATACGAAAGATCCCAAATATCATGGGAGAACCAAACACATTGATACGAAGTGCAACTTCATTCGAGATATTGTTGAAAAGAGGGAGGTGATGTTAAAGTAGTTATCTACGCACTTAATGGTAGCTGATCCGTTCATGAAGCATATATCTAGAGATGTATTTTTGAAACACATAAAATCTCTTGGATTGCGTAGGATATAATTGTATTTATATATATAATGAACATGTTATAATGCTTATGATTATAAGACATTTGAATTTGTATTGCATTTACGAGTTCTTATGTCTTGATTGAAAAGTATGTCAGACAAGCTTGGAAGATTGGCTCTCTCACATGAGCAATCGTCTTTAATATCTGTGCGATATGTAGAGATGAAACAATATTAATTTTTAGTTAATTAACATAAATTAAGCCGTCTTAGTAGAAAAATAAAATGAGATTATCGTTTATATTTATTTTCTTGGTAATTGAAATGGATTTCTCACAATTCATTACACTTATTTAGAAGCCATGTGTGGTTTTCTCTTGTAAGAGTGATTTTTGGAGGACTTATAAAAAAAGAAAATCAAGTTGAGTGTCGGGGTATACTTAGACTAAGACTTATACGATGCATTAATTTTGGAATAAGACATACGCTTCTAATTGAATAAAAAAGGCGTCGTAGCATGTGTATTCATACCATGTATGCATATGTGACTTTATGGGTAATGAATTTGAAAAATCACACTATACTTCATTGTGTGAGACCCAAAGGTTTATGTTTAACCTCATTAAATACCCTTAGGACTTTTATTTATTTCTTGAGACTTTATTTTAGTGATATTACTTTACCGTGTCACCAATAAACCATGATGGATTCGGTTTTGCGGTCCATATCTAGGAAAGCAGTTAAGATAAAGTGAATAGATAGTAGCGTGAAAGGAAAACTGTCTTATAGTTGACATATTATTTTGTATTCACAGACTGACCAGTCATGTTTTAACTTAGTGTTTTAAAACATAATTGTGAATGCATAATTTGAGATGAGTCAAGTATGTTCTTGCTTATATAATTGGAGGGACAAGAGATACGTTGATTGTAAGTGTAGCAAAAAAAAGAGGTTTGGGGTATAGTGAGACTTGATGTCCTCATTATATTAGATTTTGAGTTGCTATATATTTTTAATCGGTGTATAGCTCTGATTTCTTAATGTATTCACTGGTCACACAATCCATTTACCTATATAAAATTGATGGTATATGAAAGCAACCGAGCTAAATGTAGGTCTAACTGTCACGCCCCGAACCGGGAATCGTGAACAGTCGCCCGTTGCCCTGGATATCGGCTGTATTTCTACAAAAAATCGAGCAGAACCTCCCCATAAATCGGAGGTCTCCCATGTACAATTAAACCTGTATATCTGTATACATTAAAATCATCCTGTAAATTAAACCAATGGCCATCCCGGCCTCTCCAACACAATCCACCAAATCTCACAACCGACATCCAGACAACGCAAGGCTAACAAATCAACAACAGTCCTAACCACAGACCTCTATTGTCATGCCTAACTAGAGCATGAACAGCCGCCACACCGAGCGGGCCAAAATTTATACAATTATATTACAAATTCCCAAGTCAACACTTTAAATGATTACAAATGCCTCAATGCAAGTGAAATATGAGAGTTTCGCAACAAAAGTCTAAAAAAATATACAGTCATCCATAATACGTACACGGTCAACTACGGACCTCAATATCAAGACCACGCAGGGTCGACATAAAGTACGAAATTTATATTTTCAATTAAAACTTCAATCTCACCGTCGCAAATACAATTCCACCAACAATCTATCATACCTCTAGAGCCAAATGTGTCGCCCTGGTACCATAATCCTGTCTGGGGAGGAGAAAAAGGAGGGGTGAGTACTCAGGGAAGAATACTCAGTGAGTGAGTGGGTCAATGTAATCATGTAATATGGGGTGTGAAACTGGAGTGTCAAAGCATAAGTATACAAATCATATTTCAAATCATCATGCTTTTCATTTCAATAATATATCATTAACATGCATCAGCAAATCAAATATGCATCCAAATACTGTCATCAAAATCATAGAGCTGCCAGCCGAAAATGTCCCGGCAGAGGTCTACCACGACCTATAATAGGCGCACCGGGGGTGTTATATGCGATTTTATTTAAAGTGCTCTCTACCCCGACGTTGGCGACGGACCTCGTCTAGGTCCTAGACTTGGATGGCATCCAAATCCTCCCCCTTTCGGGTTCAACCTGCCTAGTACCGTGTCGTAAATATAATCTCAACAACTCGTGGGATACCCCAGGCCTTAGACATATCCGGACGCCACCCAAGCGCCTCTCACGGTGTCTTTCGTAGCTACGGAACAATACATATCCAAGCTCTCAAGGCCAAAATCAATATCATATCAAACATGTGCCGTAAATCAGGTTCACAAACCAAATGCAACATATAGCATAAAATGGCACATTTTTACATTTCAACCACATGGATGCATATTTTCATAATTCAATAAATTTTTGGACACTCCATCGGTTCACAAAAATCATTTTCAAAACCAATCAAAATATTTCAAGCACACGATAAATCATGCTCATTTATCAAACTGTTGTAAATTAGAGTTTACATATTAAACGAAAACATTGAAATAAATCACACTTACTGTATACGGGAGGGTCAATCACTCCCTACAATGCACAACTGTCGAAACCGTGCTCCCCTCGATCGATCTCCAAATCAAGTCACTACAATTATAACACATCACATATTTCTCACACCTCAACCTCAATTATATCTATATACATTTACAACATCACACTGTTCAGTCCATATACACTTGCATATACTCACAATTCAATCAAATGAAATCTTACTCGATCCTCGATTGACCTTTTCTAATACAAATCATAATTATGTCATCAAATTTCCATTTTCTCAAATTTTTGTACAAACCTCAATTCTGCAATTCATGAATACATTCTAATAAATGTCACCAATTGCATTTCATTTATAAATAAGTAACACATTGAAAATCAAGTCTAATGAAACCCTAAAAATCATTCAATATCAGAATTTATCATAAAATGATAAATCTTCTCGCAAAATAGAAATTCTTTTAAAAAATCATAAACTTTCCGATTCTCATCCGAATGTTTCAAAGTATATATCATTTTCAACGTAAGGAAGTCTATTTTCATCATATGGAAATAGTATTTTGATTGCCTATATGCAAGACAACTTATAATGAAAAAGACTACGACAATTCTTAAACTATAACCACAACTTTCAAGCCATCCTTCATATACATATCATTTTGCAAATCAACTACTCAAAACAACCTAAGAAAAGCATGAAATGTACAATATCCTTCATTTTACGGCTCATTTCATTCCAACCCCAAAACCATAATACTTTTATGTATATTTCAAATTAAATCTGAAGGAAACCATTCAAATCAAGCAAACATAATTCTATGATCCTATAACATGCTTCTTTCGTATCAGACAATCTAATTTCTGTAACATTCTATACTTAACCTTCATAATCACATATAAACATTTCAGAAATTGTATTCTATTCGCATTCCACTTACATTCTAAACATATACAGAACCTTCAACTTTAGATTCAACCCTAGATTCATTCAATTTATCAAATAGAGCATAAATCTCCTCACCTAGGGTTTTTTGCAGCTCACAACCTTACGTCCATGTGCCTACAATCCCGCAATGTCTCCAAATTGAAACCAATTTTAGTAATTAAATCTAATTACCAAGGAAATTTGAAACCTAGAGCTAATAATCAAAAACCGACCCTTACCTACGTAGAGAGGGAATACAGTCTTGGCCTAGGGTTTTGAATGTCTGTTCTGCTGTGAATCTTGGGGGCTTTGCATGGGTTGCAGAAGATTGTTGAAGCGGCGAAGCAGCGCCGCATGAGTGAAGGAAAGCCGACAGTCGTGCGCAGGGGAGAGAGAAAGGAGAGCTCCGTCGCGCGCGAGAGAGAGAAAACAGAGAGAGAATGCGAATGAGAGAGTGAAACAGAAGGAGGGATAGAGAGAGAGTGAGCGGAGGAGCGGCGGTGGCGCTCAACAGCGGAGGAGAAGGAAGCGGAGAACGCGAAGAAATTCGCGAGGGAGTGAGAGACGAAGAGAGAGAGAACGAATGAGGGAGAAACAGAGACTGAGAAAGAGAGAGAGACGGAAGAGATGATGACAGTGGCTAGGCGGTGGTGGTGGACTACGGCGACGACGGTGGTTGGTGGCGAGTCATGGCTGTACGCGGCGGAAGGAGACGGAAGAGAGAATCGCGGGAGAGAGAGGGAGAGAGAGAGAAGTGAGAGGGAATTAGGGCTAAGCGCCCTAATTCTCAATTGGGGGAAGTGCTGCGTTTTGGGCCAAAACGCAGCGCTTCCTCCCCCTTTTTTTTTTATAATAAATGAATAAATGAATAAATAAATAATAATAATTATAATAAAATTTCTCTAATATATATATAGTCGGAGAAATATTTTATTTAATTCCTGAACAAAAATATAACAGTACGGACACCGCAGTGTCGGTGTTACACTAACGCTCATGCACAAGTGGGAGATGTAAGAGTTGGGTATCCGGGTCACACATATGGGTTTGACCCTAACCCAAGTCTCTTTAATTTTGAAATTCAAAAAATGGGTTAATAAAAGAGAGAAGGGAGGGAGTGGTCTTTAAGTGAAACTCCAACTCCCAAAATGACCGATCTCTGATTTTTGAATTCCAAAATTATGAAAAACTCCCTAATGATCTAACGTGAGGAATGTGAAGAAAGAAAAAAAAATACTTTGAGAGTATTTTCTTATATCTACAGCATATACCAAACTTTAAAAGGGTTTTTAGATTGTGGAAACGAATGTTGATCTATCCGTGAGAATGACCTGTACATAAAAAAAGGGTCAGTGATTCAATTCTAAATTTTGGGATATCATGAGTTTAATTTCATTTTATTTGCTATGAAAATACGAAAAATGTTTATAGTTTTTTTTTTTTAATAATGTGAGGTATTATAATATGAGAGCGAATCTTGACACAACGATAGAGTTATTTTTTTAGTAATTTCGAGCTCTTTGCAAAAATATAAGGAGAAAACTGTGCATACGCCACCATCCCCCTATTTCGCATTAATTTGAAGAGTACTTTGCGTATTAGGTGATTTCTTTTTTTTTTTTAATATTATATATTGATGGTTTATTTTTTACTAAAAAAAAACATCTTAATTGCAAAAATGATTTTTTTATTAAATATTATATATTAAAGCTTGGTTGGTAGATAGAACCATGAAGGAAAAAAGCCCCTTTTTGTACTAACATAATCATGGGATTTGCCTAACATTAACGATCTCGTTATGAGTACAACAAACAGAATTGATTGCTATTGTCAACCATGCTTTCGAATTGTTATAAAGACACAATGATTAATTTGGAGAAATGGAAAATCACCACCATTACCAACAAATGAAGATAAAAGGCAAGAGTGCGAGAAGATAGAGAAAAATGTGCTCTTGGGCTTACCTCAGATACCCCTTTTGGGATAATGACTTTTGCTATGATCTATGAGGGACAAGTTTTCCTCTCTCAAAAATTAGTATTAACTCTTAAGAAATGCTAAGATAATTATCTTGACAACTAGACTGAAATGAAACTTTAATAAGAAAAAAATTAAATTTATTTCTTTATAAGAAAAATATAAAAATTGAGCAACTTAATAATAAAGTATTTAAATAAATAATAAACTATTTAATTTTAGGGACATTTGAATGATAAATCATTTTTATTTAAGTATTTTCTTTGAGTTTCCGTATTTCAATAATCATCAATTATATATTTTTATATTTTTTATTTTTTTATATAACAAATAATAAATAATAAGTAAACACTATAATGATTATATATCCTCATTGAAAAAGTTGTAATCGCCATTTTGTGATTCTCACTCGTCCGTCTCTCTCTGCATTAGCACACGTGCCATAGCGAAGATCTCATTCTCCCCTGCTGTGATCCGAGCTTTTGTGTGGAGAGAGAGAACAAAGAGGGAGATAGAATTGGGAATAAAAGCCAACAAACAAACATCATTATCACAGCATATAACAAACCAGAGACAAACACTTACGTTGTAGAAACAAAAGGACAAAATTTCTGATCTCATCACATTCTTTACTCTCTCTCTCTCTCTCTCATGGTTGAATCTCTCTAAGATCTCAAAAACCAACAAACCCACTATTCCAATTTTTTTTATTCTCTCTCCACAACAAACAATCTCTCTCTCTCTCTCTGTGGAGCCTGAAATTGAAAGCCAAGTTCTCTGACAAGTGTGAACAACAAGAAAAAAATAAGAACCTGGGATGTCTTGAATTTTCAGCAAAAATCCCTCTTTCTGGTTCCTGAATTTACACTCTCTCTTACCATGCTACTACCCCCTTTTGATTTGAACCTCTTGTATTTGAGCTAAAAGCAATGTGGGTTGAACTAGGCCTTATTCCAGGTTAATTTTGAAATCCTTTTTATTTGATGCGTGGATAAATGGCATTGTTTAGGAAGTTCTTTTTCAGGAAGCCGCCAGACGGGTTATTGGAGATCACTGAGAGGGTTTATGGTATGTTGTCGTTCTATTGAATTTTTGTTGAAAAAATTATGGGATTTCTTTATTTTTATGTTTTTATTCTCATAATTTTGATAATATACATCGTTGTTCAGTGGCTGCTGGTTCTTGATTCAAATTGTGTATACTGGAGTGTTTTGTTTTTGTTATTATTATTATTATTATTTTTATTTTTGTATATTACTGTTTTTTATGTTAAGTGATTGGGAGGTTTTTGTAAAATTCGTTTTTCTATATTATTTTGCAAGTGGTAGAGTGTAGTGTCAATTGCTTTCTTACTTGAGCCCTTCTTGAGGTCAAGTTAACTGTAGTTGGAAATAGACTTGCTAAGGCAACTTCGATGTGGTGGAGGTAGGCAATACTATGTGGGTAAAATTAATTCACAACCTGATACAACATAAGCTCTATTGCATGGACTTTGGTGTAGGCTATGAAGCATGGACACAGAGAAGGAACATGACATGATACGAAAGTGGTGACATAACAAAATTTTAGAAAATTTTATGACTTTATATGTTACAAAGTGTTGTATTATGTCATCTCTAAGAACTATGCCCAATATACACATCTATTTCTAGAAATGTCGGTACAATATAGGAAGGAGGACATATTGGACACGTGCTCACCTAATTTTGTCAGAATTTCCATCGAAATGAAGTGTATATCACCCATGGTCACATATGTTGTGTCCATTTGATATATGTATGGCCAGACATGGTGAATGATTAATTTATCTTCTTGGATTTCAAGAATGGGTTCCATCCTATCAGCCAAAACAAGTACAATGCCCTGCCTAACTTAATCATATACTTCATCTGTTATTAAGAACTTCCATGAGAGAGCACACCTTTGCTGAGATTCATTGTCCAATGATTGGTTACCATCATCTTGAGAAGGACGTTGGTCATATTATCTCACTTTTGACCATTCAGCTGTTAACAATGCTGTAATTCAAATGGCCTCTCAGTTTTGCATTTCCTGTTTATCTTGATTCTTAAGGTTTTTCCATGTAAGTGTGAAAAACGAGTATAAATTTTAGTGTCACGATTTTTTTCTGTTTGAAGGCATTTAATTAATTGATACTTTTGGGCATTATTCCAGTTTTTGATTGCTGCTTTACAACTGACATTTTGGAAGATCGCGAATATGAAGTCTATATGGGTGGCATAGTGGCTCAAATCCGTGACTATTTTCCTGATGCTTCCTTTATGGTTTTCAACTTCAGAGAGGGAGAAAACCAGAGCCAAATAGCTCACATTTTGGCTGAGTATGATATGACTGTAATGGATTATCCTCGGCATTATGAGGGTTGCCCGCTACTCACAATGGAGATGATCCATCACTTTCTTAGGTCTGGTGAAAGCTGGCTCTCTCTTGGGCATCAGAATGTGGTGTTGATGCATTGTGAGAGAGGTGGATGGCCAGTTTTGTCTTTCATGTTAGCTGCCCTCTTGATCTATAGGAAGCAGTACACAGCGGAGCAGAAAACTTTAGACATGATTTACAAACAAGCACCTCGTGAACTTTTGCAACTGATGTCACCACTTAATCCGTTGCCATCGCAGTTGCGTTACCTACAGTATGTCTCAAGAAGAAATGTCAGCTCAGAGTGGCCTCCACTGGATAGGGCACTTACGTTGGATTGTGTAATTATCCGAATGCTTCCTGATATGGATGGACTAGGGGGTTGTCGTCCAATTTTTAGAATTTATGGACAAGACCCATTTATGGCCACGGATCGGACACCAAAAGTTCTGTTTTCCACCCCAAAAAGGAGCAAAGCAGTTCGCTATTACAAGCAGGTGGCTTTAAATTTTTTAGTGTTTCTTTTTACTACAAATTGTCTTAGTTTTTCATCTGGTCATATTGTGGTTTCTAGGTCTTTATGGCATTCTGCTGAAAGAAGTACATGGAAGAAGAAAATTCATTAAATAGAGCCTTTCAGTCTCCCTTTAGTCTGAAAGACTGAACTAAATATGGAATCACTGAAAGAATCTTAGACCCCAAATCTAGCAAAGATGAAAAAGAAATCCTTTGAAAATTTTAGCATTCTTTGTAGATCAAATGCTTTAAATAATTGCTATAGGTGAACAAAGCTGTACTGGTATTTATTTTTTTTTCATATTTATTTGCCAAAGTCCTTGTGAGAAAACTTCATTTCATTTCTAGGTTATACTTATCAATTGGAAAATCACCATAACATAATCCTAAATAGACACAGAGAAATGGAATAGTTTAAGAACATGTGATTCTGGTATGACTGCTAGGATGGCACAAATTTTAAATATCTCGCAAAGGCCTTAACCACAAGAAGATTGTAGCTTCCAAATAAGGTTGGCCTACCTGAGGAATAAAGAACGCCATAACCCCCTCCCCCCACACACACACAAAAAAGAAAAAAAAAGAAGTAAATTAAAAGAAAGAAGACTCAGGAGAAATAGCGTAGAGTAATCTAAAGTCATCTACTATTTTAGCTTGATGGAAGCCTAGGAAAGATCAGGGCCAAGTAATGGTTGAGGTCTTGCTCTCAAAAAAGGGAAACTTTTCCACAAGCTGGATTGTCCATTCTGATGAAAACACTGTACATACGGGCCACTTTTATTAAATTGGGTACCTCTTACCAATAAAACTTTGGTTAGCCTATGAAACAAAAAGGTTTGTCTTGTTGAAAGCAATTTAGACATCTAACTGATAAAATAAACCATCGTTGATCCTTAAGTAAAACAGTGATAATATAATGAAAGAGCAATTGAATCTCCACTTTTTGTGTCTCTTTGATTATTAATTTTGCTTTCATTATGATTTACAAGAAACTTTGCAGCGAAGACAATTCATGAGAGATTAAACTTCTTTGTCCCCAAGGGGACAACAGCCTAGTGGTAATAACCCCCTCCCCCTCCCCCTCCCCCGTGATCTGGGGTTAGATTCCTGTTGTAACCAAAGAAAAAAAAAGAGATTAAACTTCTTCCATCATTTGTATGGAACTTTTTCCAATCATAAGTATCTAATGCAAGTCATCTTGGAAGGCCCTTACGGAGTGTTATAATATTTCCCAACTCTCATGTGGTTGATTCACAATTTCATTGACCCATAGGTTATCTATTTCTGTTTCTTTTCTTTGTCTCTATTGGTTATTTACACTTTAGTTTGCTCCTATCAAAAATTTTGGGAGGGACAATCATCTTCTTGAGATTTTCATTTCTTAAGAAATCTTAATGAGAGGGAAGCTAGTGAGTTTTCTTCTTTAATCTTTCTTCTTCAAGGTAATGAACCTTTTATTCTCAGTTCTGACACTAGATATTGGAATCTTGATCCGTCAGGGTCATTTACTTGTAGACCTTTCTTTCATCATCTAACCACTCTTCTCCAAAGTCCTCCTTTTCATTTAATCAATTTCATTTGGAAGGCAACAGTTCCTACCAAGGTTAAGGTTTTTATTTGGTCTGATATTCAAAGAAGGAAACCTTATAAGGCTATCTCTTAGGATGTCAGCGCCATGTGCTATAGACTAGAGTCCACTTATTTTTACATTGCTTTATTGTGAGAGAGTTGTGGAACTGCCTCTTTACAATGATTGGGTTTGTGTTTGGAGTCTTCTTGACTTGTTCCTTACTTCTTCTAGAGATTTTGGAGGGAAAAAAGATGCTTGATTGTTGTGAAAATGTATGATTTTGGCCATCCCATGGTGTATTTGGGGGAGTAGAATACTAGAATTTTTCACAATTAGATCATTAAAATATCTCTTTCGTGGTACAAAGTTGTCTTGATGCCTTTGGGATTTATAAAGATTGTAGTCTTTAACATTTGGAGAGTGATTGGAATGAAATTGTACACCAGCTTTCTTTGTTTTTTTGTTTTGATCCTTCTTTCTTCTAAGGTTTTCTATCTTGAGAAATTTTTGTATATTCTTCCTTCATCTAATACATCTTTCTATGAAAAAAAAAAAACATTTCCAATGGCGCATACCATCAACAAATGTGGTAGGATGGAATTATCTTGTAACTTTCCTACAGTATGTACACAGTGTTTTTGCAGTTTGCACCCAAGTATACAACCAGGAAATTCCAAGTGCAGATTGCAGAATTTTGCATACTTTATGCATGGAAAGTCAATGAAAGTGCAGCTTTTTTTGGGGCTGACCACAAGCAATTGTGATGTTTCAGTTTGTGATTGTGATTAGGTACCACATTCTGCACTAGGTGTAAGAAATGGAGCTTGTGAGAACATGTCCATATTTTCTTTGATACTGCATTTTGGGCATGGGAAAAATTTGTATCACTTACATAGGACTAAGGAACTTAAATTGCAACTATCGGGTATTCCTTTGATAGATTTCAAATTACACCCAATTTATGACATTATATGCAAACTCTTTCTCATGATTTTTTTGGAAAGAGTCTTCTCTTTTCTAAACAACCTTTACTCTACCTTTTATACCATGATATTGAAGAGAGAGAGAGAGAGAGAGAGAGAGAATATATTAGTGGGATAGATGTAGTACTGTAATTAAATTTTCTTCTCAGAGACAGAAATGATGTAGATAATTAAAAGGTTCTTTTTGATGAAGATGCCTAGCAGAATGAGAAAAAAACCAAGGTGCTCAATAATGAGAATGGAAAATATTGGAGTGGACATAGAAGTTTACTTCGTAGATTGCTTCGCCACCTCCCCCCCACCCCCCCAAAAAAAAAAAAAAAGAATAATTGTGCTCTTTGGGACATTGTCATTAATGTGTTGTTGAACACATGCTATTCAAGTTGTCCATGCATATGCCCCTATCATAATGTTATGAAAAGAGGAATGATTTTGTTTCACAAGTCATACTCAATACATCATCTGTTATGCTCCATTGGCTATGAAAGTCCCTAATGGAACAAAATCTAGCTACTCCTGAAAATACGGGTTGGGATTATCTAGATGGATACATCATCTACTATGCTCCTATGTATGTGTTTATTTATTTATTTATTTTTTTTCCTTCATCTGCCAATTTGATGGATTTCAGAAGGTCTTTAGGCTATATGTATTTCTTTTTCCATCTTTAGATTCTTTGGGAAGCTTAAGTATATAATACTTTATACATATCATATTTTGTTGCAGGCAGATTGTGAGCTAGTCAAAATTGACATCCATTGTCATGTTCAAGGTGATGTTGTGCTGGAGTGCTTTAGCTTGGATGGTGATTGGGAACGTGAAACGATGATGTTCCGGGCCATGTTCAATACAGCCTTCATTAGGTCAAACATTTTAATGATTAATCGAGATGAAATTGACATCTTGTGGGATGTCAAGGACCAATTTCCAAAGGACTTTAGAGCAGAGGTACATGTCTTAAATTTTTTTCCTCCTGATCCTATCAAAAAAGTTTTGGTGGTATTGGAAATTTATCTTCTTATGACCCTTTCATGCTATCTGTACATGAAGCTTCTTTTCTCAGAGATGGATGCTGCTTCTTCACTTATTACAATTGATTTACCTACTTTTGAGGAGAAAGAAGGGCTTCCTATTGAGGCTTTTGCTAAAGTTCAAGAGATCTTTAGCAATGTGGATTGGCTAAACCCCAAATCAGATGCTGCACCAAATATGCTGCAGCAAATGACTGTGTCAAATATAATCCAAGAAAAGTTGGATACCACTGCAGTAAACCATGTGGGAACTATAGATTCATTGCCTGACCCCATTCCTGCACAAGTTAAAGATGAAGTAAAATCCAAAGAACCCATTGATCAAAGCAGAAATTCCACAGCATTATCTTCAGCGGTGTCACTTGATTGTTGGTTAGAAGAAGTGATTCCTGAGAAAAATGAGGAGAACCTGAAAGTTAAAGAGTTGGAAATGAACATTGAAAGCCCTGCATCTGTTTGCATGGATAAACAGTCTCTTCCTTCTGCTGAAAAATCTCCTGATGCAGGTTCTAGAATAGAAAAAGTTGAGCTGCAAGAACAGCAGGTCAACGTTGAACCAAAATTGATGGAAAATGACACTGGAAGTTCTACCCCACTAGATATGGCCAAATATTTTACACCCTCTGCTAGATCTCCAGATGCAATTTTAAGCAAAAAAGTTGAGCCAAAAGAACTGCAGATTGCACTTCAAAAGTCCTGTCAGCCTAAGATCATTTCGCAGAGAATTCCTCGCTCTTCGCAATCTAGTCCAGTTTCTTATTCTAACTCCTTGTTAGGGTCACCTGTGCCTATCTCAAGATACCACAGTGCACCCTCTATTCTTGGCATAACAGCTTTATTGCATGACCATGCTGTGAGCAAATCTGAACAAGTTACTCAAAGTGTGACTAAAGATCCACAATATACTGCTTCTTCCCTCCCGGTTACACAAGTATCTAGACCTGTGCAGGCCAGTGCCGTGTCAATCACACAGTCATCACTGCCATCTTCTTCAGAATATTCATCTTTAGAGGGTTTTGCAACCTTTAAAGAATCATCTCCTCCTCTACCACCAGTACATCCATCATTAGAGGGTTCCACAGCTGTAAAAGAACCATCTCATCCTACAGCGCCAGCACCAGTGGAACATCCATCATTTGAGGCGTCCACAACTGTAAAAGAACCATCTCATCCTCCTCCTCCTCCTCCTCCTCCTTCTCCACCACCACCACCACTATCTAAATATCCATCATTAGAGGGTTATGCAGCTGCCAAAGAATCATCTCCTCCACCACCACTACCACCACCCCCACCACCTCCTCCTTCTGCGGCCCCTCCCCAGGTCTCTTACACTCCTGATGATGTAACACAATCTTCCGAACTTGATCCTTCTGAAAGTGCCTCAATAGAAGGCACCTCTCACCTGTTATCAGTTCCTCATCCTCCTCTGTGGCCTTTAGTCCCACCTTCTTCAAGTATTCCCATATCTCCTGATGCTAGTAACCTAGTACCAGTGCCGCCTCCCCCTCCCCCACCTCCTAGGACTGCTTCATCTCCTACCTGCTCTGTTTCTTCCCCCCTTCGAGAAGTCATGGCTAGTCCTCCACCACCTCTACCTCTTCCTTTTGGACCTGGTTCTGCTTCAAGTACTGCTCCACCACCTCCTTCTCCTCCTTTGCGACCTGGATTGGCTGCCGTGGCTAGTCCTCCGCCACCTCCGCCTCCTCCTTTCAGACCTGATACTGCTTCAAGTACTGCTCCGACACCTCCTTCTCCTTTGAGACCTGGATCTGCTTCAAGTACTGTTCCACCTTCTGCTCCACCACCTCCACCTTCCCCTGGCTCCAAAAGTTCTCCAAGGCCTCCTGTACCACCTCCTCCGGCTCCTGCTAATGGTTTCTTAATGGCGGGTGATGCTGCTACCAGCAATGCAAGTGGTGGTCCTGCTGCACCCCCAACTCCTGCACCGCCTTTTGCAAAGGGACGATCCTTATCTCAACCACGTACAATTTCCAGGAACCCAGGGCAAACTAAAAAGGCTTCTTTAAAACCATATCACTGGTTAAAGTTGACAAGGGCAATGCATGGAAGTTTGTGGGCTGAAGCACAAAAACCTGAAGAAGCTTCAAAGTATGTCCATTTGTTTGATGAAGTTGTTTTCAAGCTTTCAGCACCTTAAGGCATCTTGATTATTTTTTGTTTCACCTATGGCAGGGCTCCTGAATTTGACATGAAGGAACTTGAGAGTCTTTTCTCAGCTGCTGTTCCAAGTTCAGACCAAGGTCATGGGAAAGGGAATCGTCGTGCCTCAGGACCTAAAACTGATAAAGTCCAGCTGGTAACTTAAGAGTTAATTTCTCCTAGTGTACAGAATGTGGCTGCTTCCGTCTTTAGTTTCCTTTTGATCGCATGTCTCCTGCTTTTTACATTTTGTTATTATCTGAAATGTCTGTCAAACAGTTGGCTTTAAGTTGAGTGCAATTTCCTGCCTGAATATCTTGGAGGTGGAGTTCCTTGTCTTTTAAACATTTTTGTTTTGTTGAGTCTTAGTGAAACAAGGTTTATTTGATTTTTAATGAGTGTAGTCTAGTCTAAAGGAGTGCTCATTTGAGTGCCCTGAAGAGTACTGATTTTTCTCTTCTCTCTCTCTCTCATCATTGGATTTGTTTTAGGTTTCTTTCAAGGTGTCAAAAGGCTTCCGCCTTTTCTTTGCCTCAATGTTAACAACTCATCTCATCAAAGTTTCATTCCTTTTCTTTCACATCATCTTCAGCTTGCATGCATGTTTTCGTTTTGCACGCAGCCCCCTTTTCTGTTTAGTTCATTCCTTGGAGGGTATTATTTTTCACTTGTGTGCACATTCCTTTGTAATAGGCAGGTGTTTTAAAGCCATTGCCCTGTTGTTCTTGCATAAGTTCATACTAAAAGGTTTCATTATCTTTACATCCGGTCTAAACCTTTAAAGTACTATTGCTTCTGCCAAATGCTTTTGTCATGATGATCATCATCTCAGCTGGAAAGAAAGATTGGTATGGTTGTGCATATTCTCCAGTTTGTTTGAAAGACTAATATATTGGTCTTGCTACTGTTCTGCTTTCATATTGTTTGGGAGTTTTGATGGGAAAGAAGGGTAGGGTTCATAAGGGAAGCAAAAAGAATGGAGGAAACACTTCTCCTCTTGTTTGGACGTTAAAAACTTAATGAAGTGAGAGGGAAGATAAATTTGGTTATTCTCAAATTTTTATTAAAATATAAACCGGTTTTGCAGAACCCCACAAATCAGAGGGTTCAAGAGTTGGAGGGAATCATAGGTTATCCAAAACCCTCAAATTCTCTTGCCCTCCTCATTTGAAAAAAACTAAAGAAGAAAAAAAAAGGAAAAAGAAAAATGCCAAACACAAACAGAGGGTTATGTTGCCTCCCTCCCCTCCTTCTAAACAATACATAAAGCCATAAGATAAAGAGTTTTTGTCCAAGTTTTCAGTCCGATGAAATGCCAGCCGGCTACTTTGCAGTTCAGTCCTTTCTTTTTGTGTACTCCTTCAGGAAACCCCCCATATCCTACTCCTTGACTTCTGAATGATCGAATTTGTCAAACACATTATTTCACCTTTCAGTTCTTCTCTTGAGAAAATTTTGTTTGGCAAAACAAAGGAATCATGACCTTGTCCATCGCTCCCCTCAATTATCTCCTTGAATGCTCAACTTTTTCTCTCATATGATTGAAGTGAAAGGGAATAGTCCTAGATGTAATTTCCCAATTCAAGCAGAATGTGATTGCGCTTGCCTCATGCCCAACCCTTTTTGGTAGGTCAAAGTTATCATGCTCATGTCTAGATATTATGGTTCCATGTTCATTGTACTAAATCCAAATTCTACCCTTTTTTTCCCCCTCTTTCCACCCTAAAGTTTTTTGCTCTCTCTTCTAGATCCCTCTTTATTTTGCCTAATACAAGCTTCATTTCCATGTATGCTGTGACTTTCCCAATGTTTTAATTAATCCATCCCTTACCGCAGGAATTATTGCATTTTCTTCTCCTGGAATCTTAACTAAATATATGATTATCCCATTACCCCCATTGAGTGCTAGCAGAAATTATAGTTTCTGTTTAATTTTTGGACTGAACTTCTTTACTTTATCCCTTTGATAAATGTCATCGATTTCTGCAGATTGAACTTAGGCGTGCATATAATTGCGAAATCATGCTCACCAAAGTGAAGATTCCACTGTCTGTTTTGTCAGTAAGTATAAAAGGAACTGCTTGCAATATATATATATATATATTTTTTGGCTTGAGTTCCTTGTTGAAATTGGAAATTTTTTATGTCTTATCATTCATATTCTTTTCAATGAATAATGGCACAGTTTTCTTCACTAAGGAAACTATCATTTGTAATTCCATTAGATTTCTGTGCATCTAATATTGGTACAAACAAGAAAGGTTCTTTATTCTCTCTTATGAGCGGGTGTGGTTAAAGGAAGTTAATTCATTTAAATAAAATTTGAGTAGCAACTTGTTTATATGTGCACAAGTTGAAAGGAATTTGAATTATTATGAGAATAGGATGACCATAACTTGTTTAAAAGAAATCAATCAAGTATAAGATTTTTTTTTTAATTTTTAATTTTTAATACTATTAACATTAAAGGAATTCACAAGGAACATAAAATAGTTGTAATTGAATGAGAATGTTTTGGTAGATGTGTGACAAAACTAAAAAAGATAGAATTGGAAACGAAGAGATACGTAATAAATTGGGAGTTAATTCAATTGTAAATAAGATGCGAGAGTACTGTTTGAGATAGTTTGGGCATGTGCAATGAAGACCCAATGACGCATTTGTTAGGAGCACTGAGAACTTAAATATAAGAGATTTAGTAAAACGTAGAGGTAGACCGTTGAAAATTTGGATGCAAGTTATTTGTAAAGACATGATAATTATGGATTTAGTTGAGAAGATGGTCTTAGATCAGAATGAATGACGTAGGAAAATCCGCAGAAATTAAATGAACACTCTTTTTTTTATTTTATTTTATTTTATTAATTTTGTTATTTGTTTTTTTTTTTTTTATATTTGCCTTTCAAATAACCGATGCCAAAATTTTTGGATAGAAGGTCTAGGTGGTGGTTTTTGTTGTTGTTGTACAAATATGAAAATATAAAAATAAAAAAAAGTCAAATATGTATCAAAATTAGATCAATTAATTGATTTGATTTTGATATATAATATATTCTAATATCTCTTCTCAAATTCAATGTGGTATAATGAAACCCACTTGAATTTAAAAGAGAATCTAGATAGAGGATTTAAAATCTTAGGGGCATTTTTACAACCCTGAAGAGGAGTAGTAGTAGTTGTTGTTTTTTTTCCCCCCTCGAATGGACCAGCTCTGACTGCTCTAATTCATACAACAACATCAACAATCTAGATCTTGTATCCCAAATTTTGGGATTGGTCATATGAGAGACAAATACCAAAAATTGAAAAAAAAATGATAGAAAAATACAAAGATGGCTCTAGCTATGGTGTTGCGGGCACGTGAATAACCCTTTTTGCAAAGGGAGTTCTGATATCATATTAGAATAGATATATGAACATGGCTTCGATAACATGTTAAGAATAAGAACATGGCTCTAATGCCATGTTAATGATGGAAGTAATAATAATAATAAAAAACTTTAATATTCTATTGACTCAATTGAATTATTACAATAAATTGGGTTTATATACAAAATTCATTATTACAAATATGGAAATATAATAATACAAAAAATGGAAATATAAAAATAAGGAAAGTCAAATATGCATCAAAATCAACTCAATTAATTGATTTGATCTTGATACATAATATATTCTAACATTAAGTATGTTAGATTTTAGAGGGAGAGAGTGTGTGTGTGTGTGTGTGTTTTTTTTTATTAAGTTTATGTTTCTGTATTGATTAAGATATTTTTTAGAAAGTTTAGGAGTGCCATCAGTTTGCGTAGCACTTACAAATGTGGCTCATCACTGTAAAGTGTAACTAAAGTGAATGAATTGTTGAATAAGCTTCTTTAGTTATTTGTGTTGAAGGCATCCATGCCTCTGTTCTCTTCTCATTACTATCTTATTCTTTTCTTATCCGTGCACCTGTTGATCAATATTTTTTTCCTCATATATGAAAAACCAACTCCTTCAATTTTCAACCTGACCCTTAAGTTTTTTCTTGTGCTTTCTTTTGCTAGAACACTTTATTCGCTTTTACCCTCCATTTTCCTAGTTGTAGGCAATCTACCCTAATTGTCCAGCATCAATTTGGTGCAAGAGCGAAAGATCCTAATTTTTTTTTTCTTTTTGTCACTATTGTTACCAATATTGAGCTTTCATTCCAAACTTGAGTCCTTTCACAAAGATAAAAATATCAGCAAACAAGACATCTCCATGTTGAAGACTAAAGAGTCTCTAGAGGTCACAAAATTTTCAAGACAGATCCTTTTCAAGAAATTGGAGCCTTGAGTTTTGCCATACTACAAATCCTTTTTCAGCAGCATGTTTCACATGACCCTCCATAATTGCACCTACAACCTACAACCAACTATTTTTCATATGGGTATCAACAATTCCAACAATGATTTCATACAATCAGATGAACAAATCCTTTCTATGGTGACTCTTGGCGTAATTTTCTATTATAACCATCTTATTTTCCAACCCTAACATAGAACAAGAAATGACCAAAATCGAAAATCAAATGTTCAATCTGAAAGGAAGGTTTAGAGGCCAATTTATAGCGAGAAGGGAGTCAAACAAGCAACTGAAGCAAGAAAAGTGACTAAGAACCGTACTGCCATGGTAGTCAGCTCAGAATGAAGTAAGTCGAGAGCAATGCTGCGAGCTGCGCCATGGCAGAAATCCTGGCGGCAATGCATCTTTGCGAGCATTGCCATGGTGGAAACTGAGGGGTACCCATGCTAGGAAGATTTGTTGCCATTCTGGATTTTTGTCTCCTTCTGATTATCTGTTATTTTCCCTTTTCTTTTTGTTCTCTGCACTTGCTAGAACTCTAGTTTTAGTTGTTTTAAAACTTTAATTTTTTTTCCCTTATTTAGAAGATTTATATGAAGTTAAGACTATTCTATTATTTGTTAATTAGGTTACTTACTTAGCAATTACTTCTAACCTATTCTAGTTGGAATGATTAGATTTTTTAAACTCTCATTGAGAATTGTATTATATTCATTCAAACTTTCATTAATAAAATATTGTTCTTTTCTCTTAGTTTGCGCTTTTATCTTTAGGGGGCATCATTAGTTCATAGGGTTTGAATCATCAACCTCATCTCTTGCTTTTCCTGTTGTGTCAAGCCCAACTACATTTATTAAATTAGTGTGTTGGAGAGATAAATTCTGAATTTTTCAACAAAGGTATAAAGTTGGAAGTTTTAAATTTTCATGGAGAAAGAGCCTACAAAATTGAGGAGGATTTGCAACAAAATTCCTTCACAAAGTCACTTCAAAATAATATAAAATGAATGACCAGTTTCAGGTTGAATTTGGCCCAGATAAGGATATTGAGAATTTTGAGACGCATGTAGTTTTTCTGTTGCTCAGCCTGCTAACACATTTGGCTCCTCTAGTGCACTAAGTGGCATCAATTCTAATTCTCAAGGGAAAGTAGATGGTGAATGCTTCTTTGGTGAAGGTCGTGTGCAATTATTTCTTCAAATACCCAATCAAGTGCTTCTATTGTTGCTTTCAACACATTTACTTTGTAAAGTTGACACAAAAGAGGAGCAGAAGTAAAACATCTATGAGTTACATACTCCTCTAGTGCATGAATTCTAATTTTAAAGGAAAAGTAGATGGTGAGTGCTTCTTTGGTGAAGGTTGTGAGCAATTATTGGTTCAATGTCCTATTCAAGTGCTTCTTCCATTTTTTTCAACACATTTAATTTATAAAATTGATGCAAAAGCAGAGGTGAAGTAAAATGTCTATGAGGATACATACTCATCTGTATTGGTTGCAAGGGAGGTCAAGCTTTTGTCGACCATAGGTCTAAGCAAAGATAAAGAAGGTAACAGCACTTTCCATTCTTGGTCCCACTCTAACTTGCCCAAGTCATCGTGATCTTTGGCAAATTATGGTAAAGAGCAATTGTTCCATTGTAAAGACATAATCTTTTTGGTCCAATAAGAAGTGTCTTTGGTAATGTGTTAATAGTTTTAGTAAGTTTACTAGTCTAGAAATAGATTGCTAGAATCTTTAATATTTTAGAATTTTTTATTTTCTTAACGTGTTTTCTTTTAGTTAAAACTTTCCAAATATTTTAAGTTTTAGTCAACATTAAATTAGTGCCTTTTCCAAAGTTTTAAATATTTTCTATTTTAGGAGTTTTTGAGTTCTATTATGTTTCTATATTACTTGAGACATGTTAGAAGGTTAAAATATTTTAGGGCCAACTTTTAGACGTGTTTAACATCCACAGGACAGATAATCACCAATTAGACCCCTATGAACCTTCAGGGGGGAAGATAAGGGACTGGTATTTCTTTTTAGCGCTTGCGTAAAATCATCCATCTTGTGGTGATCTTATGCTTGAGCTTGTAAGTTGAATCAAAATTATTGTTCCTAGTAACAATAGGTGCAGGTATGTATGCATGCATACATACCTCTACCAGTTGTTTCTAGGTTTCTTTTGATATTGTACTATCCATGTTATGATTGAGTTGTTAGAGATATGTAGTTTTCTGTTTATCCTATCTCTGGACCCACAAGAACATGTTTTAATTCATTTTCAGCTTCATTGTTGATGTTTTTCAGAGTTCACTCCTTGCTTTGGATGATTCAGCATTAGATGTTGATCAGGTTGAAAACCTCATAAAGTTCTGTCCAACAAAAGAAGAGATGGAATTACTAAAGGTACTTAAGGAATGCTTAATTTCTTGGCAATCCCAGATGATTTCTGACCCTTGAGTTATTTTATCACCTGTTCTGAAGTAAAATGTATAATCAGCTTTCTCGAGCAAAAGAACCGAATTTATTCTTTTGGCTTTTCTATTTCTTGTAATCATACTCTTTCACTTTCAGAATTACAGTGGCGACAAGGAAAACTTGGGAAAATGTGAACAGGTCTGTTATTGTTCTTTTTCATCTGTTTCACCTTTTAATTGATTATTCTATGATATTCAAGTTGAAGGATCTAGGTTCCTTTTTATGTTATAAAATAATAAAAGCACTTCTATGAGTTTAATCTTTTGGAGCAGAGGGTGGTTTCAAAAAATTTCACATTTTTATTCTTCTGGTTGGAGTAGCTAATTGTCAAATTAATCATTCCTAATCAAGTTGGAATGATATAACTGTAACTGAAAAACAGAGAATACCATGCCTATGTTATTATATTACCTTATGTAATTCATGAGCGCATTTTGGTGTAATTCCAGAATTTCCTCTTTTTTTTGTTTTGTTTTTTGTTTTTTGTTTTGTTTTGTTCTGTTTTGTGTTGTTTTGTTTTTTTGTTTTTGTTTTTGTTTGTTTGTTTGTTTGTTTTTGTTTTTTCACCCCTCCAAACTAGCAGTTTCTATAAGCCTTTTGAACTATGAGGCCCAACAGTGTCTTGTTCTCATTTGCCTTACCAATTCTGACTGAAATGCTTTATGTCTCTTACAGTGCTTTCTTGAATTGATGAAAGTGCCACGGGTGGAGTCAAAGTTAAGGGTTTTCTCATTTAAGATACAATTTTGTACTCAGGTCAGAGGGCAAGCTTTCTTGTTGCATTGTTTCTTAATATTCTTTACAGTTGTCATCTATATTGCTTTTTCTTGCAACATTTCAGGTTTCAGAGCTAAGAAGGAGTCTAAATCTTGTTAATTCTGCAGCTGAGGAAGTATGTTATTATTCTCTGGACTTCTCCTAGTTTCTTCTTGCAAAATTGTTCTTAAAGGATTGTTAAAATCAAACAATGTAAAATTTGTGTGTCCCAGATCAGGGGTTCAGTCAAGTTGAAAAGAATTATGCAAACTATTCTTTCTTTGGGCAATGCTTTGAATCATGGAACTGCTAGAGGTAAGCTTCTATTTTCCCGGATTAGTCGCTCTTCATTTGATCCATTATGTGTGCTCCCATCTGCATCTACACCTTTAGATTAGGATTCCTGACCATTTTGGATCTAACAAAGATTGGATATACGCTGGATATCCAATATAAGGATATCAAGGAGCATATTGGATTTCTCCAAGCAGAATTTAAACTTGGGATTTCATGGAAATCCATGTAATATGTAATGTACAACATGAGGATCAAGTGGAGAGGGTGACATCTAAGAATGGTTCAAATTTTTCATGCAGATGACCTGTTTTTAACCTGTAGCACATGGACCTTAGACTGTAATGGTGCTTAACCACAGTGATTAAATGATTGAAGAAAGCAGATGCATGTATTCATTACCTCTGGAAAGTGCGTTACAAAATTCTTGGATAATGTACAATTGGTCTTCCATGCCCTGATGTGAGTTATTGATTCTGTATTTTGTGAACTCTTTGATCTCAAATCTAGACCATTAGTAATGTGTACTCTAAACATCATGGGCTGATCCAAAAGACTAAGGTAATCAGTTATGGCAACTCATGGATCAAAAAAGTAGGAGTCTGAGGTTTGAAAATGATGGAATTTGTCATGACTCACCTTGAGCTCTTTTCCATCAGAAAACACTTTCCCAGCCTTCATTATCTCCTTTCAAAGTACCACATCAAAAGCACCTACAACCTCATTAGTTGTTGACTCCCTATGCTCCATACAGAGATTAGCTTCAGTCGCTAGTCTCTAAAAATATCTGGATCCACCATGAATGTCCACAGCCACTTGCAAAGTGATGCTTTGTTGAAATCAAATATCAGAAAAAAGCAAGTGAAAAGAAGAATTTGATTAATATCATCATCACAAAAGATGAGATGTCAATAGCAAAAAGTGAGGAAACCAACAGATTCTATAACATGCTTAGATTGAACGGCAGGGACAAGCGGGAAGGTTCCTTTTCCTTTGAAGTTTGTTTGGAATTCCACTTTGCGCTCGAGAGTAGCCTTTTTTTGTAGGTGATGGCTTGGAGAAGGGTTTCACTCAGAATGGTCTTTTAAGGAGAGGCTTTGTTTTGGTAAAACAGATGTGTATTATGCAAAAGAGAGCTTAAGTCTGTGGATCACTTGCTTTTCATTGCACATGGACTCAATCCTTAAATTGCCCTGGACTTGATTACTTATGTTGACTGACTTCAAGCTGTGTACAAGATGAGCTTTGGGCTTGGAGTGGTGTAGACGTTTATACAGTGAAGAGGAGAGTTGTTAGCATGCTCTCTCTAGTTGTTTTTAGGTTGGTAGAAAAGAAATAGAACAATTTTTTAGGGGTACAGATTTTCTGATGGTTTTCATGGACAATTTTATGAAGTGCTTGTGTTTTTGGTCGACTGCTATGTCCTTTGAATTTTTTGTAGATTTTGTAGATGTGATTGCTTTCATAGATTCTCTCATTGTAGACCCATGGATGAGCACACACCGCGGGTGTAAGGTCATGAGATGATAAAATAGCCATTTGATGATCAATTCATCGAGATAGAAAAGAAGGAGCAGAGATGCAGCCCTTTGTATGTTGCCAAAACCATCATCACCTACAAGAGAAACTCCTAATCCACATGGTCATAAGCCTTTTTCATGTGCAAAAGATGTTTAAACTTCTCCAGTACCTTCCTGATAACATCTTTTCAACCTTTTAGCCACACTTTGGACAGCTACCAAACTAATCCTTTGGAAGCCTTTGAGATTAGCAACCCCTTGCTTTTTTGGACTGAAGACCAAAAAAGTATTGTTGATGCTTCCTGCAAAATCTCCCCCCCCCCAAAAAAAACCCAAAATGAAAAGACTCCTAAAAGTGTCCCTTTTAATCACCTTCCAATTTTCTTCTAGAAATTGTTTACTGATGAAACGCCCATGGATCGTTGATCACAAAGCACTTACTTCAAACAATCTGCCTTCCGTCCCCAATCCTTGCTTATTGTAAGGCCTCTTATAAATACCATTGACCACCACTTCCTTCCTTTGCCCTCAACAAAATCCTCTCTATCAAGCAAGTAATGAAGTTTACTTTGGAGTTCAAGTTAGTCATCTTGTGAAAAACTGTGTTCCTAAGCCAAAGCACATACAATATCTGATGCTAAGAATTTTGTTTCGTGCTAAGGTTATGAGATTAACTCTTTCTTATTCTCTTTCCTATATCTCTATCTGCGACTCAACCTTCCTTTCCATTTGCTTCAGTCTTACTATTTTTCTCAAGAGCACTCTTCTTCTTGGCCTACTTTTGCCCATATTTCTCCTTGTTCAATCTCTTCAAATCTAGGGATGGATTCTTAAGCCTAGATTTTGCCTCTTATTCCGGTGGTATGCTTGTTGTGATTTGATTAATGCCGTCTCATGCTTGAAAACATGGGGAATTCTCTTGCCAAATTTAGCAGCATCATAAATGTTGGACAGCCTAAGAAGATATGTGTAAGATTTATAGGTTTGATATCTCAATTTGTATTTTTACAATAGAAACCTAATTATAGGGGCACGTAACATCTCTTCCTCTTGGTGACAGGGGTCTTACCGTCCAAGGGATACCCAAAAGGTCCTACCATCCAAGGGATACCCAAAAGTGTGTGATTACAGGTTGCATTTGTGTTTATAATGTGACCCCCACTGATGAAGGCATTATTGAATACTGAATATTCAGACTTTATAATGAATAAATTTTCTACAATTACAATTAAAACAATATGAAGGCATTATCTCTGGCAGTCAGTTGTTTAGGAGAACTAATTTTGCTTTTTCTTGCTAAATAAATAATAAATATATTCTATACTTGTAGGTTCTGCTATTGGGTTTCGACTGGATAGTCTTCTGAAACTCACTGATACCCGAGCTCGGAACAAGAAGATGACTCTAATGCATTATCTTTGTAAGGTACAAACTCTTTTGCTCCTGCTGATGCTTATGTTGCTTGTCATTTTCTTCCTTCAACTGCAATCATGTTTGCATTCACTTTTAAAACCTTGAAAGTAATGATATATAAAAATAAGATATTTCTTTGTTCACCAATCTTTTCCCTTTTTCCTCCAAAATTGAAGCTTTGCTGAAAGGGAAATAAATTATGAGTTGTCTGATCCCTCTAGAAGTAAAGACAGGACAGTATCCTGCATGGCCTGTGTTGGACGATATCTTAGAAGATTATGATCCCTAATTTGTTGGATGATAACTTAGATGATCATGATCCCTAATTTATTGGAGTACACAGTCAGGCTTTCCTTTAGTTTATATTAATTATAGTAGTTCCTACATTTATGGTTTGACTAGGTCATAACCTAAAATAGCACTAGTTTTTTTGCATATATATACTTTGTAAATTGGCTGATTAATGTAGGAAAAGAAGTATTTTTTTCTCCACTTATATTTTGTTCATGGTATTAGAGCCGTGCAATTCTTCCAACATTAATACTTGGCTACAACCTATTTTTTCTTTCTTCATTTACTGTGTCTACTGAAAAAGTATCCTCAACGCAAGCCTCCCAAGTTCCTCCAAACGCAAACCCTTAATAACTCTATACCTCTGAAATTCCTCTCACTTCAGATCACCCAACATAAACTCAATGGGGTGAATTTCCATGATTGGTTCCAGTCTATGGTGCTTGTGATTAGAGGGAAAGGGAAGATGGGTTATCTTAGATGCTGCATTCAAGACATGGGAGGCTGAAAACTCGATAGTGATGTCCCGGTTGATAAATTCCATGGAGTCCAAAATTGGCAAAACTTCTCCGTTCTGTCAAGTTGGTCACACAATATTTTCATACCCAACATGAATTATGGCAGGAGATGGATATCTTCTATGCAATTCCATGGAAGTGTTCAGATGATGCTGTGCTTTACAACAAGATGTTGGAGAAAGACTAGATTTTTTATTTTTCTTCATGGATTGAATAAAGAGTTGGATGAGGTTGGGGGTGTATACTGTCACCGGGTAGGATCAACACTCAAAATTTTTCTAAGTCCCGATGATGGCAAGACCAAATTCTGTTGATCTTCAGCCCTACTTTGTCCTTTTAGTTTGGATCTGTTTTGGTCACAAATTCACTCAGTTAAAACAAGGATTAAACTCTCTGAAATGTAGGAAAAATGTCCTCTTATTGATTTCCCAAATTCCTCATGAAAATACAGGTTACAAGAAAACCATGAACTCCTTCACGATCCTCTCATGCCAGAATGTTGGCCTTCATACAGACTTTATAACCTATTCTAAGACAGTTAACATCCATAACTGTCATGGGATATCCATAACTGTCATGGGATAACAAACTTTTCATCAAAGTAACTGTTACTCCTTCCCTTTGAATCTTTTCATTGTAATGTCGGAACAGTCTGGAAGTTAATTCCTAACTGTCCTTAACGTTCCTCTTGTTTGAATTTAAATCTTTCCTCATTCGAACTCCAACGACTAGTCTTACTTTGGTTCTGGTTCCATTCGTTGAAGGCGTTGCATCAACCATAAGTCGATTCCCAATTTTGCAACACAAAATTCCACTTTCTGCATTCACCAAGTCTGTATGTTCTGTACATGATGTGCTTCCCTTGCCCAGCATCAGAAGGACAAAAGCCTGCTCTTGCGCCAGGCTACTCCCAGTGCCTAGTGCGCCCCCGCTCACCTAGGGGTGTGACAACTCTCCCCCACTAGAAGAACCCGACGTCCTCGTCGGCCTATTCCTCCGATACTCCTTAATCTTATCCTCAGACTGCCATAAGGTTTTGTCTTTTTCCCATGTTGCATCCTCAAGTGGTTCTCCCTTCCACTTTACCAAATACTCCTGCCTTCGGGTACTCCTCCCATATTTGATAACACGGTGGTTTAAGACTTCCTCAACTTCCTTCTCAAACTGCTCTTGAATGTTTGGTGGGGCCTTGACAGCTGTATGTCTTTCTTCCCCTGAAAGATCCTCATGATAAGGTTTCAAAAAGCTAACATGGAAAACAGGATGTACCTTGAGTCTATTTGGCAACTTGAGTTTGTATGCTGCATTCCCAATCTGCCCAATCCGCTGCAGCACTTTGAATGGGCCATCATATCTTTTTACCAATCCTCTATGAGCATTTCTCCTAGACACCTTTCTCCAAATCTGAGGAGTCAATTTCAGCAACACCATGTCACCCACATTGAATTCCAAGGGTCTTCTCTTCTTGTTGGCATACTTTTCCATCCTTCGGGTGGCTTTGGAGTGACTATCCCTTGCCGCCTCCAACATCTCTTGTCTGTCCATGGCATACTTCAATGCTGTAGGACAATTCACCTTTGGTTTTGCTATCTCATGCGGGGTAAGTGGCTGAAAACCCAACACCATCTCAAAGGGACTCCTCCCAGTACTTGAATTCGGGTGTAGGTTAAAAGCAAATTGTGTGATGTCTAGCAAACTCACCCAATTTCTTTGACTTGCATTCACATAATACCTCAAGTACTCTTCAAGAACAGCATTGGCTCTCTCTGTTTGGCCATCTATTTGGGGATGATTTGCAGTAGAAAACTTCAAATTCTGTCCCAACAACCTCATCAAAATTGTCCAAAACCTGCCTGTGAACCTGCCATCTCTGTCACTCACGATCTCTTCCGGCGAACCCCACAATTTTACCACATTTTGAAAGAAAAGATCCGCAGTTTCTTCTGCCGGGCATGACGCTGTTGCAGCCATGAAGGTTGCATATTTCGAGAATCTATCTACCACCACAAAGATTGTCCCAAATCCATTGACTTTTGGTAACCCAGTGATAAAATCCATGGTAAGACACTGCCATGCTCTATCTAGAACAGGAAGGGGTTGAAGCAACCCTGCTTCCACGCACCTCTCCATCTTGTCTTGTTGGCAAATCAAACAAGACCTCACATAGGCTTCTACATCATCTTCCATTTTTGGCCAAAAGAATGAATGAGCAAGTAAAGCATAAGTTCTCTCCATACATGGATGCCCAGCCTACTTGGAGTCATGAATCTCCTTAAGAAGTTCTCTGCGCAGTCCACCCTTGCAAGGAACATACAGCCTTCTTCCTTTGCCGTAGAGAAGTCCATCATGTAACCAATACCTGCGGATGTGTCCTTCTTCCACCTTTTTCATCATCTTCTGGTAGTACTCATCCCCTGTAGTTACTTCTCTGATTCTATCCCCATAATCAGATTGAACCATGGAGAGGGAAGCCACAACATGCACCAATTCTTTGTGGCTAAGAGCATCCGCAACTTTGTTCAATCTGCTTGGTTTGTGCTCCCACTGAAAATCAAATTCAGCCAGGAATTCTTGCCACCTTGCTTGCTTGGGAGAGAGCTTCTTCAGTGTGGTGAAGTAATTATTCGCCACATTATCAGTTCTGACCACAAACTTCGTCCCAAGGAGGTAGTGTCTCCATGACTGCAAGCAATGGATGACTGCAGCCATCTCCTTCTCGTGTGCGGAAAAGTTCTGTTCAGATTCCTTTAATTTTCTGCTCTCAAATGCTATGGGATGTCCTTGCTGCATCAACACCCCACCTAATGCCTTATCTGAAGCATTTGTACATACTTCAAATGGCAAACTGAAATCTGGCAAGCACAAGACAGGCTCCGAGGCCACTACATGCTTTAAATCCTCAAAGGCTTCTTGGCACTTTTCTGTCCAGCACCACTCCCCATTTTTCCTTAACAAATCCGTCACTGTTGCAGCCCTTCTTGAGTACTCCCTAATGAACTTTCTGTAATAGTTTGTTAGCCCCAAGAATGATCTCAACTCATGCACATTCTGCGGCATCTTCCAATCAAGAATGGCCTACACCTTAAGGGGGTCCATCCGAACACATCCTTGAGAAACAATGTGCCCAAGGAATCTGATCTCTTCTCTACCAAATTCACACTTCTCTTTCTTTACATAAAGATGATTCTCCCTAAGCTTCTGCAATGTCTTTCTTAAATGAACCACATGCTCTTCTAAGGACTCACTATAGACAACAATGTCATCAAGATACACTACCGCAAAATGGTCCAAATAATCATGGAATACATCTGTCATCAGATTGCAAAATATAACCGGTGCATTTGTCAACCCGAAAGGCATTACCAAGAACTCATAAGAGCCATACCTTGTCACACAAGTTGTCTTGGATTCATCACCTTCTACAATCCTAACTTGCCAATAACCCGACCTCAAGTCAAGTTTAGTGAAGAACCGTGCCTTAGCCAGCTTATCAAACAAATCGGCCACCAAGGGAATAGGATATTTGTTCTTCACAGTCACCTTGTTCAAAGCCCTATAATCAACACACATACAGAGAGAACCATCCTTCTTCCTCTGAAAAAGAACTGGTGCACCATAGGGAGCCTTTGAAGGCTGGATATACCCGCAGTCCAACAACTCATTCAATTGCTTCCTCAATTCCTCCAACTCCTTAGGAGACAACCTATAAGGTGATTGTGTTGGCGGCCTTGCCCCCCTGAAATCAACTCAATCTTGTGATCAATAGTCCTCCTAGGGGGTAGTTTCCTAGGCAACTTATCAGGGAACACATCTCCAAACTCCTCTAGAACCGTAGTCACCAGAAAAGGGGCGTCATCCCCCCCAATCTTCTTGTCGGCTCCAACGATTGCAGCCAAGTAAGTCACATCTCCCCTCCTTGAACCTTGCTTGGTTTGTATGGCCGAGATCAATATGGGCCTTGAACCATCCTCCTCCCTAGAAGGATCTTCTGCTGGCACAAAGCATGGTGCCTCACCGTCAAGCACAAACATTCCACCCAAATGAGGGGCCGCCATGGCCTTCGCAAGTATGAAATTCCAGCCCAAAGATGATGTCGAAATCATTGAATTTCACTGCCATAAAATCACATCTTCCCTGCCAACCCCCTACGTCAAGACTGACATTCTTTGCTACACTTTCTACAGGCCTTACTTCTGAATTGACAGTCTTCAAATGGTTCAAACTTCGAGTGACTTGCAGTCCCAAAATTTGCACAACCCGATCGGCCACAAAGTTGTGGGTGGCCCCCGTATCCACCATGGCTACTGCAGTCCTCCCATTCATGATGATCTTGACGTACAACAAGGATCTGTAAGCTTCGGCCTTGATTGCATTCAACAATTGCAACAGATTCACCCGAATGGTATCACCCAACTCATCCTTCTCTCCCTTGTCCTCTGCAACAATGGCTGTCAACTTTTCCCTCTTTGGGCACTCCCTCGCAAGATGAGGGCCGTTGTAGATGAAACATCTCCCTTTTGGCTTGTTCCCCTGCAAATTTCGTGGAGTTTCAGAAGGTTTACTGCCCTTTCCCCTATCTTTCTTCCCTTTCTTCCCTTGCGGCTTCGCCGTCTTCCGTGGTTTAGGAAATGTTGAAGGAGATGGTCTGAAATCAACAAAACTCTCTGCAATTGCCATGGCCAAAGGCAGATCCTTCACTCCTCTTCTTCTTAATTCAGTATGTGCCCATGGTTGTAAACCAGAAATGAAATTAAACAACTTGTCTTCTTCCGACATGTCTTGGATGTCTAGCATCACGGCACTGAACTCTTTGGTGTATTCTCTCAAGGATTTGTCATGCCGAATCCTCTTCAATCTTTCCCTTACACTCCATGCCATGTTGTGAGGGAGGAATTGCTCCTTCAATTCTGATTTCAGAATGATCCAGGAAGAAACAGGCATCCTACCCTCAGTGAGAGTCTCGCGAGTCCTCCACCGAAGTTTTGCATTGTCTTCTAAAAACATTGTTGCAACCAAGACTTGTTTGTCTTCAGAAATGCCTGCAGTCTTGAAATACTACTCCATATCCCGCAAAAATTCTCCAATTCACAGGAAGATCTCACTCCCTTGAAAGATTTTGGTTCTGATTTGAATTCTTGCAGGAATGCACTTTGCAATATTTCCAGGGTTTTCTCTGTTAGACTGCTTTAGGGCTAGCAATTCTTCTTCGATTTTCAAGAGTTTTTCTTGGATTGAATAGGGGATTGAAGGTTCATTCTGTGAGGAAGAAACCCCTGTTGTTGCAGTCCGAAGATCACATGATTCTATGGCTTCTCCGATGCGATTAATTTCTGCGGACAGAATCTCCACTTGGGCAAACAATGGAGTGACGATAGGGTTTTCGAGTATTCCCAATACACCTTCAAGGTGTCCAATCCTCTCTCTCGCGGATGGAACTCTTTCTGCCATTGAAACACGGCGCTCTGATACCAATCTGTCACCGGGTAGGGATCAACACCCAAAATTTTTCTAAGTCCCGATGATGGCAAGACCAAACTCTGTTGATCTTCAGCCCTACTTTGCCTTTTTAGTTCGGATCTGTTTTGGTCACAAATTCACTCAGTTAAAACTCTTTGAAATGCCGGAAAAATGTCCTCTTATTGATTTCCCAAATTCCTCATGAAAATACAATGGAAATCTGATGGGAAGGTTACAAGAAAACCATAAACTCCTTCACGATCCTCTCATGCCAAAATGTTGGCCTTCATACAGACTTTATAACCTATTCTAAGACAGTTAACATCCATAATTGTCATGGGATAACTAACTTTTCATCAAAGTAACCGATACTCCTTTCCTTTGAATCTTTTCATTGCAATGTCGTAACTGTCTCGAAGTTAATTCCTAACTGTCCGGAAGTTAATTCCTAACTGTCCTTAACATTCCTCTTGTTTGAATTTAAATCTTTCCTCATTCGAACTCCAACGACTAGTCTTACTTTGGTTTTGGTTCCATTTGTTGAGAGCGTTGCGTCAACCATAAGTCGATTCCCAATTTTGCAACACAGAATTCCACTTTCTGCATTCACCAAGTCTGTATGTTCTGCACATGCTGTGCTTCCCCTGCCCAGCATCAAAAGGACAAAAACTTGCTCTTGCGTCAGGCTACTCCCAGCGCCTAGTGCGCCCCCGCGCACCTAGGGTTGTGACATATACTAGGTACGAAACCTCTTCCATCCATCTGTGAAGTCTTTGCCAAAGTAAGATGTGAGTCGCAGGAAAGTGATGTTTCGAGTCTTTGCATTCTACTATAGAAGAAAATTAGCAGAATTGAGTACTCATCACCAACCGTCGTGACCTACCTAATAGACGCACCTAGCGATCTAAAGACAATAAGTTGTGGTGTGATCATTGCCATAAGTCATGCCATACTAAGGAAAACTGCTGGGAACTTCATGGGAAATCGGCAAATTAGAAACCCAGGAATCAGCGTTGGTCATCAAACTCTGCTCATGTTGCTGAAAGTACCACGAAACACACCAAATTGGCTCCAACAACCATGCCATTTACTACTGAGCAGATGGAAATTCCTGGCACTCTTCTACAGAACTCAAAGTTTGCAAGAGAAACTGAGGTTACTCACTCTTCTGGAGCTACTATCACACAACAAGGTAATTTCCCATTAGCGTTATTATCCCGCCTAAATCAAACGTGGATTGTTGATACCAGTGTCTCAGACCATATGACTATGTCTTTTACAAACTTGATTGAGTACACCGAGAGTGATGGAAATATGTGTGTCACTGTGGCTGATTGCAAGATTTCATATGTGGCTGGTATTGGTAGTGTTGCATATCATGATCTGTATTTGAAATCGGTTCTTCATGTTCCTAGTTTACAATACAATCTCCTTATTGTTAACAAATTTATCAAGGATCACCATTTTAAAGTAATTTTCTTTCCCATTCATTGTGAATTTCAAGACTTGTCTTTGGGGAAGATGATTGGCAATGCTGAGGAGTGAAATGACCTCTACTAGTTCACTGGATCTCCACTACAATCTCCTGCTCTTGAGAAGCATTCTGTGTCTAGTATCTCTAGTTTTGATGTTATATCATGACATAAATGCTTTGGTCATCTTAGTTTTGAGTCTCTTAATCACTTGCTTTCAAAACTATTTATTAATAATGATCCTTCTATTTGCATTGTGAATCGTGTATCATTGCAAAACAACCACGACAATCTTATTCTCCACATACTTCTGAGTTGTCAAAACCTTTTCACCTCATGCATAGTGATATTTGGGGTCCTGCTCGCACCTTTAATATAAATGGAGTTAGGTGGTTTATTACATTCATTGATGATCACACTTGTGTATGTTGGGTTTATTTACTAAAAGAAAAGTCTGAAGTAGGGTCCATCATTAATAGTTTCACAAACTTGTCACTAATCTTTTCCGGTCCTCTATTCACATACTTTGTACTCATAATGCGAGGGAGTATTTTACACGTGATCTTAAAAAACCTTGCTGAGTATGGTATCTTCCATCAAAGCTCATGTACCTATATCCCCCAATAAAATGGAGTTGTTGAACGGAAGAATAGACATCTTCTTGAAGTGGCCCATGCTCTAATGTTTAAAAGTCATGTTCCAAATTCTCTGTGTGGGGAAGCTGTCTTGACAGCTGTCTACCTTATAAATCGCCTACCTTCTAAACTTCTAAACTTTCAAACTCCTATGCAATATCTAGAGAATTCTTTCCCACATGTTTGAATCATGAATTCCCTTCCTCCTAGAGTCTTTGGCTGCATTGATTATGTCCACAACACAGCTCCCAACATTGGAAAACTAGATCCTAAAGCCATTAAGTGCATATTTATAAGCTATTCTCCCACTCAAAAAGATTTTAAGAGCTTTTATCCACTATTTCAAAGGATATTTTTTTCTTATGATGTTATCTTTTGTGAGTAGCATAGTTACTTCCCAATGATTCACTTCAGGGGGAGTTATCAAATATAGCAAATCATTGGAATCCTTCCATTTCTCTATCAATTTCAATTCCAAACCTTCCTAATACCATACAAACATCAATGTCCTCTTCCCAATTTATACTTACTCAGGTTGTTGACCAAGAGGGAGATTCGGAACCAACAACTAAGAGTGAATTTCGTGTTTACACAAGAAGAACACAAGCTCCTCTCAAAGCCAATCATTGGACCTCGAGGCAAATCCATTTGAAGTTCTTAAAGAAAGTACTGATAAAGTTGGTGATTTGGATGTACCTATTACTCTTAGAAAAGGGATAAGGTCTTGTACAACTAAATATCTAATTTCAAATTCTCTTCTATTGCAAGCTGTCTCCAAACTACGGGGCATATCTCTCTAAGTTGAATGATGTGGAGATTTCTTGACATATCCATAAGGCACTAAATAACCTGAAGTGGAGAGCTATAGTGATGGAGGAGATGAAAGATTTGGAAGAAAATAAAACACGGGAGATTGTCAAACTTCCAAAGGGGAAGAAAGTGGTTTGTTGCAAATGGATCTTCATGGTCAAACTTGGTGCAAACGGTCAGATTGAGAGACACAAGTCAAGGTTAGTGGTATAGGATTACACTCAAACCTATGACATTGATTATTAAGAAACATTTGCTTCTATAGTAGAGTTAAATTCTATCAAGGTTCTATTGTCACTTGTGGCTAACCTAGACTGGGAGTTATATTTGTTAGATGTGAAGAATACATTTTTAAATGGTCACCTTGAAGAGGAAGTGTACATGAAATTATCTCTTAGATTTGATGAAGACGACTCACCTATCTCTATGGTCTAATACAATCCGCTTGGGCCTGGTTCACTCGATTCAAGGATACTATGAGGCGATTTGGCTATAAACAAGGACAGACAGATATACTCTATCTGTGAAACATGCAACGGACGATAAAAGGTCCATTGTAATTGTGTATGTTGATGATATGATAATAATAGAAGATGATACCATAGAGATTAACAATCTTAAGGGACTACTTAAATCAGAATTTCAAGTCAAGGACCTTGGAAAGGTTCAATACTTACTTGGAATGGAGGTAGCTAGGAGCAAACAAGGCATCTTTATATCACAAAGGAAGTATACACTTGACCCACTAAAGGAAATCGGGAAACTTGGGTGCAAACCGGATAACACTCCACTAAAAAAAAATTGGAAGAGTAAGATCACTAAAAATGATCCATCAGTAGATATGGGCAAATACCAACAATTAGTAGGAAAAATGATATACCTATCACTCACTAAGTCAGTTTATGCATTCACCTACCAAACGACATCTTGAAATTGTTATGCAGATCTTACGGTACTTGAAGGGTACACTTGGAAGAGGATTGTTGTTCAGAAAGAGTGAAAAAAGGGATATTGAAGGGTTTGCTGACTCAGACTGGGCAGAGTACTGGAAATAACTCAAGAAATCAGTGAGCTAATTTGGATCGAGAGATTGCTGAAGGAGTTAGGAATCTTTACACAAGGGCTAATGAAGTTGTACACTGATAGCAAGTTAGCTATCTGCATCGTTCATAACCCTATTCAACACGACAGGATGAAACATGTTTGAATTGACAGGAACTTTATAAAGTCTAAAATTGATAATGACATAATCAGTCTATAGCTGACGTTCTTATTAAGGCATTAGTGAAGTCAGGGTTTGAAACTAATATTACCAAGCTCAAAATTACCGATATTCATTCACCAGCTTGAGGCGGAATGTTGGACGATATCTTAGAAGATTATGATCCTTAATTAGTTGGATGATATATTAGATGATCATGATCCCTAATTTATTGGAGTACATAGTTAGGCTTTCCTTTAGTTTATATTAATTATAGTAGTTCCTATATTTATGCTTTGATTAGGTCATAACCTAAAATAACACTAGTTTTTTGTATAGATACTCTGTAAATTGGCCGATTAATGTAGGAATAGAAGTAGTTTTTTCCTCACCTATACTCAGTTCAGTTTGTATAAATCGGTGTAGGTGAACAAGTACAATTAATAAAAAATAAGCCATTAAAGTTATATATCCTAATAAAATATGTGAGGAACCTGTCTCTCAGTGAGCCTTAGCATTTGCTACCTCTGGAAATGTTAGTATCGGATCAGTGACCTGTCATGTCTTGAAGGCTGATGCTGGGGGGGGGGAATGTTTGCTTTCTACTTTCACAAGATTCCAGTTTGTTTGTTTTTTTTTTTTTTTTTTTTTTTTGCCCTTTGTGATGAAAATTTGGGATAGATCAATTTGAAGTGGAAACAAGAGCAATTTGTATTCGTGGCACAGTTCTTGTTGCAGCTATGAACTTCTGGTGGGAAATCATTTGCTTATGATGGGAGTTTGAATCTCCATTGGTAACTTGTTTATGGTTAGTATAGAAGCAGGGAAAAAAGTGCCTCCACAGCAGAGCATCAACTTTATATTTTTCTATGTGCATGAAGTTGAGATATCAATGAATTGTTCAAACCATTACACAGGCAACACCTGTTTAGCACGCTGTCATAGTTGTTAAATTGCTATCCAAATTGTGGAACCCTATGATTCTACAGAGATGGTTATCTAAAATTTAATAAAATGCTACCCCAGTTTTGTGAGTTTACTCTTCAAACCACTTGTAACAACAAGATGGCTATCATATTCTACTCTAGCATCAAATTTTGGTCGTTTTTAGGTCTTGAATGTGAGGTCTGAACTAAAGCTGCATGTTACCTTGTTGGGCTGGTTTGCAAACTTATAGCAACATAATTTTGTAGTACTTTTACCGCATATTTTGGATGCATCTTCACCAGTTTCTTGTATGGTTGTCAATATCCATAGATTCAAGATAAATATGAATTGGGTACATATACGTCCACCCTCCCCCTACCTTCGCAGGGCGGGGAGCACTTTGTGCACGGGGTGAACTTTTTTTCCTGACTTATGCATGGAATATATTTTGTGTACAAAGACAATCATAAGTGTATCTTCCAGATAACTCTTGGTAATTATATACCTGATTGACATGCTGTAGGTGCTAGCTGAAAAGCTACCAGAACTTTTAGATTTTTCAAAAGACCTCACCAGCTTGGAGGCTGCAACCAAAGTATGCATCTGAAACAACTTATGAATCATTATATTTATTTTGGGATGCATGCCTGATAAATGCTGAGATTAATACTCTCCAGATACAATTAAAGTATCTAGCAGAGGAAATGCAAGCCATCAGCAAAGGGCTAGAGAAAGTAGTACAGGAGCTGACTGCCTCCGAAAATGATGGTCCTGTGTCGGAAGATTTTAGCAAGGTACTTGATGCTATTAGTCTAAATTTATATATAACAGTAAATGAAGTCGGTGCCCTGTTCATTTTAACATCAATGTATTTCAGGATACCATTACCCAAAGATTTGGAATAAACTTTTTACCATTTATTTGTTTTTGAGTTTTCTGTAATCCACACTAATAGAGTTCTCCATGCTTTTTACCAACCACTTTAAGTATTTATGGACAAATAGTAGATGAGATGTAGAATATTCCACTGTTTGAATTCCACAAAGGGATACCAAAGTCCAGATTATGGGCTAAACAGTTTAGAGGGTTCACTATATATCTGCCTGTGTATTTTCTTACCATCCTACCTCCTTAATTTCCTTATTTCTCTTCAGACTCTAAAGGAGTTCCTTGGTTTTGCTGAAGCAGAAGTGAGGTCCTTGGCTTCACTATATTCAGCAGTGGTATGTGGAAGCTTTCGCTTTTGGGCTATGTATTCAATCTCTAATGTTCTTGTGAAGCGAAAACTGATTCCATCTAATATTTTTTTTTGGGGGGGGGGGACAATTTCAGGGTAGGAATGCAGATGCACTGGCACTCTATTTTGGTGAGGATCCAGCTCGTGTTCCATTTGAGCAAGGTACGTATGGTCTGCTGGTGTTCGGCTTTGTTTGGTAGGAGTGAAGGCAAGAGAAATGAAGGAAAAGAGTGGATTTTCTATCTTCGTGTTGCAATTTCCCTTCCCTTCTTCCCATATCACCCCAAAACAAACACAACCTTGTTGCAAGTCAGTTCATTCCATTGTCAGTACCTTACATTTTACTAACGTGATAGTTTTACACTTGAATGTGGAAGAACTAGTTGATGAGAGCTGAGAGAACCTCTTTGATTTTTAGATTTATTGATTGCCTGCTCCTTTTGTGCTTCTCTAGATTTTGTTGCCAACATTTTTTTTCCGGCTCTTTTTCTTGAGCAACTGTTGCATGTCAGCTTGTTATGATAAAGTTTCCCTTATTTATTATTACATAATGGAAATTCACCTGCCATTCAAGTCCTGCTAGAACCTTGTTGGGCCAGCAAATATTCTCTTTGAACATGGCCACTTAGAAATTGATGATTGAAGAGTTCCAGTTCTCCACTTGCTTGAATTATTATAACCTTGAAGAGCTAAATGGAGACAGGAATAGATGAGCTTTCAACCATCTGCTGGGACATATTGCTTGCTTGAACTGAGTTGAAGTTTGAATGTGTTCTGCAGTTGTTTCCACTCTGCTCAACTTTGTCAGGATGTTAACACGAGCTCATGAAGAAAACTGCAAACAGATCGAGTTTGAAAAGAAAAAGGTTGAGAAGGAAGCAGAGAATGAGAAGAAGGTCAATACTCCAAGAAAGGGGGGGTGATCAGATTTTGCGGCTACCTGCCAAGTCTTCTAACCTCTGTTCAGAATGAGTCGATAATATCTTGGACACTGTCATAGCTGAAACATGTTTAAAAGTAGTCACATTCCCTCAAATTGAGGGAGTTGAAAGTTTTTCCGGCAATAGAAGATAATTGATCTCAACTGCTGACAATAAGATGCAGAAACCAATTATGGTTTGGCTTTATTATTGACCAGGACTTCGCCGTTAGTCTGGTAAGTGTTTATCAACTTGCTTTTTGGAGTAGTTTTTAGTGGCATTGCTTTCTTTGACGCGGTTTATTACTCGTGAAGCAGAAAAAGGTAGCAGATGAAACATTGTTTGCTCCTCCAGATGTATAATAGTTAGGAGGATTTTTGCCACAGAAAAGCAGCACTCTAGTTTAGACCAACTAGTTCTTGCCCAGCAATTTATTCGCATTTGTTGTACTTATTATCCCATATGTATATCTGACTAGTTATAGATGTAAATGATGGAACATTAGATTGGGAACTTGGAGACTCGTTGAGAAAGGGCTTAGTGAATCAATTAATAGCTTTTGACATTGGGAACTCGTTGAGAACTTTGTTCTCTCTCTCTCTCTCTCTCTCTCTCTCTTTTTCACACACAGACACACAGACACGCACATATTTAAACCATCGAATTAATGATCCTATGGCTACCCATAAACCCAACGCTTGCGAAGGGAGGGTCTCTCCAAGTCATTGCTATGGCCTAGTGCATGAATAAAAGAAAGAGATATTGTAGCTTGCTTTGAACTCGCCTCTCATACTTTCAGCATAAGCATTGGTCATGATGGAACAAGGCAATTTGAGGAATCCAATTCCTTGCCAACTTGCTCGTTAATTACCATCATCCTTTGTTTAGGAATTTGGTGAGATGAGTCAAGGATGTCACATGCAGATGTAGTTGTTTGTTGACATGTCTAAAAATGACTATTATAGACTCTATTTTCCCTAGTAATAAGTGAGACTAGTCAAGTCTAAATAAAAGACATATCCATACGTATTTATCATAAGGCTCTGAGCCTCACTCCTGTACAAATTGCCATAAAATGGTGGTACTTGAATGGTCTAACAATGTTCCAACTCGTTCTGGTTGGCTAGCAGCTTGTTGCAGTAAACCTATCTTTAAGGTAAAATTCGAGAATCAGTAGATAAATTCTTTTGGACGGACAACATTGCTCTACCAACCAAGATAAGCTCTACAACATTATTAATAAAATCAAAAAAAAAAAAAAAAAAAAGTTCTCAATCCTCACTCTTGGCAATGACAGATTCCTTTCAGAACAACTTTATGTCAACCTTGATAAATTCTCTTAGTTTGATTCTCTGAGAATACTTTTTGTCTTCATTCTTTTACCTATCAAAATAAGTTCCTCAATTGAATACTAAAAATGGGTCATGGTTGTTATGATCTCAGACTCCATTAAAATGATCGTGTGTGCGTCAAAGTTCTAAAAGACAAAACATGAAGAGATTTCAGTCATCACCCACCAACTCCAATATCCCTATATAATGTTTCTATTTCCTTTTTTTTTTTTTTTTTAATAATTTTTGTAAATTGCAAAGAACCGAGGCATTCATATCACTAACATAAAATAAGAGACACAGAACAAACAAATCCTTAAATGACCATTATATATATAGTTGATTCAAATTCCTTACAGATTCTACCTATCCTTTACACTTGGATTGGAAATTGAAAATCAAGTAGAAAGGGAAAAACCATATATATATATATATATATATATATATATTTCAAGCCTTTGTCAATCTGGGAAAAGAGCGAGCAACCGCTGCAGCCAAAGCTTCGGTAAACTTGGGTTCTTTAGTTAAGGAAGCTACATAGTCTTCCAAATTGTTGCTGCTTTTGCTTATGTAGTCTTCTGAAAAGCTTTGTGGTGCTCTTTTGATGTCTTCATTGGAGCTCGAAAGAGTTAAGTCGAGGGTGATTGAAGGGCTAAAAGGATCAGATGTCATCGTGGAAGGAGCATCATCGATTGAGCTTGATCTTAATGATTTGACTGGTGAAGAGGATGAGCTTCTATGCGAACCAGGAGTGCCATGGTTGTGTTCTCCTTCATATGTTGCAACTACTAAAGATTTGTCTTCTACGCATCTTTGCACCTGCAATATGTAATTTGTACATTTTTTAAGGTTTTCAAGTTATTTTTCTATAAAAATGCCTTCATCAACAGGACAACAAAGAACTATGTAAATACAATCGTTCTCCAAAAAGAGAGAAAAAAGAAAGAGGTGAAAATTTGGACAGGTTGAACATAATTCTTATTTTTTATACTTATTATGTGAACTACAAATCATAGATTCAAAGACCAAAGACAGGTTGAACATCACTTAAATTCTCATGCTCTATTAAGCTGATATAATCATCATACTGAGAGAGAGAGAGAGAGAGAGAGAGAGAGAGAGAGAGAGAGAGAGAGAGAGCACATCAAAGTTAGCTATGTCCGAGGAAGGGCTATCTATATGTACCTTCTTCTTAACGGGGCATGAAGGAGCCATGGAACATCTGAAATAAGCTCGAGGAGAAGGGTTGTCTTTTGTAACTTTTTGTCCATATTTCCTCCATTGATACCCATCTTTTACTATCTAAACTTATACAAAAAATGGCATAACCACGAATAAGAAACAAGAGAGAGAGAGAGACAGAACCTTAATAGTCACAATCTCTCCCTAACTGTGATCTGGGTTCAAATCTCGATATAACGAGAGAGAGAAAGAGAGAGAGAGAGAGAGAGAGAGAGTAATTTACCGAGCTTTTGTCATTGGAGTCGGTTCTCACAAACACTTGGGATGTCTTGATGACTGGGAATTCATTCCTAGCCCTCTTGCCATGTTCATTCTCTATAAAAGGGTCTCCCATTTGTTCAACTTTCTCTGGAAGATGTGCTTGAAGAAGATGGTATTTACTACTCACGGCTTCCAGCAAAAACTTGAGATTGTCATTTTCTCTCCTCAATCTCTCTATTTCTGCTCTCATAGAATCCGCCTGAAATAACAGAATTCCATGGAAAAAAAAAAGTATCAAAAGAAATTCCGGCACCCAATTTTCTTATCTCAACTCAATTTTCTTTGTTAATTAAGCATTTCATTCATGTTTTAACAAAATACAATCATAAAGGAATCGAGAGAGTAGTGTTTACATTTTGCTTACAAACAATGTCTTGATGAGCCTCCATGAATGAGAGTTGAATAAATAAAGTTGAGAGTTGGGTGAAACTTCAACTTCAGCTTGATAATAATTTAGGTGTTCTGTTAGAAGAAAACTTTGGGAAGAGACAGTCTAAGGACTTATTTATAATGTAATATGATTTCATGCAAATGAAAAAAAAAAATATTATAACGTGGGTGTTGATTTTGGAGGGCCGTCTAGTTCACGTATTCCAAGTGTAATGTGATCAAAGAAGACCAACCCAGTGGGGTCTCTCCCTCTCTCTTCCTCTCTCTCTCAACACCATGTTCAAATATGACGACCAAAAAAAACCTAGTGGCTGCTCTCTTTCTCTCTCTGTGACATGAAAAGGACAGACTACAGAGAGTGGAGTCTTGGTCATTTTTCTTCTTTTGCAAGTGGGGCATGAAGAGATGTTTAAATCAAATCCCTCGAAAGAAAATCTTAACATATGAATATTCGTTGAGCAAAATTCATCTAATTATTATTTTATTAATTTTTGATTTTTTTTTTTAAATTAGAGGCTGCTGAATTAAAAAGTGAAATAGTGAAGTAAGCTAGTGCTACATCATCATCGTCATCATCCAAACGATGTGTTTTTGTTATCTTGTTTATTTTCTGAATTTGAATTTGGAAATCCATCAATTTACTTGTACTTTATTTTATTTATTACTTGTCCCAATTTTTTTAGTTAAGTTTAACTTGGTACAAAATCTCTCCGAGACTTGACCAGATGAATCGGCATTGTTTCTGAGGTATTCATCTTATTAGAATATATTATGTATTAAAATCAAATTAATTATTAAAAAATATTATCTGTCAGAATAAATCAATAATTAATTTGATTTTAAAAATATTTGACTTTCTTCATTTTTCATATTTGTAACAATAATTTTGTTTTTTATATAAATTCGATCTATTATTGAACAATGGATTATAAGGTTTTCATATTATCATATTATTTTTCATATTCAATTTTTTTAATATACCTTATAAAGAAAAGGTATATATTTAAGTTAAAAACAAATTTGATTATATGATTTGAGCATTCTATTATTTATTTTTTTATTTAAATATTGTACTAGTATTATGAAAATAAAATATAATGATATAGAAAGATCTATATAACCAACCCCAGTTAGTGGGATAAAAGTTTGGTTATTATTGTTGTTGTTTTATTCTACTTATCATATTTTTAAAATTAAGTGAAAAGTTTTTTTTTAGTCGAAATCAAATTTTTTCATTGAAAAAACTAAAATTATTATTATAAATACTAATTTTTATATTAAAAACTTTCACATAATCTCATGTTTATTCTAATTTCAAACTTTTCGATCACGATTTATGTATGTCTATCACTATGTGTATGTATTGGTGTGTAAAAGAAAGCTTTAAGCTAAGTTTGTCATGTGTAAAATATTTACTTTAGAGCCAAACATGCACTCCTACTCCATTTTTATGTCATTGAAATGCTTTTCTCATTCTGCAGACAAGAAATGTTCTTTTTCCAAAAGAAATTTTCAACAAATTGTACAACTCACTTTTCAAATTTACTTGTGCATATGTATATATGCTCAAGTTGGCTTAGAAAAATAAGTATATGTGTGACTCTGTGTGCCTTTTCAACCTTATATTATTATTATTATTATTATTTTTCCTCTATAACATGATTTCTCAATCTTTTTTTGTGATGGGCTGCGCCTCATTTTTCCACCTCTATTAAATATTAAATATTATATATTAATTTTCTATACTCGTATTTAAGGGTATTAATTAAAATCTCTAAAAAACTATTTTTCTCCAAGTAACCAAAATGAGAAACACTTCAATTTATTAGTTTTTTTTGTCAAAATGACAAAATGGAGAAAGAGAGAAGCACGTATCAATTAATCGAGAGTTGATATAGTGGGACGAGATGTTAAGTTATTTAATTAAATTTAAAATTTAAAATTTTAAAAAAATTATATTAAAAAATTATATTTTAAATAAAATTTTTATAGATATTTAGATTAGATTAATTTAAATATAATTTTAAATATCAATTATAAATAACGAGAGAAGAAAGAGGGAAGCACATTGGATTGGAGCAGTGAAACCATCGTGGCTTACTACAGAGAGGATAAAAGTGGTTTTGCATTTCTAGAAGCCACGAGACTTAAGTCCGAATTTTGAAGGTCAAATCAATATCGTAAGAGTGTTGTAAAAATAAATAAATAAAATGAAAAACCCGTGAAAGGGTTCAAACAAAATTTCCACATGCATGGTTGTCCTATCCTAATCATGCCCACACGAGTTCTTCATTTATGGTAAAACACAAAATTAAGGGAAAAAAGTTTATTACGTCTGCAATGAGTCATTGAAGGGAACTTAACACCAACCAAAATCAAACATATTTGGGGCGGACGACGGCTGCACAGAGCTCTTCAACCAAAGACCAGAGAGAGAGAGAGAGAGAGAGAGAGGGTCCTTTGGAAAATTGAGTCCGGTCTACAGAATTGATGACAAGTATCTTAGACTGCATTTCATATCATACAGAATACTAGACAAAAAAACATAGGCCAAGCAGAAAAATAATTTAAAATATGTGTATAAAAGGATAGGCCAAATATTTAAGGGGTTGCAGTTGATGAAAAATATGGGACTTCTGGGGGATTGGCGGGACCTGAAAGACTTAAAAGAAATTAGTCATTGATTTTCATGTATAGATAAGACTAAATGGAGGGTTGATTTTAATCGGTTTTGGTTTTGTTTTTGTCCCAACCGCAGTTTTTTAATTCATGAAGTAATGTTAATTTTAATTTTGTCAAAATAGAACACTATTTTTTTTTCATAAACTATCGATACGTGATAATTATGTTGAGTCTGATTAAATCCAATTCGAGATGAGTTAGATTGTTAAGGGATGAAACTCTCTTGGTATATGTTTTTGTTATACATAAGAGTCGAATTCAAAACCTTACTTAAGAGATATTAATATTTAACTATTAGACCAACTAGATATTGATTCAATGAATCAAGCACATGTTGATCAAAATAAAACTCTAATACTAATATCTTGAAAGTTTACTCTTCAATATGTTATGCTAATTTCTCTAGAAAAATTTCATTAATATTAATAAATCTATTTAAAACTGAGCAAAACCCAGAAAATATACCATTAAACTAAAAAAAAAAAAATCTACTAATCTTATGTTCACTGGATTTTTCTTTCTTTTTCTTTTTTGAGCGAAACATATAAATTAAAAAAAAAAAATTGTCGTCTTCACAAATCCCTCAAAATTGGTTGGCAAGATTAGATAGGACAGCTTTTACATTGTTTAGCATACATGACTTGAAAACCTTTAAGCATTCTTAACAAAAATAATGAGGAGACAGCATATGATAAGCAAGTGGTCTTTGTTGTTTGTATCACGGGCCACCGATGATCTTTGAAGACAATTATTTTCAAATACCTAAACTAAGATTTGGGTCATTCTTGACTAAGAATATCTCATTTCAATATAATAGATAATACTGATGTGTGGTGAAGGAGTGGACCCCTATTGAATATTGTTGTGTCTTTGACATTCTAACTTTGTATGGTGGAATCTTGAATGGAACACTATGTGATTTATTATTGATACAAAATAATTAAAAAAAAATACATCAAAAATTAGATTGAGTTTGGAGTGGTCATTTGCTCATATTGTAATCAAAATGATCAAAATTTAAATAACTGATTTAATTCACTCATATAATTCTTCTAATCATAACCTAACATAATAGACAAAAAATTGATAATTCGGTTTGATTGAATTAGATCATTGATTCGGTTCAATTATTCAAATTGACCGCACTATTAAAATCTCTAAAAAAAAATTTTAATTAATGTTGTGCCTACTTTGCCTATTTAAATATAATATACATCATTCAGATCGTGTGATTTTATAATATATTTTTAAAATTTAAAATTCATTAATAATTATAATTTACCAAATTTCAATTTGAAAACTTTAAAATTCAAATGAATTAATAAAATATGAAACTTTTAAACTATATCTACTATTCTACTAACAGTTTATAAAATGAAAAAATAACTAATATGATATCATCTTTCAATAAAACATTTTTCTCTTTTAATTTGTAGTTCTAATATTATATTAATATTTATATAATTAAAAATTATTTAAAAAATACATATATTGTTAACTAATTCGATTTGATCGAAATAAAAATTATTAAAACTGATGATCACTCAAATAATTAAATTTTGGTTTTATTCAAAATCAAAACTAAAAATCAAATAAATCGTCCAAATATAAATATAAAAGATGATTCGAAAAAAAAAAAAAGAATTTTTTTACTATTAACCGAACAGTACTCACTCTTGAATTTAGTTATCTAGTTACTTTATTTATTTTTTTTTAAGAGTTCTAGACTCAACCCACATAAGGATTTAATAAAGTTAGCGACTTATATATATATAATATAAAATATATATTAATGAATTTCAGTTCAAATGATATCTCTTTTCTTTTCTTATAATAGGTTTGGATTCGAGTTTCGATATGTTAAAAATAGAAGTTGTACAAAAGATTAGATTATTAGGGAAATTAATGGGTGCATTTATTCAATCATTCACAAGGATCATTATTTACATATCAATAAAGGGTTATGTTTAATGATTGTTGGTCCAAAACTCTCTATGAGCTATCTGCTTACTACGTAGTGACACTTCAATTAAAAAGAAAACAAAAGTTAAGAGAAATTTTTGATAAATTTCAATTTAAATATTAATATTAATTAAAAAATTTTGAAGTTTATAGTTTCCCATCTCTCTCTCTCACTCTCGACATGCTGGAATCGTTTCCATGATCCCCACCCTTAGGTACCTTTAGAAGAGCCCTTTGCAGCAGCAAATTCTATCTTGAAGTTGCCCAAAGCCTTCGATTATCTGAATGATAAAGAGATTTTATTTAAATATGTTTTTTAAAATTTAGTAATTGAATCTTGTTTAAATATATATCTTTTTAAATTTAATATTTAAATTCTTATAAATATATATATTTTTATGAATTTTATGATAAAAAAGAACTTCTCTAGATTAAAGCCCTGCAGTCTGTGTTGGAGCAAAAAGCACCTGGAGTGGTAGAACTCACCACCCGCATGAATCGGCCCTAAGCCCACCTCACCTGTCGCTTCAATCTCATAAAATATATTACCTAAGATTGAGGGTAAGAATCATTGACCCGATAGGCTGAGTGCTGGTATACTGACCTTTGGACTGGCCGACTCGACTCTTGAGGGTTGACTCAGGGCCTGAATCGGCATTTTATTTTCTTTTTTTCAGGAAGGGGACTTTTTCTATTAGCTTTTCTTTGTTGGAGAGAAGTACCAAAAAACCTGCAGCTTAGAAATGAAATTTTAGATGATTTGATGTCTGGATTATAAAAAAAAAAATGAAATCTGTTAGTAATCGTTTACTCTCATCAATCAAAGATAATATTCAATTTCAGATATATTTTCTTAGTAAAGAAGGGATTTTTAAAATCTAATCGATAAAATAAAAATTTCTTAGGTTCATTAAATTTTCTAAATGATAAAAATCTTAAATTTTTGAAAAATATTTGACTATGGTGTCTCGAGATTTCTGAACATACTCAGAAAGAAACTAAAATTATAACACCTCAAATGCACAGACTCATAGGCATATGACCTATAAAAGCATTTTGCATGCTACGTATTAGGTATACTCTCTGATTACCATACACTCGACACACCAATCATAGGGCTCTCATTCTCAACCCTTTCTTGCTCAATTTGTTTCATTCCTATCGAAAATCACTTTTTCTGACTTGAGTATCGGAGTCTCACGCGTCGGAGTCTCACCTTTTGGAGTGCTCCGATGGCTCTTTATAGTTTTCGATTTATCCATCAGAGCACTCATTCAGGTCAAAAGAAATTGAAATCTGTGGAGGCGAAACTCACCTCCAACAGATTGGTGTCGTTTGTCAGAACAAATTAGAGCAATCTTAGCAAATATCTCAAATTGTCAAATAATTATGTCTCCAAAAAGAAGGATCAGAACCGTCTCGAACATGCATCTATTGCGAATGGACATACCACAACTCCAACAGACGCTGCACTGCCAGTGACATCTTCTCGCCTTGTTGATAATCCTGTCACTCACTCTCAACTCTCTCGCCCAGAAGAGGCTTCACAACCTATGCTTTAGGGACACCCGATTATGCCTCCTGTGCCAATGTCCTCGGAAAGAGCCAATTGTCCCCAATTGGAAAGATTAGAATTCGGAATACAGAATATGAGTAAACAGTTAGAAGGACTCAACTGTACCATTAGGTCAAAAGGATAATCTTCTTCGGGAGGATCAGGGCATGCATGCTCTCGATGAGTCGCCTCTCGCCTAAACTATAAACCATCAGTAATCTCCTGTTATGATCCTGATGATCTGAGACAACAGGTTGAACAACTTGTCGACGATGAACTTAAATGAGTCAATGCAAGGAGGAACAAAGCCCCCCTCTATCCGTCTAGCGTGTCACCTTTCGATCTAATAATATCTTCAAAACTGATACCTCGAGACATACGTCTACCTCCCATACAGAGGTACGACGGTACAACCGATCCTCGTCACTATGGTGCTCATTTTGTAATAGTAATGGTTTTGAGAGACATAAGGGACACTACATGTGCAAACACTTCCTTACCATCCTCAAAGGTAATGCACTAATATGGTTCAATTCATGCCATCCACTCAGCATCAAAAGTTTCTCTCAGTTTCGGCAACAGTTCGAAACCCACTTTGTAATTAGTCAGGGAGCCAAAAGGAAGTCTACTTCTTTGCTATTGTTACGACAGAGAGAGATGAGCCTTTGAGGGACTTTCTGGATAAGTTCAAAGCCAAGATGATGAAAATCCCAGTTTTGGATCATTCTATCACTTTAGTTGCTCTGCAACAGAGTTACGTCCCTCGGGTATGAAAACATCTCTCACAAAGAATCCTCTTTCTACCAATCAGGAGTTTTACGTCCATGCTAAGAAGTACATAGCTACCAAAGATGCTGAATCTTTCGACAGACGTAAAAACTGATCGCCCTGAAGAGAACACAGCGGATCATCTCGGCAGCCCTTACCCAAGAAAAACCGACAAGGCCCCATTTTAGCAAAAGTTTAATACCTACACCCCTTTGAACAAAACCCCAGTTAAGTCTTACACCAGATCAGGAACAAGCCATACATTAGATGGCCTCCCTGTACCATGGAGGAAGATTCTAAAATGAGATAAGACCAAGTATTGTCATTTTCATTGAGATTATAGTTACACGACAGACGAATGCAGAAAGCTCAAGGACGAGTTGGAATTTTTGGTCTGAAGTGAAAAATTACAAAGATTCATCAATATAGAAGGGAGAAATATACTCTCTCTTGATCGACATGCCCCACCACGGGGAAACGGACTGAAGGAACAACCGATTGTCTGACCGACTCACAATCAACTAGAGCCAATGATCCTCCAAATCCATGATGAATGATCCCTTTATGAGCCCTACATCCCTGCTAATGTATTCCTTGACTATAGTCTAGACCCCAAAATTATTTATGGAGGGATGAAACCAAATGCACGATCGCGCCCATTTGCTACATGGCCGAAATGCCTTTTCCTGCTTCTTAAGAGATGCCGACGACACATGTTGATAAGCAGCCCAAAGGAAAATGACTGGTTATCAATTTCATTTATGAGGACTTGATAGGAGTTGATCCCAATTGTTATGACCCTCTCGTTGTTATCGCCAAAATCGGCCAGTACGAGGTCTGAAGGATCTTCATTGACCAAGGAGCGAGATGCGACCTCCTTTATTGGGACATCTTCCAACGAATGTGTTTTGGTCAGACGTAACTCCAACCCCATATAGGACCGGTCAAAGGACTCTCTGATGAATGGATATATCCCGAAAGTATTATCTTACTCCCAGTTACTTTTGGCTTACCACCGAACCATGCGACGGCTACCATAGTATTCAATGTGGTCAAATTTTCATCGCTCTACAACACAATCTTAGGCAGAGTAGGCCTAAATGCTGTGGAAACCCTACCTAGCACCAATCACATGAAGGTTAAGTTCAGAACTCCCTTCGATATCGGAATGCTATCTTGCGATCCGGAGCCTCCAACGTCTCTCCCCAAGTGACTGTGATTCTCTCGTGACCATAGGGTACACCTTGATTATTTTGTCTTAGGATTTTAACAATAATATTTTCTATTCCGTGACTAGCATATGCGGCCCATCCAATCGTCTGAATCCTAATGAATGAAGCATATTATTAATAAGAGACCTGACTCCCAGAAGGGCAGGCATGACTTATCCAATCGTTTGAATAATAACGAATGAAACGTGTCGTCAATAAGGGACCCAACTTCCAGAAGGGCAGGCACGACCTATCCAATTGTTTGAATTCTAACGAATGAAACGTGTCATCAATGAGAGATCTGACGAAACATGTTGTCAATAAGGGACCTAACTCCCAGAAGGGTAAGTACGATCCATCCAATCGTTTGAATCCTAACAAATGAAGTATATTGTCAACAAGGGACCTGATTCCTAGAAGAGCGAGCATGACCCATCCTAACGTTTGATTCCTAACGTTTGATTCCTAACGAACAAAACGTGTTATCAATAAGGGACCTAACTCGTACAAGGGCAGGCACGACCCAATCTAACATTTGATTCCTAAAAAATGAAATATGTCGTTAATAAGGGACCTGATTCCCGGAAGGGTAGACATGACGATCCTATTGATTACACTCTAATAAACAAGGCATAGGGACATAGCCCCCCGAATCATGAGCATGGTTCGACCAAACGGTTGGTCCCTTAACGAAGACAACGTGCCCCTGGGTAGGCTGCCATCCTTCTCTCGGTCGAACGATCTAAAACGAACGTGTGTGACATATTACTTATTTGGGTTTTTCGAACGAATCCTACTGAAAGCATACAGATAAAATCTACTCGAATGATTAGTAAGATATCCCTAGTGGTGACACGTGCATAACGCAATAGTACTAAAAGTTTTCATTAAAAGACAAACGATGTGAGGATTACACAGAATTAGGGGGAAGAGAAGGGAGTGTCAAAACCTCTCAAGGAGGAAACTCTACAATCTCCTGGGCCTCAGCTAACTCAGTTAGAACACTGATAGGATTAGTGGGGGCAAGGTCCTATCCAATGCTTCTAGACCTATAGCTTCTTCACCAGGAGACAAGGCCCCCTCTAAGCCTGCTCGACAAACTATCTCTTCGGCATGTCTCAGCCTCTCAGACAGTCTACGATGAGAGTGCCTAAAGATTTCGGTGTTCTTGGCGAAAGATTGATTGATCTAGGTCACTTTTCGCTCTGTAGCTCGAAGCGATTCCTTGCGCATCCAAGCCAGCACCTTGGCAGTTTGCAGACTTGGCTCATGAGCTTTCGCTTTGGCCTCTAGCTCCTCGTAGCATTTCTGAGATAAGGCTAAATCTTATTGCAAGCACCTAATCTCTTCATCCTTCTCGGTAAGCAAGGCGCTAGATGTCTTTTCTGCTTCAGTACCTTTCTCCCCTTGTTCAAGGGCATCATGTAGTGCTAAGACCTAACTACCAAGCTAATCAGCACATTTTTCCAAGTACCCTATCATCTGCTTCCTCTGTTGCCTTTGGAACTTCGTCAAGACCATCGTCTGCTAGAAAGAACTTAATCAATTAAATGCAAAGCAAGGCAAGAAGTAAAACAAGACAAGTATGGGAAAAAAAAGTGATACCACTAAGCCAAGAGATTGAAGAGTCTCGTCAGCCTACCCTAGGGACATTCTGTTTAACTCCAATTCCGAATGGTGGAAATCAAACCGATTAACTATTCGTCTTGCCTTGGTCACATCAACATAGCTGAACAGGTTATCTCCCACATAGATGGCAACTATAGCCCTCTCTTTCGAACTCTTCCTGCCATCAAATGATAGAATGGGAATAAAAGGAGGAAGAGTAGTCCCGTCAGCTATCTTGTGTTTCTCCTTATGTCGAGGCCACAAAGACACAACGAATGATGAGCCGTGAGAGCACTTGGTTCCTTCGGTGATCCCACCTTAGCAATTGGTGTGGGGACATTTTCAAGTTCCTCTACTTCAAGTGCCTCCCTCACTGGGGTATCTTCGCCAGCCTCACCAACTAAATGGGATGCGCGATCGTTAGATGCTTTGCTAGTGGCCTCCTCTTATCCAATGGCCATCGGTTTAGAATGTTTTGTCGAGGTGGGAGATGTCTACACTTCGACCTCCTCGGTTCCTTTGCTTTCCTTCTCTATAGAAGAGTCAGGCAATTGGATTTTCCTCTTCTTTGAAGAATGAGGCGTAGCTTTGGATAATCGAGCCCCGGGTGACCTATCGGATTCTCTCAAAGGCCTTTTCACATTCTACCTCACCTGCTTGTCTGTTGTCACCTCATTCAGAATGGCATTCACAGGAGAAGACAAAACGTCTATAAACTCTTTCTCCTTCCACCCAAAAGGGGTATGTCAATCTTCCTCTTCTTCTTAATCAGCAGACCCACCAAAGCCAACATTTTGTCATTCATAAGGGAATCTACCCAAATATTCTTCCGAGTGGATAAACAGTAGTTGCCAACCGAACACACAAATCAAGAATTACGAAAAGGAGTCGAAGGCTTTGATTCAAACAACGGTTTCTCATTTGCACTAGGCAACACACGCATGAGATCCCTATTTGAAAACTCCACGAAGAAATATTTATACATCTAACCCTTGTCGATCAACTCTTTATAGTAAAATCCCCAGTTGGATTCGGGCCGGATTTGTAGCCTGTACTGGCCCTGGGTAGAATCCGTACTCCCGTATCTCTTTAGCTAAAAGATAGCTGAAAGAATCTCGAAATCAAAGTAGAGGTGGCAAAACCCTAACAGAGAGATTATATCAACAACCGGATGCCAGGCACTAGGGAGAAGTAACTTCGAATATATGTTCTAATGAAGTAATACCTTCTCGATCAGACCAGTGTACGATATTTTTAGATCGTTCTTCACTGTTAGTTTGTAGCTGACACCAGAGTGTAATCATCTTCTAGTAGCATGTTAGTTTGAACTTCTCGAAGTTCCAAATCTGTCATCGTGCTCCTAATATCACAGATCCTCGGATGAGTTTGAGAAAACGAACCCTTGGCCATTATTTCAAGAAAAGCTTCCTTTACGAAGGATTTAGTCTCAAGAAAACGAAATTGTTGAAAGACAAGCGTGGGAGTGCCTAACCTAATCGAACGTCTGACTTTATAAATAGTACTCGAGACGATTTGCAGGGCTCGAAATGGCACGTGCCACATTAAAAGTTTTACACATTTTTGATAACTATTACTTATGGTGCCTTTTTTATGAAACGATACCATGAGTCGGTGGTAAATGATGGGACATAACCCAAATACCCATTACGGTAACACTTAGTCTTATAAGCCTATGGTCCAACGAACATTTCACACCCGGATGTATCAATCAGTAGGGATCTATCTTCCCGAATGGGTCATCATTACCCTGACTTATCAATGGGATCCATCTTTCCGAAAGATGAACTTGGCCCAACACTTTGAATAATCCCTATTAGTAGTGACCTAATCGATTCACAGTCCTCGAAAACATTCGGTAAGCTTAAGATAACACTTGCCCTTTGGCAGGCAATCGGTAGCTTTGAGAAGGAGCTGATTGTTTACCCTCATCGGCCAAAAGTAATATTCAATTTCAGACATATCTCATTGGTAAAGAAGGGATTTTTAAAATCGTAATCCCCTAGGTTCGTTAAATTTCCTAAGTGATAAAAATTCTAAATCTCTTAAAAATATTTGATTATAGAGTTTCGAGATTTTTGGGTATACTCATAAGGAAAACTAAGGTTGTAATACTCTGAATGTACACGATTTATAGGCAGCCGACCTATAAAAGTATTCTGCATGTCACATACCAGGTACGCTCTCTAATTACAATGCATTCGACACACTAGTCATAGGACTCTCATTCTCAACCCTCTCTTTCTCAATCTATTTCATTTCAATTGAAAACCGTTTTTTCTAACTTAAATGTTGAAGTCTCCCTTATCGGAGCACCCTACGACAGTTCTTTATAGGTTTTGATTCATCCTTCAGAGTACCGATTTGAGTCAAAAGAAATCGAAATCTATGGAGTTGAAACTCACATCCAACAGTTAGTTTTCGATTTGGAAAGGTTCAAGGGTTGAACAGGCACTCCCAACTCTTGAATGGTTTAATTCTTGATTTTTAAACGGTTTAGAATTTCAAAGAAATTAAATCTTACCCTTCTTAATCTTATCTGCATATAGTTCATTGAACCGGTTTTGTTTGGGTCACACCGTGTGGATCTTAGTTGTGTAACACCAAAATTGTTTCGAATGATTTATTAAAAATTCCTTAAACTCCTGCAAATATAACTTAAATAAACCTTTTCACTTATGTTAAACCAAAACAAGAGAATTTTGAGGGAGTTTTGCTTAAATCAAAATAAATGTTATGATCACCAAGGCATTTTTGGCAAAAGTTGGATGGCATCCGATTTTTGGATGGGATCCGATTTTTAGTAGGATGATAATATCTGATCTGACCCCGTGAATATACGATTAATCCAACCCAATGGATCAGATTTTTTTAATTGAACATTTTTTTTTTAAATCAGGTCAATTTGGATACAAGTTTAACTTTTGAAAAATTCGACCCAACTTTATCCAACAATTAAATATAAATTTTTAATAAAATAAAATTAAGATTTATTCCACTTTTTTTTCCCAAACCAATTTAAAAATCTTAGAGAGTACATGCACCATGCACCATGCACCATGCACCATGCACACGCATTCCACTTGTCTTTTATAAAATTCATTCATTTTTTTAAATATTACATAAATCTCTTTTCAATAATCCACTACATAATAAAAACAAAATATAATATCATTATCGCATATTTTAAATCAATAAAAAATATTTTATAGTAAATTAAAAAATAAAGGTAAATAAGATTACAATCTTAAAAAACATTAATTCATGCTTGAACACGTATCTTATAAATTTTTGCACCCTCGTCACTGTCTGAATTGGATATAGATCACATGGTTAGGGTCTAGAGACGGATATGAAAATACCAAAAAGTGCACCGTATCCATCCCATCCCATCCCATCCCGTTCCCAACCCTAGTTTTTAGCTTAAGAGGAAACTAAGACTTCTATCTAATTATGACACCAAACGAATTGATTAGTCAGAGTTAGTGTATAGAGCAAATCATGTTTTAACCCTTTTTTTCCTCTCTTTTGTTCATTGGCAGGACTATACCCTTTATACATCTATAAAAAAGAAATATGTGACTCTGAACCCAAAGACCCTATCAGACCAAACAATATATTTTTTTTTTTGGTTACACAAGAATTCGAATCTGAAATTTTTAGGTTGAAGATAGGGGATTCTGACAATCAGACCAAACAATATATAAATAAATATGATCATGTATTAACCTATGATTTTGAGAGGCAAAATGACATTTATCCCAACCTTAAACATTTCTTTTTATAACACACTCTCACAGGAATGAGAGCAAGGAAACGTTATTTTTCTTTTCCAACATTATGCGGATATTATAAATCAACTCATTAATTGAAAATTTACAGACTTAAACTTTCCAATGAGCAAGCTAATTTATCAAATTTTGTTGCCTAATAGAGGGCAGAGGCCATACTTAGCTGAAATTAGATAAGATTTGCAATATAAAAAATATTAATATAATGACAATTTTAGCATTTTTTATATATAAAGAAAAATTTGATATTTCTTACTAATTTTTTTTTTGTTACTTCAATTGGAAAATATTACTAATAAAATAAAATAAAATAGAGACAAATCCAACCAAGTTGAGATTTCTCTACTGCCCCAACAAGTGTTATAATATAAGAAAAAAATTTTCTTTCAGTAATGAAGAAAAATAATTGCGGATAATAAGAGTATTTATATAAATTAGATTATTAAAATCCAACAAAAATTTCTTTTTCCTAAGACACCACTAGTTATTATTATTTTTTTTTTTTTGATTTTTCGATAAATCATGGTAACCACGATGGGATCGACTAAATCCGGTTTAAGACGGGTTAAACCCTTAAGAGACAACTCTCCAAATGTTTGTTATCTCTGTATACAAGATTTGAATCGAGACATTGATTAAGGGATATCAATACCTAACTATGGGACCAATTAGGCGTTGGTAAGACACCACCAGCTCAATGGTTAAGTCTAATACCACTTGCTATTTAAGAAAATCAAAACAAATGTAAGAACTATGGATTCACAACTATAAGTAGACATTAAGATTAATGTGGGATTTATTTTTGGACCAAGTTTGTATTGATTAATTCTAAACTTAGGATTTTTTTTAAAGTATTAACATATAAATAAATAAGAAAAAAATTCAACTTGAAATTCTGATTAATTGAAATGTCATAGGATTCTAAACAAGAATTTAGTTAAAATCTCTATTATTAATTTCTAAACTTTTCAAAAAAATAAAAAATAAAACATAGAATTCTTGGCAATTTTCATAAAAAAATAGTATTCTCCTCATTTTTCATTTCTTCGACCTTTGATTCCCCTCATTGGTGAAGAAGTTCACACTTATTTAGTTTTTTTGTCTTCATTCTATGGGAAGTATTTCATTTTCTTTCCTTTTTTTGGGAACCAAAAAAAAAAAAAAAAGAAAAATAAAAGTAGGTTTAGTCAACTAGAATAGTTTCAATTTCCACGAGTAAGGAAGGGTATGCAAGTTCTCACAAGAAAAGGCAAAGTCTTAGTTGTCCTCTAGAAAACGAGATTATCCAATATATAAGAAAATAAAATATTTGTAAATCTTAAATAATTATTCCGGAAGTAGTTAGAGTAAAATTTAAGATGAAGAAAAAAAATCTCTTAGTACTACTGAATTTAAAAACCCTTAATTATTATTTAATAATCTTATTTCCTCTTTCTAAGAGAGAAAAGAAAAATTAAAAAATCTACTCATATCAGTAAAATACAATGATTATTAGCCAAGAAATAAAATTTATGATAAAACTATAGAAATCTTAAAAATTAATTTGAAATTATGTAGAAGGATAGCACAAGCTTTGCATAAATATTTATAAATTAAATATACTAATGGTTTGTGTATCAGACTTTTTAATCAAGTACTTGAATTTGAGTCTCTTTAAAAATAGAAAAAATTATATTGGAATGATCCCCTACCGATTAGAACCTTATATTGGTTCGACTTAGATTATTTAAAATAAAATTTTAAATATTAGGTGACAGATCAAATAGGATTCCAAAGAAAAATAAATAAATTAAATATGTTTAAAATGAAGAGTTTTATTACTTGGGACAACATCAAGGGAGAAGACAAGAAGGCAAAGACTAGCCCAACTCCTGGGAAGACTTATCTGGAACATAAAACAAGACGAGATAGGAGTAGAGTCATGAAGTGAGTGGGTGAAGACAAAAGTCCTTAAAGTTATTCAGTCAACTTTTTCGGCTACAAATTCTTAAAGTTGTGTACGTGACTATCCCTTGCATGAGGGACCCATTATGGGAAACGAGATGAGATATTGCCCTGAAAGACACCATTTGTAAAGCAATGTGTCCTACGACTCAAGAAAATTCCTGGGAGGGGAGGGAGACCATATACCCACTGGAAGTCATTTTATCCGATCTGACCTCTCTCTGTTTTTTATTTCATTTTCATTTATATCATATCTTCTTTTTTTTTTTTTTTGGAATAAGTAGAAAACCTTAAACGATTAACACAGATTTTTCTATAGAGAATAAATGACTTGATGAAGTAATTTTAATATCTAGATTCCAACTTCTGTCATGGTTAAAACTATTCATATTGGAGTCAATGCAGGGGTGATAATGCTTCTTTGGACCCTATCGTCTCCGCCCTGTGGAAATTATGAAATCACCTCAAGGACTCCTTGGGCATCCCCAGGTTATCGATTGGCCACCAACTCGGTTCAATAAGCGAGATACATTAATTCTCGTCTCAAGTTGGGCAACAACTTAATTAGTATTAATCACTGACAAACTGACAAACAGACCGGACCGACCTAATAAATAAGAATATTAGATCTTTTAATCAAGTTTCAGATTCAAAACTTAAAGAATAAAAAAGATTGCATTAGGAGAACTATTCTCTAAAATAGGTTAGACAATACTCCTATTCTCTAAAATAGGTTAGTCAATACTCAAACTGAATTAGTTAAAATATAACTCTGAACATCGAACGATAATATACCAAAAAAAAAAAAAAGCCTTAGGATTAATTAGATCTACTTGAGAAGAGATAACAATTCAGCCGTAGAGTGTCACTTTGACGTGATAAAACTAATTAATTCGAACATGATTTTGATAATTATAATTCGACAATATAAGACCTAACATGTCAATTCTTAGAAAACTTCAAAGAAATAACATATAATTTATCGATTTGCAACTGGGGTTTTATTAAATTTGAACAAAAGAGATACGTCAATAGTTTTGTTTCTATCAAGATAGGGCATAAGAAATTGACAACTACAACTCTGTTTTTGAAAATTATAGTCACTTAATCATGCAGATGGTGTAGAAGCTTTGCTTATCAGGTAGCAACAATATGAGAAATGCTAATTAAATTAGTACTTGGTAAGGGATAAGATTGTTATATGATGTAAATATGATATAATATAGAGAGAGATGAAGCTTAACGCAACTCCATTTTGGCTTTTCAAATCCTTAAGGAATACGTTGGAGAAAAGGGGAAGACTTGGTTTTTGAGTCAAACTTAATGCTAATCAAGAAGGGGAATCCTAAGAGAGAGGCTTCAATGGAGTCAAATGACTAGAATACATTCCTTTTTTTTTTCTTCTTTTAGGCTAAACAAAAGTAGTTGCCTAATCTGAATGTGTCCCAATTTGATTGAGTAATACTAAATAAATAATAACATATTTTTTTAATATTAAAAATGTGTGATTTATTGGACCTATCTCACTACGTAATTAATTGTTTTATATAGGCAAATAAGCAATGGCAGGCATATTATACTAATCAAAGGGCCTTAAAATATGTCGAGGCGTTAAATAATTTTATAAATACTTTTGGGTCGACAATAAAAAATAAAAAATCAAATTCCATTTATATTAGGATTGAAATCTAAGGAATTATGATTTAGAGAGAGTGATGTCTGTTTTTAAGGGAACAGTCTAGTGGTCATAACTCCCATAACTTGGAGAATTCATATTTAAATCTTTATATAATCAAAAGAAAGGAAAGAAAAAAAAAAGGGAGAGTTATTTCTTATTGTAGGACTCGATCAATTTTAGACAAACGAAACAAGAACAGAGACGAATAAAAATAATAAAAATAATAATAAGCAAACCCTATAAATTGATGGGTTATTAGGGTACGAAGAGTAGAAAATCAAGAAATTAGCAAAGAGTAGATTAAGCTAAAGAGTTTAGAAAAGCCCAGCCCAGTTTAATGTTGGTGATTGGGCCTTGAATTGGTTTTTAACCACCATAGCAATCGTTGCGCAACGATCCTCGACAGCCAAAATCATCCGATATCAATCGAGTCGACTAAAAGAGTATTCCCACAAGCAGAGTGGGCTTGGCCCTTAGCTTAGTATGGCTTTAGATTCATGAGCTTCCTAACGAATTAGAAAACAAAACAAAAAATAAAACAAGAAAGAAATAGAGATTGAGGAAAAAAAGAACAAAAACTAGGAGAACATAACACTATCAAAGGAGAAGGAATGAGACCAATGACTTGTAGATCTAATGACTGAACATTAAATTTCCTTAACCAAACTTTGAAGTTCGCTGGAGAATGAAAAAGTAGACGTTGGGAGAGTCGGCTCTTAAATTGAACCCTACAACTGTTAAAATTAAATTAGTCATGTTTTCAGTACCTGTAATCAAGTTATTAAAAAAAAAAAAAAGAGAAAGAGGGCTTCAAGGGCAAAGGGACTGAGAATTTTACTTGAGATCTTCATTGCAATCATGGCTCAATCTCATTTGTTGTTCTTTGTTCCTTTTTCTATGAATAGCCAGGTTCTTTTGCCCAGGGTTTTGATGACACCCTAGCTTGAGAAAAATGCACGATTTGGGTGATTGTATAGCCTAGACCATGTTTTATTTATGAAATGCACTTAATGTTCATTCAATTTATGATAATGGTAAACCACATTCAATCCTTGTATGGTTGAATGTGAGGGTTGTATAATGGTATCTATTGGGTTGTTGGGGAAATGAACTGAATATTTCATACTAAGCTTAAATAATTCATGTCCATAGGTTGATGGTCCATGCTAAAATTAAATGTTCATGTCACTCTCTGCACTGCAACAATCATTCTCGGGGAATCCAAACTTGTAATCTAAATCCCTACATAAATCATGTTGAATTCCAAAGTTGAGGAGAATCATCGTGCAGAGTGAACGGTGGCTTTAATTAATTTCTTGTAGTCATTTACTTATTCCATCTCTCTTTATCTCATCACACAAACTTTATTTCTTTAGATTTTACATTATTTAGGAAGACATAAGAAATTTAGGTAGCTTCTCCATTCCGTGTGGACACAACACCCTTATACCCCAGTTGGTTGTTATAAAGATCATCTGAATAGTGCATAAACCTATATTGCAGGTCATTAAAACAAGGCAACAGCAATGAAGTACTAAATTTTGCAAATGATCATCAAATCAATCAATAAGTACTTTCTTCAATTTTAGATGGCCCAAGCATTCACTCGATGACTCCAACCTGCTTGACTATGAGCGCAAATACCAAATGGGCAATTTAATACCAAAACTAGAGAATTCATAGAGATTTTCCAGGTTCAGCATTTGATGTTGCATTTTGTGGGAAATTCTGAGATTTTATTCACAAGAAAGAGATCACCCGGTGCACAAAATTCTCATCGACGTAGTCGGGGGGTAAGAGGAGAGTGGACGTCTATGTACGAGACCTTCCCCTTACATTTTGCAAAGAGACTGTTTTCACGTCTCGAATCCATGATTTCTAGGTCATCAAAAGAGCAACTCACTTTATTGTAGATTAGTTATGGGAAATAGAAAAGATCTAACCATCTAATTTTTCTAAATAATTGAAACCGATATGCTCTAACAGAATACTAATTATAGAATAATCAACTCACTTTATTGTCTAAAACTCCCCCTCAAGCTTGTAGATGTATATTACTCATTTCCAGCTTGCTTATACGAGTTTCAAATCTAGTTGTGCTTAAACCTTCAGTGAACATATGAGCTACTTGATCTTATGAAGAAACATATCTGACATCAAGGAGTACTGCTTCCGGCTTCTCTTTTCATAAAGTGCCCATCCACTTCAACATGTTTTGTTCTATTATGTTGAACTCGATCATGTGCTATACTGATTCCAAATTGATTATCACTAAACAGCTGTATACTCTTCCCTGGTACTTTGAGATCTTCAAGAAGAATTTTCAGCCACAACTCACAAATCCCTAAAGCCAAGGCTCTAAATTCTACATCAGAACTGGATCTAGCCACCACATTCTATTTTTTACCTTTCCATAACACCAAATTATTTCCCCAAAAAGTGCAATATCCGAATATAGAGCATCTATGAACACGTGAGCCTGGATAATCAGCATTTGTGTATGGTTTTAGGGTCAAATCTTCTCCTGATCTAAAGAGAATCCCTTTTCCCCGGGAGTAGCCTTCAAGTAATGCAAAATTCTTTCCACACCTGCATATGAGTTTTTCTAGGATTATGCATAAATTAACTCACTATACTCACAGCAAAAGAATTATTGGATCTTGTATGAGACAAATAGATCAATCTGCCTACAAGTCTCTGATCACTCCCTTCTCCGCCTCTGCTTTGGCTGCCAAACAATGATCCTGTTCAATAGGAGTAGGAGCTGTTCAACCACTAAGAAGACCGGTCTCCTTGAGTAAATCAAGAGCACATTCCTTTGGGAGAAGAAGATACCACTTTTGGAGGAGACCACCTCAATCCCTAAGAAATACTTAGTTTGCCTAACACTTTCATTTCAAACTTGGAGGCTAACTTTTGCTGCAAGGCAGCCTGCTCTTGAGAATGATTGCCGGTCACAATTATGTCATCCACATAGGTCAATAAAACTATCAGTTGTTGTCCAACATGCTTAACAAAGAGAGTATGATCAGCTCAACTCTGAATGCAGCCCATACTTCAAATAACCTTGGTAAATCTCTCAAACCAGGCCCTAGCTAACTGTTTAAGACCATATAAGGCCCTTTTGAGTTTGCACACCTTATTTGGTCCTCCCTTATGCTGAAAACCAGATGTAAGATCCATATAAGCCTCATTTTAAAGATCCCTATGAAAAAATACATTTTTAACATCAAACTGCTACAAAAGGCCAATGATAATGAGATGCTAGAGATAACAAGATCCTTATTGTATTTAGCTTGGCAACAAGGGCAAAAGTCACAAGATAATCCACACTAGTGCTTGCATCTTTTCTCACATGGCTAGCAGCCAATTTCTGTTCTTCATAGCTACATCAACAGACTTAGGAATCTCATAGGTATTTAAGGCTGTAAGGAAAGTTTTATGGTGGGAAGATATGCAATGATAAGAAAGATAATAAGCAATGAGGTGTTGAGTACATTTACGAGTACCCTTTTGTTTGGCCATGGGAAGATCAAGAGACAAGTCAACATTAGAAGGGTTAACAGTAAGAGAATCAAGAGCAGGTAAAGAAGAACTCAGGTCAGCATGAGAAGGATCAGAGGAAGGTACATGTTGTGAAGACGTAGAATTTGGGTCAACCAACTGCATCTGCTGAAGAGAGACATTTGACTTGTTTTGTCAGGAATAGGCCTACTTTGGAGAAGCTACCATTGGTGGAAGAGATTCAACAATTGATTGAGATGGAGTGGCATTTAAAGGAAAGACTCCACCATTATCTAAGTCATTATCAAATGGAACAAGAACTTTGGAATCAAGAAAATAAAAAGTGGATTTTTGGAAAGTAACATAGGAGGATGAAAGCACTTATAACCATTTTGAGTGTCTGAATATCCTATGAAGACACAGACACACTTTAAAGCTCTAGGATCAAGTTTAGTTCGAAATTGCTTATGTATATGCACATAAGCAATACATCCAAAGACCTTAGGAAGGCCAAAACCACCCCTGATAATTCCCAAGAATCAACTTAAGAACAAACTGATATGAAGATCCCAGCAAAAATGGAGAGGCAAGAATAAAGCAGTTGTATAGATATAAAACCGGGCGAAAGGGCTGGCTGAAACAGAACTCATCATAGATCATGTTGAAGGAAAATATAGAATGGCGGAAATAAGTCTAGCTTTATGTACACGAGTTATATGGTAATCAGCTTATACTTCAGGTGAGACATCCATCCAGGACTGAACCCTAATAAGCAGCATTCTCTACCAGCAAGTGCAATTCAGAGCACCACCTAAATTTTGTCATTCAAATATAGATGCTAAAGGTAGAGAGGAGGGAGCAATTAATTGACCTCTATATTTTTTTCCCCTCTCTTTTGAATCAAGGTGTGGATTCTCCCAATGACATACAGGTTCTGCAACCTGCATGCAAGACTGTTCAAGATGCCTATGCAAAATCCACACCTGCTGCTAAAATGTTGAACTTCCAAACAATGGCAGGGTAAGCTATTGAGGCTCATTATTAAGTTTAATCTTTATTGATTGTTTAGTTCACCATCTCCTCTTGAAATTTTAAGAAAGATGTTATATATATATATAAATATATATATAATATCACACACATATGTATATATGTAATTTCAAGACTTATAACTTCAAATGTTGTTTGTCATCCTAAAAATTATAGCCCCTTTAAAAATATAACTCCAGATGCATGCTGTACTTAGTCCCCTATATAAATTCTAGCTTCACATTATTCAACAATCTACCACCGTCGGATTTCAGCCCGTGAAATGAACAAGTACTTTGATCATGTAACTATGACAATAACAAGTAGCATGTCACATTGCATTTAAAACAATGAACCCAACACATCCTGTCCAGTTAACTCAATAAATGGCCTCAATTTAGCAATAATTCATTTGGGATATCAGCTATAACATTAGCATTTCTAATCATTTAAAAAAGAAAAATCACATTAAAGAACCAAACATTTACCTTAAATCAAGACCCACTTGGATACAAATTTTTGTAACCATTTAACAGAGACAAGACCTCATTCTTGTGTTTGGGTACAATGCTGGAAGCCGCTGCTCTTAACTCCTGCACATAACAATTAACATAGAAATGGAAATGTCACGTGATAAGAGAGGAAGAGAATGGAGAGATAAAGAAGAAAGAGAAGAACCTGTTCATCTACAAGTTCTATGTTGGAAAGTTTGTGAACGGATTCTTTGGACCCTTCAACTCTTTCGCTAGAAGGTAATTTCGTGGGAATACAAATTCTTCTTCTTCAATTTCATCCCCTTCCATATATTTTTAAAATGGGTTCAGTTTAGGGCTGATAATTTCATGAGAATCCAAATTCTTCATCTTTAGAAAGGGTTATGTTCATCGACAACCATCCCCTCAATACTTTCAAGATGGATTTTGGAGGAGATGTACATGTGTAAGGCATATCTACAATAATAGAAGTGGAGAGACCTTTAATATACATACTCGTTGGAATTCAAGAATCAAAGGTACTAAGATCAACCAGAAGATTTCCAAAGTTGCTTCAAAGTGAGAGAAATGAGAGACTTGAAGTTTGGCAACGGCAGAGGTCTTATCAGGTGGGCATTTAGAAAGCAACAAGTTCAATGACTGCAGAGCCTCATCGAGCTTGCCTGCAGTGAAAGATGCACATCCTGCCCTGTAGGTTTCATCTGCCAGTTGAGCATCGTACTTAGGCCCAGGATCAGCATCTGAACTGCCATCACTGTCCAAAGTGAATGAAGAGTTGAGATAAGTAGTAGTCTGAGCATACAATAATGTAGCAATGGATGCATTTATCTCAGCCATAAGCACATCAGAGTTAGTTGGGAAAGTCTTCATGCCATCATAAACATTACGATAATGGCTTCTTTCCACAGAATCCATCTCCTTCTCCAAGCAGAAAACAACTTTCTATAGCAGTTATATCTAATTCATAATTCTCCATCCATCATATATCACAAGAACATCATTGTACTTCAACCAGAATGGATTCAATGAAAAAGACTAGAGTACTGGGAAAATTTAGGAATTAATGTACTTGGGCAGGGAATAAACACACACAGGATTCATGCAATGCGAGTAGTGTAACTATTAATTCCTTGAAATCCCAGAATAAATTAACAAATTTAGGAGAAAACTACACCATTTAAATGTCACGAGTCTGATGATTGTGATACGCAGCACAATACAGGACTCCCGTCCCAGCCCATGTCCGACAAGTCTCTGAAGTGATCAGGCCCATCTCTTATTTTAAATGGGATGACAAAATCCCGGCCCAGCCCGGGCCAGCACTTCAGTCAGAAAAATAATAAATCAGCTCATTTTAAAAAAATGTCTACATATATGAATATCATGTACCAGCTTAAGTCAATAACTAGATAAGATATCGCAAATCAAGTAGAGATATTAAAGAAAAATCTTTCCAATTTTCCCAAAGTTTGAATGGAATCTTTCAGACTTTTCTCAAAATTTTCCAACTCAAAACTCAGTCACAAAGAAAATAGCAAAATTACAAATACAATTGCATATACTTGCTAACAATCAATCAACATTGTGTATATACCCCAAATTCAAACCCAGAATACAACTTTCTGACATTGATAAATAATATAAAAATGAAGAAGGCAGCAAAGGGAGACAACAAAAGATTTATCACTGGCGCCAACAATGTTAAACCAAAAATTAATGCCTCAACCTTATAGGGTAATGCCCTACTGCCATAGACAGATATCCTAGTTAGCTTCATGGTCAATGTTGATTTCAGGAGACAAAATGCAAGGCAAAGGTTGCGAACATCGGGTGAGCCCTTTTTATGTACGGAATTAACCCAATTTTTTTTTTTTTTTTTTTTTTTTTTTTTTTTTTTTTTTAATTCTAAAAAAACTCTATTAGGAAACTAATTCCCAATCTAACCCAGGTGATGGAGTGTTGAACACTGTTCAACACTCGAATACTATTCGTTGAGTGTTGAAGACTCAACGAACACCCCCGCCATGAAGAGAGAGAGAGACCTCTTGCCAAGAAATTTTCCCCAAGGAGAGAGAGAGAGAGAGAGAGAGAGAGAGAGAGAGAGCAGAGTTGTAGGTGCAAGCCTCTTGCCATGAAGCCTTGCAAGGAGAACAGGATAATTTGCACTGCCTGAGGTTTGAATGTGGGTATGGTGATTTGGGAGAAAATAGGTTGGAGGTGAATCTAGGTACAAAAGAGAAAGAAGAGGATGAGTTCATGCTCATTTCTGAACACAAGACCCACGTGTGAGGCTAAACAAACTTACTCATTTCCTAAAAGGGTTATTCGTCGAGTGTTCAATACTTGACGAATATTGGTTAAGTATTGAACACTCGACCAATAGTGTTCGTCGAGTATTTATCGAGTGTTGAACACTTGACCAACGTTACTTGACCATCCTGGATTAGATTGGAAATTAGTTTTCCAGTAGAAATTTTTAAATTTTTTTTTTTTTTTATAAAAAAATTGGGTTAATGACTCTTGATTTCAGTTGCTTAACTAAAAGAACAAGAGTCATGTACAAAATTAATCCAATTAAAAAAAAATTCTAAAAAACCAACCGGGAAACTAATTCCCAATTTAACCTAAAATAGTCGAGAGTTCACGACCAACGTTGGTCGAGTGTTCAACACCCGACGAACACTGTTGGTCGAGTGTTCAACACTAGACCGATATTCATCGAGTGTTTGTCAAGTGTTGAACACTCGATGAATAACTCTTTTAGGAAATGGATAAGGTTGTTGGCATCAGACATGGGTTTCATGCTCGGGAATCAGTACGAACTCATCATCTTCCTCCTCTTTTGTGCTTAGAAAAAATTGGGTTAATTCCATACATGACTCTTGATTTCAGTTGCTTAACTAAAAGAACAAGAGTCATGTACAAAATTAATCCAATTAAAAAAAAAAAATTCTAAAAGACCTACCGGAAAACTAATTCCCAATTTAACTTAAGATAGTCGAGTGTTCAACACCCAACGAACACTGTTGGTCGAGTGTTCAACACTCGACCGATATTCATTGAGTGTTTGTCAAGTGTTGAACACTCGATGAATAACTCTTTTAGGAAATGGATAAGGCTGTTGGCATCAGACATGGGCTTCATGTTCGGGAATGAGCACGAACTCATCATCTTCCTCCTCTTTTGTACTTAGATTCACCTCTAACCTATTTCCTCCCAAATCTCCATACCTACATTTGAATCTCATGCCCCACAAATCGTCGGTTTTATGGCAAGAGGTTTGCACTCTCTCGAAAAAAAAAAAAGTTTTTGACAAGAGGTCACTCTCTTCGTAACAAGGTGTTCATCGAGTCTTCAACATTCAAAGAATAGTATTCAAGTGTTGACGGTGTTCATTAAATGTTGAACATTCGACCATCTAAGTTAGATTAAAAATTAATTTCCCAACAGAGTTTTTGTAGAACCTTTTTTTCTTAAAAAAAAAAAATCGATTAATTTCGTACATGTCTCAACTGAATAACAAACGCATATAGGGAAGGCAAAAACCTAAGTTGCAGAAGAGAGAGAGGAGAAAGAGAAAAGGGAGATCGAGAGAGAGAGAGAGAGAGAGCTCACCGGAGTCGTCGCCGGCTGTGGTGGACGGATCGCAGTAGGACATGAGAGAGACAGAGAAGCGAAAACCCAAGTTACAGATGAGAGAAAAGGAGAGAGAGAAAAGGGGATTGAGAAGAGAGAGAGATTACTGGAGCCTTCGCCGGCTGTGGTTGTCGGATCGTAGTCGGAGATGGAAGAGAGAGACGCGAAAACCCTAGAGATCTGATCGTCTGAAGATAGAAGGAGAGCGTCTGAATCGTCGGAGAAGAGAGCGATTCGTCTTCGACCAGAAGAGAGATGCAAAAACCCTAAAGTCAGATCATCGGAAAACAGAGAGGGAGAGAGAGAGAGCGTCAGTGTTGAGTCCCGTTCTGTTTCGGCCCGCCGGAATATTTGGGTCGGGTCGGAACAACCGATAATTTGTTGAGATATTTGTACGGAATAATCTAAAAAAATTAAAATTCTTAAAAAATTCATTACTAAAAAATAATTTTAGACGTAAGGTCGCGTCCATATTATATGTCCCAAGCAAAATTCAATCCATCGCAATTTTACCTATGGGACCACAGACAACAAAGTCCAAGTCGTCGAAAGAAGTGATCACGAAAGAAGTGATCTTGGTGAAGCCTTGAAGGGCTTCAAGCCTCCAGCGGGTGAAGACCAAAAGCATCATACAGTGATAAGTGAGAGCAGCAATAGAGAAGAGCATCAACACGCTGAGTTGAAGAAGCAATCTTGCTTGAGTTGATTTTGGGGAGAGAAGCCATTGACTAATGAGGGAGGATTTTGTGAGCTAGTGCTAGCGGAGTTATGGAGGGGAGCAAAGAAGAGATGATGAGGAGAATGAAGGGTTGGATGGATGAGGCTCTTGCGCGTTTCACAGAGATTCAAGATGTGACATACTTGTATCATACGTGAAATATGTATGTAGTATGTTATGTATTCAAAACGCGATATATATATAATATCTGAAATTATTTTTAAGTGAAGGTTTTTTAAGAATTTTAATTTTTTTAAATTATTTCTGAACAAATCTCTATTTGTTGGTATTCTCGTTAATTGGATTACTAAAACTAAATTGGTTCACAATTTTAATATAGTTTAGATTTATTTTGGACTATTTTAGGGGAAACAACTTCCCTTGCTCAAAAAATTAAAAATAAATAAATAAATAAATAAATATCATATTGAAAAACTAACTTTCTTCTTTTAAAAGGTCTTAAAACAACTGATTATTTAAAAAACAAAATTGGATGATATAAAATATAATTTTTCAATTGATAAAAGAATAAACTAAATACAGAAAGAGAAAATAATTTTTAAAAATGTAATACTGAAAAAAAAAACGATGCTAGACATTTTGTAAACATTTTTATAATAAAACAGAAAATTTTGAACTTATATTGATTTTTGATTTTGAGGTATTAAATTTAAATTTTAGTATATTTTAATTGTCGTATCCGCGAATCATAATAAACTCTATTTTTATGAAATTTACACTCTAGTGAAATGTGGGTGTGAAAACATATATATAATTTATTTGTTTAATTATATATTATAAAAAAAAAAAAAAAAAAGGGAAGCATAGCGTTTTGAATCAAAACACTACACTTCCTCAATTTAATTAGGGTTTGAAAACCCTAATTGCTTCCCCTTTTCTCCCATTCCCTCTCTTCATCTCTCTCAAACTTTCTCTCGCACACTCCGTCGCTCTCTCAGTCTCTCACGCTCCGCCTTCCTCCGCCGTTCGTCGATCCCCCTCTCCATCGTCGTCTCTCCATTGTCTCCCTTTGTTTCTCTTGCTATTTTTCTTTCTCTCTACCTCACTCTCTGTTTCTCTCTCTTTCTCCTTTGATCGTACTCTCTTTCAATGTCTGTTTCTCTTTCACTCTCTGTTTCTCTCTTTCTCCACCGTCTCTCTTTCATTCTCTGTTTTATTCTCTGTTCTTCATCTCTCCCGCACGCGAATAGCAGAGCTCTCGCTCTCTCCCTCTTTTGCTCGCGCGCGTTGCTGTTTTCTCACTCCCGAGAGATCTTCCTACAATCCTTGCTGCAACCCACCATCAAGCCTCTGAAAACCCTAGGCCGTGGGACTGCGATTCCATTCTCTGCAGGTAAGGGCCGAGCTCAGATCTTAGTTTTAGGGTTTTGATTTCCATAGTGAATAAGTTTAATTACTGAACTTTGTTTCGAATTAGAAGCACTGCAGGTCTTGGAATGAGTTGAATGGCGCACGGAAGCTAGATCTGCGAACTGTGAAAACCCTAGATGAGGGGATTTCTGATCCTTTCGATTAATTGACTGAATTTAGGATAAATTTAGGGTAAGAAGTCATGTATATGTTAGAATGTATATTAGATTCGAATAGAATATATTTTCTGAAATTTTATATGTGATTATTAAGGTTAAGTATAAGATTTTATATGAATTAGGTTGTTTGATACGAAAGAAGCATGCTAAGGGATGATAGAATCATGTTGGGTTGAATATAGTAGTTTCCTCAGAGTTTAAATTAAAATATGCATGAAAAGTACTATAATTATGTAAATTTGGAAGAAAATTATGAAAAAATGAAAATATTGGGAATTAAAGCTCGTTGGCGAAGTAAATAGTCTTAGGTTGATGAAATGAGAGTCTAGAATTTATAGATGTGCAAATTATGACTACACGAGATCTCATTTGATGATAAATTGCGATGTTTGATTAGGTTAATCTTTTGGAGACTTGAAAGGGATCTATTCGGATTACATTGATAAATAGAGAGTGAATACCCTCTCTAGAGGTGAGTGGATGGCTCATTGTGTTCATGAATGAGTAACATGTTTTAAAATTACTTTATAAATGATTTTGAAAGATTTTTATATATTTTATATAAATTATTTTGTGATTGTGGGCTGTCTGAACTGGATTGTGAAGTACGAATGCATCCACTGTGTTTATGAATGCTTTTGTGCCATGTTTTATTTGATATTGCTCTATGAATTGCTTTGGCATGAGATCATTGATTATTTGTTGGAAATCATGACACAATGTTTGTGAAACGGATTGATTGAGAAATGAAGGGTACTGGATTGTTAATGGCTATAGTCATTCCTATCACGGAGCGACCCGACGAGGTGACTTAGTTTGGGGTAGGATGTGCAGGGGAGTTAGACGTCCCTCCCTTTGCTGAAGTTGTGCTATATATGGATTGCACCCCGATGAGGTACGAGCCAACACCAAGGAAGGGGGTATGTTTTGAAACATTAGATGGAAAAATCCTTAGCGGGATTTTGTCTGGGTTTCGGCCAGCCTAAGACAGAAGTGTTTTCGATGGGACCCCATGATATTCTGAAAAGATGATCGATATGGATGCATGTTTGTAAATTGTGATTTATTGAAATGTTTTTATGTATATAAAGTGATGTTTATGAGATATACTTTGACTGCCTCACATTCACCCCTTGTTTATGAGCACAATCACACCATTGCACTTCACTCATTGAGTATTCGCCAATACTCACCCCTCTCTCCATATTTTACAGAGGATAGTTCAGAGACTGGACGCTGACGCTTGCGAAGGATTTTTTGCTGATTTGTATAGGTATCTAGCAATATAGAATTTTTGAAAATTTTAGTTCATAGAACCATGAAAAGAGACTTCTGTATATCTCATACCGTACGGATTTTACTTGTACTGGTTGAGTTTTTCGACAAGTATCGGTAAAATCCGACGATTATGATTTGAGATTTCATTATTTTGATTTAACTGTTTTTGGAAATGTTTATTTTTGTACTGGGACATTTGGATTGTAATTCTAAATTTTGACATTTTTCTTTGGATTTGTGAAATTCTATACATATCATACTGTTTGGACTTTATTGATATTTGCTTGTTTTCTTCAGGCAATCCTGCGACTATGATTTGAGACTTCTTATATTTTAAATGCTTTATTGGTGCTGAGAAATTCTGGTTGGTTGGGATGGCCACATCGCATGTGTACATGTATAGGAGTCCTTTCTCCGATTGTGTTCTGACGCATGCTTGTGTGTACAGGGAATGGACCAGAGGGGTCCTTTGCATGTGTAATGTTTCATGTTTTCCTTATCTTTTATGGATTATGTACTGGAGATCTAAATATTCAGGACTGTAGTCTTGCGGAGTCCCGGTATATGGGGAGGTTCTGCCCGTGTACCGAGACAACGTGGCGGTTGTTGCGTGCTCGATTCGAGGATCGGGGTGTGACAAAAAATGTGTTATAATGATTTATTGCAGGCAAAGGATTTTGATGGGGCATAATACAAAGGACTATCGAGGCAGTGCCTGAGGATCTGGAGACCTATACCCGAGCTCTTACTGATGATGGATTCGTCTCCCCTCTAGAGTGGCCAAAGTGTCTCCCTTATAAATACCATAACACTGGAAGTCTCTGGGATCTGGTTCTCCTAAGAGGCCAACACGAGGGTTCCTTGTTTGAAGAGTTTCTCTAGCTTCCATCGGGCATAACAGAATCAATTTTTTACAGCCTCTCTCTCCTTCTTGGACCTTCATCATCATTGTTATCTTCAGCGAAGCATGATTCACGTGAGCATATGTTGAAGAACCTATGTCCATCTGACTCTTGAAATGGATGTACTAGTCTTCTTCTTTTGTAAAGTACAAAATAGGGACAACATCCTGGTGGCAGGGGTCTATATATTCAAATGGTTTGATCATGATTATCATTGGGAAAGGGTTGTGGTATGGGCCGGCTTTTCTGGCTTAAAAGAGATACGAACAGATCCATCTGGTTGGCTTGTGAACTGTGCTATTGACTGTTGGATAGGCCAAGACTATTAGTTTTCTTCATAATGTGTGATCTAGGATGGTGGAAGGAGTTTGAGCAATTCTTCTCATTTGATTTGTCTGGAGATTTGGGTATGAATAGGAGTATGCTCAGAATCAACTGTCAAGAGAAGAGTTTCATCATGTAAAATCGGTATTGTTAGGTCAAAAGTATGGTTTTGAATTCTATAAGCAAATTGGTAGTGAAGGGTAGCTGCTGAGGTGGTTTGGACCAGATGATCTCCTATGATTTGAATTTGCAGTTTTAGACAAATGGTTGGGTGGGAATCAATGAGTGGGAGGTTAAAGTTTGGGTAAAAGGTGTATAGAATAGTGCCAACATTAAGTGTGATTTGAAGAGTGGCGATACAAGTATGCTTGCATGTTTTAAAATGGGTGCCCAAAAGGGCTATTCTTGATACTATAGGAAGATCTCTTCTTCCATGAAAACTCAAGGCAAGTCTCAAAGCGCTAATGTGGAGGTGGGTGTAACCATTTCTTTTCCAAACTTGAAGGTGTGATAGAGGAAAATCAAGAAAAATAAGTTGCTCTCTCTTAGTGGTAGGGATGTACAATTGGGTTAAGGACGTAAAAAAATACTAACTCTCTCGCTTGTTTTGGTGGCTTAAAAAAGATTTTTGTAATCTTTTGTAAACATGTTTTTTGTGGGTTTTGATAAGTATTATAAGGTTTTAATAAATAAGACTCTTGCGGAACAGTATCATCTATATAATACTCATATTGATATGTAGAATCAACATTAGAATAGCTACTAGTGGAAGTGGATGAAAGGGATGATGATCTAGGTAATGACATACTATCGAAAGAATACCAAAAATGTTTATGGTGACTTAGAGCTTTCTCCTCAAGCTCTTAGCACGTCCTCTGGACTTTAGTATCTCTCGATGTGATTACCTGACGGATGAATTTGAAAGTAGATGTTTTAATGTGAAACTGGAATCAAAGCTTGAACAATAGGATCAAACTGAACATTGCTCTCTCTCAATTTGAAAGTAGATGTTTTAATGTGAAACTAGAATCAAAGCTCGAACAATAGGATCAAACTGAACGTTGCTCTCTCTCAGTGACAAAGATGTACAATTGGGTTAAGGACATAGAAAAAAACTGATTGGTATCAGAGCCTAGGTCTCAAGCTTTGATTCCGTTATACCACCCAAAAAAATCCTCTTTAACGCAATCGGTGATAGCTTCTCTATGCGCGTTACTATGGTTGAGCACTACTTGATTAAAATCGAAAAACCATTTTTATTGAACTGTTTATTTACATTTTGGATGATTTATTAAGTATTTAGTTTGGTTCTACGTAAAACCAAAATTTAATTTGGTTTATTTGATCAGTTATCAATTTTAATAATTTTTATTTCAGTCAAATCAATGTAACCGAAGTTTTAAAAATATTATATGTATTTTTGAACAATTTTTATTTATATAAATATTATTATAATACTACAATTAAAAAATAAAAGAGAAAAAAATCTAAAAATTAAAACTAATATGGTGGAAAGTATAAAATTAATGAAAAACTTTTAGTTTCCACCTTTTTAGTTTTAAATTTTTAATGTCGAGTGTTCACTCCCAAACTTGAGACTCAAACTCTCAAAATTAATTTTATTTAAAATTTAAAATTTTAAAATTTTTAAATGACATTTGGTGATTATAAGTAAATTTTAAATTTTAAAATTATAATTTATAATTACAAATTGATACATAAACATGAATACAAAGTAGCGTTATTTAAAAGTATTTTATAGTAAAAGATTTCAATAATTCAGTTAGTTTGAATTATTGAACTGAATTAATAGTTTAATTCGGTCAAACAAATTGTCTATTTTTAATTTATTTAGTTAAATTATGATTATAAAAATTATATAATTGAATTAAATTAATTATTCTAATTTTGATTTGGTTACAATTTAATCGAATACTCACCTTACTGCCCATTGCTGTTGTCTCACTCATGGCCAATTGCATTGCTTATATGATGAAGCATTTTGGACGTCGTGCAAGGTGCGTTACTTGAGCCTGTTTTTTTTTTTAATTATTTTTGTGTTTATGTTTTCCCTAAAACTTAATGCACTTTTTTTCCTCACCCTCAAACGTGGTTATAGCCCTTAAGATGCTCTAAAGCGTAACGAGAAACCAAAGACACTGTAACAGCAGGCAGAAGAGTTAAATGCAACGACTACTTTTAACAAGTTTCAACAGTTTCAAACTTCAAGAGACTCATTTCCAACTGATCAGATAAGTAGTTGTAATAGGAGTTAAGTAGTTGATAGGTAGTGGAAGTTGGTTAGGGTAGTTACACATTAGCTCAACAACTTGTATAAAGAAATAGAGTGGAATGAGAAACGCAAGATTCTGCAGTGGTGAAACTTCTGTCTCTCTGTCTTTCTGTCTTTCTCTCTCTCTCTCTCTCCCTCTCTTCTACTTCCTCTTCTCAACTTCACAGAATAGCACTCCATTTCCTACTCGTATCCCAACTAAACTTCCGCAACTTGAGCTTCTTCCATTTTTTTTTAGAACTTTTCTATAAAAGTTTAACTCTAACAAAGTTAGAGCTAGGAGTTTTAACAAATTTGGTATTAGAGCCCTTCAATCCTTGGATCTTAGAAGGTATCAATGGCAGAGGAGACTTGCCAGAAGGTGACAGATGAGCAATTCAGAAAGTATGAAACCAAAATGCAAGATTGGGCTTAAGAAACTAAGGAACATCGTCTTTATGTCAATAAACAACTGGAGGAGTTTCGTCAGAGCTTAAATGAACAGAACCAGTATAGATCCGTGATTAAATTCTATGTCGACAAGGAATAACAGAGATAAGAAACTTGAAGCAGAAAGAATGGCGAGAACACCAATCCTACCTACTCCTAATGAAAGAAAGAACAAAGGGGAAATGAGATCAGCATTGACCAAGAGAGACTCAAATTTAAAAGGGTCTGGGCCAATTCATCTTAGAATTGAGCTTCCCATGTTTGCAGGGGATAATCCACATTGTGGCTGAGGAAATACATCAAGTTTTTTGTTGTATATCAAATTCCCAACTATCATGGGTGGATACTGTTGAGATGTATTTGGATGGGAAGGCAGAGGTGTGGTTTCAAGGTTTGAAGCAGGTCAAGAAAGGCATCCATTGGGATGAATTTGCTAAGCTCTTATGATACAGATTTGAAGAGAAAGGTGTTAGAGATGTGGTGGAAGAATTTAATAAACTGCAACAAGAAGGATCGATGCTAGAATACTAAGAAAAGTTGGAAGAACCCTGGTCTGTTATGCTTCAAAAGAACCTAGCTCTAAATGAAGCTTTCTTTATATCTAACTTCATTAGTGGGGTTAAATAGGAAATAAAACTATGCTGTGGATGCTTAAATCCACTTCTTTACTTCAAGCTTTTGAAATAACAACTCTACAGGAGCAGTCATTAGAATTGACTAAAAACAGAAGAGGGGGTTGGGGCAAGAACGGGGATCCAAATGAAACAAAGACAGGACAAAGGAGCCAGGTGGGCAGTAACATAGCTCACAAGAGTGTCATTACCAAAGAGAAGAAAGGAGTTGGTGGAGCAATACCTGAGAATAGAACCACTAGAATTTCAGCACAAGAAATGCACTATACGAGAGTCAATAATCTCTGCTATAAGTATGGAGAGAAGTATTTACCAGAGCCCCAATGTAAGTTCATGGGACTGAACTTGATTATAGTTACGGAAGAGGAGGATGATCCAGGACCAGAACCAATAGCTGCAAGTAAAGAAATAACAGGTGACACGTATGATATTCCCTTATATGTCCTGTCCAGTTCATTGAAAAGGAAGACCATAACACTACAAGGAACTTTAAGAGGGTTATTGATAGTCATATTAGTAGACACAGGAAGCACAAATAGTTAACTTAACCATAGAGTAGTAGAAGAACTTAAAATGAACCAAGAGAAAGATGAGCCCTTACATGCTATACTAGTTGATGAGAGTAAGGTAAGCAACTATACACAAGTAAAAGGGGTTAAGTGGAGTATACAAGGATATAGTTTTTCATTTGACCTATAGATTATCCAGTTAGGGAGTTGGGATATCATACTAGGAGTTGATTGGATATTCAATTACAACCTTGTTACTTTCGATTTCAAACTATTACAAGTTAAGTTGGCCAGTGGAGAAGGAGAGGTTTGGGGGTGGTGGAAAACTCTCAAATGAAGCTAACCAGAGGCAAAACTACAAGAAAATTCAGAAAACAGCAACTGCAGTGCTATGCCATATTCACTATGACAGAAGAAAGACATCAACAACCAATATAACAAGATATTTCTGAACTTCTGAAACAATTTGATGATGTGTTCTCTATTCCCTATGCATTACCTTCCAAAAGATTACATGATCATGCCATACCCCTTAAACTAGATGCTCAACCCTTCAAATTCCATCCTTACAGATACCCGCACTCACAGAAAGCTAAAATTGAAAAACAAGTTCAGGAGATGCTGAGCAGTGGTATAGTCAGACACAACAACGGCCCATTTGCTTTTCCAATGCTCTTGGTTAGGAAGAAGGACAATTCATGGAGATTTTATGTGGACTATAGGCAACTCAACAACCTTACTGTAAAAGATAGGTATCCCATTCCTAATATTGATGAGCTACTAGATGAACTTTATGGGTCAAAACTCTTTTTTAAAATTGACTTAAGGTCAGGATATCATCGAATCAGAGTTAGACTAAAAGATATACCAAAAACAGCTTTCCAAACACACCATGGGCATTTTGAATTCCTAGTTATGCCTTTTGGATTGACTAATGTACCAGCTACATTCTAATCCTTGATGAACCAAATATTACAGCTCTATCTCAGAAAATTTGTTCTTGTCTTCTTTGATGACATTCTGGTGTATAGCTTAGATATGCCAACTCATGTGCAGAACCTTAAATGCATTTTTTTAACCCTTTGGAGGCATCAATTGTATGTCAAGCTCTCTAAATGTATATTTGCTCAGTCACAAGTAGAGTATTTGAGGCATATAGTATCAAAAAATGGAGTCATAATGGATTCTCATAAGGTAGAGTGCATTCTGAACTGGCCAGAACCAACTAATGTCAAAGCATTAAGAAGCTTCCTTGGCCTCATAAGATGCTATAGGAGGTTTATTAAAAACTATGGTCTAATGACTAAGGCCCTTAATGATCTACTGAAGAACGAGAATTTCATTTGTAATGAAGGGACCAATCGAGCTTTCAAACATCTTCAAGCAGCAATCAGTTTAGCACCTGTCATGAGTTTACCAGATTTTTCTAAACCATTTGTAGTAGAAACAGATGTTTATGACAAAAGATAGGGAGCTTTTTTAATGTAAGAAGGTCAACCGATTGCATTTCTAAGCAAAGCTTTAGAACTTATAGGCCAGGGACTATCCATCTGTGTAAAGCAATTGTTGGCAATAGTGATGGCTGTCACCAATTGGAAACATTACTTGGTGGGCTATCATTTTATAATCAAGACAGACCATCAGAGTTTGAAGTACCTTTTAGAACATAAGTTAACCAATACTTTACAACATAAATAGCTAACCAAGTTGGTTGGCGTGGACTAGTTGGTTGGCGTGGACTATGAAATTCAGTATAAAAAAGGAGTGGAAAATAAGATAGCAGATGCATTATCCAGGAGAGAGTTCCCTGCAGAAGAGCAACAGGAAGGAGAGTTGATGGCAATCACTATGGTTCAACCTCATTGGATGAATAAAGTCATTCAAAGTTACAATAGAGATGAAGAGTGTCAAACAATCATGGCACAACTAGTTTTGTAGTCTGGGGAGGATTAGAAGTATCAATTACAAGATAGGATTCTCAAATATAAGAAAAAGATCTACATAGGCACTAGAGCTCAGCTCAGAACAAAGGTGATCCAACAGATGCACAACTTTGCAGTAGGGGGTTATTTAGGTCAGAAAGGAACATTGTAGAGAATCAAAGTTGTCTTTTATTGGCCAAACATGAAAGAAGTAGTGATTAGATTTGTAAAAGAATGTGATGTGTGCCAGAAAAACAAGCATAAGAATCTTCCTTATCTAGGATTGTTGCAGCCTCTACCCATCCCTATGCAGGCCTGGTCCCAAATTAGCATGGATTTTGTGAAAGGATTGCTTGAATCACAAGGGTACGACACAATAATGGTGGTTATTGATAGATTAACCAAATTTAACCATTTCTTGGCTCTAAAACACCCTTACTCTACATTAGAGGTGGCCCAATTGTTTGTGGATTCTATCTATTAGTTACATGGACTTCTAGATTCCATCGTAACGGATAGGGACAGAATATTCACAAGTCTATTTTGGCAGGAATTATTCAAGTTGGTTGGGACTCAACTCAAGATGAGTAGTGCGTACCACCCAAAAATGGATGTATAGAGTGAGAGACTTAACCAGTGCTTAGAATGTTATCTTAGATGTATGACTTTTGACAGGCCAGGACTGTGGTATAAGAAGATCAGTTTGGCAGAATGGTAGTACAACTCTAGCTTCCACTTAAGTATCAAGATGTCTCCTTTTGAAGCACTTTATGGCTACAAGCCTAGGTCTATTCCAACAGGGCCTTATCTGGATTCCAATACACCAGCAACAACCAATTTTATTCAGAACAAGCAATCCATGATTCAGATTTTGCGTGAGCATTTGAGTAAAGCTCAGAACAAGATGAAAATTCAAGCTAATCATAACAGATCAGAGAGGGAATTTGAGGTGGGAGATCTAGTTTACCTCAAATTGCAACCTTACAGACAACATTCTGTAGAAGTAAGGAAACAACTCAAGCTGTTTTCAAAGTATTATGGATCTTTTTCAGTGATAGCTAGGATAGGCAAAGTAGCCTATCGACTACAATTACCTCTAGGATCAAAGATCCATCTTGTGTTCCATGTTTCTCTTCTCAAAAAGAAGATAGGTCCTACTCAAACTACTATGCCGACTCTACCCTTGGTGGGAGTTGACAAACAAATCATGGTAAAACCTGAAGAAATCTTAAAAAGAAGAGTCATCATGAGAGACAACAAACCTGTAAATCAATGGTTAGTCAGATAGATAAATCTAAGTCCAGAAGAGTCTACGTAGGAGGACATGAGTTCCATCAAAGTTTAATTTCCAAATTTTCAACCTTGAGGGCAAGGTTCCTTTTCAAAGGGAGGGGAAAATTGTAACAACAAGTACTAGATTTAAATGCAATGGCTACTTGTAACAAGCTTCAACAGTTTCAAACTTTAGGAGACTCATTTCCAACTGATCAAATAAGTAGTTGTAATAGAAGTTAAGTAGTTGATAGGTAGTGGAAGTTAGTTAGGGTAGTTACACATTAGCTCAACAACTTGTATAAGAAAATAGAGAGGAATGAGAAATGCAATATTATGCAGTGGTGAAACTTCTATCTCTTTGTCTTTCTCTCTCTCTCTCTCTCTCGCTCTCTTCTACTTCCTCTTCTCAATTTCACAGAATAGCACTCTATTTCCTATTCGTATCCCAACTAAACTTCCGCAACCTGAGCTTCTTCCATTTTTTTCAAAACTTTTCTATAAAAGTTTAACTCGAGCAAAGTCAAAGCTGGGAGTTGAGACACATTAAAGGGACTCATGTCCCAAAACTCAAAAGGAAGAAACCAAGTGCAGGAAATTTTAAGCTATATCAATTTTTTTTTTTTTTTTTTTAACTTACTAAATAAAATATAAAAATTTACAAATAGAACACAAATTTTTACATAAAAAAATTTTATTAATTAAAATTATTATATTGATAATTTATTATTATATTATTAATTTTTCATATTAAAAGTTTACTTAAATATAAAACAGTATAATTAGTACATGTTAAAAAATGTACACTTTCTCAAGTCAAAGCTCCACTTAATAACAATGTACCAGCTATAAATGCTCATATTACAAGGCATCTTTCTACAATCACCATGCATAAGCGTGGAAACCCATGAATTCTTACCAATATTATCAAAACTATATCATATATATATAGATTCATGAATTTTAAAATTATATATCAATCAATTCAATCATGGATCAATATGATTGAATTATTAACTTTTTAATAATAATTAAAAATATATAAAATTATATTTTTAAAATAAATATATATTAATTGTAATATCGAAAATTCGGTATTTGAAATGTTCTGTAAAATATCTCAGTAATTATAAAAGAAAATATAAAAAGTTTTGATTTTCGATTTTGGGGTCTTAATTTTAAATTTTTGGTACAATTAAAAATGTCGAATTATAAATTCATAGTGCATTCTATTCTTGGTAAATTTAGAACTTCATTATAGTGAGAGTATAAAAATATATATATATTTATATTTATAAAAAAAAAAAGGTGGGACAAAATGTAGCAAAACGTTGCGTTTTCCCCCAATTGAAGATTAGGGCTAAAAGCCCTAATCTTTCTTCTCCTCCTTCTTTCGAACAGTCTTCGCTCTCTCCCGCAACTCCCTTCCCATGATCGATCGCTCCTCCACCAACCACCGCAAGCCACCACCACCGTCCTCTCTCTCCCTCTACTCACTCTCTATTTCTCTCTCTGTTTCCAGCCTCTACACTTTCTCTCCCTTCGCGTTTTCCCGTTTGCCATCTCGACCTCACCCTCCATCGATCGCCACCACCGCGAACCACCGCGGTCGCCACCTCTATCCCGAACCATCTCTCTCGGTCTCTCTCTATCACAGTCGCTCTCTTCCACGCACGAGCGGGCGATTCTTCCTCTCTCCTTCCCGTGCCCGCGACAGTAAGGCTCTTGCTCTCCCTCTCCTCTGCTTGCTCGCACGGTGCATGCTGTGAGCACCTCCTTCGACAACCTGCCCTAGACCAGCAGTAAGTGGGACATTCGAGAACCCTAGTTAGACTACGATTCCTTCCTCTCTCAGGTAAAGGCTGAACCCTAATTGTAATTCTAGGGTTTCGATTGTTCATAGTAATTGAGCTTAATTACTAAATTGTACTTCGAATTTGGAACATGTTTTGGACTGAGTAGAGCATACACTGAAATTATGGTTGTGAACTGCGAAAATCCTAGGTGAGGGAATTTCCAAACCCTTTGACAAGTGAATAAATTTAGGGTTAATTTAGGGTGAGAAGACCTGTATATGTGTTGAAAGTATGCTAAATCTGAATAGAATGCGTTTTCTGAGATTTTACATGTGATTATTTAGGTTAAATCTAGAATTCGATATAAATTGGGTTGTGATAGGATGTCTTAGATAATAATAGAGTTTTGTTTGATTGAATTGCGTAGTTTTTCTTGGGATTTGAATTGAAATTGGCGTGAAATAAATTAAGATTATGTAATTCGGGAGAAAATCGATAAATTGAGGAAAATTGTAAATTTAAAGTCATTGGTGATTTGAAATGATCCTAGATTGATGAAACGAAAGTTTAGGAATATAATTGTGCAGTTAAGGCTATTGTAAATAAAGGAAAATTTGAAAACCATTTAATAGAGTTTTAATTGTTGATTATTCATGTTGATCGGTCTAGGTTGATCTTTGGAGACTCGAGGGGAGTCTTTTTGAGTTGATTTCGAAAATAAGGAGTGGATACCCTCCCTAGAGGTGAGTGGACGGATCGTTGTGTAGTAAATAAGCAAAATGTCTTTAAATTTTTTGATAAATGGTTTTGAATGATTTTCACATGATTTATATGAAATGATTTGTGATTGTGGAATGTCTGAAATGAGAATTTGAATTATGAATGCATCCTATGTGATTTTACATGAATTTGTACCATTTGTCTTGATTACTTGATTGGTAAATGCTCGTAGCATGATTTTCGAATTGAATTGATAAAATATGGCACATTGTTTGAAATGGAATGATTGTGAAATGATGGTACACGAGAGAAATGGCTATAGTCATTCCCCCCACGGAGCGACCCGACGGGGTGACGGGGATTGGGGTTTATATGCGAGAGAGGTATGCGGCCTCTGCTATGTCACGTCGGACTATCCGGATTGCACCCCAGTGAGGTTCGAGCCAACGCCAAGGAAGGGGGTAGTTTTGAAAAACTGAAATGGAAAACTCATTGGCGGGCTTCCATTTTGGTTCGGCCAAACGCAAGGCAGAAGTGTTTTCGATGGGACCTTTGTGATTTTCTGAGAAAATGTTTGATATGGATGCATATTTTGTAAATGATGTTGAATTACTGAAAATGTTTGGATATGAAAAAAATGATATTTGAAGTATGTTTTGACATTCCCCACTTTCACCCCTTATTTATTACACAATCATGCCATTGCACTCCACTCACTGAGTATTTATAATACTCACACCCCTCTTTAACATTTTTCAGAGGAAGATTAGATTTGTGACAGATACTGGAGCTTGGGGAGGGCCTACCAGCCGGCTTTTGTAGGTATACATCGTGATGTATAGTCATTTTGGTCTGAATTGAAATCCGAAGAGAGGAAGACTTGTACAATTTTTTTGAAACGGATTTAATCAATACTTGTTTCTTGTATAGGAACAAGTATTGATGGAATCCTTTCGTGGTTTGTTGTTTACTTTCTTTCTCTCATAGTTTTGGTAAAAACTCATGTTTTTGAGTGGGACATTTGGTCTGTAATATTGAGAATGGTTATTTACTTTCGATTTCACGAAATTCTGTACATCTCATATCGTTTGGATCTTACGGACGTTTGCTTGATTTCTTCAGGCAAGTGTTAGTAAGATCTTACGACTATGTTTTGGGACTTCCTGTTTGTTAAGTGCTTTTCTTATACTGGGAACTTGGAAATGGCTAGGATGGCCATATTGTGTGCTCGTGCATGTACAGGTTTCCTCTCCCCGATTGTGTGTTGATGTGAAATCGTGCATGTATAGGTCCCATCTCCCCGATGTGTGCTCATGTGTATAGGGATGGACCGGATGGGTCCTTGCATGTGTATTGTTACGTGATATTTTCTGTTTTTGATGATTGGTATAGAAAGAATTGTTGTGTTGTTTTTGTAGTCTTGCAGATTCCCGGTATATGGGGAGGTTCTGCCCGTGTACCGAGACAACGCGATGGTTGTCGCGTGGTCGATTCGAGGATCGAGGCGTGACATTAATTTCATATTTTTATATAAAAATTTAAAAATGAAATCATACAAAATTTATATTAAATAATAAATTCAGAAAATTGATAAATTTGAGAGACTGTGAGAGCAAAGGGAAGAGACGGAAGAAGAGAGGACAGGTTGATAGATTGGGAGAATTTTTTTGAAATTTTGATTTGTGAAATTTTTTTAATATCTTATATTTTAAAACACTTAAATACTTTTTTATCTAAATTTTAATGAATTAAATTTGAGTGAATTTTTTCTTGTTTGAGAATTGAATGCAAACTAACCCGTTTTATTAAAAAATTACGATTGAACCGCTGTTTATTAAAAAGACGCGGTTGAACCGTATTGATCCGTAATTCAATTATTTATATGGTACTTTATTTAAACTGACCCATATTTTCTTCAAACTACGATTCAACTACGATCTGAGTGTAGCACGATACGGTTTTGATAATGCTTTATCCAGTGGCTATACAAAGGTCATCAATTGATTAATCATCTTATCCCATAAAAAAATAATGACCGTTGAATAATAATCCCATGATTACAAACTACTACCACTACGCAGACAAGTAACCAAATTTTGCCCTAGTATAGAACTACGCCCGGTGCTTAGCTTGAGAGTTCTATTTACACCACTCATTACAAGGTCACAACTACCAAAAAAAAAAAAAAAAGCGCATTTCAACCGAGAATATATAAACACAAATTCTTTCAAGATACACCTCTTCCTAAATTTTCTCTACTCTAGTTTGATCCAAAATTCTTCCTGAAATGGCTACGGCAAGCTCTGCAGTGAAGCTTGGATCACTTGTCATTGAGGAAGTCATTCTTTCAATTAAAACCCTTTGCATTGGTGGTGCTCGAAGTTCTTGAACATGCTTTGTGGAATCGTTTTCCATCATGTTCAATGTCAGGTTTGATCTTGATGAGTTTGTGCAGATTGAACCAGGACTCAAGCATGTTAATGACATCTTGGATTGGGATGGGTTCAAGTGGTTGTGCTTTCCCTCATAAGTAGCTATAAGAATAGATCGATCTTCTGCACATCTTTGCACCTAAAATGTGTATCAAAATAAAAATTAGACGATTATGACCTTTTCACTACTAGTAAATTGAAGACAAGTACTAATAACCAAAGAAGACTTTTTCATTTAACAAAGATACACTTAGAGTCTGTAATCAAAGGCGGTTTGAAGTGTATCAGAGAAAGAATTTTTTATATAAGTTAGATATATTTCGAACACAGATTTTTTTACTATTCTAATAAATATCGATACTAATGGAGTTTAATAATCATAACGCTGATCATCAATAGTTTCACTATCTTGTTCATTTCATTATTCTGTTCTTTGTACAAGGACCAAATGACTATCAATTCCATAAAAATCAGTATCCATAGATTTTGTAGAAAATCTCTGCACACGTCGCTCTATTGTAAAAGAAGAGAAGTGTCTTAGGCTCTAGTTTACCTTCTTTTTGACCTGGCAACTTGGGGCAAAGGAACATTTGAAATAGCCTCTAGGAAATGGATTATCTTTAGTGACTTTTTGACCATATTTTCTCCATTGATATCCATCCTTTACAATCTGCATATGGTATCAAAATAGAAACCCAACTAAGAAACTTTCCAAATTTCATACAAAATTGAGTTAATCAAAGCAAAAAATTGTATGGGAACTAACCATTGTTGTTTCGGATTTATCAGCTTTCACAAAGACCCTTGAGACCTTTTTTCTGATGCTTTGTTTTGGCATCTTACATAAATCTTCATCGCTAGAACTTGAATCATTGTTTTGGTCGAGTCCTACAACATTGTTATTGTCATCAAAAACGAACTTTCTCTTTGTAGCTGTCATGACATCAACTTCTTTCTCTAGGCTTTTGCTCTTTAAATCCATCAAAAGAGTTTGCAAGGCATTATACTTTTCACACATCATAGTTAGCATCCCTGCTAGCTTCTTATTCTCATCGCTTACTCGATTCAACTCATCTACCAAAACCTATTTGTGCACAAAAAAAAAAAAAAACATAGTTTGAATAGAGTATTCTCTACAGAAGAAGATAATTAACAAAGACACCACAGAAATGATCATATTTACAGAACTTAGGGTGGTATAATCACTGTATGATTGATTACGATTATATGATCTACTTCTATTTTTCTTCCTTGAAACATTCGGAGATTTTAAGGGAAATATGCAATCAGCAGAGTTGATCGCGAGAATATTCTAACAAAGTCAAACAAACAAATGAAATATCATGTTTGAAGGGTGTAAACCTCAATAATTAAGTTTCAACAAAGGACTTCAGTGAGTAATTATTAAAATAACATGAAACAAAAGAAGATCCAAAGTTGTTTATTATCCAAAAAAATAAAAAAGAAAGAGGAAAGAAGTGGCATGTGAAGAACACTTGTGGGGCTATTATGGTTCTTAAAAGGAAGACAAGTAGAGAAGCATAAACGAGTGGTGAACATGCTAAAGTGTTTGCTTGTATTTTTGAACACCCATGTGAGTTTGTTCTCACCTTCTGCTTTTCAATGGAGACTTTAGCTTCCCCATCAACAGGATGGTCTTCTTCCAACTCTCTCTCCTAAATTCAAGAGTAAAGAACCAAAGTGTATTAGGCTTTGACAAACCATGGAAACTCAAAAAGAAAACCATAAAACTTTGAAACATAATACCAACCAAAGTTTCATCATTTTGATGGAGAGGGTTGATGTTGAGATCAAAATCTAGACATGTTCCTAAAATATTTGTTGATTCCATTCCCAATCAACTAAAACTAATTGTATACCCTTTAGTGAATGGAAAAGGAAACTTTTACTAATTACATATATATATATATATGTATACATACACAAGAGAGAGAGAGAGAGAGAGAGAGAGAGAGAGAGAGAGAGAGAGAGAGAGAGTCTTGGTGTATGGCTCAGTTGGCAAGGTAAGTTGCAGGGAGCCAGGAACGAGAGTTCAAAACAAGAGTCATTGACCACTTTTTGCGGCCGCTAACTTGTCCATGTTCATATGGCAATTAGTGAGTGATGTCGGCCGGTAAGAAAAGTCAAGTCATTGTGGAATTGCAGGCTTGAAATATTAAAATTCTTGAAGACTTGAACGTGACTCACACCAATGAGAGCTTGTGGATGAGATATTTTTTAACATTTAATATTCATATGATTCTCATTGACTCCAATATTATCTAGTTAACTTTACACAATCGTGTTCAATTAGAGTTCGTTAAATTAAATATTTTCCTATATTAATTTAAGAAATTAATTCAAATGCTTACCGACATTGCATATTCCAAAGAAGAAAAGGAGCAATTTCAATTCAAATCATATATTTTAATAATTATTTTTGTATTAATTTTATATGTCACGCTCCGACTCTCCCATCGAGTACGTAACAACCGTCGCGTTATCCTGACGTACGTGTAATCTATATCCGTACATCGAGATAACGCAAGACATACCAATGCTCAAATATTTTCAACATAAAATCCAATAATTTTCTAAAATAATATATTCATAAAAAATAAACAAACATGTATCCATGTCACAATCAAAGAACCCATCCGGTTCATCCCTATTCCAAACATGCATACATTAATCATATAAATCAAGAATCATCCTGATTCGTCCCTGTTTATGCACACATGCACTTTGGCCAACCTGGCCTTCCAACGGTTTCCAAACATTCTCATCAAATTTCAAATTCAAAATATCTCAAGATTCACAATAAAATCCAAATGTCCCATGTGAAAACAATAAGTTTGTAAAAGGCAAGTTTCAATCATAATTTAACCTACTATATATTTTCCAAATAGAGATTTTACCAATATTTACTCCAAAAAAAAAAGAAAAAGAAACAAATATCAATCAAATTTCAACCAAATAAAGAGTACAAAAGTTTCATTCCTTAGATCATACTACATTTATCTCAATAATAAAATCTACATCACTAATACCTAACGTAAGTTGCCAAAAGGTATCCATCCAGCCGGTACTAGTTCAAGTTTATGCTTCCTTTGAAAAATTTAGAATAGAGGAGTGAATATTCTAAATACCCAGTTAGTGCAGTGTAATGGCATGTAACACATAAATAAGATGTGAGAGTGATGGTGCCAAACATTTATATCGAATACAATCCAATGCAAATAAAGAGATCTTTTGCATTCAACAAATCTGTATCAAACAACCATGACTTAAATATACAATTCAATAACTTAAACTTTCATTTCCATAATTTTAGGGTTTGCCGAAAATATTTTCGTATCAATGGCTGTTGGTAGGATCCACCAAGAGATTTTTCCACTATTTTCATAAAATCCCATTCATCTTGACGTTGAGTCAGAATTTCGTGGGGTACTACCACGTTATCACGGCGGTCTGATAAGACTCTCCAACTCACCTACTACCAAACCAAATTTTAACCGGCCTTAACCACGCCGCCCTAATAGCTCGATCCATGACAAGACATAGACTATAGTTTTTTTTGCCAACACCATGTTATCAAACTCAATTTATCAATCAATTTATACTCAAATACAAGATAGAGTAACATTTCATAGTTTACATGAGTATCTCAAAGTAATATGGTATAAATAATTTAATAATCAAATTCAAGAGTCATTGATATTTCACAATTTCATTTTAGGCACACTATAGTCACAAAGCAATTTCAGATCCATTTTGCAAATTCTTTTCAAAATTGAATATATAATCATAATTAAAAACAATTTACCAATTCATATACATATAACCATCCACTCATCTCTTGGGAAGGTGTTCACTTCTAATTTCCAATCCAATGCAATGAAATCTTTTTTTTCAAGTTCCAGTTGGTCTTCCTAAACCATCAATCACAATTTCCATGTCAAATTATATTCAATTCTGGAGTTTATAAATTTTTCCTATTTTTGCACAAACCTTAAATTTTCCAAAATTCAATATTCTATGTTCATGGCTCTTTTTCCACCATTTGTACATCATTTGGACTTTTCTACCATTTTTGATTTTATTTTCCCCAAATTTAACTATTCACCATTTCTAGGGTTTTGATCTTCCTATGTGATTTCTATCAAATCTCCACAATACAATTAAATATAGTAATAAAGAAACTAAACCCAAAATTAAGAATAAGAAATTACCTTGATTTTGGGTTTGGATTGAATTTTTGGAAGTTGGGTTTCAAAAACTCTATTTTCTCCTTCACGTAGAGAAAAACCTAGATCTTCCTTCCTTGAGTTTAATTGAAGTTATTGAAAGTTGGTTGGAGTGATTTAATGGAGGGTATTAAATTTTCTAGAGAGAGAAATCAATAGAAGAGAGTGTGAGGGCATGGGGAGAGGAGAGAGCATTCGTGAGATGCAAGGGAGAAAAAATGAGAATTGTAGCATTGTTCAAGCATTGATATAATGTATAGTGAAATTACCTTCTTGCCCCTCATAAGTTTGAGGTTATATTTGAAGTTGGAGGGCATTTTGGTCATTTTACATCTCACTTTGTAAAGAGTCGATTGGGCAAGACGACTTGCACCTTCATAAGTTAATAGGGTAAGGTGATTCATGTTGAATGAGGCGACTCAATTTGTATGAATCTCAAGACCTTGGGTCGACTCAGGACAGAGGATAGGATGCCTTATCCATGCATGGTCTCAGAATCAATTCCTGTAGGCTTCCTAATTCACCTCACCAACTTATGCAAGGCGCCTTAATACTCTCACGGCTCAAACGTCATATTCTGTAAACACTCAAGGCACCTCAACTATGGCACAAGGTGACATGTGCCTTCGAAATAACCTTGTATGGCGTCCCGGTCATGCTCACAAGGCGCCTAACACTCCTTCTCACCCACACAAGGCGACTCAAATTCTTGCACAAGACGACCCATTTCCCCAAATTCATAGTATGGGTCGACATATTCTAAGGCACAAGGCATCTTTGTCACACCCCGACTCTCCCATTGAGTACGCGACAACCACAGTGTTATCTTGGCACACGGACAACATCTCTCTATATACTGGGATAGCGCAAGAAATTCAATCTATTTGTAAAACAATTTAACATCGTCATATTGACTATTCTAGGTCACTTAGTAACAAACATGCATTTTCACACAAATCAAGGATCATCCCGATCTATTTCTATACATGCATGCATACAAATTGGCCAACCCGGCCTTCCAAGCAGTTTTCAAATATTCATAAGCCATCCTGGCCTTCCAATCAATCCAAAATAGTTCAAAATTCACCATAAAAGTCTAAATATGCCAAATAAAAGCAATAAATTTTTACAAAAGGGAAAGTTTAACAAAAATTTACAAAGTTCCATATTTTTCAAGTTGGGATTTCACCAATACTTGCTCAAAAAGAAATAAAACAAGTATCAATCAAATTCCAATCACATGAAGAGTACAAAAGTTTCCTTTCTTGGATCATACTACCTTAAATCCCAAAATGAAATCCACATTCCAATACCTATTAAGATTCAACAAAAATCACTCTTCGACTGGTTCAAAATGATGTCTCCCTCCTAAATTTGTTTTGAAAAATTTAGAATACAAGAGTGAGTATTATAAATATCCAGTGAGTAGAGTGTAATGATATTTAATACATAAATGAGGTGTGAAAATAGATGTGCAAAACAATCACATATAAAATGCATTTTGTAGAAATCGAAAGAATTTGCATAAAACAATTCATTTCCAAACCATCATGACTCGTATGTATATAAATCAAATAATTTACATTCATTTTTCACGATTTTTGGGATATGCCAAAATCATTATTCTACCAATGGCCGTTGGTAGGATCTGCCAAGAGATTTTTTCCCGATTTTCATAAAATTTCTTTCACCTTGGCATTGGCCAGGAGCTCCGTGGGGTGCTACCACGTTATCACGGCAGCTTGAAGAGACTCTCCAACCCACCTACCACCAAGCTAAATTAAACAGTCTTAACCATGCCGCCCCGATAGCCCGGTCCGTGGGAACACTTAGACTATAGTTATATTTTTCATCACCTTGTTATCAAATTTCATTTAGGGAAATCAAATCATGCTCAATTTCAAAGTGGAGCAAACATTTCACAATTCACATGGTATCCAAACATAACATAGTGCAAATGAATTCAATAATTAAGTTCGAGTCATAGAATTATTAAATTATATTTCAGGGCACACCAATTTCCACAATATTTCAAATTCAATTCAAAATCAATTTACAAATCATAATTTAAAACAATTTGCTCATTTATATGAGACATAACTATCCACTCACCTTTTAGGAGGGTATTCACTCTCAATTCCCAAATTTGAATCCAATGAAATCCTTTTTTAATTTTCAATTGGTCTTCCTAAACCAATAATTATAATGATAATGTCAATTTACTATCATTTATAGGGTTTATAAATTTTTCCCAATTTTTGTACAAACCCTAAATTTGTCTAAATTCATGAATGTATATTCTAATTTCACAATTTGCATATTATTTAGATGTATATACAATCTTCATTTAAATTTTCTCCAAATTTTCATCATTTACTAACCTAGGGTTTTGATTCTCCAACAAAAGTTCTAAAATTCCAATAATAAATCACAATATAGTATTAAAGAACCTAAACCCAAGTTTAGGAAGGATAAATTACCTTAATTTTGAAATTGGATTGAGTTTTGAGGTTTGGGTTTCAAAAACCATAATTTTCCTTTCATAGAGAATAACCCTAGTTCCTTCCGTTTAATTTTCCGTTTCCAAGGTTGGTTGAGGATGTTGGAAGTCCATTTCAGGAATTTAATGTAGAGAGTAATTGATTTGGTGAGTGAGGAATCAATTGAGGTGTGTAGAAAGATTGATGAATGTAGACAGAAGGAGGAGAACTCTGTTTGAAGAAGAGAAAGAAAATGAAATAAATGAATGAGTTCCATCCCTTTTTCATTAATTTAGGGATGAAATTACTGTTTTGCCCTTAAGAATTTCTTGGATTTTATTGCATTTAGAGGACAATTTGGTCATTTCTCATTTCCATCGAAAGTGCAAGTCAATTCCCCTTTACTCAAGTCGATTTATGTGTGTGAGTTGAAGAGATCAAGTCGATTAATGATTTATGCAAATCGATTCATAATTGCCTTAATGAATCGATTTACTTCACTCATGTCTCAGAACCCGTGTCTGCAGAGCAAGTAAATCGACTTCTGCCTTTGGGAAATCGATTTCCCTTTTTATTTCTTACAAGTCGATTCACACTCCTATATAAATCGATTTCCTCACTCAAGGTCTCAGAACTTGCTTTGCACACAAAGCAAATCGATTTTCCCTTCATCTATTCGATTTGTCTCCTTTTGTTTCACTACACCAAATTGACTTCCCCTATTGGAGAAATCGATTTCATCCTTCCATGCCACAAAAGAGCCTTTTTGCACACATGGAATCGATTCACTTCACTTTGTGAATTGATTTGTCTTCTTTTTTTTTTTTTTGAATAACAATTCAATTCCTTTTCTCTCTTAAATCAACTTACCCATTCGACTTCTCCCTTTATGAATCGAATTGTGCTGCTACCATATCAATCTCTCTCCCCCATTCGGCTTCACACACACACACACACACACACACACACACACACAAATCAATTCACAACAAATTCAAACTTACCTTCACGTGAATCTCTCCCATGGGATTTGATCTCATGCACAAACTTTCTTCCGAAAAGATAATGCACCACCAAGCCACTTAACTCTTTTGTTAATTATATAGCTTACAATATATTTATCTACTTGCCCAATATTTTGGTATTATGCAAATGATCAAAATTGGAAAAAATTTTCAATACTTGGCAATTTAAGTGAGATGGAAAAATCAAAACTTTAAATTTTCCAGTATTACGTCCAAACTCCGGATTCGATTGTAAAATTTCAATTTCTCTCAATTTTTACAAAGGAAAAATAAGTAATTAAATAAATATTTTTCTAACACCGAATTTTTGGTATTACAGTCTTACTCCCATGAAGGCTCTGAGTCTCTGCTTTTCGACCCACCAAGGCATCTCACCCAAGAAGCAAGGCGCCTCATGCTCTTTCTCCCTTCTCATAAGTCGTCTCATTGCTTCCATAGGGTGATCCATCTCTCCAATCCGCACCACAAGGTGCCTCATTTTTTGCACAAGGCGTCCTACTCTCTCATTTCTCCTACCCAAGTCGTCCTCCTTCTTCATAAGCCTTACAATTTTATGGCTAAGGCGCCTCAAGCAAGGCAAGAGACGGCTTGCCCTCCCAACATTCATGCCCAAGGCGCCTTAATTTTTGTACAAGGCATCCATGGTCTTGTTCTTGCACACACAAGGCGTCCTCCCCCCCCCCCCCTTTTTTTAATTACATACAAGTCCTCTACTTACCATGCCAAATATTTTAGAATTACACAAATGATCAAAATTTGGAAATTTCCAACACTTGGGCATTTAAGTGAGATAGAAAATCAAAACATTAAATTCTTTGGTGTTACATCCAAACTCCGGATTCAATTTCAATAAGAATTTCTCATGGTATTTAACAAGGAAAAATTAATAATTAAATAAAAATTTTCTAATACTGAATTTTCGGTATTACATTATGACTAATCTATGTATGATATTTTCTTAATTCTTTCTTAACTAAATTTGATTATATATATATTTTTTAAAAAAATTTTATTTAATTGATTCCTACTTAAAAAGAAAATTAAATTTGTTAAAATTAGTTTCCAAAATTTAAAAAGTAATAAATGGAACAAATTCATGTTATAAACTAATATAATAACAAACTGAATTTTAATTTTAAATTTTGAAATCAATCATTTGATAAACCAATATAATATATGAGAGAGAAAATATATAAAAATTATAAATTTATAATTTGAAAATAAAAATAGAGAAGACAATATTAAAAATAAAAATAAAAATAATGCAAAGAAAGAAATAAAAATAAACTATTCATAGGAACTTAAACTAATAATAATAATAATAATAATAATAATAATAATAATAATAATAATAATAATAATTCACATGTTTTAAATTCTCCACCTCACTCATTTCTATTTAAAATAATTTTTTCAACTAAATTTTTGATACTTATATCTTTACGGATAAATTACATATGGATTTTCAATGATCTAGTTCAATATTTCCCTAAATTTCCTATCTAAAATCATTTTTGTTTTATAAGTTTGTTGAGAAAATCTATCAATTAGAATCTTTAGGTGTTTCTTTTCAATTTTCACACACAACATTATATTTTATTTAATACATATCAGCCAAAAATATGTAAATTGACTCGTATTATTAATTGAATGAATTCAACGCACATATTTTATGTAAGGTAAACAATGACTCATGTAATACCCATGTCAAAATCATGGAAACCAATATTAGTCTGGCCTACATCAGGAAAAAATGTATGGAAACGATTATCAAAATATTTTCAAAAAAAAAAAAAGCTTGCATATTTTAACCAGTTCTCTTGATTCTTGTGTTCATAAATATCAGGAGAATGACAACCTGCCTCAGCGGGGCAATACACCCATATATTGAACTTCTTTTCCCCAGGCCTAGCATTTCTAGCCTGATCCAAGCAAGCCTGACAACAGTCAGCTGCACTTTATTTATGATAGGTGAGGCCCATCTCACAGCGGCACCATCATAATCCATAAGCACTCCAGCATGGCATAGAATATGACATAGTTGACAAACTTAGAATGTGTCTCATGCCTGTCAGCGTGTTTGTGTGTGTTCACAGGTGTGCATGTGTAAGATAAGAGAGAGAGAGAGAGAGAGAGAGAGAGAGAGAGAGAGAGAGAGAGAGAGAGAGAGCCAGGGAGAAAAAGAAAAAAGAAAACAAGCATTGAACGCAGGAGTGTGATTTTCAGTACCATTGCATATGGACAAAAGATAGAAGAGAGGAAAGGAGAGATAATAAGAGGCAGTGGCAGCCATGTTGAAGGGTGTGGGGGCAATTGCCCTCACTAAAAAAAATTTATTAAATTTTATATATTAAATAAAAAATTACCCCCACACAAAAAAATATCCCCATACTTAAAAAAATTGCCCCTACAAAAAAAAAAAAATTGTATTTGTGGTTTAAAAATAAAATATTTTAACCCATAAAAATATTTTGCCCCCACTATCTTTGGGTCCCGGATCCGCCACCAGTATGAGGATAACGAAAATTAATGAAGCAATAGGAAATTCAGTATTGATCTCTTCTGCATCCTCCGGTTTGTCATCATGTTCCTGGTGGACAATGTCAACTCGCATGTAGACACCAATATCTTCCAACAACCTGGCCCAATTATCCTCCAAGTCTCTAACCCGCATTCCTTCAACATGCTAACTCAGAAGAATTAATGCCAGAAAACTTTGTAAAGATGCAGTGACTTCCACCTGCAAAAAGCTTTAATGGATTTCACATTTCTTTAAATGTAAAATCCATTCAACAGCTTCTCTTGCGTATACTTCAATAGTTTACAATGTCCCCTTTTTGGCATCATCATATTCAATCATAGTAAAACTGATAAAATATTGATTGGTTGATTGATGGAATAATAGAATATTGATTGATTGATTAATAGAATATTTGACCCATATATTTAATCTTTTATTTGGCCTAATAACTAATCATGTATTTAAACATTATTGTGTATATATACACTATTATAATTCTCTATATATAGTGTAATATAATTATCCAAAGGCAGGATAAATCATTCTTTCAATCAGTCCTTTTCTAATATGGTATCAGAACCATATTAGAAAATTTAACCTCTCTCTTTTTGTCTCCCACCATTGAGAAATTTTTCTAATTCAAGTATACTCTCCACTTGCCACTTGCATGGATCCTGTGTATCAAAATGAGTTTAGTTAATTTCTTGTACATAGAAAAAAGAAAAAATCACCCAAGTTTTTTTCTTGCAAAAGATCTTTTTTTTTTTCAATTTTTTTGAGAGCTATCATCTTCAAGGATGAATGCGTTTTTCTATCAATAGTCATTCTTGCAAATCTTTCAAATTTAATTCAAAGAGAGAATTATCCCACTTTGACTTTCTTTACAAGTACATTTACAAGCAACATCAAATCTAATTTTGACTTTCTCCGATCTTTCCTCCACATTTATTGTTTTCTTTTGAAGCATCTAATTTTGTGACTTCATCACCGTTTATGTACTCTTCACAAGATTAAAACTTCCTGCATTCGGGTTCCTCATTTGTGACATCATTCTCATAGCATCATCTAAAAAAAAAAGTACCAAAGAAAGGGTACAAAAAAAAGAGGTACAAAAAAAGAAGGTACCCACACAAAAAGGTACAAAAAAAAGAAGGTGCCCCCAAAAAAAAAAACATTTTACTATAATCAGATCCACCCTACAGCCTTCCCCCATTTTTTTTTCTATTTTATTTGACTTTAGGCCTTCTCCCTTATGGCACCACACAACACCGATACAACCTCTCCTCTCATTACCCACCATGCATATGGCATCAACAATATTAAGGCACATGTCCTCACCATTCTTGATTTCAATAATTCCAAATATAATAATTGGGCTGCATTGCACACATCAAATGCCAAAAGTGTTGGTATCATGGGTTATCTTGATGGTACAATAAAACCTAAAGATGCCCATGATACTCAATGGACTCACTTGATGCACTTGTTTCCTCCTTGATCTATCAAACTATTATCGATGATGTTCTTAGGATGATCCTAGAACCAAAAAGGACTAGCACTGCCTATGAACTCTGGACTCACATCAAATCCTTAATTAAAAACAATTTTGGTGTTAAGTCTTGTAGTTAACTGAACAATTTAGAACCATTCATATGGGAACATCTACCATCATGAAATATTGCCAATAGGTCAAATCTTTTGCTGATTTATTGGTAGACATTGATAGCCCAATACTAGACAACACTCTTGTCCTTCAACTCTTACATGGTCTCAATGAACAATATGACACTCTCGCTAATATCATCAAGTACTAAGAGTCATTGCCATCATTTCTTAAAGCTCGCTCCATGCTTCCCATTGAAGAAGCCCGTCTTTTCACTACCACCGATCCATCTCCTCATACTTCTTCCATCATTCTCCATACTCTCACATCACCACCTAATTCTTCCTTCTCTCATGCTCATAGTGGGGGATGTCAAAATTATCACCACCATCCTAATAGAAACCGTGGTCGTGGTCGAGATCATAATAAAAATAGGCATGGACGAGGTTATGGTCGTGCACAAGGATAGCAAAATATGCAACACTGGTATGGTCCAACATTCGAAAATTTTGGATATTGGTTTGGGCCGACTGTAGCCCCCTCTTGGTCCACCCAAGCCCCTGTTTGGCCAACTGGGAGCTAGCCCATCAACGCAGCTGGACCTGGTTTTCTCAACAATAAACCACAAGCCTTGGGTCATGGGTTAACCCAATTTGTGCAGTCTACTTCGCAGCATCTGCAAGGTCCACAGACTCTTTTGGCCAGTTCACAAACTTCTAGGTTCTTCCATTAGCCCACGACATAACACAGTATCAAAAATCTCTCTCTCTCTCTCTCTCTCTCTCCCCCCCGACATTGATAATCAATGGTATTTTGATATTGGCGCTACCTCTCACTTGACATAAAATCCAGATAATCTCAATACCATTTTTAATAAAAGTAATATTTTGCATGGTTTTTTGGGTAATGGAACCCTTTTCCCATTTTTTGTACTGGAAACACTTATCTAAACACCTCTTCCTCTCATCTCTATCTTAAAAATGTCTTAGTTGCGTCTCATATCATTAAAAATCTTATTTATGTACTCCAATTTATAAAATATAATTTTTGCTCTATCGAATTTGATCCATTTGGTTTCTCTGTGAAGGATCTTCGAACGAAGCAGATCACACTTGGGTGCAATAGTTCGGGAGATCTATATTCAGTAACTCCTTCTCACACTTCCTCTGCATCCACTACTTTGGCTCTTTCTTCCTGCACCACTTGGCATAGACATCTTGGTTATCCAGGCGCACATACCATTCGTTACTTATCATCAAAAAATTTAATTCCATGTAATAAAATTGTTTCTCCTATTTTTTGTCATGCATGTCAATTAGGGAAGCATACTAGACTATCGTTTTCTACTTAAAAATCACTTAGTATTGCTCCCTTTGATATTGTCCACTCTGATCTATGAACTTCCCTTGTATCTAGTAAAAGAGGTTTTTAATACTATTTGATTTTTCTATATGATTTCTCACATTTTGTTTGGGTGTATCCTTTGTGTGCTAAATCCCATGTTTCTAAAAAATTCCTGCACTTTTATACTTTTGTTTGCACACAATTTAACACTAAAATTAAGATGTTTCAGTGTGATCGATGACACAGAGTTTAATAACTTTGCTTTTGTCTCCTTCTTTGCTAATCAGGACATCTCTTACTGATTTTCTTACCCAGACACTTCACAACAAAATAGCAAAACTGAACGTATGTTACGCACTATCAATGATGTTATGTTTACACTCATTTTTCAAGCCCATATGCCACCATCATTGTAACACCAAAAATTCGGTGTTAGAGCAATTTTTTTGAATTTTCAATATTCTTTGTAAAATATAGGGAGAAAATGGTTGCAATTAATGATGTTATGTTTACACTCTCTTTTTTTTTGTGACATGGAATGCATGAGTTCAAATCCTCTTGGATACATAACCGATAGATCTATTCCCTATTTTGCATGATTTGTAAGGAACAAATTGGTTTGTGTGTTGACAAGTTGATTTGTGTTCGTGAAGTATGTGAGAGACAAGTTGGTTTGTGGAGATGGCAAGTTGGTTTGTTTTTCTAAAGTATATGAGAGACAAGTTAGCTTGTGGGGATGAAAAGTTGGCTAATGTTTAAGAAAAGTGTATAACAAATTGACTTGCGTTGAGAGAGTGTGAGAGGCAAGTTGATTTATACAAAAGGAGCAAATCGACTTGGTAAGAGAGAGGGCAATGGTTTTGAGACTTGGATAGGGGTGTTTACGGTTCGATTTTCAAATTTTTTGATTAATTCCGTTCGGTTAATTCAGTTTAATATTTTTTAACCCCAAATTGAAAACCAAACTGAATTCATTTAAATTCAAAATTCGGTTCTCGGTTTGAATTCGAATTGAATCGAATAAATCAAATAAATCGATTTTGATTTTTAAGATCTAAATTTTTACATAAATCTAATTTAACCAAATTTGAATTGATAAAACAATAAATTTTTTAACTACTATTTTATTACTTGCTTAAAAAAGAAAAATTATCAATCAAAGCTCGCATAAAAAAAGAGAAAATAAATAATAAATAATCAAAATAAATAAAAAATGAGATAATTAAAAACCCTAATTCAGTTTTCGGTTCGAATTCGTATTAAAAATCTCAATTCGAAACTCGAACCGAAAATCAAATTTGGAATTCGGTTATAACCGAAAACCGATTCGAATCCAAAAATCGAATTCAAATTTAATTCGATTTGGTCGGATATTCGGTTATTACCAAGTATTGCACACCCCTAGACTTAGATGTGCCAAGCTGATTTGTATAATTAGACAAATCAACTTGGTAAGAAAATAAGTAATGGTTTTGAGATTTGAACGTGACAAATCGACTTGTGACAATAGACAAGTCGACTTGCCAAGTGTGCAAGTTATGTTTTCGAGGTTTTGTGATGGCAAGTCAACTTGGCTTACATGGTTGATGCCCAAGTGGTTGATGCCCAAGTCGACTTGATTTCGTAATTGTAAGTCGATTTGCCTATATCGCTGTGGACTTGACCCCAGACAATCCTAGACACACAAGTTGACTTGTAAGCCTTCCGAGTCGACTTTTTCACATGAAAATGTAGTGAAATGAGCAAAAAGAACAATCAAAACTAATTGAAACTTAACAATGAGAAAGGGCAAGGTGGTAATTTTACAGTCCACTATAAATAGGTTTCATCAAAGCCCAAATTCATTCTCTCCTCTCATTCGACTCTCTTCTCTCTCTATTCTCCCTCTCTTTACTCTCTTGCCCTTCTCTCTCAATCTCTCTCTAATCCAACTGGACTCCGCTAAATTATGTCCATAAAGATTTCAATTCTTGAAGTAAACTTGTGAATGAATGTGGATTTCGGAAAACTTAGGGTTGCTTCATGAAAGGGGAAAAGTTAGGATTTTTGAAACCCGATGCCAAAAACTCGATTTAACCACGGAATTAAGGTAATTTTCTTGTCACCTTCATGGGTTTAGTTTCATTACTCATGAATTTAATTTTCATGCTTGAAATTTCGGATTTTTGTTGAGAGAGAAAGTTAAGATTTGGAGGAAATTTGTGAATTCCATAGAGATAATTTTACTCTTTTAACCTACACTTATGTTTCCTAGCATGAATTTAGATCATCAAATTTGGATTGTGAGATTTGATTTTCAAATTTAAACTTTGCGCTCATAAGGGATGAAATTTGGGAAAATTTGAGGAAAATTTGTGAATTAAGATTTTATATAGATATAAATGATGTAAATGATGAAATTGGAACAAACATTCTAGATTGGAGAAATTAGGATTGTGCTATGATGGGGAAAAATTCATAAACCCTAGAAATCAATGTGATCTAAAATTAAAATTATGGTTATTGTTTTATGTTAAGACAATTGCAACCCGAGAAAGGATCTTCTTAGAAATTGGTTGTGAATTGGGAGTGTTCATCCTCTCAAGATATGAATGATTTCAGATTTGTAGTTAAATAAAAAAATATTTTTATTGATTTTTTTAAATGATTTTTGAAACTTGAATTTGTATATTTTAGTGTGTGTTGAATATTCCAAAAATTGAATTTTGAACTCTTATGCATCCTATTTGTGTCGAATGAATAAATGTGCCATGTGAATTTATTAATGACGAACACGTTGGTGTGTTAATTGCTATTGAGAAATTGTTAAATTGATGGCACATGAAATTGATTTATAATTTTGTAAAATGAAGCAAAGGGCCTGTGGGGAAATAGCTTATTCTCGAAAAATAATTAGTCATTTTCTATCACAGTACAACTCGATGGGGTGACGTGGTGGGGTTAATAGACATGGTATGTGGTTGAGCATGATGGTACATCCATGATCAAATAACATGTCGCCTAAAGGATATGAGATAGTTGGCTATACCACCAATGAACACCATAACCAATGTCAAAGATGGGGATATTTTATTTTTAAAATGAAAATTACTAGAATTCTTGACGATCTCACCCTAGGTTGTGATAGATCTTTGTTGGAAATATGGATTTGGGTTGCCCGTGTTTGAAAAATGTAAATTATTGAATGCATATGAAACTGATTTATGATGATTGTGAATTGTGATGATTTTGAAAATATTGGTTTGAAATTTATTTTTGTTGAATGGAATTGAGAATATTATGATATTTTGAAAAATATATGTTTGATATATCTACCACGCACATCTTATTTTTGTACAACTTGTTTATTACTCATTAGATATAGTATACATTCACCCCTTATTTCTTTCTTACAAAGGAAGTTTAGTTGAGACTTAAGGTTGCCTAGCGTCAAATTTGAAGAAGTTTCATTGATCAGATTTCTTTGGGTAATAGTTCTCTTTTGGTTAAGGTATTTAGTGGATTCAAATGTTAGACAAACTTTGTAACTACTTTTGGGAACTCAATTGTGTACCATGCTCATTTGTTCTGTGATTTAAATATGGTTTTGTAAATTTAAAAATGGGGACCTCCCCTTTTTATTTCCTCAGATTTTCTTTGAAAATTATTTTGGTCAAAATTTGGAAAGGATCCATTGAGTAGGGATTTTCTTTATTTTTATAGTCTATGGATTTGAATTGAACGGCTGAGTTTTGAGTAGGGATGGACTGAGCTAATCCTTGATTGTGCAATGTATGTATGCTATTTTATTTTGATGGTTAAAATCTTTTATAAAATGGATGAGTATTGATGAATGTCTTGCAGTATTTTGATATACGGGTTTGACAAACCCTTATTCCGAGGTAATATGGTAGTTGTTGCATGCTCGACTCGAGGGTCGAGGCATAACAATCAAACCAGGTAGAGGCCTTGCATATGGCTATGCATCTACTTAATATTCAACCCACAAAAACACTTCACAATTAAACACCATTTCAAACATCTTTTCACAAACAACCGCTTTATACTCACCTTCGCACTTTTGGGTGTCTCTATTACCCCAGCCTATCTCACTTTATCCCTAACTCCTCATTCCACGCTATGTGTATTTCTTGGCTATCCACCACATCGTCGTGGCTATAGATGTCTTAACATTAATACTAAGAAGATAAATCATTTTTTGCCATGTTACATTTGTTGAGCAAGAATTTCCTTTTGCATCATAACATACACCCACTACCACTTCATACAATTTCCTCGATCCCATCAATGATACGTCATCTCCTTTTTTTTGCCAGATCCTTCCCTTTTCATCATCTTCTATCCCCGTGGCATCTCAGTCTTCTTCTGGTTTCTTAACACCATCCCCTCCTTCCCCGCCTCACCCCCACACCAATACCATCTCCCACCACTCGCCCTCATACTTCCCCTCCTCCTCCCTCACCTCATACTATGGTCACATGTAGTCAACGTGACATATTCAAACCAAATCAACCACTTTCCCTTCATATTCATACTAGCTCTCTCATTCCTCGTGCTTACAAATAAGCTCTTCAAAATCCAGACTGGCAACAAGCCATACTTAAAGAATATAATTCTCTTATTAAAAATGATATTTGAGATCTTGTTTCCCGGCCTTTCAGGCTAAATATTGTTATTCTCAGGGGATTTTTAGAGATAAATTTAACTCAGATGGTAATCTCATACGCCATAAAGCTCGTTTGGTCACTGTTGACATTTCTTAGCATACTAGTCTAGACTATGATGAAACTTTTAACCCCATTATCAAACTAGCCACTATTCGTATAGTCTTGAGCCTCGCAGTCTCTAGATCTTAGCCCATCCACTAACTGGACATCCAAAATGCCTTCTTACATGGCCATCTTCAACAGCCAGTATACATGCGCTAAGCACCTGGTTTGGTTTGTGATAGTCACCCATATTACATGTGTCATATCAAAATGTCTCCTTACGGACTAAAACAGGGTCCACGGGTGTGGTACCAAAGGTTTGCCACTTTTATCATCTTGATCGGCTTTATAAGTTGTCAATTTGATACATCCCTCTTTGTGTATCGTCGAGATAGGGACATAGCTATTCGTCTTCTATATGTTAACAATATTATATTGATTGTATCATTCACTACTCTTCTATGCTCTATTATAATCACTTTAAGCAAAGAGTTTGTCATGACTGATATGAGGCCACTATATTATTTTATAGGTATCTCTGTGTCTTGCACCAAGAATAAATTATTTCTTTCCCAATGCAATATGCTCTCGAAATTCTAGAACGTGTTAACATGAGCACTTGAATGTGTCTACCACTCCTGCTGATACAAAAGCTAAGTTATTTAGTTGCAATAACTCTCCGATTTGATCCATCTCTTTATCGCCATCTTACCAGAGCTCTTCAGTATCACACTTTTACCCGAGCAGATATTGCTTATGCAGTTCAACAAGTGTGCCTTTTTATGCAAGATCCAAAGAACATCAGTTTCAAGCACTCAAACGTATTTTATGATACATTCATGGCATCGTTGATCATGGTTTACAGCTCTACACTTCACCTACCGATAATTTGACCACTTATTTAGATGCAGATTGGGGTGGTTGTCCAGAAACTAGACATTCCACATCTAGCTATTGTGTTTTTCATAGTAGTAACTTAATTTCCTGGTCTTCTAAATGACATGCCATTATTTCCCGCTCTAGTGCCAAAGCTGAATATTGTAGTGTTGCCAATGCAGTGTCTGAGACTTACTGGTTACGAAATCTTCTCGTTGAGCTTCACTGTCCGTTTTCTAAAACTACATTGCTCTACTTCGATAATGTAAGTGCTATTTACTTGTTTACTTGTCTTAATAATCTGATCAAACATCAGCGTACTAAACACATTGAATTTTATGTCCATTTTGTACAAGAAAAGCCAGCCTTGAGACAAGTTAAAGTGTTTGATGGGTTGTCGAAACCCTCAAAATTAATACTGATTCCCCGATACGATAAATTTATAGCAATAGTGGTACTAGGTTGAATCCCAAGGGAACTAAATTGATTTAATTTCTTAATTAAATGTTAAAAATAAAAATGTGAGGTTTGTCAATAAATTCCTAAACTAAAAATTAACAACTAAAAATAAGAAATAAATTGATAATGAAAATAATAAATATTGAAAGAAAATCTATCTAGCCAAACTCTGATCCAAGTGTTCACCACATTCAATTGTTTCACTGATCATTGGTTAAAAATATTTTTCTTGCAATTCAAACATTTAACCTTAGATTTATTAGGATAGCCATAATAAATTTTGTATTTTTCTAAATTAATTGACGAAACCCAATATCCAATCAAAATTTATCATTAATCGATTGGGCACGATAACGTTCCATATCAATATAATGATAGTATTAAGTTTTGTGAAAACAGTTAAACCAAAATATAAATAATTGGGATAGCAGCAATTATTTGATTTTGTTTTATTGATTCCCTAAGTTAAATATGAATACCGGTAAAAGACCCATAAACAAAATTAACTTAGTTGCTACTTGTACCATTCGTTCGTGACAATTACGGATCACTAAATTCATAAATAGAAATAGAAAAATTAATATTAAATTAAATTGTCAGATTAATCAATATCAATATTTCAGTAAATATATCAAGAACCAACGAATACTCGAATTAAAAAGGTAAGAAATTAAATTAAATACCTAACCTTACAGTGAAAATAATCGAATAAAAATTCTCCTTAAATCAGAAAAATAAATTAACCACTCATGATGAGTTTTTAAAATAAAAAAAATGTTATACAATCGAGGAAGTGACCCAGAAGCCGACCCTTTTTGAAATTTCTCTCAATTTGTTCCTCCTTGGTTAATATATATAGAATGGGCAGCCGTCCTTTTTTGAGAAAAATTGAGTGTTTTTCTTCGATGTGCAGGGAATGTGATTTTGCCTTGCAGCTGCCGGCCTACCTTCTTTTTCCGATTTTTGTTTCCTTATTTTAAAAAGAAAACTCCCAACAAAATAAGTACTCTTCAATAAGGTAAATAAAAATTAACTCTTAAAATAATTTTACCTAAAATTCCTACTAAAATTAACTAAACCTAAAAAAATCAAGTTTCTTATTTTTTTCATAGGCCCAATAAAATGTTTTCTTCATTTAGCTTCAAATTGTCTTTTTAAATCCATTTTGTCCAAATCTTCCAATTCCAAACACCTAAAAATAAAAATCAATAAAATCAATTATTAGAACATTAACTAATGCAAAATCAAACTATAATATCAATAATAAATTCAACAATTTGTACGTTATCAGTGTTTCATGTGCCCTCTGCTTATTAGTACGTTGTCATCTTCATAAAGGGTTTACCTTCATCCCTCATCCTTGATTTTCAGTCTGGTCTGAACATTCGACCTCCTCCCATTCTCACGGCAAGGGTATGATAGATTATTAATTGATTGATTGATTGACAGAATATTGATTGATTGATTAATAGAATATTTGACCCATATATTTGGCTTTGTATTTGGCCTAATAACTAATCATGTATTTAGCCATTTTCGTGCATATTTGTCTAAAGATTGGACAAATTATTCTTTTAATAAGTTCTCTTCTAACAAAAACATATACATTAAAACCCTGTAATTGCTTCTCAAACTGGCATACTTGAGTTTGAAGGTGGTGTCCCAAATATTGACATTTTAGCTTCTTTTAGTTTATCCTTAAGCCATCTTTCAACCGCTTCTGTTTGCAAAGAAAAACAGGTTATGAGGAATAATACTTCGATATACCGGAGTACTTCGACCAAGATAATTTTGTCTGAACATATATATATTTTTTAATGTGCAGAATGCAGGCTTGGTACCCTCCTTTAGGCTGTGATTGCAAATAGTAAATGCATTCCACACCCATGGGAAGACAACTGAGACAAGGCCGTTTTACATTGAGAAATCTATGCAAACACCGTCAAGAAATCAAAACTCAAGATCTATTTCATAAATATAATTTATCGAAAAGATTGCAGTCACAAAATGCTTTGTGAATAGATATATTCTGAAAATTCATCAATTACTACAAACTAATATGCTTCTTTTTCTTTTTCTTTTCCTCTTTTTCCTCTGTTGGAAGCAGGGATAAAGGGTTTTTAACCTCCTTTCCCAATGTGAATGAGCACATGAGAATCGCTGCATAGGGTGGTATTTTGTAGAAGAAATTTACATGTTACTGGTGGAATCTCAAATCCTCTTGCACAATCTCAACGCTTTAGACCCTATACTTCCTTAAAGAACCGCAGAAGGATAAAGTCACAGAGGCTTATTTAATGGAAACTATGCATAGAAAACTGCCCCTAAAATATTGTTCTTTACTGAAGTCATGATTCCCTTTTTTAAGAACAGTGCGCAAAACTAGAACCTTGAGTTGATATCCATTTCCAACTCTGTTCCCACCAACAATGGCTACTAATAAAACAACTCAGTCCACACACCAGCTCACTTGCAAGTATATCAAGCTTAGCACATCTCAAACAACAAACATAAGAAATAAGCATCATACTTCACAAGCAGAACATATCAAGGTTAAAAGATGACCAATTTCTTTTGATAATCTTACTGTATGCCTACAGCGGGCATAGTCATTCAATTTGTTACAAATAATGTATTAGGAGGCTCATATGAACTACAAAAGAAAAACAATTTAAAAATTTTGATCATGAAACAGCCATATGGATCAACTCAACAAGAGATGGAGTTGGCACTAGATTTTGCAGTGATAAATTTGACAAAATCCATCACAAATTATCTCCTTATTGCATGCACCAGATGTTGTTGTGATGCCTGAACATCAGAAGGCCAGGATAGGTATATGGGAGTGCCATTTAATAAATCAAGCAAAGAAGATTTCCTATTAAGATTGACCCAGTTCAGAGGCTTACTCAATGCCACTGGTCTAATAAAAGCATCAAGATCGACTTTCACTCTTGATTCCGTACATTCATGGGCAACAATGAAACTTCCAATATGGGCTACAATGAAACTTCCCATCCCACTTGGAAAGATGTGTGGTCTATAAGACTAGCCAAACTTCTTCTTCTTAACATTAATAGGTCTTAAATAAGTCTCCTCAGAGAGGATTTCTGGAGAACAACATTTACCTTAATTCTCTGGGACTAAGGTCTAGATTGTTAATGTTGTTGTTGTTGAGTTTATCCTGATTGTAGCCAATAAGATGTTAGTCTAGGTGCAAGCAACTTGTCCATCAACTGACATCAGTTCATACAGGGTCAGTATAAGAAATTAAGGTGAAGATAACGAGGCAGCCTGGTCACCTGGAGCTTGTATGGTAGTTTAAATAGTCAAGAGGGGAAACACAGCAGCTTTTACATTTTCCTATATATGCAAGTAGCCAGTACTCCCATAATAACTAGATCATGAGTCGCACCTGTATCTCACAAAGGACATACAATTCTACAGGCAGCAAAAGCCTACCATATTGATCACTGCTTGTTTTAACTTATTACACTCATTGATTGCATTAGAAGCTAGCACCATCCAGTTTCACACAGAGTATGGCTTTCACATTACGACATGGTTCAATACTTCAATTGAAGGGTATGGCTTCCCAATTTCAAGCGTTATGTAAAATCAAGTGTGCTGATTACAGTGTAGGACGACCAAACGGACCATGACTGGAACATTTCTCCACTGCAAACTATAGAATTGTCATAGCATGCGTTAAGAATCACGCAGCACGCACGTACAGAAACAGTGCAATGCAATAAGAACTAGAATCACCTCGATGTTCAGTCACATTCTCTGGTATTCAGGCCGTTGGGCCGTTGCAGAATCTCATCCATTATCCTCTGCTTCAGTGAACTTGGCAGTGCAACGAATGAATGTTCCTCAGAGCATTGCTTTTCCAATTTATTGACCTTTTGCCCACAACAAAAAACTAGTCACTGAACCAAACTCAGTCACACAGCTAACAAAATGATGGCTCAAACTAGCAAAAACCCATCAACATTCCAACTGAACTGATATCTAGAAGTCCTCAAAACCACCACCTAAAAGCACCCTATCAATTATCAACAAACCAATTAGCAAGACTCACCAATTTAGCAAATTCTTCAGGTTCTGCTACTTTTAATGTTCTAATTGTTTCTTCCATTCTCCTGATCTGATCTGGTGTATACTTAACACTTGAAGATATTTTAAACCCTGAAATTAGCTCAAACATCCAAGATACATAGAAATGCCAAATATTATACCTGAAATTTATACAACACCTTCAAATTCATGATCTCACTTCGCCCTAATCCAACTTAACAAAATGAGTCTTCTCAAAATAGTTAAAAAAAAAAAAAAAAAAAAAAAAAAAAAAATAAAAAATTAAGAGAGAGAAAGATAGATGGGCGGTATGTCGTCGATACGCATAGAAATGACAAAAATCACTTCCAGGTTTTTCACTAACAAAGGCAAATTCAGAAAGGCATCTCTCCAAAATCCAAATTAACAAAATGGGGTTCTCAAAGGTAGTGAAAGAATCAAAAGTTTCACAGTATAGAGAGAGAGAGAGAGAGAGAGAGAGAGGAATCTAATTCACAAGTATAGCCCAGGTTTCCAATAACCATAAAAGTTTCGTGCATGGGATATTTGTGTAATTATAGAGATCTATTATGTAAACTCTAGAATTGATTTTGGAAACTCACATAGGCGGCCTCAAAGCAACACAACGGTGACAGATGTTATATTATTTTTTATAAGTTAATTCTATTCATCATAGCTTCTTTATTTTTTTTAAAAACAAATGGGAAAGAGCCCCATTCCTTCGAGTAAAGGTTGACACACGACTTGAGATAGAGAGAGCACAAAGCAAACACACAAGGCTTGAGTTCTCATTCAAGAAATTTTTAGACAGAAAGATCCCACCAAACGCGTCATGTAACACCCCCAATTTCCATGTATACCCCCTCAATTGAGAAAAATTACGGTATAGGAACACAGGATGTTCCACCATGTGAAGGTTGGGCAAAATTGCCAAGGTCTATTTTTTTTTTTTAATTAAAACTTTAGGAAAATCAAAATTTTGAAATAAAAGATTATGCCTTTGTAGTGAAAATAACATTTTTGAAGTAAAAAAGAAATTAAGGCCTTTGCAAAAATAAAAATTTGAATAGAAATTTGATATAAAAACTTTAAATAAATATATTGATACCGAAAGCCCCTCAGCCAGGAATTAAATATAAAATTATTTTATAAATAAATATATATTAATTTCATATTTTCTTATAAAAATTTAAAAATAAAATTTTAATAAATATAAAATAAATAATCACTCTTATAATTCATATTAAATAATAAATTGAATTAAGTGATCAATTTGAAAAATTGTGAGAGCAGAGGAAAGAGAAGGGAAAAGAGAAGAGAAGTAAATAAATTTAAAAAGATTTTTAGAGATTTTGATTTGTAAAATTTTTTGAATGTCATATATTCTATAACACTTAAATGCCATTCTATCTAAAGTTTAATGAATTAAATTGTAGTGGTTTTTTTTTTTTTTTTTGGAATTTGACAATTGAATGTAAATTGACCTGCTTTATTAAAAAATCACAGTTGAATCATGGTTTACTAAAAAGACATGGCTGAACCGTGTTGACCCACAATTCAATTACTTAGATGGTATTTTATTCAAACCGATCCATTTTTTTAAACTATGGTTCAACCACAATCTGACCATGGCATGGTACGGTTCTGAAAACACTGATTTATACTCATGAGGTGGCTATGCAATGGTCACCGATTAATTAATCGTCTTATCCCATAAAAAATAATGACTATTGAATAATAATACAACGATTTCAAACTATTACTACTAATACGGGAGAGATAAAAGGAAGACAATAGTATTTGAAAAGAGAAAACTCTAAAATTTTCAAAAGATAAATATTATTTTTAAAGAAAATATTATTAATCATGAATGTCAAAATAATGAAACATTATAAGTATTTATAGGGAATGCAAAATCTAAAAATTAAGAAACTATAAAAATAAAGAAACTAAAGAAATTAAAAAACTAATAAAATTAGGAAACTAAAAACCAGAAAAATTAAGAAATTAGAAAAATTAAGAAACTTTAAAACTTAGGAAATTATAGAAATTAGAAACTAATGGATCTCTTCCCTTTTTCTTAAGCCACCGAATAATTTTTGAAAATTTGTCCCACATCAATCTTTTCTTCCTTAAAAGAACTTGCCCTCGAGTAATACCTTCAATGTCTGCATCCATATCCTCAACTCTATTTTTTGGTTTTCTTTCCCAAAAACTTATGTTGAGTATGATAAATATCAAAACAACTGTTTTTGTAAATTCATTCAATTTAAAATATATTGAGTCTCCAATAGTTTTAAAAAAATCTAAACACTCATAGAATTCTAAACTAGCGACATCTTCACAATCAACATAAATCCAATCTTGTGCTTTTAATAACACATCATTAAAATCAGTTTTTTCAAATTTTTTAATGAGAGATTGCTTTTCGTGACTGATTAAAAGCTTTCCCAACACTTTGGATGAGTCAAGCTTGGCTTTAATAATATATATATCCTTCCAAATTGTTCTTTTAACTCTACCGTTTTCTTTTTCTTTACATCTCTTTTGTCCAGTGTTTTCAGTTTGCCTTTTGTTTCAACAAATGAATCATTCGAAATAGGCATTCTTGGAACCACCGTGTTCTCGGTTATTGCTAGAGTCTGCACATCTTCACTCGAAAATTTATTCTTGTTGGTCTGAACCCTACGAGATTATTGTGGTCATATGGCACTAAAGTGAGGACCTTGAGCGATTCTCCTGGTGTCAATTTCACCTCCTATATTACCCTGCTTTTGGTTTCGTATTTGTCTGTTCCATTCATGATTCTAACTACTCCATTCGAACGGCAAAGTTTAGATTGTAATCGTCATGACTTGTAACTCTCTGAACACGTCAGAAAAAGTACTACCTTCACCGGCTTGGTTGGCTATCGCAAGGGAAGGCCTTGGCTCTGATACCATCTAACACGGGAGAGATAAAAGAAAGACAATAGAATTTGAAAAGAGAAAATAGTAAAACTCTCAAAAGAGAAATATCATTCTCAAAGAAAATATTATTAATCATGAATGTCAAAATAATGAAATACTATAAGTATTTATAGGGAATGCAAACCCCATAAATTAAGAAACTATAAAAATAAAGAAACTAAAGAAATTAAAAAACTAGTAAAATTAAGAAACTAGAAACCAAAAACCATAAAAATTAAGAAATTAAGGAAATTAAGAAATTTTAAAAATTAGAAAATTATAGAAATTAGAAACTAATGAATCTCTTTCATTTTTCTTAAACCACCTGAATAATTTTTAAAATTTTGTCCCAAATCAATTACTACCTAGACAAGTAACCAAATTTTGCCCTAATATAGAACTACTACTACCGCCCAGTACTTAGCTTGAGAATTCTATTTACACCACTCATTACAAGATCACAACCACAGAAAAAGCAATTCAATCGAGAATAAGCACAAACTCTTTCAAGATACCTCTTCCCAAATTTTCTATACTCTAGTTTGATCCAAAATTCTTCCTGAAATGGCTGCGGCAAGCTCTGCAGTGAAGCTAGGATCACTTGTCAATGAAGAAGCCAATCTTTCAATTAAAACACTTTGCATTTGCGGTGCTCGAAATTCTTGAACATGCTTTGTGGAATCGTTTTCGGTCATGCTCAGTGTCAGGTTTGATCCCGATGAGTTTGTGCAACTTGAACCAGGGCTCAAACTTGTTTGAAGTAGAGGGCTTGTGACTAATGACATCTTGGATTGACATGGGTTCAAGTGGTTATGCTTTCCCTCATAAGTAGCTATAACAACAGAAGGATCTTCTGCACTTCTTTGCACCTAAAAATGTGCATCAAAATAAAAATTAGACAAACAATTTTAGTACTAATAACCAAAGAAGACCTTATCACTTAACAAAGATACACTCCGAGTCCATATACTAAAATGCCGCTTGAAGCGCATCAAAGAAAGAATTTTTTGTATAAGTTGGATATATCCCGCGCACAGGCATTTTTACTATTCTCATTAATATCAATAGAGCCTAATAATCATAACATTAATCATCAATAGTTTCACTATGTTGTTCAATTCTTTGTTTTTTTTTTTGAAGGACCAAATTACTATCAATCCCACAAAAAATCAGTATCCATAGATTTTATAGAAAATATCTGCACACATCGCTCAATTGTAAAAGAAAGAGTAGCGTCTTAGGCCTTAGTTTACCTTCTTTTTGACTGGGCAACTAGGGGCAAAGGAACATTTGAAATAGGCTCTAGGAGATGGATTATCTTTGGTGAATTTTTGACCATATTTTCTCCACTGATATCCATCCTTCACAATCTGCATATGGTATCAAAATAGAAACCCAGCTAAGGAACTTTCCAAATTTCATACAACATTGAATTAATCAAAGAAAAAAATTGGATGGGAACTAACCAATGTTGTATCGGATTTATCAGCTCTCACAAAGACGACCTTTTTTTTAATGCTTTGTTTTGGCATCTTGCATGAATCTTCATTGCTAGAACTTGAATCATTGTTTTGGTAGAGTCCAACAACATTGTTATAGTCATCTAAATTGAATTTTCTCTTTCTAACTGACATGACATCAGCTTCTTTCTCCGGGCTTTTGCTCTTCAAATCCATCAAAAGGTTTTGCAAGCCATTATACTTTTCACACATCATAGTTAGCACCCCTGCTAGCTTCTTATTCTCATCGCTTACTCGATTCAACTCTTCTACCAAAACCTATTTATGCACAAAACAAAACATAGTTTGAATAGAGTATTCTCTACCGAAGAAGATAACTAATAAAGACGTTACAGAAATGATCATATTTACAGAAATTAGGCTATAATTTCTGCATGATTGAGTACTATTATATGATCTGCTTTTATTTTTCTTCCTTGAAGCATTCGGAGATTTTAAGGGAAGTATGTAATCAGCAGAGAAAATTCTAACAAAGTCAAACATCAAAAGAAATATCATCTTGAAGATTGTAAACTTTCAATAATTAAGTTTCAACAAAGGATTCTAGTGTGTAATTATTAAAATAACATGAAACAAAAGAGATCCAAAGTTGTTTATCATCAAATAAAAATAGAAAGAGGAAAGAAGTGGCATGTGAAGAGCACTTGTGGGGTACTTATGGTTCTTAAAAGGAAGACAAGTAGAGAAACATAAACAAGAGGTGAACATGATAAAGTTTTGCTTATATTTTTGAACACCCATGTGAGTTTGTTCTCACGTTCTGCTTTTCAACAGAGACTTTAGCTTCCTCATCAACAGAATGGTCTTCTTCCAACTCTCTCTCCTAAATTCAAGAGTGAAGAACTAAAATGTTTTAGGCTTTGACAAACCATGGAAACTCAAAAAGAAGCTATAAAAATTTGAAACATAATACCAACCGAAGTTTCATCATTTTGATGGATAGGGTTGATGTTGAGATCGAAATCTAGACATGTTCCTAACAAATTTGTTGATTCCATTTCCAATCAATTGAAACTAACCGTATACCCTTTAGTGAATATAAGAAGAAACTGTTACTAATTGCATACATATAGACAATAGAGAGAGAGAGAGAGAGAGAGAGAGAGAGAGAGAGAGAGTCTTGGTCTCCTGTTCATATGGCAATGAAAGCGGAGAGAGAGAGAGAGAGAGAGAGAGAGAGGCAGTAATGTCGGCCAGTAAGGAAAGTCAAGTCATTGTGGATTTGCAGGCTTGAAATATTTAAATTCTTGAATTAGGAGTTAGCTCTGAAAATATAGTTTTAATTGGTAAAATTAGAAAGAATATCAGTATTAAATTAGAGTTATAGAGAGACACGTTAGAATCTAAAGGATTTAGATTGAGTATATAAGATATAATTTTAGTGATAACTATCAGGATAATAAAGAAACGATTAGGTTAGAAGGAAGAGAAGTCTCAAAGAACGAACGATTTAGATATCTTAGTTCCATCATTCAGAACGATGACAATATAGATGGAAATACAAATAATATAATTCAAGTGGGTTGGATGAAATGAAAGAAAATATTTGGAGTTTTTTGTGATCAAACGATATCATTACATCTAAAAAGAAAATTCTATAGAACCATAATAAAATCTACTCTATTATACGGCACTAAGTATTGAGTCATTAAATAACAAGAGTAAAAAATGACTATAATTGAAATGAAAATATTTAGATTGATGTATGGCAAAACAAAAAAGAATAGAATTAAAAACGACGAGATATGTAATAAATTGAGAACTAGATCAATTGTAGATAAGTTGTGAGAGTACCGTTTGAGATGGTTTGGACATGTGCAACAAAGGCATTAGGATGCACCAGTTAGGAAAGCAAATAACTTAAATACAAGAGATTTAATAAAATATAAAGGTAGGCCGTTGAAAATTTAGATGCAATATATTTCTAAAACTATACTAACTATGGATTTAGTTGAGAAGATGATTTTTGATAGGAATGAGTGGTATAGGAGAATCCGTACAAATTAAATCAACTCTCTCGTTTTTTTTGTCGATTTTAGATATTTGTCTTTCATGTAGTCGATCCTAAATTTTGAGATAGAAGGTTTAAATTTTTGTTGTTGAAGATTTCAACATGACTCACACCAATGGGAAAGCTTGTAGATGATATGTCTTTTAGCATTCAATATTAATATTCATATGATTCTCATTGACTCCAATATTATCTATAGTTGACCTTACCCAACCGCGTTCAATTAGAATTTGTTAAATTAAATATTTTCCTCTCTTGATTTAAAAGTGAATTCAAGTGCTTACCGATATTGCATATCCCTAAGAAGAAAAGGTGCAATTGCAATTCAAATCATATTTTTTATTAATTACTTTGTACTGATTTTATACATATGTATGATATTTTCTCAATTTTTTTAATTGAATTTGGTTATATATTTTTTAAAATTGTATTTAATTGATTCCGACTCAAAAAGCAAATCAAAGTGAATTATAAGTGGAATCGACTCATTTTCAGTCACAATTTGTTGAGTTCATTATAAGAAAACAGTCTTTCAGCGACAGAATTATCGACGAAAAAAAATCCGTCACTATTACTGATGGATTAGTGATGAAAAATTTAACAACAGATTTAGCGACGGATTTTTCCGTCGCTAAATCTCTCGCTAATTTTAGCGACGAAAAATTTTCGTCATAAAATCCATCGCTAAAACTTTTTTTACAGATTAGCGACGGATTTAGTGACAGAAAAATCTGTCCTTAATTTTTTTGTTGTTAATCCGTCGCTAAAACTTGAAAAAAAATTGTTTTCGTTAAATATAATTTTTTATTTTTATTAAATATAATTTTGTGTTTTTATTAAATATAATTTTGTCTTTTTATTAAATATAATTTTATCTTTTTATTAAATATAATTTTTTTAATTAAATATAATTTTTTGTTTTTATTAAATATTATTATTTTTTCAATAAATATTATTTTTTGTTTTTGTTAAATATAATTTTTTGTTTTTATTAAATATAATTTTTTGTTTTTATTAAATATTATTTTGTATTTTTATTAAATATAATTTTTGTTTTTATTAAATATAATTTTGTATTTTTATTAAATATGATTTTGTATTTTTATTAAATATAATTTTGAATTCTTTTTTTTTATTTTTGATTTTTTTCTTCTGTTTTTTATTCTTTTGTTTTTGTTATTGTTTTGTCTTTTCACTACCATTAAAAAATAAAAAATAAAATAAAAAAATAAAAAGACTAAACAAAACAAAATAAAAAAAAAGAAAAAAAAAGTGCAAAGGGGTGATGGAACCGCCCCTCCTTTGTGTTTTTTTTTTTGGTTTTTTTTTTGCTTTTAATTTTTTTGTTTTTGTTATTGTTTTATTTTTTTTTTATTGTTTTGAGTTTCTACCACTAGCATTAAAAAAATAGAAGATAAAATAAAAAAATAAAATAAAATAAACAAAACAAAATAAACAAAATAAATAAACAAAATAAAAAACAAAAGAAAAAAAAAGTGCCACCACCCCTCCTTTGTTATTTTTTTTATTTTTGGTTTTTTATTTTTTTTTAATTCTTTTGTTTTTGTTATTGTTTTGTATTTCCACTACAACTAAAAAAATAAAAAGACTAAACAAAATAAAATAAACAAAAAAAGGAAAATAAAAAAAGAAAAAAAAAGTGCAAAGGGGCGGGGAACCGCCCCTCCTTTATTTTTTTTTTTTGGTTTTTTCTTTTGTTTTTAATTTTTTTTTATTATTGTTTTATTTTTTTTATTATTTTGTGTTTCCACTACCATTAAAAAATAAATAAATAATTAAAAAGACAAAACAAAACAAAATAAACAAAAAAAAGAAAAAAAAATAAGAAAAAAAAAGTGCAAGGATTCCACCGCCCTCCTATTTTTGAATTATTTTATTTTTATTTTTTTGTTTTTTATTCATTTTTTTGTATTTTATTTATTTTTTATTCTTTTATCATTTTTATTCTTTTAACCTTTTTTTATTAGTTTAAAACAATTAAAAAATTAAAAAAAAAACAAAAAATAAAAAAAAGCATGGAGAGCGGTTCCACCGCCCTCCATTTTTGGATTTTTTTATTTTCTTTTTTATTTTTTTATTTTGTTTTTTATTCATTTTATTGTATTTTATTTATTTTTATTCTTCTATCATTTTTATTATTTCAACATTTTTTTAATTAGTTTAAAATAATTTTTAAAAAAAAGCATGGTGGGCGGTTCAACCGCCCTTCTATTTTTGAATTTTTTTATTTTCTTTTCTAATTTCTTTTTATATTTTGTTTTTATCCATTTTATTGTATTTTATTTATTTTTTATTCTTTTATCATTTTTATTATTTTAACCCTTTTTTTATTAGTTAAAAATAATTTTAAAAAAAGCAAGAAAAATAAGCATGGAGGGCGGTTCCACCGCCCTCCTATTTTTGAAATTTTTTTTATTTTTTTATTCAATTTATTGTATTTTATTTATTTTTTATTCTTTTATCATTTTTTATTCTTTTAACCCATTTTTTATTAGTTTCAAATAATTAAAAAAATAAAAAAAATAAGCATGGAGGGCGGTTTCACCGTCCTCATATTTTTAAATTTTTTTATTTTCTTTTTTTATTTATTTTCTTTTTTCTTTTGTTTTTTATTAATTTTATTGTGTTTTATTTTTTTTATTATTTATCAATTTTATTTTTTATCCCTTTTTTATTAGTTTAAAATAATTAAAAAAATAAAAACACAAAAAAAGTAAAAAATAAACATAGAGACTGTTTCACCGCGCATGTACGCGGTGGAACGACCCTTTTTTGTTTTATTTGCTTAATTATTTTGTATTTTGTATTTTGTATTCTTTTGTTTTTTTATTTTTTTATTTTTTATGTTTTTATCACTATCATTATATTATTATTAATTACCCTAAACCAAACATACCATTATCATAAAAATATAAAAAAATAATAAAAAAATACAAAATAAAGAAAAATAAAAATAGGAGGGCGGTTCGACTGACCATGTGTCGCAGTGGAACCACCCTTATTCTTTTTTCTGGTATTTTCTTTTAATTATTTTATATTTTTATTAAATATAATTTTCTGTTTTTATTAAATGTAATTTTGTATTTTTATTAAATATAATTTTTTTATTAAATATAATTTTACATTTTTATTAAATATAATTTTGTGTTTTTATTAAATATAATTTTTTTATTAAATATTATTTTGTGTTTTTATTAAATATAATTTTTTTATTAAATATAATTTTGTATTTTTATTAAATATAATTTTGTATTTTTATTAAATATAATTTTTTGTTTTTATTAAATATTATTTTGTGTTTTTATTAAATATATTTTTTTGTTTTTATTAAATATTATTTTATATTTTTATTAAATATAATTTTGTATTTTTATTAAATATAATTTTATATTTTTTAAATATAATTTAATGTTTTTATTAAATAAAAGTTTATATTTTTTTAAATTAGAGTATTGTATTATTAATATTGAGAGTTAGAAATAAAGTATAGAAATAGAAAAAAATAAATTAATAACACAAAGGTAACATAACGGTGGCTTGGTGGTTAAGGTTCTCTCACACCCACTCTCATACCCAGATTCGAATTTGGGTGTGAGCATTTTTACAACAAATAAAAGGCAGGCGGCGGGTGGGTCAGGCTCGGTACAGCGGGCGGGCGGCGGACCTAGCGCAAGACAGGTGCTTGTGTGGGAGGCGGGTCGGGTCAGGCAGCCGGGTCGGTCTCTCGGGCACGAATCTTGCTCTTGTTCAGTTCTCAGTTCAGCGACAGAATATTTCCGTCGGTAATTTCTTAGTTTCATCTTAGTTCCAGCGATGGACTTGCTCAGTTCTCAGTTCAGCGACGGAATATTTCTGTTGGTAATTACTTAGTGTCATCTCAGTTTCAGCGATGGAATTCAGCGATGGATATATTCCGTTAGTAATTTAAGAATAATTAAAAAAAATAAAAAATTAAATTAAATTAACGACGGATTATTATTTTCGTCGCTAATAATTTAGAAATAATTAAAAAAGAATAAAGAATAATTGGACGGATTATTCGGATTATTAATAATGAAAATATTTTCGTCGCTAATCTGTCGCTAATTAACGACGGATTAGCGACGGAAAATTTTCGTCGCTAAATTAGCAATGCGAATTTCAGCGACAGAAAATTCCGTCGTTAATACTTTTAACGACAGAAATTTGAATGTCAGCGACGGATATTTCCATTGTTGATACCCATTTTTCTGAAAAACATAGCCACATTCGAGTAATTTATGAGAAATGAAGTCTCTATAATTAAAAATACGAGGGTGGTTCGACTGTCCATGTGTCGCAGTGGAATCGCCCTTATTCTTTTTTCTGGTATTTTCTTTTAATTATTTTATATTTTTATTAAATATAATTTTCTGTTTTTATTAAATGTAATTTTGTATTTTTATTAAATATAATTTTTTTATTAAATATTATTTTGTGTTTTTATTAAATATAATTTTGTATTTTTATTAAATATAATTTTTTGTTTTTATTAAATATAATTTTTTGTTTTTATTAAATATTATTTTGTGTTTTTATTAAATATTATTTTTTTGTTTTTATTAAATATAATTTTGTATTTTTATTAAATATAATTTTGTGTTTTTATTAAATATAATTTATATTTTTTAAATATAATTTAATGTTTTTATTAAATAAAATTTTATATTTTTTTTTAAATTAGAGTATTATATTATTAATATTAAGAGTTAGAAATAAAGTATAGAAATAGAAAAAAATAAATTAATAACACAAAGGTAACGTAATGGTGGTTTGGTGGTTAAGGTTCTCTCACACCCACTCTCACACCCAGGTTCGAATTTGGGTGTGAGCATTTTTACAACAAATAAAAGGCAGGCGGTGGGTGGCGGGCCTAGCCCAAGACAGGTGCTTGTGTGGGAGGCGGGTTGGGTCAGGCAACCGGGTCGGTCTCTCGGGCATGAATCTTGCTCTTGCTCAGTTCTCAATTTAGTGACGGAATATTTTGGTCAGTAATTTCTTAGTTTCATTTCAGTTCCAGCGATGGACTTACTCAGTTCTTAGTTCAGTGACGGAATATTTCCGTTGGTAATTTCTCAGTGTCATCTTAGTTTCAGCGACGGAATTCAACGATGGATATATTCCGTTAGTAATTTAAGAATAATTTAAAAAAATAAAAAATTAAATTAAATTAGCTTAAAAAATAATAAATTAAATTAAATTAGCGACAGATTATTATTTCTATCACTAATAATTTAGAAATAATTAAAAAAAATAAAGAATAATCGGACGAATTATTCAGATTATTAACGATAGAAATATTTCTGTCGCTAATCTGTCGCTAATTAACGACGGATTAACGACAGAAAATTTCTGTTGTTAAATTAGCGATGCGACTTTCAGCGACAGAAAATTCTGTCGTTAATTTTCCGTCGTTAATACTTTTAACGACAGAAATTTGAATGTCAGCGACGGATATTTTCGTTGTTGGTACCCATTTTTCTTTTAGTGGTTTATTAATTCAACTTGTGAAAAACATAGCCACATTCGAGTAATTTATGAGAAATGAAGTCTCTATACTGCCCATTTGATTCAAGATCTCTAAACTCTTATAATTTTTACACCTTTTCAGTTTTGGATATTTTGAATTTTCTATCAAACAAATACCAATTTGAAAGGGTTTTCAAACAATTGTATTGACCACCAATCTTTATTTTCTCTCTCTCCGTTTTTCCGGCCGAGGAAAAGTACTTGTCCAAGAAGTCATCAAAAGGGTCCATAAACAGAAAAACCATCAACCAAATGACCCATCTTTGCTAAATTATTGGCAGGGTGGGGCGCCATCTTTACTAAAATTTTGAAAAAAAAATATGTATACTGTATTAATGTTTTTTTTTTAAAAAAAATAACTTTAAAATTTTTAAAAAATATATTATTAAAAATTATACAAAAACAACTAAAAATGATATTAAAAATATTTTTTATTCCTATAAAATTATAATATCCACTCCCTTATTCCTCTACTTCACCCCTATTTAAAAAATTTTTCTAACTTCCAACAACTCTCAATCTGAATAATAGTCAATGACCTCCAATCATTAAGAATAGACATGAATCTAGTTGGAATAGCCATTTTGGTGCCCTATTGAACAATCAAGCTTTTAATACCCATATGCCTCCCTCTTTCCTCCCTCTTCCTCTCTATCTCATACCAAGGCACGCGGGTACACAGACATGCGAGTTCCATGAAAAATTCATGCAACACAATTCCGAAACAAATACCCAACACCACAAAACATAAGATTTTTTTCTAAGACTTCTTTACCTACATTTAGAGTCGATGTCATCACTATTTTGCGACATTTCGAAATAAAAAAAAAAAAAAAAAAAAAAAAGCAAAAACATTTTTCCAGGATGATCGGAATTTTTACTGACAGTTTCTTCTAGTTTGGCTGACTTTTCTTATAATAAATGTCAGCAAAGTTTTAAACTTTACTAACGTTTAGACAAAACATTGGGAAAGAGTAAAGAGTGATTGACTAGAGAGAAAGGGGTAGAGAGGGATATTCCGATGTTTTTCCTTAGAAACGTCGGCAGTTTAAGTGTTTCCTGACATTGTTGGACAAAATGTCAGGAAATCCTGTTACAGAGAGATGTGCTAGAGACAGGCATATCCCAACGTTTTTACATAAAAACATTGTCCTTATATAAAGGAGCAATTTCAATTCAACTCATATTTTGTTATTAATCTATTCTTAATTTTTTTCTTAACTGAATTTGGTTATATTTTTTTAAATTTTATTTAATTGATTCTGACTCAAAAAGCAAATTAAATTTGAGTTATAAACTAATAGCAAAATAAATTATTTAATGTCAAAAATAAGTTAATTCATATCAATAAATTGTTCAATGATATAAAAGAACTAAAATAAAAAGAAAAAAGGATAAGGCATGTTTAGAATATTAAAATTTTTGTTTTTTATAAAGTTTGTGGAGTAAATATGTCAATTTGCCACCAAAAAACAAAAAATCACATAGGTAATGCAAGTGCTTTGAGTCTTTGGTTTTCCTTTTTCAATTTTCACTCATTAAAAATTGCATTTTATTTAATACATATTAACCAAATATATATATATATATATATATTTTTACTCACATTATTAATTAATCATTAATAAAAAACATATTAATTGATACAAGTCGGGGGTATTGCGGTAGAATCGAGAAAACAACAAAGGGCCCACTCTCCCAGGAGAAAAATCATTAACCCCTCTTTCCTAAATTATTGGTAAATTGATTGTTAAAAAAATGAAAAAAAATTATAAAATAACATTAAAAATTCTTAAAAATATATTATTAAAAATTATATAAAAACTAATGGTATATGGTTTAGTGGCCCATTATCACAAAACCTGCGAAAAACCAATCCCACTAGGCCATAGTCAACAGACCCATGATGTACTGAGCGTACTCTTAGTCTCTCGATTGAGTGTCCATGAATAACTGAATTCTATATCTCTCAAAAATTTTTTACTACAATTCTTGTAATTTCAAAAATTTCTCAACACTCTCTACGAAAAATTAAAATTTCTACACCCCTAAATATGTATGGGACTTGCCATGCATGCATGCTAAAGATATTCAGTATAGGCAACCAATTAGGTATGTTCAGTAACTATGCATCTATCACACAGAGGCCACATAGGGTTATTTTACGTCTCTATTCAGTTTGTTTTTTATTTTTCATTACCGTTTTTTCTTATTTGAGTATTGGAATCTCCATTGCCAAAATACTCTCCAAGGGTATTTGCAGGTCTCACCATCTACGAAGGCCTAGAAGATTCATTAACACTAATTCCTCACTCGGGTCAAAGGAGCAATGATCTGTAGAGCAAAACCCATTTCCTTCATATTGGCACCGTCCATGGAAAACAGACTAACTTTTCAGCCAACACACTTCATGCCCTACTTTACTATCATTTCAACCGTCATGCCATCAAGAAGAAAGAATGAAAATACCTCAAAAGCCATATCTACGGCGGAAGGACATACGTCCAATCCCATGGACTCTCCTCTACCAACAGCTCCTGATAATCAATCGAATACTTTTGCCATTTGCCTCCAGCACCAAAGAGAAACACTCCCTCAGGGAGAGCCTCACCACCTGCCTCACAACTTCAGAACCAACTGATTCCACCATTTGCTCCAACCTCTCCTGACAAAATCAATCGCTCCCAAATAGAAAGGTTTGAATCAAAGATGCAACGCATAAGCAAGCAATTATAAAAACCCAGCTATGCCCTCAAATAAGAGACATTGTCCTCCTCTCAACGATTAAGGCACACACGCTCACATAGGCTTCAACCCCGAAGGCGTCGAGAGCACTCGGTGACCTTTCAAAATGAACCAGACAATCTGAAGAAGCAAGTCGAAAAACTCGTGGCTAATGAACTCAAATGTGCTAGCGCAAGAAGAGATGACGCCACTCAATATGCCACTAGTCACTCTTCCTTTGAACCTAAAGTTTCTACTGAGCTGATGCTATGAGATGTACTCCTTCCCCTATGGAGAGGTACGATGATACTATCGATCCTCAAGAACATGCAGTCCATTTCATGAGAGTTACAATCTCAAGAGACATGTCAGACGTTGTCATGTGTAAACACTTCCCTACAACCCTGAGAGGCAATGCGCTGACATGGTTCAATTAACATTAGGAGCTTCTCATAACTCCGACAATAATTCGAATCTCACTTCGAGATCAATCGAGGAATCAAGAGGAAATTTAGCTCCCTCCTGTCACTACGACAAAGGGACAACAAGCCCTTAAGAGATTTTCTTAACAAGTTTAAAATAGAGATGATAAAGGTTTGAAGTCTAGACCATTCCATTGCCCTGGCAACGTTGCTTACTAGATTATGGCCCTCAGGAATGAAGACTTCCACAACGAAGAATCCTCCATCCAACAATCAATAATTTTATGCTCGAGCGAAAAAATTCCTTATAGCGGAAGAAGACGAGGCCTTTGATAAACTCCGCAATAGAATGGGCATAATCAAGTGTAGACACTTGCCTCGGCGGCCCTCATCTAAGATGAGTTGATCGAGACCTCCACCTTATCGCAGATTTAACAATTACACTCCTTTACTGATACACCTAGCCAAATCCTGATGCAGATCAGTAACAAACCCTACGTTAGATGGCCCCCACGTCTTACGGGGATGATTTTAAGAAGTACAAAACTTGATATTGTCACTTCCATAGAGATTACGGACATTTAACAGACGAGTGTTAGAAGTTGAAGGAAAAAATTAAGATTTTGGCTCGAGATGGTAGACTTCAGAGGTTTATTAACATGGAACAAGAAAAATACCCCCTCAGCGTCCGTATGTTGCAAGTCGAGCAAACAAGCCAAACAAACCACCGATCCTGGGAGCCGCTAGCAACCAAGCCAATGGAGTAATCATTCAAATATAGGGCGGATATTCCCTTTCAACGCCTATCTCTTTCAATGATACACCTTCGATTCAAACTCCTGTAGCATCCCAGATGGACACACAGTGGAGCCAGATAGATCAAATAGTCACCCCAATGTTCAAGATGAAGGCATCCATCTCTAAAGAGGTTCTCACTGCCGCATCGAGAAAGAGCAAAAAAAAAAAAAAAGAAAACCAATGATAGATTTTGATGACGACAATCTAGTAAGAGTCAATCTAAGTCGCCACAATCTGTTGGTTATCACCACTGAAGTAAGCCAGTACATGATGAAGTGAATCTTTGTCGATCAAGGAGCAGGTTATGAACTTCTTTACTAGGATACCTTCTAACAAATGAGTTTCAGTCAAGCACATCTCTAAGCTTATGCTAGACCTTTAAAGGGACTCGGGCGAATTGTTGTACTCTGAAAGCACCATCTCCCTTCTGGTAAGTTTGGGAATACCACGCAATCATGTAATTGCTACAATGACATTCAATGTGGGCAAGATGCCATCAACTTACAATGCCATTTTGGGTCGATCCAGCCTAAACACTTAAGAGGCAATACCAAGCACCAAGCAAATGAGGATCAAATTCAGAACACTCCTCAGAATTGGGACGCTCCGCTATGTCCATAGCCATCGGATACTCCAGTCTAGCAATTTCTGTTGACTACTTATTGTTGCTTTGTTTGCGACTCTATGTCACTGATTAGATACATTGATTCAAGATTTTACAATTGTTCTTATAGTAATATTTTTATTTTACATGCTCCGTTACCTTCCTGTAACATTTTGGTCATATTAATTGCATATAGTCAAAAGTAACTATACGTTGTCAATATGAGATGTAACTCTCGATTGGATAGACACAACCCACTCTCTCGACTTTATACCTTGAAATATATCCTTAATACGGGATGTAACTACCAACTAGATAGATGTGGTCTACTCTCTCGGCTTTATGCCCTAAATGGTTCCGCACCCTCACTCTCTCGACTCTACGCTTCATAAGGGTTTCGTACTCTCTCCCGGCTCAGTGCCTTGCAGGGTCCTTAGCAAGACATTGCCGTCACTTATCAGCTCTACAAACCCCAACATGTGAGCTAAGTCTAGCTCCCATTCTCCTAACTTTAGGGTTTCTAGCCCTCTCTTTCTCTTAGTCATAATGCAATTGGAAATGACTATGAGTCCACATCTTTACACTCTAACACACAATCAACAAAATGACATGAATACAATCGAAACGAGAACACATCAGAAAACAAGATTACTAAAGACATTCAACTATGTGTCCAAGCATCAAATGTAAAACAGAAAAAGTAGATTGCGCTAACCAAGGAGATACATGAAGGCAGAATACAGGAAAAGAAAGGGGAAAGAGAAAAGTACAGAGACTACAATGAAAGGGTGATGGAGGAGGAAGAGCCTTTTGCCACAGAGACTCAAAGTTAGCCTAAAGGGCTGTAACGTCAACACTCTCATCGAATACGTCATGAGAAGCATGCCTGGATAAGTATCGATGAGGCTCAAATTCGGTGCTTTGGGGTTAACACCCCTCAACACCCACAGCCACGGCCTCCTCCAACCTTGCCCAGTGGATGATCTCCTCGACACACTATAGCTTGTCAGATAGATTACGCTGAACATGCTTGTGGTTATCGATTGCCTTTGTGATAGTGTCTCCTAACTCGGCCAACTTCTGTTTATGGCAAGAAGCGATTGCTCTTGTGCTTGTGCTGACTTCTCACTAGCCTACAGCAAAGCTTTATACACCTTTGCTGTTGCTTCCAGTCTCTTGCACTTTGTCAAAGCCGCATCGCACTATTGGAACATCGACTCCAGGTTAGCTCTTAAGTGCTTCACCTCTATCAGCTTGGCTCCTTCAGATTGACTCTAGGAAAGATTCCCCACTAGCTTCAGGTAGCATTGGCAACCCTTCCTCCTTCACAAATTCTACAAAAAAAAAAAAAAAAAAAAACTTTTGTACCCAATTTTTGTTAATAGTTTCCTTATTAAAAACTTCCACCTCGACTTCAGTCTAGTTTGGAGACAAAACTAGCCCTCCATGGAGGTTTCAATAAGACACCTCCTCAAAGTAAAGATTAATGATAATATCTCAAAATCGAATCTCAGATGACAATAACTTAGCAAACTCGCTACTGCCATAATCAAACCTTAAGCATTGGGAATCAAAATAGTTAGAAAAACATTTCAACGCATCAAAACCTAGGCGAAAGGATCCATATATGAAACCTGAAAACCATACTTTGCATACTGCTTATATATTGGCACACATCTTTCAAGCGGCCTATTTGCCCTATCTTCCTCCATCAGTGACAAAAAATTATAACAGTACCCTAAATCTATATCATTCACTACTTCATGCAAGTTCTCTTTTGAAATCGTACTCCTAATCTTGTTAATGCTACAGTGAAGATGAGACCTAAAGCCTTTCACCATTTCAATTTTCTCACAAAGCACTCTCACAATCTCACAAACCCTAATTCACTGAATTTTTCTCTCTTAACAAAAGTAAACTGGCGAAAGTGCAACCACCACAATAGTTGGAACCAATCCCAGAACCTCTCAAAAAGAACGATGTCGAGGAGGATTTGTAAACACTGAGATAGCACGTCTTGCATTTAATACTTCACTATCGCACCCATTCAATTTACTTGAAACCGCTCTCTCTTCACATCCTTTCAAATTAGTTAATTCATATCACTTTAACTCTACTCCTAATACCACTTTTTTGAACTAGCATTAAGAGTAAGAGCAAATGATGGTAAGTGTCTAACGGTCCATTACCACAAAGCTCACGAACTACCAATGTAACACCGACACTACGGTGTCCGTATATTATTTCTGTTTTTGAATTTAATAAAATAATTCTCAATTTATATATATATATAGAATGAAATATTTAATTTTATTGATTTTCGATTTCAGGGTATTAAAATTTAATTTTTGGTATGTTCAAAAGTATCCGTATTTCAATTCGTGATGTGAAGAATATATTTTTCATTTATTAATTTAATTATTTACTCATTTATTTATTTATAAATTTATTTATCTAAATAAAAACATATATAAAAAAAAGAAAAAAAATCGAATTAGGGCTTAAAGCCCTAATTCTTTCTATCTCTCCTTCTTTTTCTCTCTCTGCCGTTTCGTCTCCTCCCCCTCGCGCCTCCGCCGCTGCCTTGCTCCACCGCCCACTCAGCTTCGCCATCTGCCACAGTCGGCCACCACCCACTCTCTCTTCACCTCCATCATTGTTTTCTTTCTCTCTCGGTCTCACTCTCTATCTCTCTCTTTCTCTCTCTCTCGGTCTCACTCTCTCCCCCTTGCGATTTTCTCCGCCGCCGCTGCTGTCTTCCTCCACCGCCACCACCATCCAACGCCTCCTTCCACCACCCACGACCGGCCGACCTTTCAGTTTTCTCTCTCTGTTTCCTCTCTCTCCCTCTCTGTTTCTCCCTATCTCTCACTCCGCCTCGCGCAACGTCGCGGCCGCGCGACAGCCCCCGCGCCGCGGCCCGCGAGATTGCCCTTGCACGCCCGATTGCAGCGCGCCACAGCTCCTGCGCACGCGGCTGCTGTGTTGCTTCCCCTGCTCGCGCGCTCGCGCGCACTTCCCTCCCTCTGCTGCGAGCAGGTTCTGCCACCTGCGGAAGCCCCAAACTAACAGCAACAAGAAGCCCCAAAAACCCTAGGCCATTGCGGTTTCCTGCGGTCCTTTCACTGCATAGGTAAAGGCCAATTTCTGATTTTACTCCTAGAGTTAATACTCTTAAGTGGTTTAGTCTAACTGTTAGAATCTGTTTTGAATTGGGAATACTACAGGTCTTGGATTGAACGAAGTGCATTCGGAAGTTAGGTCTGCGATTTGAGAAAACCCCAGGTGAGGGATTTCAAATCTATTCGATTTATTTGGACAAATTTAGGGTAAATTAGAGTAAGAGTGTATTGCATATGTTAGGATGATTGTAAGAAGAGAGTTGAAATGCGCGTTTGATGTTATATGTAATTAATAAGGTTAAATATAGAATGTTATACAAATTGGGTTATTTTGGATAATAGAATTATATCGAATTGATTACAATGACTTCTCTTAGAGTTTAATTCGACGTATGCATGAAAACAGTTGAAAATTGGGATTTAAGTTTAAGGATATATGCAGTCTTTTTCATTTTAAGTTGTCCTGCATATAGGAAATCAAAATATAATTTTCGTATTATAAAAATAAGCTTCAATACCTTTAAAATGACTTATGGTTTGAAGAAATCGGATGAAAATTTAAAAGTATATGATTTTTTAAAAATTTTTCCATCTTGTACGAAATTTATTTATTTTAGATTGGTTTTCGATTTTGAACGATTTCAGGTTTGAATTTAGATTGGTTTTGATTTCGTTGTTTATTTATAAATGGAATGAAATTGATTACATTGGAGTACATTTATAAATTAAAGAGTTTAGAGTTTGTACGAACTTAAGGAAAATGATAAACCCTGAAATTAGTTGAAAAATTGATGAAATTGTGATTATTTGATTAGGTTGACTTCTTAGAGACTCAAGGAGTCGAGTTTGGTTCGATTCATGGTATTATTGGGGAGTGCACTACCCTCCCCCATACTGTAAGTGGGACTACATCTACTATTGATTGATAAACCATGTTTTACCGATTTTCAAATGACATGATTTCTATACGTGTGAAAATTGAACTTTTGGATTTTGATAAGTATTTATATACATATTTTTGTGACCATTGAAGTGTCCCAATTACTGATTTTATTGATATGCATCCATGAGTTTAATAACTGAATATTGTGCCACCTTTTTGATATATTGACGTGTTTTAATGCTTCCATATACATTGGCACATGATTTGAATGGATTTATACGTACCTTTTGGGTTGTATGTCCGGCTGATATTATGATACGATGCATGAGGCTATATGCCCGGTTGATATGGTGTTGGGATGCATGGGGCCACGTGCCCGGCTGATTTGATATTGTTCCGTAGCTACGAAGGACGTTTGATAGCGGCACCCCTTGTGCCCAGATACTCTTCGGCCGGAGGTATCCGCCAGATTGTCGTGTGTATGGTTGTCCCAGGTTGAACCCTCATCGAGGGAGGACGTGAGTTGTATCTCTATCTAGCACTGGGCAGGGGCATCATACACGACTGACTATTTATATGTATATCATTATTATTATTATTATTATTTACAGGCTAGTTGGAGTAGTCTGTGGCCAACATTGGGATAGAGAGCCATTATTTGATATTTGCATTGTGAAAACCCCCAATGCGCCCGTTCTTGGTCGAGATAGACCATTGTCGGGGTTGTTTATTCGGCCGCTCTTCTCGTGTGATTTGATACTTGGATGGATGCATATGTTATTTCCTGATGTGTGCCTTGAGATATGTTTAAAACTGCACGCTGTTTTCATATACCCGATATTGTATTACATGTTTTGACACTCCAAGTTCACACTTGATATTGATAGCACGATGTCCTTCTCCTCACTTGCTAAGTATCCTCCCATAGATACTCACCCCTCTTCTTTTCTCCCTCAGACAGGATCGTTGTGCGAGAGCGACGTTTCAGAGTCTAGAGATTTCAGTTCATCCTAGGCGGGTTGGTTCTTCTCGACGGTAAGATTTAAGTTAATTTAAAATATGAATTTAGCACTTTATTTCGACCCTGCGTGGTCTGGATATTGAGGTCCGTAGTTGACCGTACATTTTTATGGGATGATTGTAATATTTAAGGACATTGTTGTGAAACTCTCATATTATGCTTGCATTGAGACATTTGTAAACATTTAAACTCTTTATTTGGGAAACTATTTTATATTATATAAAATTTAGATCCGCTCGATGTGGCGGCTGCTCATGCTCTAGTTGGGCATGACAGTAGAGGTCTGTGGTTAGGACTGTTGGTGATTTACTTAGCCTGACGTTGTTCTGGATGTCTGTTGTGGTTGATGGGTTTTGGAGAGGTCGGGATGGCCATTTGTTTTATTTTCAGGATGATTTTGAATTCTACAGGGTTGAATTATACATAGGAGACCTCCAATTTATGGGGAGGTTCTGCCCAATTTTCTGTAGAAATACAGTCGGCATCCAGGGCAACGGGCGACTGTTCACGATCTCGGTTAGGGGCGTGACAACCAAGTCCACTAGGCCATAGTCATTAGGCCCATGAACAACCAAATGTGCTCTTGGTCTCTCGGTTGAGCGCTCTTGCTTAAATCCTTCGACCCTCATGATCTTATCCTCTCTGAAGCCACCCCTTCATCTCTCGGTCTCCTAACCTCTTGGTCATTCTAAGTCTCAGCCTTAGGACCTATCGGTTGTCCCCACTCCTTATTGGACACTCTCCGTTGATATGGAAGCAATTCCCATTATGCGATAAGTTCGACAAGTGATCATCTAATAAAGAAGCAAATCTCAATAATCACTCTAACAAAGTAGGAAATCTCTGTGACAACTTGAACTTCCCTCAATCAGTAGAATTCTAAATCTTCAAACGACCTAAAATCTCAAAAGATATTCAGTAATCTCTTTACAAGGAAACTATGGTTTTTACACTCCTAAATGCATATGGGACTTACCATGCATGCATTCTATATATATTCAGCACAGACAACCAGACAAATACGTTCATTAACTATACATTTATCATACAAAGGCAATATAGAATTATTTTATAACTCTATTCAGAATGTTTCTTATTCTTTCATCACCGTTCTTTCTAAGTTGAGCGTCAAATTCTCATTTACCAGAACACCCTCCGGCGATATTTACAAATCTCACCATCTACGAAGGCCTAGAAGACCCATCAACATGGGTTCCTCATTCAGGTCAAAGGAGTAGTTATCTGTGAAACAAAACTCATCTCTATCAAAAACTATTAAAAATGATACTAAAATTTTTTAAGATATCTTTTATTCCTTTAAGATTATAATATATCCACCTCCTTATTCCTCCTTATCATAAAATAAATAAATAAATAAAAATAAAATCTAACTTCCAACAACTCTCAAAATGAATAGGCAATGACCGCCAATCGTTAAGAATAGACATATCCATTTACCTTCTCTAGTTAATGTTTACTGGTCACCAGAAGCGTCCATAGTTTTCTTGAAGCCCTATCTTCCTCCGTCAGCGACAAAAAATTATAACCGTCCCCTAAATCCCTATCATTCATGGCTTCATGCAAGTGCTCCTTTGATATCATACTCCTAATCTCGTTAATGCTATGGTGAATAGGAGACCTAGAGCCTTTCGTCATTTTAGTTTTCTTACAAAGCACTCTCACAATCTCGCAAACCCTAATTCACAGAATTTTTCTCTCTCAACAAAAGTGAACTGACGAAAGTGCAATCACCACAATAGCTATAACCAATCCTAGAACCTCTCAAAAAGAATCGTGTCAAGGAAGATTTGCAAACACTGAGACACACATCTCATATTTAATACTTCACGATCACACCCATTCAAGTTATTTGAAACCGCTCTCTCTTCATGTCTTTTCAAATTAGTCAATTCTTATCACTTTAACTCTACTCCTAGTGCCACTTCTTTGAATTAGCATTAGGAGTAGGAGCAAATAATGGTACATGATCTAACGATCCATTACCACAAAGCTCGCGAACTACCAAGCCCACTAGGCCATAGTCATCAGGCTCATAAACAACTGAATGCGTGTTGGTCTCTCGGTTGAGTGCCCTTTCGGTCGAGCACTCTTGCTTATGTCCTTCGACCCTCTCGTTCTTATCCTCTCGGAAGCCACCCCTTCACCTCTTAGTCCCCTAACCTCTCAGTCATATTAATTTTCAGCCTTTGGGCCTATTGGTTGTCCCCACTCCTTAGTGGACACTCTATGTCAATATGGAAGTAATTCCCACTATACAATAAGTCTAACATGTGATCATCTAATAAGGAAGCAAATCTCAATAATCACTTCGACAAGGTAGGAAATTTTCGTGATAACTTGAACTTCCCTCAATCAATAGGATTCTAAATCTTTCAAAGACCTATAATCTCAAAAGATGTTCTGTAATTTCTCTACAAGGAAACTAAGATTTTTACACCCCTAAATGCATATGAGACTTACCATGCATGCATGCTATATAAATTCAACACAGGCAACCAGTCAGATACGTTCATTAACTATACACTTATCACACAAAGGCAATACATGACTATTTTATAATTCTATTCAATGTGTTTCTTATTCTTTCATCACCGTTCTTTCTGAGTAGAGCATCGAATTCTCCTTATTGGAGAACCCTCCAATGGTATTTACAAATCTCACCATCTACAAAGGCCTAGAAGACTCATCAACACGGTCACTCGGGTCAAAGGAGCAGTTATCTATGAAACAAAACTCACCTCTATCAAAAACTATTAAAAATGATACTAAAATTTTTTAAGATATCTTTTATTCCTATAAGATTATAATATATCCACCTCCTTATTCCTCCTTATCATTCTTCACCCTAAAAAAATAAAAAATAAATAAAAATAAAAATCTAACTTCCAACAACTCTCAAAATGAATAGGCAATGACATTCAATAATTAAGAATAGACAGGTCCATCTACCCTCTCTAGTTAATGTGAACTGATCATCGAAAGCATCCATAATTTTCTTGAAGCCAAGCTTTTCTAGCCACACTTTAATCACCAAAATACAAAACTAAATACACGACAGAAATCAGCAAATCAATGGAATTGATTACCATTCACACATATATGTTCTGGATGCTTTTGAAAGTTGAGGACAGGAGGGCCTCATATCGCACCAAAACTTAACATGCTTACCCACTCAAGTACGCTTGACTCACCGAGTCGAGCAACTCCTCTCCGTTTTCAGCTCACTTTTTGAGAAGTTATTGGTAAGTTGATTTAATAAAATATGACGTTAGATTTCTTAAATAAAATCTTGAGTCTGATTTGAGATTTGGGCATAAAATAAACTATATTAGGAGGCTAACCCCTAAATGGGTTTAGGGTTATCGTAAGTTTCAAATCGAATTAACCAGAATATAAATCTAAATTTCGATTGATATAATTAAAAAAAAAAAAAAAACAAACCCACTTTTTGGGAGAGAACATTTTATAATTATATACCTAATTAAAATTAAAATGTCATAATCACCTCTTAAAGTATTCATTTTTCATTACGGCCGCCTCCCATAATTTTCCACCCCATACTCGCATTGGATCCTGCTCTCTGGTGTCATTTCTCCAATTCTTTTTCTTTTTATTATTTTTTGTTGAAATTATAACAACCTTCCTATAATAGGACAATTTGGAAAAAAAAAATTAAAAATTTCTAAAATTATGCCCAAGGGGAGCATGGGGTATACCTTTTACGGTCCTTTATCTGCTTCTGGTTCTAACCTTCATAAGTTCGGCATCTAATTTATTTTCACTTTTATATTTAAAAAAAAAAAAGAGAGAGAGAATTAATATAAATAAATACGCAAAAATTTAGTAATGTAAAAATAATTAAAAAAATCTAGATATCATCAAAATGTCTTTAAGGGACAAGCCAGTGACAATGGCCCCCTCCTCTGATCCGTAATTTGGGTTTGATTCTTGTTATAACAAAAAAAAAATTAAAATATAAAAGGCTTCTGAAGTAAATGTTAGATTTCCTGTTATTTTGGAACCTAGGAGGGGGCAAACGTTCCATTATTAGATTTCCTGTGGTTTTGGAACCTAGGAGGGGCAGAAGATCCAACCAAGTCGCTGGTTTGATTTAGTCAATAATTGCTTTTTGTATTGTCATAGGTAGTACATGTGACGCATTCACATTATACGTCATCATAAGCAATTTGTCAAATGGGTGAGTGTCATTTGGGTTGTCACCTCAGTTTTACTGGTAAACACATTATATACCACACAAGAATTCATGCCAAATCTTGTTCATGAAAAGCATTGTTGTCTCTTTGATATATGTAAGAGACATCTTACCGGGAAGAGGACTGGTGAGGAAATGAATAACCCCTGAGCCACCCCCTAATAATAGTCCAACATACATTGGTTCTAGTTTTTTATTTTTTTCAACCAGAAATCGTTATTAACTGAAGTATCATCCTTTTCTTGACTGCTCACAATTCACTCAAAATATCCATTTTTTAAGCCGCACAACACTACAGCTAAGCTTCCACAAAGGTCAGAGTTTGCTTGCTATTAATTGCCGACAAAATTTCTTGTATGAATTGAATTACCATTGTGTGTGTGTGAGAGAGAGAGAGAGAGAGGGAGAGAGAGAGAGAGAGAGAGAGAGAGAGATAAACATAAAAGCGTGGAAGTGCAATGGAAGACTTGCTCATAATATCAGAGGTGATAAATAATTGAAGCGTGGAAGTGTAATGGAAGACATGCTTATTATATCTGAGGTGATAAAGAATTGACATTGGAGGACTTGGAATATGGAGTCTTAGCATTGTAGACGCCGTCTCCATCACATATCTTACCTTGGAGTGGTGACTTTGGCAAACCCTATGTCATCACGGTCGGTGCCATTGTTTAAATTTTCTCCTTTTTGGCTTTAACAACCATAATAGGTCCCCCTGGATGAAAGTTATTAGGAGAAAAAAAAATTGATTTCAATACTATCAGACAGTGAAAAAGAAATTGTATTATTAAGAGCCAACCAGATTTTTATCTTAAAAGTTATTTATTTATTGATAATCCTCATCCGGAATTTTTGATAATCACTTAAAAGTTAATTATTAAATAGAAAAACTTCTAAATTATATTCTGTAAAATGACTAAATTAATAAATGTAGAATTTAATGAAACAAAGAAAAGGAGAGAAGAAATAAAGAAAAATACGATGGAGTATCCAAAGTACAAAGATTTTTCTTAGGGATGCTTACAACAATTCTCAACTTTTTACACGTTATAGCCATGGTTGCATGCAAGCTTTTCATACACAACAGCTCATAATCGACTCCCCCAACTACATAAGGATATAAATCTTTGTACCTAAAGATATAAATCTTTTTCATGAGAAAGGTAACTTCCCCAAGCCTTCTCTAAATATATTACATGTCTCCATGAAGATAGCTAGAACTGCCAATGCAAACTAACTAAAGTACCTCCAACCATGTCTTCATTAAGGAGAAGCTTAAAAGTTAATTATTAAGGAGAAAAACTTCTAAATTTGCATTCATAGGTCGGCCATGTTTTTTTAATATTTTGACACATAATTATGAATACATAATTAAATTAAATCTAGTAAGTTTTTACTTATATTGTTTGAAAGATAACAAATATGTTAACTGCATGTAGTAAATGAAATCTAGGGGATAACGGGATATGATATTCTCATTATATTGAAAATGTATATTCTTAACCAATGTATACCTTTAACTTCTTGGTATACTTGCTGGTCACACGATTCATTTGCTTGTATAAGATTGGTGTTATACGATTATGATCATTCAAAATGCAAGTTTAGACATCATGCAAGTTTAGCCGTCATGTTAGAAAATGGGTACCGGGAGCCCATGAGAGCTTGACCTTATCCAATTCATTTGAATTCAAAATAAGAGAGAGATGGAGGGATCCCTCAAAAAAACTAACTCTCAAATTCCCTTCCTATTTGAATTTAAAATAGTGGCCTTGGGAAAGGGAAAAAAAAAAGAATGAATGTGAAAAGAAAAATATTCATTTATGTATTGAAAAATTGAAGGTTAAGAAAGGAACGCATTAGTTGATCATTTATGTAAAACTTACACCACAATTAAAGGTATTTGAATCGTGAAGTCCAAATTATTCTATTTGTGACAGTTTTCTAATAATTTTCATATAAAAATAAAAATGTTAGTGATTTAACATTAAAGATTTTGAAAGTATAATTGTATTATATATATATATACATATATATATATATATATATATATTATATATATATACAAATTTTCTCATTCCAGCTACATATGCTTGTACCATATAGTACAAGGCATCTTTGTACAATTTCTATGCATTAGTGTTGACATATCATCTTATCCCATAAAAAATGACCATAAAATGACAATCCAATGATTACAAACTATATAAAAAATAATTATAAAAATTTTACTAAACAGGAAACCAAATTTTGCCCTAATATAGAACAACTATTACTTCCCGGTCCTTTGCTTGAGAATTCCATTTACACTACTTATTACAAGATCACAACCGCATAAAATGCATTTTAGTTGAGAATAAACACAAATTCATTCAAGAAGCACCTCTTTCCAAATTTTCTATACTCTAGTTTGATCCAAAATTCATTCTGAAATGGCTGTGGCAAGCACTGCAGTGAAGCTAGGATCACTTGTCAATGAAGAAGCCATTCTTTCAATTAAAACCCTTGGCATTGGTGGTGCTCGAAATTCTTGAAGAAGTTTGTGGAATAGTTTTCAATCTAGTTCAATGTCAGGTTCGATCCCAATGAGTTTGTGCAGATTGAACCAGGGCTCAAACTTGTTTTAAGTAGAGGGCTTGTGACTAATGACATCTTGGATTGAGATGGGTTCAAGTGGTTGTGCTTTCCCTCATAAGTAGCTATAAGAACAGACTGATCGTCTGCACTTCTTTGCACCTAAAAAAGTGTATCAAAATAAAAATTAGACAATTAAAACCTTTTCACTACTAGTAAATTGAAGTAACAAGTACTAATAATCAAAGAAGACTTTTTCATTTTACAAAGATACACTCAGAGTCTATCTACTCAAAGGCGGTCTGAAGGGTACTAGAGAAAGTTTTTTTTCTTTTTTTTTGTGCATAATTTAGATATATCTCACTCAAATGGATTTTTTTAACTATTCTTATAATTATCGACACCGATATAATCTAATAATCATAACATTAATCCTCGATAGTTTCACCATCTCGTTCATTTCATTATTCTGTTCTTTGAACAAGGACCAAAAGAGTATCAACCCCATAAAAATCAGTATCCATAGATTTTATAGAAAATCTTTGTACACATCGCTCCATTGTAAAAGAAAGAGAAGTATCTTAGGCCCAAATTTACCTGAATTAGCTTTCCATTGGATTTATCAGCTCTCACAAAGACCCTTGAGACCTTTTTTTTGATGCTTTGTTTTGGCATCTTACATGAATCTTCATCGCTAGAACTTGAATCATTGTATTGGTCGAGTCCAACAACATTGTTATTGTCATCAAAATCGGACTTTCTCTGTCTAACTGACATGGCATCAGCTTCTTTCTGTGGGCTTTTGCTCTTCAAATCCATCAAAAGGGTTTGCAAGGCATTATACTTTTCACACATCATATTTAGCATCCCTGCTAGCTTCTTATTCTCATCGCTTACTCGATTCAACTCTTCTACCAAAACCTATTTGTGCGCACACAAAACAAAAAACAAATCATAGTTTGAATATTGTGTTCTCTATGAAAGAAGGAAATTCCCAAAACCTACAGAAGTGATCATATTTGTAGAACTTAGACTATAATATCTGCATGATTGATTACTATTATATGATCCACTTTTGTTTTTCTTCCTTGAAACATTAGGAGATTTTAAGAAAATATGCAATCAGCAGAGTTGACTAGGAGAATATTCTAACAAAGTCAAACAAACAAAAGAAACATCTTCTTGAAGAGTGTAAACTTTCAATAATTAAGTTTTAACAAAGGATTTTAGCACGTAATTATTAAAATAACACGAAACAAAAGAAGATCCAACATTGTTTATCATCAAAGAAAAATAGAAAGCGGGAAAAAGTGGCATGGGCAATTTATGGTTCTTAAAACGAAGACAAATAGAGAAACATAAACGAAGTGGTAAACATGATAAGGTTTTTGCTTATATTTTTTATCACCCATGTGAATTTGTTTTCACCTTCTGCTTTTCAATGGAGACTTCAGCTTCCTCATCAACAGAATGGTCTTCTTCCGACTCTCTCTCCTAAATTCAAGAGTGAAGAACCAAAGTGTATTAGGCTTTGACAGACCATGGAAACTCAAGAAGAAAACTATAAAATTTTGAAACATAATACCAACCAAAGTTTCATCATTTTGATGGAGAGGGTTGATGTTGATATCAAAATCTAGACATGTTCCTAACATATTTGTTGATTCCATTTCCAATCAACTGAAACTAACCGTATACCCTTTAGTGAATATAAAAAGAAACTTTTACTAATTGCATATTTATATATACACAACAGAGAGCGCGCGCGTGAGAGAGAGAGAGAGTCTTGGTCTATGGTTCAGTTGGCAAGAAACTTGCAGGAAGCCAGGGAAGGACAGTTCAAAACAATAGTCATTTATCTCTTTCTCAGGCCGCTAACTTCCCCACGTTCATATGGCAATGAGAGCGCAGAGAGAGAGAGGGAGAGACAGAGTGAAGTCATTGTGGACTTGATGGCTTGAAAGATCGAAATTCTTAAAGACGTCAACGTGAATGACTCGTACCAACGGGAGATTGACAACGTGGAGCTTGTAAATGAGATATTGTAACACTGAATATTTGGTATTAGAAATATTTTATAAAATATCTTAGAAATTATAAAAAAAAATTTAAAATTATATTGATTTTCAATTTTGAGGTGTTAAATTGAAATTTTAGATATATTTAAAATATCCGTGTTTGCAAATTCGTAACGCAATCCCATTGTCGTTAAATTTGGAATTTTAATATAATAAGGGTATAAGTATATATGAATATATATATATATATATATTTACTTATATATATATAAAAAAGAAAAGAACAAAGGGAGAGAGGAGACACAGCGTTTTGCTCCAAAACACTGTATCCCCAAAGAATTAGGGTTAGAAAACCCTAACCCCTTTTCTCTCTCGTCTCTCTCTGTAACACCGAAATTCCGGTATTAAAAATTGTGTTAAATAATTTTATAATATAAAGAAAAATTTTAAATTTTATTGATTTTCGATTTTGAGGTATTAAATTGAAATTTTTGATATATTTAAAATAGCCGTGTTCCGATTCAAAGTACAACCTATCTTGAGGAAATTAGAATTTTAAATATAAAGTTAAAAAAAAATTGAGGAGACGCAACGTTTTGAAACTCTTGGAATTAGGGATTAGAAACCATAATCCCTCTTTCTCCTTCGTCTCTCTCGCTCTCTCACCCGAATCTTCTCTCTCGCTCTCTCACCCGAATCCTCTCCCGCCACTCTTTACCTTCCACCGCCACCGTCACCACCACCACCGCCTTCGTCTGACCACCACCCATCCTAGCGGTCGTTTATCTCTTTCTCCCTATCTCTCTCTTTCTTTCTTTCTCTTTCTCTCTCCCGCACGCGCGCGACAACCCTGCTCCTCTCCCTTGCCCGCTCGCACGGCGACGCTCTGCTTTCTCCGCCGCTGCAGCTCCCTTCTACAATCTTTGTAGAGCCCAAGCTGGCAGTTATCCGCAGATCTATGAAAACCCTAGATCTTCGTGAATCTGCAATTTCATCCCCTGCACAGGTAAAAGCGATTCTCTGAACAGTAGCTCTAAGGTTTGATTCTCTTGATAATTTAGCCTAACTTATAAAAATTTGCTTCGATTTGGAAGTATTGCAGGATCTTGGATTGAATTTAGCGTACACGGAAGTTAGGGCTATGAATTGTTAAAACCCTAGGTGAGGAAATTTCTAGTCCCTTTAAATACTGATCGAATTTAGGTGGAATTTAGAATGAAAGACTTGTATATATATCCTGAAAATATGTTGTATTCGAAGGAAATGCATTTTCCTGAAATTCTATATATGATTATAAAGGTTGTCTAAACTCTATATGAATTTAGACTGTTTAATATGAAAGAGATATGTTAAACGATAATAGAATCTTGTTAGGCTGATTAAAATAGCTTTCCTTAAAGTCTCATTTGAAATATGTCTGAAAATATTAGGATTTCTACAAAATTAGGAAAAATTGATAAATCCTAAAAATAACTGAAAAATTGATATTTAAATTGTGATCGTGGATTTAGGAAAATCAATTGAGAATCAAAATAAAATTTTATTGGACTGAATTGTGGAAACAGGGAGTGAATACCCTCCCTGTAGGTGAGTGGATGGTTATGTACATATGAATGAGTAATGTAACACCGACACTGTGGTATCCGTACTATTGTACTCCTATTCAAGAAATATATAAAATATTTTCTCAGTTTATATACATATATATAGTAAAAAAAAATTAATTTTATTGATTTTCGATTTTAGGGTATCGAATTTGAATTTTTGGTATATTTTAAAATGTCGTGTTCGTAATTCGTAATGAACTCCATTTTTTATGAAAAATTTAAATTTTAGTGAAATATGGGTGAGAAATTATATATATATATATATAATTTATTTGTTAAAAAAAATAAAAAAGAGAGAGAGTGGAGACGCAACGTTTTGGGGCAAAACGCTGCGTCCCCAAAACCAAATTAGGATTAGGGTTAGAAACCCTAATCCCTCCCCGATTTCCTCTCTCACCCACCCGTCTCTTCGTCTTCCTCTCCTGCAGTCGTTCTCGCACTCTCCGCCACCTCCCACAGCCACTGTTTTCCAACATCGCCACCGCACCCAGCTGCCACCATTGCCTTTGTTCCCTCTCTTTCTTTCTCGGTCGATTGATCTCTCTCACTCTCTGTTTCCTGCTCTCTATTTCACTCACTTTCTCTGCTCTCTCTTGACTGCGAATGGTCATCTCTCCCTCTCTATCGTCTCACTCTCTCTCTAACTGCCACCACCATGCGCGATAGCGCTCTGTTTTCTCTCCATTCTCTTTTTCTCGCGCGACAGAGCTCTTCACTTTGCTCTTTCCCGCAAGCGATAGCACGCGTTGTCTCTCCCCCTCTCGCCCGCTCGCATGCGATACTCACTACCAAGAACTCCTCTGCAACCTCTGTTACAGCGTAATAGCAGACACTCGAAACCCTAGGCCAAGACTGTATTCCCTCTCTACGTAGGTAAGGGTTGGTTTTTGATTATTAGCTCTAGCTTTCAAATTTCCTTGGTAATTAGGTTTAATTACTAAAATTTAAATTTTAGTAAAAAGGGGTGTGAATATATATATACATATATATAATTTTTTTATTTATTTAAATATATATATATTTTTTAAAAAAGGGGGATGAAACGCAGCAAAAAGCTGTGTTTCCCTCAAATGAAGATTAGGGCTAAAGCCTTAATCTTTTCTCCCTCCTCCCTCCGTCTCTCTCACTCTCAGCCTCCCGTCGCTCTCTCCCTTCAAGATTCTCCCGTTCGCCATCTCTCCCTCAGCTTCGATCGATCGCCACCACCGCGGCCACCGCGAACCACCGTGGGTCGCCACCTCTCAGTCTCGCGCCATCTCTCTGTCTCTCTCTCCCTCACAGTCTCTCGGTCTCTCTCTCTTTTATCACAGTCTCTCTCGGTCTCTCTCTCTCCCTATCCCGATCTCTCCATCTCTCGCTCTCTCTCACAATCATCTCTCAGTCCCTCTCTTTCGCGCATGAATGGACGATTCTTCCTCCCTCTCCTGCCCGCGAAGAGCTCACCCTCCTCCTTGCTCGCGCGGTCTCCTGCGAGCAGCTTCTTTTGCTACCTTGCAGAAGCCTCAATTGGAAGCCCTAGGCCGACTGTGACTCTTCCCCTGCAAAAGTAAAGATCGATCCTAACCCTAGCTCTAGGGTTTCAAAGTTTTTTAGTAATAAGTCTGGATTACTGAACTAAATTTTTAAATTGGAAGCTTTGCAGGTCTGAGAATGGACTGAGGAGACTTCTGAGCGAGGATTGCGAACCGCAAAAACCCTAGGTGAGGGATTTTCAATCCCTTAAAGAATTCGAATTAATTTTTGTTGAATTTAGGTAGAAATTATATTTATATATATTCTAAAATATGTTAAACTCATAAGAAATGTCTTTTCCTAAGAGTTGTATGAAATTATTGAGATTTGGTCTAGAATTCGATACAAATTTGACTGCGAAGCATGATAGAATGTCGTAGATAGTATTAGAGTTTTGTTTGATTGATTTACGTAGTTTTCCTTGAGATTTGAATTGAAATTGGAATGAATTAAATTAGGATTATGTAATTCGGGAGAAAATTGGTAAAATTGAGGAATATTGTAAATTTAAAGTCGTTGGTGATTTGAAATGATCCTAAATTGATGAAATGAAAGTGTAAGAATGTGGTTATGCAAATTTAAGCTATTTTAAATAAAAGGGAAATTTGAAAACCCTTTTATAGAGCCTTAATTGATGATTATTTGTGTTGATTGGTCTAGGTTGACATTTGGAGACTCGAGGGGAGTCTTTTTGAGTTGATTTTGGAAATAGGGAGTGGATACCCTCCCTAGAGGTGAGTGGATGGACCGTTGTGTAATAAATGAGCAAAACGTCTTTAAATTATTTGATAAATGGTTTGAATGATTTTCACATGATTTATATAAAATGATTTGTGAATGTGGGATATCTGAAATGGGAATTTAAATTATGAATGCATCCTATGTGATTTTAAATGAATTTGTGCCATTTGTCTTGATTACTTGATTGGTAAATGCTTGTAGCATGATTTTCGGATTAAATTGATGAAATATGGCACAATGATTGAAATGGAATGATTGTGAAATAATGGTGCACAAGAGAAATGGCTATAGTCATTCCCCCCACGGAGCGACCCGACGGGGTGACGTGGATTGGGGTTTATTTGCGAGAGGGGTATGCGGCCTCTGCTCTGCCATATCGGACTATCCAGATTGCACTCCGGTGAGGTTCGAGCCAATGCCAAGGAAGGGAGTAGTTTTGAAAAACTGAAATGGAAAACCTCTTGGTGGACTTCCGTCTTGGTTCGGCTAAATACAAGGCGAAAGTGTTTTCAATGGGACTCTTGTGATTTTTTGATAAAATATTTAATATGGATACATATTTTGTAAATGATGTTGAATTACTGAAAATGTTTGGATATAGAAAATGATGTTTGAAGTATGCTTTGACATTCTCCACTTTCACCCCTTATTATTACACAATCATGCCATTGTACTCCACTCACTGAGTATTAATAATACTCACCAATCTCTTTAACATTTTTCAGAGGAAGATTAGACTTGTGATGGAGATTGGAGCTTGGGGAGGGCCTACCAACTGACTTTTGTAGGTATATAAGTGATGTATAGTCATTTTAATCGATACTTATTTCCAGTATAGGAACAAGTATTGATGGAATTCTTACGTGGTTTGTCGTTTATTTTCCTTTCTCTCCTATTTTTGGTAAAAGCTTATTGTTGAAGTGGAACATTTGGTCTGTAATATTGAGAATGGTTATTTACTTTCGATTTCACGAAATTATGTACATCTCATATCTTTTGGATCTTACGAACGTTTGCTTGATTTCTTCAGACAAGTGTTAGTAAAATTCTACGACTATGTTTTGGAACTTCTTGTTTGTTAAGTGCTTTTCTTATACTGTGAACTTGGAAATGGTTAGGATGGCCATATTGCATGCTCGTGCATGTACAGGTTCCCTATTCCCGATTGTGTGCTGATGTGTACTCGCGCATATACAGGTTCCATCTCCCCGATTGTGTGTTGATGTGTAATCGTACATGTATAGGTCCCCTCTCCCCGATGTGTGCTCGTGTGTACAGGGATGGGCCGGATGGGTCCTTGCATGTGTATTGTTATGTGATATTTTTTGTTTTTGATGATTGGTGTAGAAAAAATTATTGTGTTGTTTTTGTAGCCTTGCGGAATTCCGGTATATGGGGAGGTTCTGCCCGTGTACCGAGACAACCTGGCGGCTGTCACGTAGTCGATCCGAGGATCGGGGCGTGACATTTTCTTTATTAATTAAGGAAATTATTTCAAATGCTTACCTACATTGCATACCTCTAAGAAGAAAGGGAGTTGATGGATGGGCTTCCTCTGTCGTCCTGGTTCATCGAAGAGATTCATCCCCAAGAATGGACGTTAATCGTCCCGATCACTCGAAGGGACTTGTTTCCCCAAAGAGCTTCAGTTGTCCCATCCAATCGAATGGATCTATTATTTGACTTGATTTACAAGGAGCTCGGTGGAACCAAACTCCCTCAATCGATAGCCACCGAGGAGACCAGACGCATCTGTCTCCCTCGATCACTAGTACCCAATCGGTATTATTTAATTAACTAAGTTCCCCACTTCGATACAAAACATGTCTTCCATATACAAAAGGAAACTTAACAAATCTAAGGGAAAGAATCTCCCTGTATAATTCAGTTGGCTAAATAGTCACAATATCGAATCTTTGATGATCATAGATCCAAAATTCCCGAACGAATTCTTAAGAAAACTAGGGTTTCATACCCTTAGTTGCACGGATCTGAAAAAAGTATTATATAATAGTAATGGGGGGTTAGTCCAGATAAATCCTCTAACCCTACACAAAGCTCCCTCCTCTCTCAGTCTATTTATCTATCCCTTTTATAAAACCGCTCTTTTTGACTTCAACATTGGAGCCTCCCCCACCGGAGCACCCTCTGATGGTCTTTTGCAGGTCTCAAATCTCACAACCAACTATTCGATCGAGCCCAGGAAAAGTCGGATCTGTGGAGATAAAACCCACCTTCAATAGATTGGCGCCGTCCGTAAGAATAGACTTGAGAATTCTTGCCGAACATCTAAAAGCATCAAAGAGGACATGCCTCCGAAACAGAGAACTAGAGCAGCTTCAAGGGCCGCATTTGCTGTAGACAGCCATGCCGCTACTCCCACTGACACCGCCCCTTCGGTGACACCCGTTCAATCAATGATTCTCCTACTCATAACCAATCTCCTCGGTCAGGACCAGTCCCACCACTCGGGAACCAGGAACGCCCCACCGTGGCTCCTGTGCCGATACCTCCAACACCAGCCAGTCAACCCCAGATGGATAGGTTAGAGTCAAAGATCCAAAACATGAGCAAACAGCTCGAAGGCCTTAGCCATGTTGTGAGACCCAAAGGTCAGTCATCTTCGGGGGGATCAGGTCACGATCGTCCTTATAGACGAACCCCACTGTTACATTACGAGCCCTCGATAACTTCTCACCATAACCCTGATGACCTCTGAGGATAGGTCGAAGAACTTGTTGCCGACGAATTCAAGCAAGCCAATGCTCAGGGAAGCCAAACTCCCCTCTGCTCTAATGCTTCACCTTTCGATCCGAATGTCTCTTCGAAGCCTATAGCTCATGATATATTTCTGCCTCCTATGGAAAGATATGACGGGATAACAGACCCCCGTGACCACACGGTGCATTTTGTGATGGTAATGATTTCAAGGGACATGACTGATGGGCCCATGTGAAAACATATCTCTACCACTCTCAAGGGGAATGTGTTGACGTGGTTCAACTCACTCCCACCACTAAACATAAAAACTTTCTCTTAGCTCCAACAACAGTTCAAAATTCACTTCGTGATAAGTAGGGGGCCAAGAGAAAATCCACCTCTCTGTTATCATTACATCAAAAGGAAAACGAGTCCCTAAGGGACTTCTTGGAAAGATTCAACGTAGAGATGATGAAAGTTTCATCTTTGAACCATTCTATCGCGCTAACAGCGCTACTCACTGGGTTGCGCCCTATCGGTATGAAATTTTTAATCACGAAAAAACCTCTCTCCACTATCCAAGAGTTCTATTCTCGCGCTAAAAAGTACATTGCTGCAGAAGATGCTGAGGCCTTTGACCGAAAAAGAAGCCGAGAGTCTGGAAGAGAACACAGTCAGTTACCTCAATGATCGGCACCCAAAAAGAACCGACTTGGTGTAACACCGAAAATTCGGTGTTAGAGATTTTGTACATATATTTATAATATAATGAAAAATTTTAAATTTTATTGATTTTTGATTTTGTGGTATTAAATTGGAATTTTCGATATATTTAAAATATCCGTATTCCCAAATACATAGTGTATTTCATTATTGAAAAATTTGGAAATTTTAATTGGGGTATCATATAAATAATATATATATATTAATAAAAAAAAAAAAAAGAAGAGAGAGAGGGAGGAGGAAACGCTGCGTTTCGACTGAAACGCAGCACTCCACTCCTCCCCACCCCCAAAAATCGAATTAGGGCTAAGCCCTAATTCTCTCCTCTCTCGCCCTCTTTCCTCTCTCGCTCTCTGTCTCTCTCGACTCTCGCTCACGCTCCGCCCTCGTCCGCTCCTCTCAGCCATCCATCGGTGGTTCGACCACCATCAAGTCGTCTCTCCCTCTCAGTCACTCTCTATCTCTCTCCACCATATCTCCCTCTCCCTCGAACTCTCTCTCACTCATAGTCGCGCACTCTCCCTCTCAACCGTGTCTCTCTCCACCTCTCACGGCTGAGACCCCTCTCTGGCCGCCATCCCCTGTGTGCGGCCGCCTATTTCGTCTCTCCCCTGTGCGCGCACGACCCTGTCTCTCCCTCTTCTTCCCGTGCGTAACAGTCACAGTCCCCTCTGCCCTGTTCGCTCGACTGCGAACTGCCCACTGTCGTGAACCTTCTACGATCATCGCAAGAGCTCCAACCAAGCCGGTAGTGCAGACCCTCGAAGAGCCCTAGGCCGCCTGCAAACTCTATTCTCTGCGTAGGTAAGGATGAATTATTTCTAGGGTTTTGATATCTCTTGGTGATAAAGTTAAATTTCTGACCTTTGCTATAATTTGGAAGCATTGCAGGATCCTGGACTGAGTTTTAGGCGTACGGATGTTAGGATTGCGAGTTGCAAAAACCCTAGGTAAGGGAATTTCTAAATCCCTTCAAAATTTTATCGAATTTAGGTTGAAAATTAGAATTGGAAGCTATATATATGTTCTGAAATAAGTTAGATTCAAAAGGAAATGTATTTTCCTGAAATTTCGTATGAACTTATTAGGTTAAGTTTAGAATTTGATATAAATTGGGTTGCGTTGCATAATAGATTGTGTTAGATAATGATAGAGGGTTGTTTGGCTCGTTTGTGTAGCTTTCTTTGAAACTTGATTGAAATCTGCTTGAAAGATTAAAATGGAGTTATGTAAATTTGGGAAAAATTAGAAAAATTGAGAAATATTGAGAATTAGGTCATTGGTGAGCCAAATGATTCAAAATTGATGAAACGGGAATCTAGAAAGGTGATTGTTAAATTAAGGTTGTATTAATTAGAAAGAAAATTGAAAATTCTTTATTAGGCTTTTAATTGATGATAAATTGTGATCATTGATTTAGGCTAACCTTTTGGAGACTCGAAAGGAGTCATTTGGGAATTGATTGAGGAATTGGGAGTGATCACCCTCCCTAGAGGTGAGTGGACGATTCATTGTGTTCATAAATGAGAAATCTGTTTTAAAATTGCTTTGAAAATGATTTTGAAAGATTTTTACATGTTTTATATAAATTGTTTTGTGATTGTGGGTTGTCTGAACTGGATTGTGAAATACGAATGCATCCACTGTGTTTATGAATATTTTTGTGCCATGTGATATTTGATATTGCTCTATGAACTGCTTTGGCATAAGATTATGGATTATATGTTGAAAATCATGACACATTGTTAAGAAATGGATTGAATGAGAAATGGAGGGTGCCGTAGATGACTATAGTCATACCCCCCACGGAGCGACCCGACAGGGTGACGTGGGTTGGGGTTTGGATGTGCGGGGGAGTTAGATGTCCCTCCTTCTGCCGCAGTCGTACTAGATCTGGTGCACCCCGGTGATGTACGAACCAACGCCAAGGAATGGGGTTTGTTTCGAGACATTAGATAGAAAAACCCTTGGCGGGCTTTCGTCTAGGTTTGGCCGCCCTAAGACGGAAGTGTTTTCGATGGAACCCCAAGATTTTCTGAAAGGATAATTGATATGGATGCATATTTGTGAAATGTGATTTATTGAAATGATTTTATGTATATGAAATGATTTATGAGATATGCTTTGACTGCCCCACCTTCACACCTTATTTATGAACACAATCACACCATTGCACTCCACTCACTGAGTATTCCCCAATACTCACCCCCCTCTCTCCACCTTTTTCAGAGGAGACTTAGTTGGGAGACTACTCGAAGGAGCTTGCGAAGTATTTTTGCAGACTGGATAGGTATTTGGTATGCAGGGTTACTTTTGGAGATTGATAGCTTTCAAACCATGGAAAAGGAAGTCTGTACATCCCATGCCGTACGGATTTTATTGATAGTGGCCGAGTTGTTGGCAAATATTGATAAAATCCGACAATTTTTGATTTGTTTTTATTTCTTTTGATTTCTCTAGTTTTGGAAAACTGTTTATATCTGTACTGGGACATTTGGACTGTAAATCTTAATTTCGATACTTTTTCTTTGATTTTGTGAAGTTCTATACAACTCATACCGTTAGGATTTTACCGATACTGGCTTGTTTTCCTCGAGTAAGTGTTGGTAACATCTGACGGCTATGTTTTGGGACTTCTTGTTTGTTAAATATTTTCAGAGTGGCCAGGATGGTCACATCGCATGCGTGCATGTACAGGTTCCAGCTCCCCGTTGTGTGTTGCTGTGTACTCGTGTATGTACAGGTTCCCACTTCCCGATGTGTGTTAATGTATGATTACATGTACAGGATCCCACTCCCCGATGTGTGTCAATGTGTGTGTTTGTACATCCAAGAATGAGCCGGATGGGCTCCTTGCATGTGTAATGATTTTGTGATTTCTTGTTTTTGAAGAATTTTATGCTTTTGATGAATTCTTGTGGATTTGATAGCCTTACGGAGTCCCGGTAGATAGGGGGTTTTACCCATGTACTGAGACGACGCGGCGGTTGTCGCGTGGTCGATCTGAGGATCGGGGCGTGACACTTGGTCCACCACGCCAGTGAAAATTTAATACCTATACCCCACTAAACAAGACCCTTAGCTAGGTATTGCTTCAAATTAGAAACAAATCGTACCTAAGGTGGCTATGACATCCCACTGAAGATGATCCGAAGAAAGACAAATCGAAATACTGTCATTATCATTGAGACTATAGACACACGACTAATAATTGTATGCAACTCAAAAATGAACTAGAATTCTTAGTTCGAAGCGAAAAGTTACAAAGATTCATTACTATGGAAGAAAAAGATAAATCCTTTCTCCACCAACGAGATTCGTCATGAAGAAATGAGTCAAAAGACCCCGCAATGGATAGATCGTCTCAAAATGGATAGGACAGAGTGATCCTCCAAGTACATGATCCCCCAGTTCCATATGAACTCTATGTTCCGACATATGACTTCCCGGCTTATGATCCAATGTTTTCTGTATCCCCTTGGGAATGAACATTGATGTCTCTCCCTCTGATGGGCGTCCTTCACAGTAGGCAATCGTTTTCATATTTATATTCCAAATCATTTAGCCTCCTCCCGAAAGGACTTGCAATATCTATCTCGCCGAAGGGGCTTAATCTCCCCGTACAATCGAAGGGATTTATCTCCCCGAAGGGTCTTTGTCGTCCCGTCTAATTGAAGGGATCTATCTCCTTGAAGGGCCTTATTCACTCTGTCCAATCAAAGAGATCTATCTCCCCAATGGGTCTTAGTCGCCCCGTACAATTGAAGGGATCTATCTTCTCGAAAGACCTTAGTCGCCCCATCCAATCGAAGAGATCTATCTCCCCGAAGAGTCTTAGTCGTCCGTCCAATCGAATGGATCTATCTCCCCAAAGGGCCTTAGTCTCCCTGTCCAATCGAAGGGAACTATCTCCCCGAAAGGCCTTAGCCGCCCAATCCAATCAAAGGGATCTATCTCTCCAAAGGGCTTTAATCGTCCCGTCCAATCAAATGGATCTATCTCCCCAAAGGGCCTTAGTCGCCCCGTACAATCGAAGGGATCTATCTCCCTAAAGGGTCTTAGTCACGCCGTACAATGAAAGGGATCTATCTCCTTGAAGGACCTTAGTCGCTCCGTCCAATCGAATGGATCTATCTTTCTGAAGGGCCTTAGTCGCCTCGTACAATCAAAAGGATTTATCTCTCCGAAAGGTCTCAATCACCCCGCACACTCGAAAGGATCTATTAAAGCCACGATTTCCTCATCCCATTAGAGAGAGCTAACCAAGGACTTCTACAAGAATGGATATCGGGCAAATGTTTTTGTTAATGAACATGCTGCCTGAACTCCTAGAATCTTGACCAAGACCATCTACCCAGAATGGCCTTAGTTCGATCTAACTGCCACTCTTTCTAATGAAGAAAACACATCTGTATGATATTACGGGATAAAAACATTCTATAGAAAAGGTGTCTGTCCTATCGAAAGAAAAAGACATGAAGAGAAAACACATTCAATGTCCATAAAAAGAATACAAAGCCACAGTTAAATCAAAGAGAAGGAGGCACTAAGGCCTCTGACGAAGGTTCTACGGACGGACCGATACGTTCCAAAGTTACAGAGGCGGAACCTTCACCCATCGCCATTTGATTAGCTACTCCCTCCAGGGGAGGGAAAGCTTCGTATATCCCCACCTCATGAGCTATCGCTTCGGCGCACCTAAGCCTTTTTAATAACTTACGCTAAGAATGTTTGAGGGTCAAATTAGATTCCTCCATAAGTGAAACCCTATGATTAGCTTCCTGAAGAGACTCCTCCTGTAGTTGCATTATGGTCTCAGCAGATATCAGGCGATCCACATGGATACGCCGTTCGGTCTCCAGCTCTTCGCATCGCTTCTTAGCTAATGCTAACTTTTCTTCAGAAAGACGAATCTACTTATCTTTCTTGATCAACGAAGCATTAGAAATTCTCTGAGCTTGGGCCTCTCCTTCTTTAAGGGTCTTCTGTAGCAACAAAACCTGACCCTCCAGATAGTGCACCTATTCCTCCGGTCGCTTCCTTTGTTGTTTCTGAATTTCTGCCAAAACTGCAATCTAAGGAGTGAACTACACGAGTCAGTCAAAGGGAAAGAAAAAAAGCAATAAAGTTTTGAGTAAAACAATACCGTTAAGCAAAGGGATTGGAGAACTCTATCAACACAGCCAGGAGAAGCTTTCGTTAAACCTAGGCTCGGGTTTTGAAAGTCAAAGCACTCCGCCAATCGAAACGATCCTCCGGCATCAATACAATCAAACCTCCAACCCACCAGATAGACAGCAATTGTTTCTCCTTTTTGTCCGTCCTTTTGGAAATCAAAGGGCTTCACAGGAATGGACAATAGAAACCCTTCCTCCTCCGACCTCCCCTGTTGAAAGCTATGTAATCCTACGGACGCCTCACCCAAAAGCATAACAGAAGGTGTCCCTGTTTTTAGGATCTCTCTCGCCTGACTCTCTTCCTCGGTGCCCTCGGAAGAAGAAAGTACACCAGACAAGGGAACCCCTAATTCGTCTGTTTCCACTTCCAAAGATGATGCACGTCTCGATATCGGAGAAGATTCACGTTCCTTATGAGTACTTTCTGGGATTCAGATGAATGCACTCTCCTTATTTTCGACTTCAAAAGCCCCCCATTGGGAGACCTTTCTACATGCTCACAAAGCCTTTTAGCATTCGACCTCACACTTTTGTCGGTCGAAACCATATCCAGAATGGAGCGATCTACCAACTTTAGATTACCCACCAACTTTAGATTACCCACCAATTCCTTTACCTTCTACTTCAACAAAAGAGGCTTGGTGATCGTCCTCCTCTTATTAATCAACAAGCCTGCTAAAATCAACAATTGATCGTCTATCAATAAATCCACCCAGATGTTCCTATGAGTGGACTCACAATACTACCTGACAAATCTAGAAAATTGAGAATGGCGAGTAAGAAGCGGGGGTTTCCTCACAACAAAGGTTCCTATTCCGGATCTGGCAAAATGGGCAGAAGATCCTTGTTCAAAAATTTCACAAAGAACTTCTACGTCCAGAACTTATCTATTGACTCACTATAGTAGAACTTATAATGAGAATTGGGTGAGTCTACAACTGATACCAGTCGTGGGTAGAACCCTGACCTTTACATCTCGTTAAGGAAAAAAGAATCGTTAGAATCTCCATATTAAAGTGAAGGCAACAAAACCCTAATAGAGAGATTATCGCCACCACAAAGCGCTAGGCACTTGGAATAAGCAGTGTGGGGTATACCTTCTAGTAGTGCATCGCTTCAGACAATGAGCCCATATACGGGATCTTTACCCCGTACTTCACCACGTGCTTGTACATTGGGACACAGCCATCGGGCACCCTATTCGCCCTATCTGCATCTGCGGGTTCTATCAAAACAAAGTCGCTGCTTAAAGCCATATCTGACCGCACCTCCTCTAGTTCTTCCTTAGAGATGGTGCTCCAAACTTTGTTAATACCTTGATGAGAAGAAGACAAGCTCTTCAACATCCTTTGTGAAAATCTTCACCGAATGAGGGTTTGCTCGTAAAGAAGAAGGGAGTATTCAATGGCTTAAACCTGTAACTCTTTTAAAGAATTCGAGAGAGAGCCGAAAGGGCGCACATTAATACTAAAAGACTTTGGCGACTCTTCGTAAAAACCACTACTCATAGTTCCTTTCACAAAACGACACCATGAGTCGGAGGTAAATAATGGACCCTCTTTTAGAAGGCTTTGCTGTGTAAAGTGAGCCTCTCATTTTTCTGGTTTCTATGCATTCAAGCAAAAATGGGGCTGTGTCTCCCCAATTTACTGAAGAAATTTATCCCCATGAATGGGTCTTAATCGCCCCGATCACTCGAAGGGACTTGTCTCTCTAAAGAGTTTCAGTCGTCCCGTCCAATCGAAGGGATCTATTGATCGACTTGATTTACAAGGAGTTTGGTGGAACCGAACTCCCTCAACTGATAGCCAATGAGGAGACCGAACACGTCTGTCTTTTTCAATCACTAGTACCCAACCGGTATTGCTTAATTAACTGAGTTTCCCACTTCGATACAAAACATTTCTTCCATATATAAAAGGAAACTTAATAGATCTAAATGAAAGAATCTCCTCATATAATTCAGTTGCCTAAACAGTCACAATATCGAATTTTTCATGATCATAGATCTGAAATTCCCAGATAAATTTTTAAGAAAACTAGAGTTTCACAAAACTATTAGCGGCACGGATCTAAAAAAAGCATTATATGATAGCAATGTGGGCGTCAGTCCCGATAACTCCTCTAACCCTACTCAAGGCACACAAAATACAGAGGGAGATCTGTCTTCCCTTCTCTCTCAGTCTGTTTATCTTTCCCTTTTATAAAATCGCTATTTCTGATTTGAGCGTCGGAGTCTCCCCCACTGGAACACCCTCCGGCGATCTTTTGCAGGTCTCAAGCCTCACAACCAGCTATCCGATCGAGCCCAGGAAGAGCCGAATCTGTGGAGATAAAACTCACTTCCAATAGGAGAAATTTCAATTCAACTCATATTTTTTATTTATATTTTTTATTAATTTTATAACTAATCTGTATATGATATTTTCTTAAATTTATCTTATTTGAATTTGGTTATATTTTTTTAAAACTTTTTTTAATTGTTTTTTACTCAAAAAGCAAATTAAAGTTGCTAAAATAAATATCCAAAATTCAAGAACTAATAAATAGAACAAGTTCGAGTTAAAAAACTAATATCAAAAAAAAAAAAAAAAGCATGATCAGCAAATTAGAATATTATAATTTTTGTTTTATAAGTATGTTGAGCAAATCTATCAACTAGAAAAAAAATAAATAAACAAATAAATAGCAAATATTCAAATAGGTAATGCAAGTCCTTGGAATCTTTTGGTCATCCTTTTTCAATTTTTCACACATTAAACATTATATTTTATTTAATACATATGAACCAAAAATATATATATTGACTCATATAATCAATTAAATGAGTCAACAGGTCATATTTTATGTGAGGCAAACAATGTGACCCATGTGATACCTATTCAATTCTTGTGGTTGACACATCGAAATAAATTTAGAATTGAATTATGAGTCGAATCGACTTATTTTCACACTTAATTCGTTGAATTTATTAATTCAAATTTTGAAAAATATAGTCTCATTCGAGTAATTTATGAAAAATAAAATAAAATCCTTGTATATACTGTTCTCAGCCATTTGATTCAAAATCTCCAAACTCTTATAACTTTTACACTTTTTCACTTTTGGATATTTTCTATCTAACAAATGCCAATTTGAAAGAGTTTTTAAACAATTCTATTGACCACTGAGCTCTCTCTCTCTCTCTCTCTCTCATTTAAAACATTTTGGAGATACCTTTCAGGGCCGAGGAAAGGTACTTTTCCAAGAAGTCATCAGCAGGGCCCAAAAACAGAAAAATCATGACTCATTTTTGCTAAATTATTGGCAAAGTGGGGCACTAATTTTACTAAAATTTTGAAAAAAAAAAAAAAGTACAGTGTTAATATTATTTTTAAAAAATAACGTTAAAAATTTTTACAAGTATATTATTAATAATTATACAAAAATATTAAAAATGATACAAAAAATGTTTTTTATTCCTAAAAAATTATAATTTCCACTTCCTCATTCCTCTAATTCACCCCTATAAAAAAAAAAAAAAAAAAAAAAAAAAAGAAAATTCTAACTTCCAACAACTCTCAATCTGGATAATAGTCAATGACCTCCCATCATTAAGAATAGACGTGAATCTAGTTGGGACAGCCATTTTGGTTTCCTATGGAACTATCAAGCTTTTAATCCCCATATGCCTGTCTCTTTCGTCCCTCCCCTCTCGATACCTTCCTCCTCTCTATCTCATTCAAAACAAATAACTGACACCATAAAACATAAGATTTTTTCCGAGACTTCTTTCCCGATGTTTAGAGTCTCTGTCATCAGTATTTTGTGACATTTCAATATGAAAACGTCGACAAAAACACTCTTCCACGGTAACAGGAACTTTTCCTGATCTTTTATCTCCAAACGTTGATAAAATCTTTCAATTTGACCGATGTTTTTTATGATAAATGTTAGCAAAGTTTTAAACTTTACCGACGTGAGAGATTGACAAGAGAGAAAGGGGAGAGAGAGGGATATCCCGTTGTTTTCCTTTAGAAACGTCGGCAGTTTAAATGTTTCATTATGTTTTCAAGCAAAACGTCGGGAAATCCTTTTAGAAAGAGATGGATTAGAGGGAGAGGGATATCCTAACATTTTTACTTAAATATATTGGCATGCTCACTATGTATAAAGGCGCAATTTCAATTCAACTCATATTTTTTTATTAATTATTTTTGTATTAATCTATTCTTAATTTTTCTTAAGCGAATTGGGTTATAATTTTTTAAAATTTTATTTAATTGATTCTGACTCAAAAGACAAATTAAAGTTGCTAAAATAAATTTTAGAATAAATTTGAGTTATAAACGAATAGCAAAATAAGTGATTTAATGTCAAAAAAGAAGTTAATCATATCAATAAATTTTTCAATGACGAAATAACTAAAATAAAAAGAAAAAATGGATAAGGCAAGTTTAGAATATTATAATTTTTGTTTTTATATAAGTTTGTGGAGCAAATCTATCAATTTGCACACAAAAAAAAAAAAAAAAAAAAAAAAAATCACATAGGTAATGCAAGTGCTTTGAGTCTTTTGGTTTTCCTTTCTCAATTTTCACACAAACATTATATTTTATTTCATACATATTAACCAAATATATATATTTACTCATATTATTAATTAAATGAGTCGAACAATCTCTAAGTCAAATTTAGTTTATATTTTATGTAAGGTAAACAATCTGACAATACTCATTCAATTTATGAGTTTGGCACATTAAAATAATTTTAGAATTGAATTATGAGTCAAATAGGCTCATTTTTACCCTTAATTCATTGAGTTTAATTTTGAAAAATATAGTCCCATTCGAGTAATTTATGAAAAATAAAATGCCCATATATATATACATACATACATACATATATGTATCTATATATATATATATATATATATTATACTCAGCCATTTGATTCAAAATCTCTGAACTCCTATAATGTTTAAACTTTTTGATTTTGAAAGAGTGTTCAAAATAATTGACCCATCTTTCCTAAATTATTGGCAATGTGTTAATAAAAATTATGAAAAAAATTATGTATACAGTATTAATATTAGAAAAAATAACATTAAAAATTCTTAAAAATATATTATAAAAAATTATATAAAAACTATTAAAAATGATACTAAAATTTTTTAAACTTTTTTTTTATTCCTATAAAATTCCTTATTCCTTCGTATTATACTTCACCCAAAAAAAAAAAAAACTACCTTCCAACAACTCTAGTCAATCACCTCCAATCATTAAGAATAGACATGCAGCTAGATTAGCCATTTTGGTGTTCCATTAAACTATCAAGCTTTTAATCCCCATGCGCCTCCCTCTCTCTCTCTCTCTCTCCCTCTCTCTCTCTCTCTCTTGCGTGCACAGGCATGCGGGTTTACATAACAAAACAAATACCTAACCACACTTACACATATATATAGGAAACACTATATAAAATTAAAAATTAAGTATTTAAAATTCTAAATAATAATTTAATTTAACATATTTTATAATTTTTTTTAATTTAAAAATTATTTTAATTAATTCAAAATTATTCATTCTTTAAAAAGTTCTGAGCTCTCTGATAGAGCGTCCATCTGCCTTCATCAAAAGCACATATCCATCTACCCTCCTCCATGTGAACTACAGCCAAGTTTTTCTTTCCACACTTTAGACTCGAAAATACAAAATTAAATACACCATAGAAATCAGGCAGTCAATTGAATTGATTGCCATTCACACGTCTGTTTTGGATGCTTTTGAAAGTTCTGGGCAGGAGAGCCTCACATGGCACCAAAACCTAACATGCTGACCCACTCAGGTCCCCTCTTGACTCACCGACTCGAGCAACTTCTCTTCATTTTCATCTCACTTTTTGAGAAAACATTTTATAATTATATGCCTGATTAAAATGTTATAATCACCTCTTAAAGTATTCATTTTTCATTACAGCCGCCTCCCATAATTTTCCGCTCCATGTTTACATTGGATCCTGCTCTCTTTATTATTATTATTATTATTATTATTATTATTATTATTATTTGCTGAAATTATAACTACCTTCTCATATTAGGACAATTGGGAAAAAAAATTAAGAAATTCTAAAATTATACCCAAGGGGAAACATTGGGTGTACCTTTTACGATACTTTATCTACTTCTAACTTTTGTAAGTTCGACAACTTATTAATTTTCAGTTATAATTTTTTAAAAAATTAATATAAATAAATAAGCAAAAATTTTGGTAACACAAATTTTCTTTTTTTTAAAAAAAAATTCAAGTATCATCAAAATATAAAAAGCTTCTGAACTAATTATTAGATTTCCTGTTGTTTTGGAACCTGGGAGGTGCAAATGATCTAACTAAGTCGTTGGTTTGTATTGTCTTACGTAGTACATCTGACGCATGCCCATTATACGTCATCGTAAGCAATTTGGCAGGAGAATGTGTGGGTCATTAGGGTTATCACCACAGTTTTACTTGTCAAAACATTATCACCTCAATTTTTTTTTTTTTTTTTGAACTTACTAAATAAAATATGAAAATTTACAAATAGAACACAAATTTTTACATAAAAATTTATTTATTAATTAAAATTATTATATTGATAGTTTATTATTATATCAACTTAAACATAAAACAGCTGATATGAGGTTTTTCCCAAAACTCCGAGGCATATCCTCGTTCGTTATGCATATTTAGTACAAGTTCAAAAATGTACACTTTCTCATGTCAAAGCTCCCACTAATAACAATGTACCAGCTGTAGATGTTCATATCATATAGTACAACGCATCTTTCTACAATTTCTATGCATAAGTGTGGACACTGTGAATTTATATGAATGTCTTCAGTCGTATCATATATCAACTTATAAATTTTAAAATTATGATTCAATTAATTCAATGGTAAATTAATGTAGTTGAATTGTTGATTTTTTTAATAATATTTAAAAATATAAAAATATTTTTAATATATATATTAATTCTATATTTTCATATAAAAATTTAAAAATAAAATTTTAATAAATATAAAATAAATAATCACTCTTATAATTTATATTAAATAATAAATTCAGTTAATTGATCAATTTGAGAGATTGTGAGAACGGAGGAAAGAGATGGAGAAGGAAAGGAGAAGTCAATAGCTTTAGAAAGATTTTTAGAGATTTTGATTCGTAAAATTTTTTTAATGTCTTATATTTTAAAACACTTAAATACCTTCTATCTAAAATTTAATGAATTAAATTCTAGTGAATTTTTTCGTATTTGACAATTGAATACAAATTGACCCGTTTTATTAAAAAATCACGGTTGAGCCGTGGTTTACTAAAACGTTGTGGTTGAACTATGTTGTCACACAATTCAATTACTCAGATGGTATTTTATTCAAACCGATCCATTTTTTTTAGACTAATGTTCAACTGCAATTCAATTGTGGTACAGTACAATTCTAGTAACATTGATTCATACTCATGAGATGGTTATACAACGGTCATCGATTAATTAATCATCTTGTCCCATAAAAATAATGACAGTTGAGAATTTGCCCTAATATAGACCTACTACTACCGCCCAGTACTTACCTTGAGAATTCTATTTACACCACTCATTACAAGATCACAACCACAGAAAATCATTCCAATCGAGAATAAGCACAAATTCTTTCAAGATACACCTCTTCCCAAATTTTCTATACTCTAGTTTGATCCAAAATTCTTCCTGAAATGGCTGCGGCAATCTCTGCAGTAAAGCTAGGATCACTTGTCAATGAAGAAGCCATTCTTTCAACTAAAACCCTTTGCATTGGTGGTGCTTGAAATTCTTGAACATGCTTTATGGAATCGTTTTCGATCTTGTTCAATGTCAAGTTTGATCCTGATGAGTTTGTGCAGACAGAACCAGGGCTCGAACTTGTTTTAAGTAGAGGGCTTGTGACTAATGATATCTTGGATTGAGATGGGTTCAAGTGGTTATGCTTTCCCTCATAAGTAGCTATAACAACAGAAGGATCTTCTGCACTTCTTTGCACCTAAAAATGTGTATCAAAATAAAAATTAGACAATTGACACTTTTTCACTGCTACTAAATTAAAGAGAAGTATAGTACTAATAACCAAAGAAGACCTTATCATTTAACAAAGATACACTCTGAGTCTATATACTAAAACCCAGTTTGGAGCGCATCAAAGAAAGAATTTTTTGTATAAGTTGGATATATCCTGCGCACAGGCATTTTTACTATTCTCATTTATATCAATGGAGCCTAATAATCATAACATTAATCATCAATAGTTTCACTATGTTGTTTATTCATTATTTTGTTCTTTGAAGAAGGACCAAATTACTATCAATCCCACAAAAATCAGTATCCATAGATTTTATAGAAAATATCTGCACACATCGCTCTAATGTAAAAGAAAGAGTAGCGTCTTAGGCCTTAGTTACCTTCTTTTTGACTGAGCAACTAGGGGCAAAGGAACATTTGAAATAGGCTCTAGGAGATGGATTATCTTTGGTGACTTTTTGACCATATTTTCTCCATTGATATCCATCCTTCACAATCTGCATATGGCATCAAAATAGAAACCCAACTAAGGAGCTTTCCAAATTTCATACAGCATTGAATTAATCAAAGCAAAAAATTGGATGGGAACTAACCAATGTTTTATCGGATTTATCAGCTCTCACAAAGACCCTTGAGACCTTTTTTTTGATGCTTTGTTTTGGCATCTTACATGAATCTTCATCGCTAGAACTTGAATCATTGTTTTGGTCGAGTCCAACAACATTGTTATTGTCATCAAAATTGAATTTTCTCTTTCTAACTAACATGACATCAGCTTCTTTCTCCGGGCGTTTGCTCTTCAAATCCATCAAAAGGTTTTGCAAGGCATTATACTTTTCACACATCATAGTTAGCATCCCTGCTAGCTTCTTATTCTCATCGCTAACTCGATTCAACTCTTCTACCAAAACCTATTTATGCACAAAACAAAACATAGTTTGAGTGGAGTATTCTCTACCGAAGAAGATAACTAATAAAGACATTACAGAAATGATCATATTTACAGAAATTAGGCTATAATTTCTGCATGATTGAGTACTATTATATCATCTACTTCTATTTTTCTTCCTTGAAGCAGGAAGTACGTAATCAGCAGAGAAAATTCTAACAAAGTCAAACAATCAAAAGAAATATAATATTGAAGAGTGTAAACTTTAAATAATTAAGTTTCAACAAAGGATTCTAGTGTGTAATTATTAAAATAACATGAAACAAAAGAAGATCCAAAGTTGTTTATCATCAAAGAAAAATAGAAAGAGGAAAGAAGTGGCATGTGAAGAGCACTTGTGGGGTACTTATGATTCTCCAAAGGAAGACAAGTAGAGAAACAGAAACAAGAGGTGAACATGCTAAAGTTTTTGCTTATATTTTTGAATACCCATGTGAGTTTGTTCTCACCTTCTGCTTTTCATCAGAGACTTTAGCTTCCTCATCAACAGAATGGTCTTCTTCCAACTCTCTCTCCTAAATTCAAGAGTGAAGAACCAAAGTGTTTTAGGCTTTGACAAGCCATGGAAACTCAAAAAGAAGCTATAAAAAATTTGAAACATAATACCAACCGAAGTTTCGTCATTTTGATGGATAGGGTTGATGTTGAGATCGAAATCTAGACATGTTCCTAACATATTTGTTGATTCCATTTCCAACCAACGGAAAGTAACTGTGTACCCTTTAGTGAATATAAGAAGAAACTGTTACTAATTGCATATCTATAAACAATAGAGAGAGAGAGAGAGAGAGAGAGAGAGAGAGAGAGAGAGAGAGTCTTGGTCTATGGTTCAGTTGGCAAGAAAAGTTGCAGGCAGCCCGGGAGGAGAGTTCAAAACAAGAGTCAATTTATCTCTTTTTGCGGCCGCTAAGTTGTCCCTGTTCATATGGCAGTGAGAGCGCAGAGATAGAGAGAGAGAAAGAGAGATAGAGTGATGTCGGCCAGTAAGGAAAGTCAAGTCATTGTGGATTTGCAGGCTTGAAATATTTAAATTATTGAAGACTTCAACGTGACTCGCACCAATGGGAAAACTTGTAGATGAGATATTTTTAGCATTCAATATTCATATGATTCTCATTGACTCCAATATTATCTATAGTTGACTTTACCCAATCGCGTTCAATTGGAATTTGTTAAATTAAATATTTCCCTCTTTTAATTTAAAAATGAATTCAAGTGCTTACCCACATTGCATATCCCTAAGAAGAAAAGGTGCAATTTCAATTCTAATCATATTTTTTATTATTGCACTAATTATATACCTAATCTGTGTATGATATTTTCTTAATTTTTCTTAATTGAATTTGGTTATATATTTTTTAAAATTTTATTTAATTGATTCTGACTCAAAGAAAATTACAGTGAATTATGAGTGGAATCGACTCATTTTCGGTCTTAATTTGTTGAGTTTATTAATTCAAATTCTGAAAAACAAAGCTACATTGGAGTAAAATGAAATCTCTATACTGGCCATTTGATTCAAGATCTCCAAACTCTTATAATTTTTACACTTTTTCAGTTTTGGATATTTTGAATTTTCTATCAAACAAATAGCAATTTGAAAGAGTTTTCTAACAATTCTATTGACCACTAAACCATATTTTCTCTCTTTTTGTTTTTTCGGCCTAGGAAAGGTACTTGTCCAAGAAGTCATCAAAAGGGCCCATAAACAGAAAAATCATCAATCAAATGACCCATCTTTGCTAAATTATTGGCAGAGTGGGGCATCATCTTTACTAAAATATTGAAAAAAAAAAAATTAAGTATACAGTACTAATGTTATGTTTTTTTAAAAAAATAAAGTTAAAATTTTTTAAAAATATATTATTAAAAAATTATACAAAAACTATTAAAAATGATATTAAAAATATTTTTTATTCCTATAAAATTATAATATCCACTCCCTTATTCCTCTACTTCACCCCTATTAAAAAAATTTTCCTAACTTCCAACAACTCTCAATCTGAGTCAATGACCTCCAATAGACATGAATCTGTAGGAATTTTCCATTAAGTATGCTATTATTAATTGATAATTTTGGGTTTTAATAAAAACATACCGATAAATTTAGTCAAAATATGAGACAAGCATGCATGGAAGCCTATAAAAGTTTTAAGTGATCAAAATTGTAAAATAGGGCTTTACATGTCCAATCTGCAGAAGGGAAGATATGAGGTTTTTAGAGGATGATATACCTGGGAATGCTTAGCATAAGAACAGCACAAAATTGGATTATTTCCCAAGCAAAAGTCATTTTTAAGTTAAAACACACAAATTGATGGGGAGAGATCAAATTTTATAGATGAGAAAAATTGAAATATATGTTAGCATTCTAAATTAAAATAAAAAAGGGATTTTGTTATCATTCCCAGACAAACATCTAAATATTTTCCAGCACTGCGGCATGGGAAATTAAAAGGTTTTGTTCTTCCCATTGAAATTAGGTTTAGTCAAATGGTTTCATCCTTGGTGCTAATTATTTCATTTGGTATTAATTTATTTTTTGTGTGTTTTGATGTACATTCATATACACTCTACTTTTATGCACATTAATTTTTGATTTTATCATGTTATAAAATATTTGGGCAAACTTACAAAAAAAAAAAAGAAAAAAAAAAAGCCACCTATTGCCAGCATGTGCTCCTCCTTGATAGGTTTAGAAAATTGTGTACTCTGTGAATATGTTTATGTGTATAATTGTAATAAAGAGAATCCTTTAACACATTGAGTTTTGATACAATATATATTGTTTGAGGACCAAACGAGATACATCAAGGTTTAGTATCTCATCTAAGGTGATCTATAGCATACATTGAGTTGAGTATGCGAATTGGAACTCAAAGGGCAATTTTCTCTTTTTTAATTTCCCGGTTTGAGAATATTTTTTTAATTGATGTAAATGTTTGGTTGTCAAAATGGCTCATTTACTAAAAATTATTGAAATATTTTTACTGGATGATTAAGTTATCTTGTGCAATCGCCTGCCCAAAGGGGGTGATTGTATTTGGTAATTTTGGTGTGGGTCATAAAGCATCAAAGTTGAGGATATATCGGTTTAGAAGATATATCTGGCCAAAGGGGATGGATTTGTCGAAAACTAGTATATTCTCATGTTAGCTTTATATAAAGAGTACTTATTAGTACAATACATTCTTTGCCCAAAGGAGAGTCTATGATGATATATTTGGACTCTTTGTTTATTATTAGCACATTTTAAATTATTCTTAATTTCTTTTATTATCATTGCCCATTAATTAATTATTGCATATCTTGTCCAAAACAGTGACCTTTTGCGTAAACAACAATCAAGCTACTATTGACGTTCTTCATGGGTCCAATTATAAAAGATGGAATGAGGATCTATCATTTGCACTGGTTATGAGTGAGCTTTGACATGGACTTGTGTGTTGATCTGCAAGCGAAATTAACTCCTGGGAACACTGCTGAGGAGACAGAGTTTTTTGCTAAGTGGGATAGGTCAAAATGTATGTGTCTCCATGCCATTAGGAGGTCTTTTTCTAAACATCTATTGAGTGGGTTGGAAACCTTTGAGAATGCGAAGCAGCTTCACCACACCATAGGAGAAAGATTTTAAAAAAAAAAATTCTAGTAAGTCTGAGGCTGTGAACCTTATGAATGAGCTTACGGGTATGAAGTATGATAGTGCAGAAGGTGTTAGAGATATTATTATGAAAACGGTCCACATCTAAATCAAATTGGCCTCCCATGAAATTATCATCCCTGAAAAATTCCTTGTTCATCATGCTCTTAATTCTTTGCCTCTAGAGTTTTTCCAAATCAAAACTGCCTATAATGTTATGAATAAGAATTGGAGTATCAATGACCTTATCTCTAAATGTGTTTTTGAGTAAGAAAAACTTAAGAAAGAAAAGAGTGAGAGTGACTTTCTTGCCACCCATTCGAAATAGATGTTTGCTACATAGAAACAATTGGCTTAAATTTAGAATCTTGTTTTGAACTCATTTTGGAAAATGTCTTTTATGTACTGTTATTTAGGCTGAATTTGATTTCAATTTCTGTTTAGACAAATTGGGTTATCACTTTGGCATTGGAAATGGAAAAAGTAAACTTGACTTTGAATTTCAAAGTTTTAAGGGAATTTAAACTTGTTGATAATTTATATAGATTGTATTTAGTTCCCAATAATAAGTACAGTTGCATAAATGTTAAAAGCACATTGTCTAAAAGACCTCTCATTAAAGAAGAGTAACTCTATTGTGGCATAAAAGATTAGGTCACATTTCAAATAAGAGAATTCAAAGATTAGTAAAAGATGACATTTTAACTTCTCTTGATTTTGAAAAATAAGACACTTGTGTTGATTACATAAGAGGTAAAATGACCAAGACCAAGAAAAAGGGGGCAACTCGAAGAAGTAATCCTTTGGAAATTGTACACACTGACATTAGTGGACCTCTTACTCCTACACTGCGTGGTAACAGATGTTTTGTTACTTTTGTAGATGAATTTTCCCGTTATAGTTATCTTTACCTAATTGATGATAAATCTAAGGTTTTAGAGTAATTTAAAATCTTTGAAATAGAGGTAGAGAAACAATTAGGAAAAGTCATTAAGATAGTTAGGTTTGACCAAGGAGGTGAGTATTATGGTAAACATAGCATAACTGGATAGCATATGGAACTATTTGCCAAATACTTACAAGAATGTGGGATTGTTGTTCACTATACTATACCTGGTAGTCCTGAACAAAATGGCGTGGTTGAAAGGCAAAATCACACCCTTATGGAAATGATGAGAAGCATAATGAGTAGAACCAATCTTCCTGAGTCACTTTGGGGGTGAATCCATAAAAACAGCCTTGTATATGTTGAATAGAGTGCCTTACAAATCTGTTCCCAAAATACCTTGTGAGTTGTAGACCGGTAGAGAACCCAACTTGAACCACTTTCAAATTTGGGGATGTCCTATAGAAGTTAGAATCTATAACCCTTATGAATACAAAACTGAACCTAGAACAACTCGTTATTTTTTCATGGGGTATCCAGACTGTTCTAAAGGAAATAGATTTTTTTGCCTTGCATGTGAAATCAAAATTATGGAGTCACAAGTAGCAAAATTTTTGAAGTTAGATGTTGCTAACATGAAAATGTTGGATGTTGTTGATAGCGAGCCAGTTAAAGATGTCACCATCCCTTTGGCTACTACAGAGAGAAGTATAGTGCCTGTGATTGTTGAGAGAGAAGATCAAGGTCATCATGATGAAAATCCTCCTCCTCAAGATTCTGTTGTTGCTGCTTCTATTGATGTTCCTATGGTTTTGAAAGTTGAGGTTGAGGTGCCCTTGAGGAGAACTTCTAGGCACAGAAAGTCTGTTATTTCTAATGACTACTTAGTTTTTCCTGGAGAATGTGATTATGATATTAGTCATGTAGTGGATTTGTAACTTTTCATGATACTATTAGTTGTTCTCAAGCTACGATGTGGATGGATGCTATAAAAGACGAGATGCAATCCATCACTCAAAATAGTGTTTTGGAGCTTGTTGAGCTTTCAAAGGGTATTAAGTCGATTGCTTGTAAATGGGTGTACAAAACCAAGAAGGATTCTAAAGGGATACTTGGGAGATTTAAGGCTAGGTTGGTGGCAAAGAAATTTACTTAAAAAGAAAGGATGGATTACAATGAGACATTTTCATCAGTGTTTTCTAAGAATTCTTTTAGAATCATCATGGTCTTGGTAGCACATTTTGATTTGGAACTTCATTAGATGGATGTGAAAACAGTTTTCTTAACTGGTGAGCTTGAAGAATAAATTTATATGATACAACCTGAAGCTTTTCAAGAACTGGGGAGTAAACACTTGGTGCAGACTTAAGAAGTCAAACTATGGCCTTAAACAAGTTTTCAAGCAGTGGTTTTTGAAGTTTGATAAGATAGTTATTTCCATGGGTTTTGAGGAGAATAATGTTGATCAATGCATATACCACAAAATCAGTGAGAGTAAGTTTATTTTCTTTAGATGACATCTTATTGGCCAGTAATGATATTGGGTTATTGCATGATACCAAACATTCGTTGTCTAAGATTTTTTACATGAAAGATCCTGGGGATACATCTTTTGTTCTTGGTATTGAGATCCATAAGGATAGGTCTCAGAACTTGTTGAGTGTTACTCAAAGGGCATACATTGATCGTGTGCTCAATAGAATTAATATGCAGAATTGTAAGGCTGAGGATGCACCTGTTGTGAAAAGTGACAAGTTAAAACTTAGTCAATGCCCAAGAAATGATTTGGAGAGATAATCTATGAATGGTATACCTTATTCTAATGCAGTTGGGAGTCTTATGTATGCACAGGTTTGCACTAGGCCAGACACAGCTTTTGCAATGGGAGAACTTGCACTAGAAAATTAATACCGTATACTGACGATAACTTTTATTATCGCTAACCTTTAGTGACGATTTCTTATGCCTTATAGGGACTTTTTTATGAAACCGTTAGAAAATGCATACATTTTCCAAATGTATACATTGTCCATCGAGAAAAATTTATCAACCACAGTAAAGGTAGCACAACTATCTGTAAAAGTGATATTCAATTCTGACAGTTATTTTTTATGGTCAGTAAATATGGTAGTCTTTAGGGATAGTTTGAAAACTGTTTCTACTTAACCATACCGTCTGCATAATTTCTACATCTATACTAACCTATATATTACACTATTTTTAAAAACTATGTTCAATTCTAACGGTCATCACTTGTGGTCAATTAATGTGGCAGTCTTTAGGGACAGTTTGAAAACAATATCTATATGACTTTTCTTTACTGTCTACTTAACCATACAATTTGCATAAGTTTTACATCTATGTTATCTATCATTTAGATGATTATCACTTGTCGTCAATAAATGTGGCTGCCTTTAGAGACGATTTGAAAAGAGTTTGTATATGAGTCTTATTTACAGATTGCTAAACCATACCATCTGCAAAAGTTATATACTTATGTTAACTTATATATTACACCATTTGTAAAAGTGATGTTCAATTAGGACGGTTATGAGTTGTCGTCAATAAATGTAGCATTCTTTTAGAAACGGTTTGAAAACAGTCTCAATATAAGTCTTTTTTACTGAGTACTGAATCATACCGTCTGCATAAGTATTATAGCTATGCTAACCCATAGATTATAGCATATGTAAATGCTAACAATTCTAACTGTTATCACTTTTTTTCAATAAATATATCAGCCTTTAAAGATGGTTTAAAAACAAATTCTATATGGTTAATTTATACTATTTGCTATATCATATCGTCTGTATAATCTATGGCAATGCTAACTTATATATTGTACCCTTTGTAAATACTATATACTATTCGAAAGGTTATTAGTTTTCGTCGATAAATATGGTACTCTTTAGGGACTATTTGAAAATAGTCTCTATATGTGCTATCTATACCGACTACTATGTATTCTTTAGGACAAGGGATAATTTGTGATAACAAGTAGTGCATTGCTATAACAGGTGGTAAGTTTGCGATAAGAGGTGATAATTTTGAGATAATTAGTGATAAGTTTACGATAACTAATAGTAATATAATGTAGTAATATTATTATACACTGGAGTGAAATACTGTACAGTGATTTTATGGTAACTGGCACTAAATTACAACCTATAAGTGGTAAAATACGGTAATATTATTATACATTGAAGTTGTGATATCAAATGGTAAAATTACGATAGCAGATAGTAAGTAATTTGTAATAAAATGTGATAAAATTACGATAACTAGTGGTAAGTCAGTGATAGCTTGAGCGCACTATGTGCTCACGATTGACCGCTAGTGTATGCATTTGGCCGCTCGAAGGCACAAGGCGCTCGTGGTAGACTGCACAAGCGCGAGGTTGGCCGCTTGAGTTCACAAGGTGCTTGTGGTAGGCCACGCATCTATGTGGCAAACCATGCTAGTGTGCAGGGTAGACCACACAGGGGCACGACATATCGTCCTAGTGCACGTGGTAGACCATGCCCTTGCACAGCAGACCACGCCTCTGCATGCAATAGACCGCGTGCTTGTGCGGTAGATTGAACTAGTGCACATGGCAGACCATGTACCTTGCGTATGGTAGACCGTGCCCTTGCATGTAAAACCCCAAAAAAAAAAGAAAAGACAAAAAAAAAGATGGTGGACTCTACCACCTCACCACTCATTCTCTTTTTCTCTTTTCTTTCTTCTTCTTGTTTTCTTCTCTACTCTTTTGCTCATTCCCTCTGCCTCCTCCCCGAAAACTCATCTCTCTCGCCCTCTCTCTCTTCTCTCTTCTCTCTTTCTAAAGATCACCAATATTATACTCAAAATCAAGTGTAGAAACTCCCAAATACCCAAATATCAATTTTAGAACAAAACCCTAATGTGAAATATATCAAATCTTAGAGAGAGAAAATCTAGGATTTTGAAGAATTTGGGTCTTGGATGAGATTGATATCTCAAATCAAGGTACTAGTACTTTCCCAACACATATTTGAGTTTTTTAAGATTATGTTATTGATCTATGAATTTTTTGGATTTTGTAGAGAACGAGAAATTAGGGTTTGTGGTAACTCAACTTTGGGACGAAATTGGTGTTCCCATTCGAGATAAATATTAGAATAAGCATAATAGTAAATGGAGTAGGGTTTGTTTCTACAGAAACTACACATTTAGGGCTTTAAAATGACATATGATTCAAATAGATTGGATGAGAATTGGATTTTTGGTGATTTTTCAAATAAGCCTGTTCTGTAGAATTGTTCTGCTCCCTGCCCTGTTTCTGGCTGTGACTTTAACTTGGAAATTAGATATCTTTTTGGGCAGAATTAGGCTGGATGTTAAACACCAAATTTATAGATCTATGTCTCAGCTTTAATTTGAGATAAAAATCACTTAAATCCGAAATGTTTAGTGAAAGTTATTACAAGTTTTTGGTGACTGCGCAAATGTGAGTCATAAATTTAGGTCTAACACATTTAAAGACTTGGGTATTTTTGTGTAATTGGAATTGAGTTTACTTGTAAACATAAAAGTTATAGCCCTATGTCTTGGCTTTAAATATCGATTGAGATCACCTCAATCCAATTTTTGTAGTTCAAGATATGAAGATTTTTCTAAAACATAGTTGTACTGGAAAATTTTGGTTGGCCCTAGTATTGACATACATTTGAATGATGAAATTATATTTATTGTCTTAGGTTCAGACAATTGAAAGGTTAGGAGGGATTATAGATTAATAATGATTACCCTCATTACAAAAAAATAAGGGTTTAGCGACGGATTTAGTTTCGGAAATTTTAGAAAAATTACTAGCTAATACGTTTAGTACCAAATTTAGCGATGGAAAAATTTCTGTCGATAATAATGCGTCACAAAAGCTTAGCGACGGATTGTTAAATCCGTCGCTAAATTTAGCGACGGAATGCTGAATCCGTCTCTAATTTTAGCAACGGATTCCAAATTTGTCGCTAAATTTCGCATTTAATATTTTTTTTTGTAGAGCACGCCCGCCTGCCGGCCGTCGGCCACCCACCACCACCCCAGCCCCTTGCTGCTTGCCTGTCTATGACCCCATCCCCTGCTATTTTATTTTTTTATAGAAAATGTGATTTTGCCCAGATTTGAACCTGGGTTTAAGGGGTTGTCTGGAGTGCTCTTAATTACTATGTCACATTAACTTATTCCTAAGACAATATCATATTCTTGGATGGATAAAATTAACATATCTGCTTGAAATTCTTTTCCACCAATCTCAACTTTATATAACTTTACAACAAATTCAGTAGACATATTACTTGTCATTGGAGTACTTACCTTCAATATGTATGGTAAGTTTTCAATTTTAATGCCTATGACCTCCACCAAACTAGGAACAATAAATAAATGAGTAAAACCGGGATCTAATAATACTTTACTTTATGATTATAGAAGCATACCTTCCACCATATTGGATGCTTTAGGAATTTCCTCTCTTTCCATGGCAAAAACTCTACCTTGCATTTTGGTTTATTATTCCGATTGTTCCATCTTTGACCTTGAGGTAGGTTTCCCTTTCCTATTGTCTTGTGACAATCTTTAATGTAGTGTTCATCACTTCCGCATCTTGTACATTTTCCAACTTTTAGCCAATACCTATTTTCATTATGTTCTGGCTTTCGACAATAATCACAAAAGTCTCTCTGTCCTACTTGCTTACTAGAACTTGTCATATCTATTTCTTGACTTGGGTCACTAAGTCATTAGAACCCCTTCTTGGTGCCTTTGTATTTACTTGAATTCTTTCTTGCTGCCAATTTGATAGAGCTGTTCTCTTATTGAGTGCCACCTACCGCTTGTTTTTGTTATCTTCTACACGATATGCCAATTCTATAGACTTAGAATAATTTTCTATGATGATAGGGGCTAAAGCATCTTGTATCTCCCAACGCAAGTCTTTAATGAAATGTTTAATTCTATCATCTTCAGTTGATACCAAGGAAGAAGCAAACTTTGAAAGTTTTGTAAATTTGGTCTCATATTGAGCCACTGTCGTATGATTTTGTTTGAGAACAAGAAATTCTTCTTCTCATTTCTCTCGAATGTGGCGTGGGTAATATTTTTCTTTGAATTCCTTCAAGAAATTTTGCCAAGTATGTGGTGTATTGTTTTATTCCCACTTATATGAGATGGTTCGCCACCATTCTCTAACTATCTCAAAAAGTTGATATACTGCCGGTCTAATTTTTCGTTCATCTGTATAGTTTAATACCACAAAAATTCCTTCTATTTCTTCCAACCATAATTCAGCTTTCTCATTATATCTATAACCTCCATCAAATCTTAGAGGATGAAACTTCAAAAATCGTTCCAAGATAATATCCTCAGGTTGTTCGATGTTTGGAGACAAGTTGTGGGGAGACTGTCGGTTTGCTATATTATTGGTTTGTTATTCCATTATTTGGGATACTCTATCTAGAGTTGTGATTCTTGATCCAAAGAGTTTGAGACTTGGTCAATCGAATTATCTTGTTGTTGCCTTGTTCTAACCATTTTTAAGGCAAAAGATGCAAATCATTGGAAAATGTCAAAGGAAAAGTTAACAATACTCATATACAATTCTCTTACAGACTCTTAACTGTATTACACTACTCAGACTTACAACTACATCATACTACTTTCTTAACTAAAGCATATAAATATATATATATATATATATATATATTTTGACTAAACTCCACAATCTGGTTTATTTACCAAGTCTTCACTAGGCACTTGTTTATTCTTTCTCATTCCTGGTAATTCATCTGGCAATTCTTGAATTAGTCTCCTATAATCTTCGAAAATTATTTAGTATCTTGCCTTTTCATTTTCTAATGATATGTTTTTCTTAGTCAATTCAACAACTTGGTCTGCATATCTTTCTTTTTCGATTTCTAACAGCAAATTCCTCTTAGTCAGGCTATCCACTTCTTCAACTACTTGACTATGGTATTTTCTCAAATATTCATTCCACTTTTTTTTTTATAATCTAACTTTTTTTTAAGTGCAAATGTGTCCATCTCATGTACATATTTAAGTGTGGCTAACTCTTCTTTATATCTACTGCTTTCATGGCAAGTTTCGTGTGACAGTTGCCTTTCTACCTCTACTTTCTTTCTAGCCTCTTTTAACTATTGCTAAAGGAAGTTGCACGTTTGTTGGCTATGATGTAGTTCATGATGTAATTCACCTATTTCCAAATTGCTTTTTGAATTAGAGGACTCAATAATTTTTGGCTCTTCGTCACTATCATCTATCACAATATATGAAACTTTGTTATTTTCCTTAATAGCTCTTTCTTTAGAGGGATCTTCTTCAATCGAAAACTGATCTCCTTCATGTTCCATTAATACAAAATTTCCAACAATGTTAGAAAATCCTCACGAGACAAAATGGTTATTCCAAATCATGATAAATATTTCTAATCAATGGCTGTTTTTTCTAGCATCATCTTTTCTAAACCTAGGCTCTGATACCACTCAATTTTCACGCCCCAATTCCGCCCCCTCACTGGGGCTTCATCGACGACGGATTGCGTGGCTCGCGCCAGGGGTCACTTATTAACTTGCTTAATAGAAATCATACTATAACAAAAGATCTTTTTTATTTCATTTACTAATAATATTACAAAGATCTTCAATACATGATAAAGCAACGAAACTTCTATACTATAGAGCTTATCCATGATAAAGTTATCTCTATCGGTTCATCTAATTTTCCTTAACTTCCATTCCTGCAGGGTCTAAAATAATTTTTTGTGTGAGCTTGATAGCCCAGTGAGGTCCGTGTGTGCATGTGTGAAAAACTTTTCATTGTAGAAATATACAATAACAGTTTCGTTATAAAATCTTTTGAAAAGTTCTCAATGCAACAATAACATGCACAATTGATAATAATAATAGTAACACATAACAGTACAGTACTGGTAATAGTTCACTGGCGTCTTATCTCTCCATTACAAGAACAGTTTACTTATTCCTCCCAAGAGGTCCATTTCTAGAAAGGCTTATCAATCTCCCCCGCATTAAGTGGACAAACCTCCTGCCCACATTAATGTGGTGCTACCGGTATGCATTTTGACATTCGACATAGCCCTTGCTTGCTCGATAAGTCTCCACACATACTGGACTATATAACAATCACATACACATATATTGATGTAGCAGTAGGAAATCATTGTAATAGTAGTAAATCATGGTAGCAGTAGGAAATTATTATAACAATAGTAAATCATGGTAGTAGTTGAAAATTATTGTAACAGTAATAAATCATGATAGTAATAGAAAATCATAGAAATTATGCATAAAAATATATGAATACAAGGAACACTCACAAATCATTGTAGTTATGCATAAAAATGTATGAATGTAGTGGACACTCAACTTAAAGTTAATCTTTTTCCATGTCATAAGAATTTCCTATCCTTTCTATAGAAACTTTCTATCTTTTTCTTCTCTTTCTTTCTTTTCCTTTTTCTTTATTTCTTTCTCTTTTTCTCTCTCTCTTTCTTGGTGGATTTGGTTTGAGATGGAAAGGGGATGTGTATTTATAGGATTTAGGTTGCCATGGATCTTTGACAAGTGTTAGGACACTTGTTAATTATGTAAGTCACTTATTCTAGATGCAAGACACTTGTTAGGATACTTGTACACCATATGGGACACTTGTTTTTAGATTGTTGATAAGTGTTTTCTAGGTATTAATTATGCATGATAAATGTCACTTTAATTAGTAAGTTGTCAACTTTAATTTTGATACTTGTTCCTTAGTTGCCAAGTGTCCTTCCATTAATTGACTATTAAAAGCATATATCCTTTATGCATGTACTTGTCTCCCATGTGGTTTAATTTGTGCATGACAAGTGTGATGGACGATGTTGTCCTTTTGTAGCGGACGGTATTGTCTCTTTGTGGTAGACGGTATCGTCCTTTTATGGTCGACGGTGTTATCTCTTTGTGGTGGACGGTGTCGTCCTTTTGTGGCCTTTATTTAAGTAATATATATAGTTCTCTTATATCCACATAATGTCATTTAAGTAAATAGTTTTACTTTATTTTAGTTTATTTATTTAAAATTACACGAAAATAAGGAAATACCACATATTTAGATTTAATAAAAATAGCTTCAGAATCTAATTCTTTAAGGATAAAAAGTCGACTCTCCCTTCTAAGAACAAAACTCAAAAAAGCTAACTTTTGTTAAATTTTATTTGGAGAGCAAATGACTTAGAAAATTTCTAGAAAAATAAGTTTTCACCTAATTCAATCATAAGAAACAATTATCGAAACTTTTCCTTCACAATTAATAATGAGTTATTTCTTACAAGTAGATTGGAGTATGTGACATAGGTTGACTTATTATTACACATTTTGACAAAGATCCTAACAGAAACATTAAGAAGGTCGACATGCCTGATAAAATATCAATCCATCCTTCTCCTTTTGTGAAGTCTCACTTGTCAACCTATCTTTAAATCATGTCGATCCACTAAATAGTCAACCAATTTGAATATGTCATGTCCACCAATTGGTTTTGAAATAAAACTGTGTCCACCCAAAAGCTAAAATATGTTGACCCACCATTGTATGTTGAGCAATATGAATATGACAAGTCCACCAATTGATTATGAAACAGGATTGTGTCGACCCAAATATTATAGTATATTAATAGCTCAAAATTGTTTTAAAGGGTCAACTTATCACTGTTCAATTCGAATATTCTCATAAAATTGGTTGACACTTGAACACAAATTTGTCGACACCTTATACTAAATGCTTGAGATAATTTAACAGGTCTACCTGATTTATAAATATGTTGATATCGATCTTAACTTATAAAACAAAATTTTAAATTTGAGTTGATGTTTTCTTTAACTTTGTCGACCTGAGAGAAACATTTTCAGAACTTAGAAATCAAAATGGTTTGAACACAACAATAATCTTATTTGACTTTATTTGTCTATCTCTCTCTGTGAAAGAATAACATCTCAATACAACAAAAACTCTTTAGTTAATTGGCTAAAGAAAATGAGCTGCCAGTGGGAGAATAAATCTTCAGCGCAAAATGAGGAACCGCAAAATGACAAACAATCGAAAAACATTTAATGATGGACATTAATGACCAATGTTCAAACTCAATCTCCACACAATGGCTCTCTCTTATTCAACCATAAATACAGAGACAAAGAGAATAAAAGAGTTAATGCTTTTCTAAAGATCAAAAACAATAATTATTCCACTGCTTTACTTACTCTGTTTTTTGGTTCATTATACTCTATTTTTCATTCCATTCTTCTCTCGAAGTGTAATTTATTATAAGCTCATATTTTGTTATAACTGAGGTTTGTAGTCTCACTTCTATAACTCTCTAGTCTCCTGCACTGAAATTTTCAAAGATCATTGAGGGATTCACAGTCTGGAGTTTGGAGAGAGAGAATCAATCTGTGTTAGGCTGGAAAGTCAGTGTTTGTGGATAAACACTATAAAGGTTCAATTTGAACCTATAATCAAGTTTGTTCCATTGAGATAATAGTGAAAATCCAGAAGGGTGCCTGTGAGTAGAAGTACATCGGGTTTGGTGGAACCATTATAAAATTTTGTATTCTTTGATTCCTATTCTTTTTATATTTATCTTTCTTTAACACTTAAAGTCCTTAACTTTCGATTCCTGTATATCACTCGTGTCCCACAAAAATTGCAAAACCTCTAAATTCTTAAAAAGTGCCATACAACCTAGTCACCCCCTGTAAGTTGTATTTCAATTGGTATCAGAATAGGACTCTTGTTTAAAGGGTTTAAAAACCTCAAGAGAAAAGATCCTAAGATGGCACTTGATCGAATCAACTCATCACAAGAGACCTCCACATCAAACAGAAGAATCGAATATTTCAAGAAAACAAAGAGAAATACAAATGGCTTAAAAAGAAGCAAAAAGCATGATATCAAAAGAAGAAAAGCATCCAATGCAAAAATAAGGGATACTTGAAAACTCAATGCATAAGGCTTGTGGAAACTGAGCAAGAAAAAAATCTTGATTGACTCGAGCAATGAGGACAGGAGCCAAAAGGAGCAACAATAATGTTTCATAGCTACAAACGAATATGAACACAATATAACTTGCTCTAACCTTTTATCTTATTCCACTGATGAAGAAGAAAATAGTAAAAATGATTTTTCGTTAAAAGAGATGCAAGATGCTCTAATAAAATCTGTTAATGAACTAAAGAAGATGGTTAATAAAAACTCAAATTTAAAAAGAAGAGTCAATAAATTAGAAGAAGAAAAGAATAAACTTACTAATAAAAAAGAAACACTTAAATCAGAAAATAAAAAACTCAAAAATTAAAAACATTTGTTAGAAGTAGAGAAGAATATAGAGATTGAAAATCTAAATTCTTTGAATGATGAGCTAAATGAGTTAAAAGAAGATAACCTATTAGAAGTAGAGAAGAGAATAAAGAATGAAGAACTTATCTTTTTGAACGATGAAATAAATAAACTGAAAGAAGAAATCAAACTTCTGAAAGAAGAAATAAATCAAATGGAATAACAAATAGAAAAAGAAAAGGAGAAATTTGAAATAGAAATAGGGTCATTAAAGAAGAAAAATGAGATATTAAAATCAAAAGATAGATAACATATGAACCAAGACTTAAAAAATTCCAAAGGAAAACAAATTCTTATTTAAAAAACTCAGCAGATGAATTAGAACATGAAAGAGAAAAGAATAAGAGATTAAGCTCACTACTATGCAAATTCACTGATGGATAAGAAAAATTCAATTTAATGCTAGAAGTTTAAAGAGTAGTGTATAATAAAGCTGGACTAGGTTACAATCATGCTACCACTCAAAAGAAATTTCAAAATTTCTTTGTACCTGGGTCCAAGAATCCCAAAACAGAAACCAAATGCCATCGCTGTATGAAAGTTGGACATAATATCTATCACTACAAGCTTAGAAAACTGAATAGCAGACCAACAATAAATCAAAGATATAAATATTGCTATAAATTTTGACATCATTTAAATATATGTTGGTATAAAAATCAACCACCAAAGACAGTATTAAGATGGGTACCAAAGATTTATTAAAGACTAAGAATGCCGAATCCGGATACAAAATGAAAGGATTTGAGTATATCTCAAGAATATAAGAAAAAGGTCTCTAAAAAGGAAAGAAAAGAAAAACTTTTTAATGAATCAAATGAACATGCCTACAAGTTTTGCTTTTGTTTTCATGATGTTCCTCTATTGATTTAAAGATTGATTGTTTTTTGGGCTTGCCTATATTCTTATTTGTTTCTTGTTTGTCTCACATCTTGCCATTTGTATGTGAACTCAATGGTCAAATGTAATATAATAATAAAAGCAAAATGTTAATAACAAAAGACAAAAAAAGATGCAAGAATTGAAAACTCACTGACATATTGAAAGATTAACTCTTATATAAACTAATTTGGGTATCTATTAAATACTATTCAAAAACTTTTCTCTAGACCTAAAAACAATAATCGAGAGTGAAATTCTTATTTCAAATTCTCTTTATTCCCATCTCGATTCTCAACTCTTGTTCTTTAACAACCTTCAGATCTGAAATTCCATAAAACCCCAAAATCAATCTTTGTCCTTTGCCTTCAACAAGTTACAAATCCTCATAATAAGATCTCCTCTTCTCTCTTCCGTTCAAAGTCAAAAACTCAATGCCTCAATCTTTAACCATGGCCAAAAAAAATTTGGATTTCAATGAAGCGGACTTTTCATCAAGTCTTCATAATGAGTCTTTCTTCACAATCCTTCTCTTCAAACCTGTTATTCCATGAAGGATCATAGATTGGGATTTTCTAAAAAGCATAGGGTTCCCTTATGGCCTCGTCACCTTCATACAACAGATTGGTAAAACTGTTCTACAATAATCTTGAAGATTACGTTGGAAAAAATTCTTGAAAAGAAAGATAGTGAGATGTTTATATAGACTTATCCTTATAACTGCATGTTTAAAATATTTCTCGAAGGAATAGAATTGATCATAACACCCAAACTAATCTGTAATATTAGCAATTTAAAATGGGTGCCTAGTGGGGCCTGTAAGCCATTCCTTAAAATAAACATTCTAAATGATGCAAGGACTATCTTCAATAACAATCAGCTTACAACAATTGAATCAAAACATCATTTTTACCTCCCAATGAGAGATTGCTCCACCAAATATTTATTCACTATCTTAGGCCCAGAGGTATAAGACTCGATTCAATAACAAGAGAAGATTACTAGATCTTGGCGTGTCTTATGAGAAATAAAAATCCCAAACTTCATTATCTAGTCCCTCTGAAAATGATTAAAGTTAGGATCTCTCTCATATTCTCCATTAATTTCTAAAATCATCCTCAGTCTTAGAGCAAATCTCTCAAGAGAAACAGGAATTAAGCAAACCTCAAAATAGTTACATCTTCTCTATGTAAAAATTATGAATCTTCTGAACCATCTAAATAAAATGATCCTTAAACTTCAAATCAAGCTATTCATCAATCAATTCAACCAATCGACTCTCCATGTCAAGACACAGACAATGAATTCTTCCAAACCCAAAATGAACTATCTCCACTAGAAGAGAGAATCGCCAGAGTTGAAAGAAGGTTCAATTTCCTTAAAGATAAGAATTCAATAAATGAATAATAGTGAAATGTTTCTTCATGTAGTCTCCTTAAAATGTGACTAAATCTTGTTTCAAATGAATGCTATGTTGTATTATTACGTTTGCCTATTTATTAACTGATATTATGAATGTTAATCATTTGCTCATGCCATGAACAATTGAAACTCTAATGCTAAGCTTTAACTCACGAGCATGTTAGCATACCATTCAATTAAATACGCCTTACCTGTATTATCCTTTCATAGACATGGGCAAAGAAAAGAAAGCAAAGATGATTTGAATCACAAGATTTGGTCAAAAATATTAGCAGAAAATTTTCCGCTAGTCCCCAAATATTGATATCCAGAAGGAAATTAATAAAAAATGGGGAAGAAAGCAAATACTCTAATAGTTCAAATATATGTAGATAATATAATTTTTTAAAGAACAAGTGTAGGAATATATAAGGATTTCACAGAAAGAATGCAAGGAGAATTTAAGATAGGTATGATGGGGACTTGAACCACATTTTAGGACTTCAAATCAAACAATCTAAAAATGGTATATTCATTACCCAATCAAAATATATTAAGGATTTAATTAAAAATTTTGGCTTTAGTGAATCCAAAGAGAATGCCACACCTATGAGCATAAGTATCAAATAAGATAAAGATAAAAATGGCAAATCAATCTGTCAAAAGTTGTATAAAAGCATGATTGACTCACTTTTATACCTAACTACTTCTAGACTAGACATATAATATAGTGTGAGTCATTGTGCAAGATTTCAATCAAATCCAAAGGAATCTCATTTGATAGCAGTTAAAAGAATTTTTAGATATCTTAAAGATACCACAAATTTTGGTCTCTGGTATGATAGTGATTCAAGTTTTCAGTTGTATGGCTTCTCAGATGCAGACTTTGTAGGTTGTAAATTAGATAGAAAAAGTACAAGTGATACTTGTCAATTTTTTGGAAGCATGTTGATATCATGATCTTCCAAGAAATAAAATAATGTAGCCTTGTCAATGACCAAAGCAGAAAATATCTCTGTTGGGCAATTTGTAGCACAAGTCTTATGGATCAAACATCAAAATGAAGTATTTTGGCAAAGACTTTAACTGTATTCCCATACAATACCATAAACTAAACTAAAAATCCAAAACATCATTCTTGAACCAAACATATTGAAGTGGGACATCACTTTATTAGAGACCATGTGTTGAAAAATAAAATAATTCTTGAGTACGTAAAAACTCAAAAACAAATTGCTAATATTCTTATGAAATTATTAGATAAAAATAGATTTTACGAGCTAAGAAGAGAACTGGGAATGATAGAAATTAAGAAATGAGTTAGGAAACTGAAAAACAGCGTATGCGAAGATCTGCAAAAATTAAATCACTGGTTAACCCATTTTAAGAACGATGTCAACAAATTTGAAGAAATATGTCGACCTCCTAATTGTTACCTCTAGAGATCATGTCAACTCATTACTGCTAATATGACAAATCAAAAACAAACATGATCTTGTCAACCTATATGCGAATACATTAACACGTGCTACGATCTACAATAGGTTGACATGTATAAAAATATGTTGACCCACATTAAAATTTAATAGAACCGACCTAAGTTGAAACTAGGTCGACATAAATGAAAACATGTCGACTCATGACATGTAAAAAGGAATACAAATGGTCCTTACATCGACCCCTCTCTCTCTCTCTCTCTCTCTCTCTCTCTCTCTCTCTCTTTCTATTTCGAATTACACACTCTCTTTCTAGGTGACTATTCCCTTATTGAAACCCTAATTTCAAATTTGCAAAACTTTTTATCAATCTACCAAGCCTCAATCTTTTCAACCCACAAAACCCTCATTTGCAAAATAGCCTTCTACGAAATCCACTTCTACGAAACCCTTATCTTCAAGACCTTCCTCATCAATGCAATCAGTGGAAGAAACTCCTAATTTTAACACCAATGAGTTTTAAACACTCGATTAAAATAAGTTATATGACAAAGTACTTTCACGAAAGAAGATCAATCAAGGGAGACTGATCGATTGGGTATTCCTCAAGAAATCAACTTCAAATACAAAAATTACTTAAGTCAGGTATGTCCCAGTTGGCTCTATCTCCCTAACAAGTACATCCATGAGAAGGTAATTAAGATTTTTTACAACAATATTGAAGTAATTAGTGATGGAGATGAAAAGGAAACTCGAATTGTTTTGAGTGATCATTCTATGACATGTGCATTTAGGACCCATATAAATGGAAAGGTCATTGAAGTGACTCCTAGGTTCATCTATAGAGAAATTGGGATCAATTGGGTTGGATATGATGAATGTAAGCCATATATGGAATCAAATTATTTGGAGAATGCTAAAACAATCTTCAATGATGACAACATGATTGTGGTTAACACTAATGCCACAGATTAAGGGTTTATGAGAGAATTCTGCATCTAATTGTTGTTCATGTTATTAGACCTAGAGGTGGAAGCTATATAACCATTTCTCATGAAGATTTCTGGTTGATGGCATGCATCATGAATAGAAAAAATCATAGACTGCATTTTATTGTTCCATATTTTATGATAACTGCACATTGATGTACCCTATGCTAGCATGATCTCTGATATTCTATCATTCTATAGAGTGATGTTGGACTCAAACTCTAGAACTACACTCAATGAGAAAAATGGAAACAATGTATTGTCTATACTTAAAGCAAAATGGATGTGTAATAGTGAAGGAGACTAGATTCAAAAGGATGATGGTAGGGGTAAAAGGACAATAAAAGAACTGACAGAGGAACATCAAGAGGCTATAGGGATTAAGAAAGAGGGAGTCTCGAATGAGTAAAGTAGCATCACTCTTGAAAAGATCTAGGAAAAATTGGAAAGAATAGAGTATAGGCAAATCTTGTTGGTGTCACACCCCGAACTGGGATCGTGAACAGTCGCTCGTTGCCCTGGATGCCGACTGTATTTCTATAAAAAAATTGGGCAGAACCTCCCCATAAATCGGAGGTCTCTCATGTACAATTTAACCTGTTTAACCTGTATAATTTAAAAATCATCTTGTAAATTAAACAAATGGTCATCCCGGCCTCTTCAAAACTAACAAATCCCACAACCGACATTCAGAACAACGCAAGGATAAATAAATTACCAACAGTCCTAACCACAGACCTCTACTGTCATGCCCAACTAAAGCATGAGCAGCCGCCACACCGAGTGGGCCTAAATTTATACAAATATATTACAAATTTCCAAGTTAACACTTTAAATATTTACAAATGTCTCAATGGAAGTGAAATATGAGAGTTTCGCAAACAAAAGTCCAAAAATCATACAGTCATCCCATAATATGTACACGGCCAACTACGGACCTCAATATCAAGACCACGCAGGGTCGACATAAAGTACGAAATTCATATTTTCAATTAAAACTTAAATTTCACCGTCGTAAATACCAAATCCACCAACAAGCTATCAAGCCCTCTAGAGCCAAATGCGTCGCCTTAACACCATAATCCTGTCTGGGGAGGGAAAGAAGAGGGGTGAGTATCTATGGGAGGATACTCAGCAAGTGAGGGGAAGGACATCGTGCTATCAATATCAAGTGTGAACTTGGAGTGTCAAAACATGTAATACAATATCAGGTATACGAAAATAACGTGCAGTTTTAACATATCTTAAAGCACACATCACAAAATAACATATGCATCCAGCTATGTATCAAATCACATGAGAAGAGCGGCCGAATAAACAACCCCGGCAATGATCTACCTCGACAAAAAACGGGCGCATTGGGAGTTTTCACAATGCAAATATCAAATAATGGCTCTCTACCCCAATGTTGGCCACAAGCTACTCCAACTAGCCTATCAATAATAATAATAATAATATACATATAAATAGTCAGCTGTGTATGATGCCCTCGCCCAGTGCTAGACAGAGGTACAACTCACGTCCTCCCCCGATGAGGGTTCAACCTTGGACAACCATACACACGACAATCTGGCAGATACCTCCAGCCGAAGAGTATCCGGGCACAAGGGGTGCCACTACCAAACATCCTTCGTAGCTACAGAACAATATCAAATCAGCCGGGCACGTGGCCACATGCATCCCAACACCATATCAGCCGGGCATATAGCCCCATGCATCGTATCATAATATCAGCCGGGCATACAGCCCAAATAGTACGTATAAATCCATTCAAAACGATGTGCCAATGCAAGTGGAAGCATTAAAACATGTCAATATATCAAAAGGGTGGCACAATATCCAGTTATCAAAGTCATGGATACATATCAATAAAATCAGCAGTTTAGACACTCCAATGGTCACAAAAATATGTACATATACTTATCAAAATCCAAAAATTCAATTTTCACACGTATAGAAATCATGTCGTTTGAAAATCAGTAAAACATGATTTGTCAATCAATAGTAGATGTCGTAGTCTCACTCACCTCTAGGGAGGGTATCCACTCTCTATTTTTGAAATCAACTCAAAACGTCTCCTCTCGAGTCCCCAAAGGTCAACCTAGACCAATCAACACAGATAATCATCAATTAAGGCCCTATTAAAAGGGTTTTCAAGTTTCCCTTTTATTTAAAATAACCTAAACTTGCACAATTATATTCCTAAACTTTCGTTTCATCAATCTAGGATCATTTCAAATCACCGACGACTTTAAATTTATAATATTCCTCAATTTTAGTAATTTTCTGCCGAATTACATAATCTTAATTTAATTCATATCAATTTCAATTCAAATCTCAAGGAAAACTACGCAATTCAATCAAATAAAACTCTAATACTATCTACGACATTTTAACATGCTTCGCAGTCCAATTTACATCAAATCCCAGACCTAAATTCAATCATTTCAAACAAACTTTCAATAATAACGCATTTCCCATGAATTCAACTCATTTTAAATTCACATATAAAGCTTCTTATCCTACATTCAACCTAAACTAAATCAATCATTGAATGCATTTAGAAATTCCTCCCACCTAGGGTTCCACAATTTGCAGCCTAAATCGAACGCCTCCTCAGTCTTATCGATGATCTGCAGTGCCTCCTAACCGAATCAAATATAGCACGTTAGTCCAATCACTTAGACAAATTGAAACCCTAGAATCAAAGATCAGGAAGTTGTTCTTACCTATACAGGGAAGAATCGTAGTTGATCTAGGGTTCTCGAATGTTCCATTTACTGCTGGTCTAGGGCAGGTCGTCGAAGGAGAATACTCATGCAGGGCATCGCGCGAGTGGAGGAGAGAGTGAGAAGACTTTGTGAGCCGTTGCGCGTGGAAGAGGGAGGAAGAGAAGCTTCATTCACGCGTAGGAGAGGGAAATAGTAGAGAGAATAGAGAGTGAGAGAAGGAAAGAGAGAGTGACTGTGGTAGAGAGAAGCCGTGAGGTGTGTTTCAAAGAGAGAGAGAGAGATAGGTAACAAAGAGAGAAACAGAGTGTGTAGAGGGAGAGAGGTGGTGACCCGTGGTAGGTCGCGATGGCTGCGGGGGTCGACGATCGAGCGAAGAGTAGGAGGGTGATGGTGCGAGATTGCAGCGGGAGGGAGAGATTGCGTGAGGGATAGAGCGCAGAGAGTGAGAGAGACGATGAAGGAGAGATCGCGAGAGGTAGAGAGAGAAAGGAAGAGAGCGACAGTGAGAGAGTGAGACAGTGAAGTAGAGAGAGAGAGAAATAGAGATAGAGAGGGAGGCAGAGAGATGATCGGCCGGTCGTGGGTGGTGGAGTAGCTGGTGCGGCGGCGAAGCGGGCGGTGTAGTGGCGGCGATGGCACGGATGGGGGAGAAGAGAGAGAGAGAGAACTGAAAGGGAGGGAGAGGGAGAGAGTTGATCGATGACTGGGTAGTGGTTGACGGCCGTCTGCGACAGAGGAAGGTGGCGGAGTGCAGCGGTGATGGAGATGGGCCGCGAGAGAGGGAGATAAAGGGGCGGATGAGGGAAAGAGAGTAGAGAGAGAGAGAGGAGAAGAATTAGGGCTATTAGCCCTAATTCGAAATTTTTTTTTTTATTATTGTTATTATTATTATTATTATTATTATTATTATATTATTATTATTATTATTATTATTATATGTATTTTTATAAAAATGGTTTATAAATAAATGCATGAGGAAATAATTAATTTAATAAATGAAAAATATGTTTATATACATATACATATATTTTATTTTATTTTTATACTTGCTTCACATTTCGAATCGGAAATACGAAAACTTTTGAATATACTAAAAATTAAATTTTAATACCCCGAAATCGAAAATCAATAAAATTAAATATTTCACTCTCTATATATATAAATTAAGAATTATTTTATTTAAATCTAGGAATGGAAGTACAACCGTACGAACACCGCAGTGTCGGCGTTACATTTTCTAACCTCCTAAAAATAAGTTTCGTCCTCGAAACTGAAAGAAAGCCTTACCAAAACAAATGGGAAAAGGCTGCGAAGCGCCTATGGGTCACTGATGCTTGGCCATCATCTGCTGACAAACTATGCATCAAGCAACGAACTCTCTCTTTATACCAGACCACTAATAACTATCTCAGATAGTTAGGTACATTTTTGTACCTCTCAAATACATAACGTAAATGGAGGAATGAGCTTCTTCTAGAATATCTCTACGAAGATTCACTGTCGCCGGGAGTGCAAACCAGCTGGGTGAGCTCGTGAATACGTTTCAAGGTGGAGGAGGTAGTGTCACTAGGTCCTGAAACAGTGAAAGGACCAACAACTGGTGGGTGAGCTGGTACCACTGGAGGTGGCATGGCCGTAGGAATCGGCACGGCCATCGGTACTGGTGGAGGTGGCATCTGTATGCCATGTGAACTATACCACTCGAACACCTGTCTATAGGCGTCCAGTGGTGGTGGTGGCACTGCGACTGTAGCAGCTGGTAAAGTAGGTACTGGAGGAGGTGCGTGCGAAGAAGACATGTCATCTGGTGCTCCAGTGGGTTCAGTAGGAGCGAAACTGGTACCTCGCCTAGTCGTCATACTATTGTAAGGAAAAAGGTACTAGTTAGGCAGAAATGTAAAGATTAGGGTTAGTTATGACATAACTAACCCCCTAAAATTAATGAACTAACTGATTTAAGAACCAATGAAAAAGATATGCTAGGTTAGTTACAACCCGCATCTAATCCCCTAAAATGGATGAGCTTATAAGTTTAAGAATCGATAGAACTAATATACTAGGTTAGATACGCACCGTATCTAACCCCCTAAAAAGAATAACTCATACGCCTAAGACCATGTACTGGGATCTCATGACTGTAATGAAACTCTCATATGCATTAAGGACTTTTAAATCGTACTTGGGAATATTTTCAAAACTATTCTATAAAACACAGCTCTCAACCTAGAGCTCTGATACCAATCGAACTGTCACGCCCCGAACCGAGATCGTGAACAGTCGCCCGTTGCCCTGGATGCTGGCTGTATTTCTATAAAAAAATCGGGCAGAACCTCCCCATAAATCGGAGGTCTCCCATGTACAATTTAACCTGTTTAAACCTGTATAATTTAAAAATCATCCTGTAAATTAAACAAATGGTCATCCCGGCCTCTCCAAAACCAACAAATCCCACAACCGACATTCAGAACAACGCAAGGCTAAATAAATTACCAGTAGTTCTAGCCACAGACCTCTACTGTCATACTCAACTAGAGCATGAGCAGCCGCCACACCGAGCGGGTCTAAATTTATACAAATATATTACAAATTCCTAAGTTAACACTTTAAATATTTACAAATGTCTCAATGCAAGTGAAATATGAGAGTTTCGCAAACAAAAGTCTAAAAATAATATAGTCATCCCATAATATGTACACGGCCAACTACGGACCTCAATATCAAGACCACGCAGGGTCGACATAAAGTACGAAATTCATATTTTCAATTAAAACTTAAATCTCACCGTCGTAAATACCAAATCCACCAACAAGCTATCAAGCCCTCTAGAGCCAAATGCGTCGCCCTAGCACCATAATCTTGTCTGGGGAGGAAAAGAAGAGGGGTGAGTATCTATGGGAGGATACTCAGAAAGTGAGGGGAACGACATCGTGCTATCAATATCATGTGTGAACTTGAAGTGTCAAAGTATGTAATATAATATCAGGTATACGAAAACAGCGTGCAGTTTTAACATATCTTAAAGCACACATCACAAAATAACATATGCATCTATCTATGTATCAAATCACATGAGAAGAGCGGCCAATAAACAACCCCGGCAATGGTCTACCTCGATCAAGAACGGGTGCATTTGGGGTTTTCACAATGCAAATATCAAATAATAGCTCTCTACCCCAATGTTGCCCACAGGCTACTCCAACTAGCCTGTAAATAATAATAATAATAATAATAATAATAATAATAATAATAATAATAATAATAATAATAATAATATACATATAAATAGTCAGCCGTGTATGATGCCCCCGCCTAGTGCTAGACAGAGGTACAACTCACGTCCTCCCCCGATGAGGGTTCAACCTTGGACAACCATACACACGACAATCTGGCAGATACCTCCGGCCGAAGAGTATCCGGGCACAAGGGGTGCCGCTACCAAATGTCCTTCGTAGCCAAGGAACAATATCAAATCAGTCGGGCACGTGGCCCCATGCATCCCAACACCATATCAGCTGGCCATATAGCCCCATGCATCGTATCATAATATCAGCCGGGCATACAGCCCAAATGGTACATATAAATCCATTCAAAACCATGTGCCAATGCAAGTGGAAGCATTAAAACATGTCAATATATCAAAAGGGTGGCACAATATCCGGTTATCAAAGTCATGGATGCATTCAATAAAATCAGCAGTTGGGACACTCCAATGGTCACAAAAATATGTACATATACTTATCAAAATCCAAAAATTTAATTTTCACACGCATAGAAATCATGTCGTTTGAAAATCTGTAAAACATGATTTGTCAATTAATAGTAGATGTCGTAGTCCTACTCACCTCTAGGGAGGGTATCCACTCCCTATTTTCGAAATCAACTCAGAACGACTCTTCTCGAGTCCCCAAAGGTCAACCTAGACCAATCAACACAGATAATCATCAATTAAGGCCCTATAAAAAGGGTTTTCAAGTTTCCCTTTTATTTAAAATAACCTAAACTTGCACAATTATATTCATAAACTTTCATTTCATCAATCTATGATCATTTCAAATCACCGTCGATTTTAAATTTACAATATTCCTCAATTTTACCAATTTTCTCCCGAATTACGTAATCTTAATTTAATTAACATCAATTTCAATTCAAATCCCAAGGAAAACTATGCAATTCAATCAAATAAAACTCTAATACTATCGACGACATTTTAACATGCTTCGCAGTCTAATTTACATCAAATCCCAGACCTAAATTCAATCATTTCAAACAAACTTTCAATAATAACGCATTTCCTATGAATTCAACTCATTTTCAATTCACATATAAAGCTTCTCATTCTACATTCAACCTAAACTAAATCAGTCATTGAATGCTTTTAGAAATTCCTCTCACCTAGGGTTCCACAATTTACAACCTAAATCGAACGCCTCCTCAGTCTTATCGGTGATCTGCAGTGCCTCCTAACCGAATCAAATATAGCATGTTAGTCCAATCACTTAGAGAAATTGAAACCCTAGAATCAAAGATCAGGAAGTTGTTCTTACCTATGCAGGGAAGAATCGTAGTTGATCTAGGGTTCTCGAATGTTCCATTTACTGCTGGTCTAGGGCAGGTCGTCGAAGGAGAATGCTCGTGCAGAGCATTGCGCGAGTGGGGGAGAGAGTGAGAAGACTTTGTGAGCCGTTGCGTGCGGAAGAGGGAGGAAGAGAAGCTTCGTTCACGCGCAGGAGAGGGAAATAGTAGAGAGAATAGAGAGTGAGAGAAGGAAAGAGAGAGTGACTATGGTAGAGAGAAGCCGTGAGGTGTGTTTCGAAGAGAGGGAGAGATGGGTAACAAAGAGAGAAACAGAGTGTGTAGAGGGAGAGAGGTGGTGACCCGTGGTGGGTCGCGATGGCTACGGGGGTCGACGATCGAGCGAAGAGTAGGAGGGTGATGGCGTGAGATTGCAGTAGGAGGGAGAGATTGCGTGAGGGAGAGAGCGCAGAGAGTGAGAGAGACGACGAAGGAGAGATCGCGAGAGGTAGAGAGAGAAAGGAAGAGAGCGACAGTGAGAGAGTGAGACAGTGAAGTAGAGAGAGAGAAATAGAGATAGAGAGGGAGGCAGAGAGATGATCAGTCAGTCGTGGGTGGTGGAGTAGCTAGTGCGGCGGCGGAGCGGACGGTGCAGCGGCGGCGATGGCACGGGTGGGGGAGAAGAGAGAGAAAGAGAAATAGTGAGGTAGAGAGAGAACCGAACGGGAGGGAGAGGGAGAGAGTTGATCGATGGCTGGGTGGTGGTTGACGGCCGTCTGCGACGGAGGAAGGTGGCGGAGAGCAGCGGCGATGGAGATGGGCCGCGGGAGAGGGAGATGAAGGGGCGGATGAGGGAAAGAGAGTAGAGAGAGAGAGGAGAAGAATTAGGGCTATTAGCCCTAATTCGAAATTTTTTTTTTTATTGTTATTATTATTATTATTATTATATATGTATTTTTATAAAAATGGTTTATAAATAAATGCATGAGGAAATAATTAATTTAATAAATGAAAAATATGTTTATATACATATACATATATTTTATTTTATTTTTATACTTACTTCACATTTCGAATCGGAAATACGGAAATTTTTGAATATACTAAAAATTAAATTTTAATACCCCGAAATCGAAAATCAATAAAATTAAATATTTCACTCTCTCTATATATATAAATTGAGAATTATTTTATTTAAATCTAGGAATGGAAGTACAACCGTACGAACACCGCAGTGTCGGCGTTACAGTTGGGACAACAAAATCATGTCTTAAATGTGGAACTCCAAAGTGTTATTGCTAGATTGGACGCCATGGCAAAAGGCAAATCATCTCGTGATCCTAGGCCTTCACACTCTTTCTAATTATCCCTCCTATCTCTCTCTAACCTAAATGGAAACAATTGCACTATTTGTTCTTTTAGTCCTTTCTTGTCTAAGTATGAACTAATCCTTGGAAAGTTGTTCTGTCATGCTACTTCATACTTTATAAGTTTTATGGTTATGGTACCATATGTGTTAAATTTGTTATCTTTCCTTTATAGCATTTAATCTTTAAGTTGTTTACTATGCTGGAAACTTCACATTGCTAGACTTTAGTTAATGGTTAGTTAAATATGTTAGCTTAAGTGGTTAACTGTGTCAAATATGGTTAAACTCTCTTGGTTAAATGTTTGATATTTACTACAACTTCAAATTGCTCATGGTTTCTTTAAGTTGAACTTTGTTACTCATGGTTTCTGAAAGTGATGTGAGATGGTTATACTATGTTCATGTGAAACCTCATAATGATTTCAAACTGCTAAGCCTCACTGTGTTCATTCGGGCAATCAGCTATGTTTGCCAAATGTGCTTACAGAGTTGGGGTAATTAATTGGGAGGAATATAAGCAATATCTGACAAGTGTGCTGGCTAATCTATTTGATTATTGATTAACTATGTGGTGAATCTGTTTTACTAGTTACTCTAGCTATTACTTGAGAGGGAATGTTATCTCCCAATTATAGGTTAATGGCCTTAAACTTGGGTTATTTTTTTGCCCTTTTGGTTTAAAATTCATCCACCCTTTATGTTGATGACAAAAAGGGGGAGAGAAAATAGATTTGGAGCAAAAGATTCATTGGGAGAAGAAGAAGGGAAAACATGAGTCATAAGATTAACCTTGAATATGTGGTTAAATAAAATCTAGAGCATAAGTTTTCAAATTAAGCATAAGTTTCCAAATTTTGTAAAGAAGTTTTGTCATCATCAAAAAGGTTATCATTGGGGAGAAGAAGAAGGGAAAACATGAGTCATAGTGTTTGTGGATAAATACTGTAAAGGTTTAACTTGAACCTGTAATCAAGTTTATATTATTGAGATGATAGTGAAAAATCCAATAGGGTACCTGAGAGTGAATGTAGACCAGGTTTGGTAGAATCACTATAAAATTTTGTGTGCTCTAATTCCTGTTCTTTTCATATTTGTCTTCCTTGAGCACTTAATTTCCTTAACTTTTTGATTCCTGTATATCACTCGTGTGCCACAAAAATTGTAAAACCTTTAAATTTTCAAAAAGTGTCATACAACCTATTCACCCATCTCTAGGTTGTATTTCATTATTTACTGCACAACTTGACAATAAAAGGAAAGCGATATCATTATAATTTTGCACAAGTTAAAAGAAATGTGAAAAATCCTTTGTATCACCACTTTCCTTTGTATCATCAGGTTATTTCATATCAAGTTGTGCAATAACAACATGCTATTATAATTTCAACTTCTATTTCAATTCCAAAAAATGAAGGGAAACCAAGGATTTTCCACATTTGTGTTTCGAGATGTCATATCTAGAACCAATTGAAAAGTAAGTTGATAATACAAAGGAAAGCGGTGAGGAAAGAAATGAGAAATGCGATGAAAATGATGAGAATAAAGTAGAGTAAATAACAAGTGTGACTTCAAGTGATGAGTGGGCTCATTTTAGAAACAATTTAACTATCCACATGCTTAGTGATTCAATGTATTACTTTATGTTTGATTAGAGTGTTTAATTCAATGTATTACTTTAAAGACTTGGTATCAATTTATGTTTTTCATTTTATATATTTCAATGTATTTTATATTTAGAGTTTACATTTTAATATTGTTAACCTTTTTGTCACACTTGATATAGATTTTAGTTTTTATGTTGAAATTTATTATTCCTATGACACTACAAAAAAAAATACTGATTTAGCAATGGATTTTAGCGACAAAGAACTTTTGTCGCCAATTTGTAACAAAATTAGCAACAAAAAACAATTTCGTCACTAATTAGCAACGAATTTGTCGACAAATAAATATTCGTAGCTAAGTTAGCAACTACAAAAAACTTTGTTGCTAAATTCGTGGGTAATTAATCACAAAAAATATTCATCATAGAATTAGTCACTAATTTGTGATGAAAATATTTTTCGTTCCTAAATCTACGACGAACGATGAAGTTCATTGTGAAATTAGTGACAAATTCACAATTTGTCACAAATTTCGCGATAAAAATTTGTTGTTGCAGATTTAGCGACGAAAATCCTTATTTGTTGAAGAATATGCGATCATTCGTCACTAAATTTGTTGCTAATTAGCGACAACAAGAATATTCATAACTAAATTCGTCTCTAATTTGCAATCTCATTTCAAATTTTGTGATTAAATTCCTTCAATACTCACTTATGTAACCATTTTTAATTGTTTCTATTATTAACATTTTCTGGAGTATAGAAATTAGTTTGAATACGTAATGAATGTTAAGATTCTCACCAAACCAATAACTTTTAATAATAAATAATTCATTCATTTTTTATTTATATAAAAGAATGGTAATTAAATGTTATCTTTTACAGTGGTAGAGTTGTTTCATATAACCATACGAATATACATTCATATAAGTCAGAAACTTCTAAATTTGCTTAAGTATTCAATTCATTAATTAAGTATGAACTAGGAAAATTTTTTAATTATGATCAATATAATGAATATTTTTTCATCTATAATTTCATTATAGTATGCATCAAAGCCAAATATTGTTGATAGTTGTCTCTAAGTTAGCAGTTTAGTGTGTTAAATGAATTTTTTATTGTAAAATTCGTCGCAAATTGCCATCTTCATTACTAAATTTGTGGCAAATTGCAACAAAAAATAGTGTTCGTCACAGATTTTCCCATGATTCATACTGATAGTCACAAATTCTATGACGAACGAGGCTATTCGTCGCAAAATTGTGATGAACACCATGTTGGTCACTAATTTCGGCAACGAATGGACTGTTCGTCGCTGATTAGTGATGAACAATGTTCGTTACTGAAGTCCTTTACTTTACATTTTCTATTTTCATTTCTTCTTCACTGTTGAACTCAAACTCTCTCTCACTCTTGCAGTTGAAGCCTCTCACTCTCTCTCACACTCGTGGTCATTGGAGCATGAAGGTAAGTCTCTCTCTCTCTCTCTCTCTCAAAAAAAAAAAAAGAAAATAAATTAAAAAAATAGTTTGCAGGGGCACCCCTTCCCTGTGAATTTTTTTTAATTAATTAATTTTTTGAATTAATTAAATTTTTTGTTATAATTAAATATAATATAATATATTTTATTAAATTTGATATATTTAATATGTCTTATTAATTTAAATTTATTAAATAGTATAGTATAAATTTATTAAATTATATAAATAGTATAAATTTATTATACTTAATCTGTTTTATTAATTTTTGTGTTGATGTGGTGAAAGGTGTTGAATTGCTAAAGGTTACTTTGTATTCGGCTAAGGAGTTTACTCTTTAGGTCAATGACGGTAATTTTCTTCGTCTTTATGAATTCGTTGTCCAATTTTTTAAAATTACGTGAATTTTTATTTAATTAATTAGTTTTGAATTGTGATCGATAGTTTATTGCACTTGATGATTTATGTGATTTTTGAATGTGTCTAATGAATATTTAGTATTTTCAATTGTGGCATTATAAAATTAATTGTTATACCTCTAGTTGGTTGTTTGAAATTCTTTGATCTTGATACTGAATGTCAAATTTGTCTAGATACTGGAGGCTGAATTTGCTATCCCAATTTTCCATCCAAATATTGATACTAGAGGTTGAATTTGTCCTGATATTTTCATTTTGCCTCCTAAGGTATATATATTTCCTTTGATATCTATCAATCAATTTCTATATTTCGTTAATTGTGTTCTTTTTATAACAATGTTAGGGTTGTTATGCCTTTACAATAAATCACTTGGACTCATCTATGCTAGGCATCACTGTACTGCATCCTCATTAATATTTATAATAATAACTGTAATTAATTTAGTAGTTGGCATGAGAAGTAATTATTCAGTGCATAAAGGATACATATATTCCCTTTTGCCTTCTCATACTCGTAATATATCCTTAATCTTTATAAAATATATGTGAATCATTCTACATATTGAGTATATTTACCAACCTTTTCTCAAATGAAAAAATATAATATTTATTTTTGTAATTCATAATATAAGCAAATAAACGTGAAATACATTTTGTTAATATTAAAATTGAATTCGTGATTTTTACATTTTTTGTAATAATACAAAATTTTAGATTTGCGTATATATGGCATGTGAAAAAAATAGAAAAATAAAATTAATTATATTTTTATGAGTATATGTGCACTTATAAGTCCATATTTGACAAATGACCCTCCTTGCACAATCATATATTTTATCAATCTAATTGTTTATATATTTCATCAATATAACGTCATTTTTTTTCCTTCCAATCAAGTAACTTTTGTTAGTAGAATCTTTTATTAATATTTTATAAATCTTAAATTTATAAATAGAGAAAATGTAAAATAAAAGAGATTGGATGTATAAAAAGAAATTATCTGAATATCGAGTTTTAACTGATGAGTTTATTATTAGGTTAGAACAATTTTTGTATTTTGCTTGTAGTGAAGTTGAGTTTATGGATGAGAATAAGTTAAGCTACCCGTGTAAAAAGTGTCGTAATGGTAAATTTCTTGTGTATGATAAAGTTAGAGAGTATCTTTGTAGATTTGGTTTTACCCCGAATTACAATAGTTGAATTTGTCATAGTGAACCGTTTACATTTGATGAAAAATATAGATGAAACATACAATTTTCAGTTAGAGGAGATCAGAGTTATTATGATCAATTGAACCCATATCAGAGATGGTAATTGATGCAGTGGGTCAGAATTTTGTGCCTAAACTGAGCCATGCAAGTTCTAGTTTTGCTCTAACTTTTTAACAAATGCATACTAGTTATGCATCACCATTGGAGGAGATAGAAGTAAAAGGTGTTGATGAAAATGCAAATAATAAAACTTTTTTAAATAATCAATTTTAGGAAGTGTTGAGAGCTGCAGATGAATCATTGTGGGTAATTATGACAGCCACACTAAGTTATCACCAACAACAAAACTGTTAAATGTCAAGGTATAGTATAATTTGTCTGAGAATTATTCAATGATTTTGTTCAAGTTATTGGAGAAGTATTGCCTTATGATCACATCATACCCAATGATTTCTATAGTATGAAAAAGTTAGTGAAAGACTTAGGTCTTCCGGTAGAAAGGATTGATGTTTGCAAAGATGGTTGCATGTTATATTAGGGAGATGATGAAAATGTAGAATTTTGTAAATTTTATAACCAATGTAGATACAATAGTACTAGGAAGTCGGGTCATAATCAGCGACGTAAACTATACAGACAAATGTTTTATTTGTCTTTAACTCCTAGATTACAAAAGTTTTATGCATCTAAGGCCACTGCTGAACATGTGACTTGACATGCAAATCATGAAACAGAAGATGGGCTAATGTGTCATCCTTCGGATGCAGAGGCATGGCAATATTTTGATAGAATATATTCTAAGTTTGCAAAAGAGGCTTGAACTATTAGGTTAGGTCTATGTACTAATGGATTTGCTCCATTTGACAAATCAGGAAGAACTTATTCTTATTGGCCAATTATCTTAACTCTATATAATCTTTCACCTGGTATGTGTATGAAGACACCCTATATGTTTTTGATATTGGTCGTACTTGGTCCACAAAATCCAAAGAAGTTAGCAGATGTTTACATGCAACCATGATTACAGAGTTAAAACAACTATGGGATGAAGGTATTCCTACATATAATGTTCATACTGATCAGATGTTTGTAAAGAAAGCTACTCTTCTATGGACCATAAATAACTTTCCAATTTATGGCATGTTATCAGGATAGAGTACCGTTGGGATTTTAGGATGTCCGATATGTATAGAGAAATCAAAGTCATTCACATTGAAATATGGTAAGAATGTGAGCTATTTTAATTGTCATAAATAATTTTTATCGCTAAATCATAAAGTTAAAAGGAATAAAAAAGAGTTCACTAAGAATAGAATTGAAAAAACACCTCCTCTATTGAAATTAACTAGTGAACAAATTTGATATAGAGTGCTTAACTTTTCATTTGTTATTGAAGACCCACATAGTACAACACATGGTTATGAAAATATGCATAAATGAACTAAACAGAGTATATTTTGAAATCTACTATATTGAAAGACTCATCTAATTCATCATAATCTTGATACGATGCATATCGAGAAGAATGTTTTTGATAATATGATAAATACAATGATGAATGTCACTAGAAAAACGAAAAACAACTTAAATACAAGAAAAAGTATGTAATTTCTTTGTAAATGACCCATACTTGATGTTGGTGACAGTAGTAGGGGACCAAAACCAAAGGCAATTTATACATTAAATAAGGATCGGAGGCGGACTGTTTGTGAATGGTTGAAATCATTAAGATTTTTTAATAGTTATGTCTCAAATCTTGGGAGATTTGTCGATTTGAAAGAATGCAAATTGATTGATTTAAAAAGTCATGATTGTCATATATTTAAGAAAATGCTAATTCTTATTATTTTCAAGGAACTCTTACCAAATTTTGTATGGGATGTCATTATAGAGTTAAGCATTTTCTTTCATGACATTTGCTTGACAATGTTAAGACAATCACACATGGAAAAGTTAGAGAGAGATATTCCTGTCATTTTGCATAACTTAGAAATGATATTTCCACCATCATTTTTTGATTCTATGGAACATCTTTTGGTTCACTTGCCGTGTGAGACCAAAGTTGTAGGTGTTGTCCAATTTCAATGGATGTATTCATTTGAAAGGTGAATTTTTTATCTTTTACACTTCATTTTCAATGCATGTCAAATGATTAACTTCATTATATATTATTTTCTGATACACTTTATTTCATTACAATTAGATTCTTATATCATTTGAAGAAAAAAATGAAAAATAAGCCACGTGTTGAAATCTCTATTGTTAATGCATACATTATGAAGGAAGTGACAATGTTTGCCTTTTATTATTTTGAGTTTCATGTACAATACAAGAGGCAGAGATCAGAAAGAAATGATGAGAGTCCTGTTGATCCAAATTAGAAGTCATTCTTAATTTTAACTACCTTGGTTGACCAAATAGGCTATGTAAATTTAGATACTTAACTGGTCAAAAATGGTGGGCAGCCCATACATATATTTTACTGAACTGTCCAAAAGTCACGTTATATTTCGTGTTAGTATACATTTGCTAATAAATATGTTTCTTGTATCGTAAACTTTTTGTGTCAAAAATCATTTCCTTTGATGGTAAGATTTTTCAAAACTAATATTCTTAACTATCAACAAATGAGTTTGACATTTCTGCGATGAAGAATTTGCACCATAGTTCAAAACATATATAAGTTGACTATAAATTACTTACATCGTTACTTTAAAACATATTAATGCATTACTTTACTTCAAATTCATAGTAATCAAGCTCAAGTTGAGCAAGAATTGCTAATCCATCTATCATGGGGTCTAAAATCAAGAATACGAACTTGGCCAGCATATTTCATAAACAGGTATAATTTTCATACTCAAGAATATGGAATTGGGAAAACTACAATGAATAGTAAGGTTTGTATCCAGTCATCCAATGATGGAGATACAAAAGATGATTTTTATGGTTCGTTGGATGAAATCCTAGAGGTAGAGTACTCTGGAGCAAAATTGCGAGTCTTTTTATTTATGTGTCAATGGTTTGACCCTGTTAAAGGGATGAAGGTACATCTATAGTTTAATTTGATTGAAATAAATCATAAGAAATTGTATAAGAGATATGAACCATTTGTATTGATACAACAAGCGATTTAAGTATTTTATGCATCATGTCCCAATTTGAAATGTGACAAAATTGATTGGTGAGTTGTTTGTAAAACGAAAGTACGGAAAAAGATTGAGTAACGCTGGGAAGACATAGCATATCAACAAGAGGAAGTTGCCAACATATTTCAGACTGAGGAATATGATATTCCAACGTTATGAGATCTCTGTGGAGTAGTGATAGATGTGGATCCAAGTGAAATTCATGAGGATGATGATGAAGAATCTAATCTTGAGATTAATAATAAGGATAAGGATGATTATGATGATGTTGAAAAATCTAATTTTGAGACAGATGATGAAGATGAGAATGACAATGATGACTTTGATCTTTGATGGCAGGTAAGTTTTGTTTTCTTAATACAATAAAAATCTCATATTTATCTACATATATGGTAATCTAGTCTTTATTATACAGCATTTCATACTATAGTTTTTATTACATATTGTCTTTCATTCTCTGATACATTATCTGGATTTGATTGTCAGCTTTCTTTTATTTTTGTTATCTCAATTTTCCTTTTGCTGCTTTGACAATATTATTAAAAAGTTCGTTTAGTATTAATTTACAAATTTCATTACTCAATTTGTTGTTTATTTAGTACTTCATAATTCATTTTATATATTTCATTTGTTAATGCACTGTCTTCTTTTTTATAGATTATTAGAGAGGATTTTTTGAAGTATTGGTGGCTTGTTTTTCGCAATTAGTACGTCAATTTAAATATGGTAAGTTTCTTCATCTACTCCATTATGTATCTGATGAATATGTAATTTTTATTTTTTTTATCGTTTTAACATTTATAATTGACAGTTTTGATATGGCGGCCATAGACGAAATAGTAATGAAAGACCACGCTCTTCACCATTGTAATCCGCTTCAGCATCTCCCCATTCTCATTCCCCTGCTACTAATGTACCTTTACCATCCCCTTCGGTTGCAGCATCTTCTCATTCCCATTCCCCTACTACTAATGTACCTTTGTCATCCCCTTCGGTTTCACCTTCGGTGTAACATTCATATGTTGGGAGGAAAGACAGTCGAGAGATTATAGCCTCTTGCGGAAATTCATAAGTATTCAATTTTAAAATTTCATCAATATAATTTCTTTTATTTATAAAGCAAATGATTATTTTAACTATCTTATTTATTTATCATTGTTTGTTTGTAATTTATGACAAATTTATAAATTCTGTATATGTTATTCATAAACTCAACAGAATAGTAAACCATTAAAGAGGTTTCGATCACTTTCACAAGCACCTCAGAAGAAACAAATGACCTATGGTAGAGTGAGTTCAAGATAAGTTATGCCACTCAGTTTATATATGAAACTAAGTTTATAATTTTAATATAACTAATTATTTTTTTCCTATTGCAGTGACAATTCACTAGAGATGAGACCAAAGAGTTTGAAATAAGAATAATTTTAAAAAAATATGGTGATCATATCCAAGATGTATTAAATCATGCAAAAACTAGCGAAATGAAGCCAAACTGCGTCACTGAAGAGAATTGAGACAGGATTGTAAATTTCTGAGAATCCGATGAGAGCAGATGAAAAAGTAAACATAATAAGAAAAACCGAGCTTATAATTTTGGGAAATCATCTGCAATGTATGTGGGAGGCTCAATTAATATAGATGAACATAAAAATAGATTGGTAATTTTATTCAAACGCTAATTTTTTAATTTCTTTCAATTATTTTTAAATTATTTTATTATTTCTAACAGTGTTTTTTAAGGTCAAGGAAATGGGAATCAAGCCATTATTCATAAACACTTTCATACAAACATTTCAAAAAAAAGACAAGACGTGGAGTGAGGAAAGAGCTAGAGTAGTTAAGGTATGTAATTTCAAAACTTTCAATTGTTTTATAGACATTTTCAATATAAATTTGAACATATTGTGTTGAACCAATCATAACAATGTAGGAAGATAAATTTATTATGTTAGTCTCTTCCAACTTTCTTTTCACTGCTTACATTGATTCAACATGTGCACTTTTTACGATTTCACTCATATCTCTTGAAATGTTGGTTTCTCATTTATACATAATCTTTATATAATAAATCACTTGATGGTAACTACATTAACTTTGATAGTGATTTTCTTTTTTACACAACTTTCAACTTATTCAATGTTAATATGAATGTTTATAATTTAGATCCCATAAAGTAACATTTGCAGAAGTATTGCTCCTTCTTTAAATAAGTTATATAGTCTCATGATTCGTATTACTAGACAATCAGAATAACTGAGAAAACAATGTAATGGATTGAATGCAATATCATAACAATGAAAACATTTACATGCACTTCTCTTTATCAAATTCGTCTGCAGTTCATAATTTTTTTTTTAATATTAGTAGGGTAACGAAGACTAGTTCTTTTAGTTGCCTTTATTTATATATATCTAATCCAGATTATATGAGTTTTTATTATATTGTTATCTTAATTTTCTTTAAATTTTCTTCACAACAATGCAGGAGAGATATGATGAGCTTTTAGTGAGAAGTTCAAGTGCTAATAATGATGTTGGCTTATCTAAACCATCTGTTGATAGTATGGCTCTATGGCTCGAGACAACTGGTGGAGCAAAAGGGGGTAGAGTACTTAGAATGGGTTTTTTTAGCAGGACTTGCAAAATCGTTTGTCCATCTTTTTCCACCCCATCAGCAGTAAGGGAAAAATCATGTGAACCAAGAGGTAAGCTATTTAAAAGACCTACTAGTACAAATAAACAACGAACTTCAAGAAGTATGCACACAACAAAGGCAAAGAGATCAAGAATTGAACTACTTTTTTGCATAACAGATGCAAATAGACCACGAATTTAACGAGTTCCGCATACAACAGATATTCATCATGCAGTATCTTCAGTTATCCCCCACTTCAAATCAAATTTCCCCTTCTCTATCTCCTCGTGATACTGTCACGCCCCGAACCAGGATCGTGAACAGCCGCCCATTGCCCTGAATGCTGGCTGTATTTTTACAGAAAATAGGGCAGAACCTCCCCATAAATCGGAGATCTCCCATATATAATTTCACTTGTATATCAACATTCATCCTGTAAAATAAACAAATGGCCATTCCGGCCTCTCCAATATCAACCAATTCCCACAGCCCACATTCAGAACAACGCAAGGCTATAAAATTTCTAGCAGACCTAATCACAGACCTCTACTGTCATGCCCAACTAAAGCATGAGCAGCCACTACACTGAGTGGACCTAAAATTTTATATAATATAGAATACTTTTTTCCAAGTAACATTCAAATACGTACAATCGTCTCAATGCAAATGAAATATGAGAGTTTCGCAAATAAATATACATAAATTATACAGTCATCCCAAAATAAGTACACGGCCAACTACGGACCTCAACAAGACCTCGCAGGGTCAAAAATATAATACGAAATTTAAATCTCTACTTAAACTTAAACCTCACCGTCCCGAATAACCAAATCCGTCAAAATCTCTAAACTCTGAAGTGTCACTCTAGCACAACAATCCTGTCTGAGGGAGAAAAGAAGATGGGTGGGTATCTATAGGAGGATACTCAGTGAGTGAGGGGATTAATCTCAAGTACTAATAGTGTAGGTGAACATTGGAGTGTCAATATCATTCGTAACCAATAATTCAAATTTCGCAGTAAATCATGATATTTTCGAATAAAATGAACTCATTTAATTATTCACACGATATCATACATATATGCATCCATTTAAAATCAAGTAGATCATAGAGCAAGCCAAAAGGATCCTGGCAAAGGTCAACCATGACCAAGGACAGGCGCATCGGGGGTGTTATTATGCAAAGTGTTTCAAAAGTAGCTCTCTACCCCGACGTTGGCCGTGGGCTTAGCTCCTTGCTTACCCAGACTCGTCAAATAGGACCCCGCCCGGTGCTAGACGGTGGCATCACACACGTCCTCCCCCGATGTGGGTTCAACCAACCACACCTATGAATAAATATAAACTGGACGTTTGCAGATACCTCCTGCAGAAACGTATCCGGGCAACCCGGGCCTCTACAAAGTCCCTTCGTAGCTACAGAATCATCAATGTCATCATCATAGTATCACAAGGGCACAACGTCCCCCAGGTAAGAATCATATCATCACAAGTGGGCATCTCAGTGCCCTCACAGATCTTAAAACATTTCAAATCCGTGTGCCAATACATTCATCAAATCATTTCAAATCAGTATACCATTGCAACGGTAGAAAATGAAACTTATCAAATTTTCAAGTAATGGCACAATTTTGTTTCATTTCAAACATGGATACATAGTCATGGAAACCATAAGTTTAAGACACTCCAATAATCACAAAACAGATTTAAGATTTAATATCACACGTCGAATCAATGCATATCAAAGCATGTTTTGTTTAAAACACGGTAAAATCAGATTTTCACTATTTAATGCAAGAGATTAGGGTCTCACCACAGTATGGGGGAGGGTAGTGCACTCCCCAATAATACCACAAATCAAACCAAACTTGACTCCTCGAGTCTCTAAGAAAGTCAACCTAATCAAATAATCACGATAATCATCAAATTTTCAATTATTCTTAGGGTTTTTCCCTAAGTTTGTACAAATCTTAATTCTCAAATTTATGAATAAACTCCAATGTCATCAATTTTCATTCCATTTTTAAATAAATAATGAAATCCAAACCAATCTAAATTCAAACACCTAAAACCGTTCAAAATCGAAAACCAATCTCAAATAATAAATTTCCTACAAAATGAAAAAATCTTTGAAAAATCATACACTTTTTAATTCTTATCCGATTCCTTCAAACCATATGTCATTTTAAAGGTATTGAAGCCTATTTTCATAATACGTAAATTGTATCTTGATTTCTTATATGCAAAACAAACTATAATATAAAACAACGCATCAATCCTTAAGCTTCAACCCTAAATCCAATTACTTTCATACATATTTTGAATTAAACTCTAGAGAAACCATTCAAATCAACGAAATTCGATTTCTATTATTCCTTAGCATGCTTTTTCCGTATCAACCGGCCTAATTTACGTAAATGTCTAAACTTAATCCTAACATTTAATTATAGATCTTCAGAAATGCATTCAAATCAAACCTAAATACATCCTAAACATATAAAGATCTCTCCATCCTAGATTCATTCAATTTATCAAAGAAATCAGCATTTTACCTCACCAAGGGTTTCCGGATCACAAACCCAGCTTCTGTGCGCTGTTCGATTTAGTCCGAACCCTGCAACACTATTAAACCGATGTAAAGTTTAGTAATTTAGCCTAATCATCAAACGAGAACGAAACCTTAAAACTAAAATTCTGAACTCAGCCCTTACCTGCAAAGAATGGAGTTTGTAGGCAGCCTAGGGTTTTGAGATCCTATTGCTGTCAGTCTGGGGCTCTTGCAAAGATTGCAGAAGCGTTCTCGACTGAGGGGAAACAAGGCGCACGAGGATGCGAACAGGGAAGAAACACTGCAGCCGCGCGCTCTAGGAGCTGTCGCGTACAGGAAAGGAAAGGTGAGCGCTGCAGTCACGCGCGCGTAGGGGGCCGTCGCACGCTGCAGTCGCACGCACGCAGGGAGAGAGAGATAGGGAGAAATAGAGAGAGAGCCGAGGGTCTATCGTGCGTGGGGAAGGAGAGAGAGAGAGAAGGGAGACTGAGAGACAGAGAGGGAGGTAGAGAGTGGAAGATGGGTTGTGGTGGTGGTGGCTGTGTGGCGGAAGAAGCAAAGAGAGAGAGACTCGCGGGAGAGAGAGGGAGAGTACGACTGTGAGAAGAATAGAGAGAGAATCGAAGGGAAAGAGAGAGAATAGGGGGTGGAAAACGAACGGTGGCGGTGGCGGTGGCGGTGGAGTGGAGGAGCAGCGGGTGCGGCGGCGAAGCGGGCGGTGACGGAACGGGCAAAGCGCGAGGGGTAGAAGTCGAAAAGTTGATTTGGGGAGAGAGAGAGTAGATAGAGAGAGGGAAGGAGAATTAGGGCTTTTGAGCCCTAATTTGATTTCTCTTTTTTATTATTATTATTATTATTATTATTATTATTATTATTATTATTATTATTATAAAAATGGTTTATAAATAAATGCATGAGAAAATAATTAATTTAATAAATGAAAAATATGTTTATATACATATACATATATTTTATTTTATTTTTATACTTGCTTCACATTTCGAATCGGAAATACAGAAACTTTTGAATATACTAAAAATTTGAATTAAAAACCCCAAAATCGAAAATCAATATAAATAAAAATTTTCTCTTTATATAAATAAACTGAGGAATATTTCATTAATTTCATAAACGGAAGTACAAAAGTACGGTACCGCAGAATCGGCGTTACAGATACTACTCGTGATGGTGATAATATATTCGATGATGATGATGATGATTGTAACACTGACACTGCGATATCCGTACTAGTGTACTCCTATTCTTGAAAATATATATAATATTCCCCAGTTTATATATATATATATATATGTAAAATATTTATTTATATTGATTTTATATTTTTGGGTATTAAATTTGAATATTTGGTATATTTTAAGATGTCGTGTTCGCGAATCAAAATAAACCTCATTTTTTATGAAATTCGCATTCTAGTGAAATGTGGGTGTGAAATTATATATATATAATTTAAAAAAAAAAAAAGAAGAGAATGAAGTGCTACGTTTTGGCCAAAACGCAACACTTCCCCTCCCCCAAATCGATTAGGGCTAAAGCCCTAATCCTTTCTCCCCTCTCCCGTCTCACACCCTCTCTCGAATCTGTCTCTCTCCCTCTCGATTTCTCACCGCCGCACTCTCTCCATCTCTTCCGTCTCCCTCCGTAGTTATTTTCGCTGCGACTCGCCACCACCAACCACCATCGCCGCCACTCTCTCTCTCTACCTTCCTCTCGATTCTCCCTCTCTCTGTTTCGCCCTCACTCTCTATTTCTCTCTCTTTCGATCCTCTCTCTAACTTCCATAGTGCGCCTTCCTCCGACCACCGCACGCGGCTCATCTCTCTCTTCCCTTCCTCTCCTTCCCGCATGCGAATAGGGTTTCTCCTCCCCTCTCCCGTGCGCGCGATGGCAAAACTTTCGCTCCATTCCTTTTTTACTCGCTCACAGTGCTCACTGTGAGCACTTCCCTCTGCCAACGACCTAAACCAGCGGTCATTGAACCCTTTGAAAACCCTAGGCCAAATCTTCCATCATCCCCTGCGTAGGTAAGGATGATAGTTCTGAGTAAATACTTTAGGGTTTTGAATGTTCTTAGTAGACTGGTATTAATTGCTGACATTTGCTTCAATTTGAAAGCGTTACAGGTTTCAGACTGAATCGAATGGCAAATGGAAGCTAGGTCTGCGATCTAAAAAACCCTAGGTGAGGGATTTCTTACTCATCCGATTAATTGAATGAATTTAGGGTTAAGTTTAGAAATCTGCATGAAAATAGTAGGAATTTGGGATGTGAGTTAAGGATCGATGCGGCCTTTTTCATTATAAGTTGTCCTGCATATAGGTAATTGAAATACGATCTCCGTATTATGAAAATAGACTTCCATACTTTGAAAATGACATATGGTTTAAAACGTTTGGATAAGAATCGAAATGTGTATGATTTTTCAAAGATTTTCTATCTGTTAAGAAATTTATTTATTTTAGCCTTATTTCTGACTTTGAGTGATTTTAGGGTTGAATTAAACTTGGTTTTGATTATGTTATTTATTTATAAATAAAATGCAATTGATGACATTAGAGTGTATTCATAAATTGAAGAGTTAAGATTTGTACAAACTTAGGGAAATGGATAAACCCTAAAGATATTTGAAAATTTGATGACAATTATGATGATTTGATTAGGTTGACCTTTTTGGAAAGTCGAGCAGTCAATTTGGATTAATAGTGAAAATAGGGAGTGATCACCCTCCCTAGAAGGTGAGTGGGACTTTGACATCTATTATTGATTGACAAAACATGTTTTAACCGATTTTCAAACGACATGATTTTTATACGTGTGAAAACTGAATTTTTGGATTTTGACAAGTATATATACATATTTTTGTGACCATTGGAGTGTCCCAACTGCTGATTTTATTGATATGCATCCATGAGTTTGATAACTGGATATTGTGTCCTTTTTCTTTGACATATTGATATGTTTTAAATGTTTCCACTGGTATTGACACATGGTTTTAAATGAATTTATATGTACTATTTGGGTTGTATGCCCGGCCGACGTGATGATGTGATGCATGGGGATACGTGCCCGGCCAACTTGATGATATTGTGATATGCTTCCTATAGCATTCCGTAGCTAAGAAGGACATTTGGTAGAGGCACCCCTTATGCCCAGACACGCTACGGCTGGAAGTATCCGCCAGATCGTCATGTGTGTGGACGCACCCGGTTTACTCTCATCGGAGAGGACGTGAGTACGGCTCTGTCTAGCACCGGGTGGGGCTCCATACATGGCCGACTATTTATATATATATATGGTATTTACGGGCTAGTTAGAGTAGTCTGTGGCCATCATTGGGGCAGAGAGCCATTATTTAATACTGGTATTGTGAAAAACCCCCAATGTGCCCGTCCTTGGTCGAGGTAGATCATTGTCGGGGTTGTTTGATTGGCCAGCTCTATATGACTTGATATATATACTGGATGCATATATTATTTTCTGATGTGTGCCTTGAGATATATCTTTTTTTTTTAACAACACGTTATTTTCACACACTTGATATTGTGTTACATCCTTTGACACTCCAAGTTCACCCTTGATATTAATAGCACGATGTCGATCCCCTCACTTGCTAAGTATCCTCTCATAGATACTCACCCCTCTCCTTTCCTCTCTCAGACAGGAATTCTCGTGATAAAGTAGCGCATCGAATTCTCGAGGTCTTTGGTTGTGTATTGGTGAAGTTAGGAATTCACGACGGTAAGATCTAAATTTAAGTTGAAATATGATTTTCGTACTTTATATCGATCCTGCGAGGTCTTGATTTCGAGGTCTTGATTTCGAGGTCCGTAGTTGGCTGTTTACATTTTATGGGATGACTGTATAAATTATGGACATTTATTTGTGAAACTCTCATGTTGGTTTATTACGTTTGCATTGAGGCACTTGTAAATATTTAAAATGTCAACTTGGGAAATTTGTTGTACATTTGTATAAAATTTAGGCTCGCTCGGTATAACGGCTGCTCATGCTTTAGTTGGGCATGACAGTAGAGGTCTGTGACTAGGACTGTCAGTATTGATGATAGCCTTGCGTTGTCCTGGTTGTCCACTGTGAATGTGGTTGATTGTTATGAGGTCGGGATGGTTCATTCATTTATTTGACAGGATGGATGTCCATTTTACAGGTTGATTTGTACATGGAAAACCTCCAAAATATGGGGAGGTTCTGCCCGATTTTCTGTAAAAATATAGTCGGCATCCAGAGCAATGGGCGGCTGCTCATGACCCTGGTTCGGGGCGTGACAGTTCAGTTGGTATCAGAGCTCTAGGTTGAGAGCTTTGTTTTATGAAAAGAGTTTTTGAAAAATATTTCCCAAGTATATTTCTAAAAGTCCTCAATGCATGTGAAAGTTTCATTACAGTCATGATGTCCCAGTACATGGTCTTAGGTATATGAGTTAATTTATTTTTAGGGGGTTAGATACTGGTCGTATCTAACCTAACATATTTTTCCCTTAATGCTTAAAATGATTCATTAATTTACGAGGTTAGTCACTTCGTAATTAACCATAATCCTTAAACCATGCCTAATGAAAATTGTTTCCATTTGTAGAATTATGATGACTAGACGGGGTACTAATTTTGCACCTATCGAGCTTACTGGAGCACCAGAGGATGCGACTTCTTCACATGCACCTCCTTCAGTACCTACTCCACTAGCTACTACAACCGCAGCACCACCACCACCACTGGATGCCTACAGGCAGGTGTTTGAGTGGTATAGATCACATGGCATTCAGATGCCACCTCCACTAGTACCGATGGTCGTGCCGACTCCTACGGCCGTGCCACCTCCAGTTGTACCATATCAGCCACCAGTTGTTGGTCCTTCCATTATTTCAGAACCTAGTGACATTACCTCCTCCACCTTGAGGCGTATTCACGAGCTAACCCAGTTGGTGAAGGAGGCGAGGCAGTTAGGCTGCGTGGATTTCGCGGGAACTGGTGATTCCACAACAGTGAAATACTGGATCAACCGCACCCGCAGAATTTTGACTGATCTGGGGTTAAGCGAGGACTACCGGTTTCGGGTAGTAGAGAGACTCTTGGATGGTGATGCCCTCACTTGGTGGGAGGCGATTTGTGACGATGCTACCGAGCCTATGTGATGGGAGGACTTCCTGTGGGAGTTCGATCGCAGGTACTTCTCTGAGTTCCAGCAAGACTGCAAGAGGGGAGAGTTTCTGCACTTGCGGCAGGGAACCCGGACGGTGACAGAATATGAGGCGGAGTTGAGGTGACTAGCTACTTTTGTTCCAAACTTGACAACGCCAAAACAGCTACGGTTCAAGTTTGAGGATGGCCTCAACTTGAATATCATGAGGTATATGACAGTGACTCCTAGTCTCTCCTTTGCGGAGATCGTGGACTCAGCACTTAGGGCAGAGGAGATCGTCCGTTCTGAGGGTAGACAGCGGGAGAATAGAAAGCAAAAGAAGAAGAGATCTGAGGCTTCTTCGAGCCAGGACTCGAAGAAGGGTAGGATGTCAGGATATCAGGGAGGCTCTTCTCAATCAAGACAGGCACATACTAGGCAAGAATCACAATCCCAGGGGTTCCGAGCACCGGCCCCTAGTGCCACTCTCAGACTTTAGCTCAGCGGCACCCTTTTTGCTGCAGATGTGGCAGACACCACCTGTTTGGAGAGTGTAGGACACCAGTTACATGCTTTCGATGTGGGAAGCCAGGGCACATCAGGAGTACTTGCCCTGAGTTGGGATTGAGGGGTCAGACAGCTACGGACTACTCGAGTGTTCCATGAGGAGGACAGCAGGGAACACCAGCGCATTCGAGCCACACCGCTCTACGGATAGCAGTCGGGAGCAACACGGTGCCAGGGCCATCCCGACAGCCGCAGAAGACACAGGCCCGTGTATATGCAATGATGCAGGAGGACACAAAGGAGAATCCTGACGTAGTTGTTGGTACTCCTCCCACTGATCCTCATGTTTAGAGATTTTCCATGTACTTTCTTTTGAGAACCATCACTAGTTAAAGCCTTAGAGGCTTAACTATGTTGGTTTGTACATATATTTTGATATGTATATATATGTGTGAGCAGATATTTTTCAAAATTATCAACTGATCTTTTTATTTTCTCACAGAGTTATGAAAATATGGGGAATCGACGCTCGTGTCCTTATTGACACCGGGTCAAATTATTCTTATGTGAGAGCGTCTTTTGCCCACTGGTTGGGTAGGCCTTTGTCGCCACTTGATGAGGAGATATTGGTCATTACCCCTCTCAGTGAGCAGATACTTAGAGATTCTATCTACAGAGGGAGCGAGGTCATGGTCAGAGATGCGGTACTTGAGGCAGACTTGATTCCACTCGAGATGACGGACTTCAATGCCATCCTGGGATGGATTAGCTAAGCATGCATAGAGCTTCAGTGGATTACTTCACTAAAGAAGTGGAGTTTCAGAGACCTGAGGGGCCGTTTTTGAGATTCCTAGGCGAGAGGCGAGTATTACCTCGTTGCATTGTATCGGTGATGAAGGCCAGGCGATTGATACGCCGAGGGTGCACGGCATACATGGCGCATGTTATTGACCCCACTGTGGAGCAGCCGAGGCTTGAGGTGGTCCCAGTGGTGCAGGAGTTTCCAGATGTATTTCCTGATGAGCTACTCGGACTACCACCAGTTCGGGAGTCTGATTTCGAGATTGACCTAACTCCAGCGACTACTCCCATATCTATTCCGCCATACAGAATGGCGCCAGTTGAGCTTAGAGAGCTTAAGGTCCAGTTGCAGGAGTTGCTGGACAAGGGTTTTATCCGTCCGAACACTTCGCCTTGGGGTGCTCCGATGTTGTTTGTGAAGAAGAAGGACGGGACCCTACGATTGTGCGTAGATTATCGGCAACTGAACAAGGTTACCATCAAGAACCGATATCCACTACCGCGTATTGATGACTTATTTGATCAGCTCCAAGGTGCGAGGGTTTTCTCAAAGATCAACCTTCGATCTGGATATCATCAGTTGCGAATTAGGGCTGAGGATGTACCCAAGACCGCATTCCGCACTCGATATGGACCCTACGAATTCTTGGTCATGCCGTTTGGGCTGACCAACACACCAGCAGCCTTCATGGATCTAATAAACCGGGTCTTCCATGACTTTCTGGATCGGTTCGTCATTGTATTTATTGACGACGTCCTTGTATAATCGCGGAGCGATGAGGAGCATGCGCAGCACCTTAAGGTGGTCTTGCAGATTCTCCGCGAGCAGCAATTATATGCCAAATTCACCAAGTGTGAATTTTGGCTTAGGTAGGTTGGATTTCTTGACCATCTTATTTCTGCGGAGGGTATTTATGTTGACCTGCAGAAGGTTGAGGCCATATTGAGGTAGGAGCAGCCACAGACAGTGACTGAGGTGCGGAGTTTCCTTGGTCTTGCGGGGTATTATCAGCGGTTCGTAGAAGAATTCTCCCAGATCGCTGCTCCACTTTCCAGACTAATGCGGAAGGACGTCAAGTTCTTTTGGGATGATCGTTGTGAGGCGAGCTTTCAGGAGCTCAAACAACGACTGATGACGGCACCAGTGTTAGCTCTCCCCACTAGCAGCAGGGAGTACGTGGTATATAGCGATGCCAGTAGACAAGGATTGGGTTGTGTACTGATGCAGGACGGTCGGGTGATTGCTTATGCTTCGCGACAGTTGAAGAAGAATGAGCTGAATTATCCGACGCATGATTTGGAGTTAGCAGCCATAGTCTTTGCATTGAAGATATGGCGGCATTATCTTTATGGAGTGACCTGCAGAGTCTTCACTGACCACAAGAGCCTAAAGTATTTGTTCACTCAGAGGGAGCTAAACCTCAAGCAGAGACGATGGTTAGAGTTACTGAAGGATTATGATTTGATTATACATTATCATCCGGGCAAGGCGAATATTATGGCAGACGAGTTGAGCCGAAAGTCGTCTTCAGCTCCTTCTTCTCAGGCAGCAGAAAGAACGTATATTTCTTGCCTGGTGGGACTCCGTGCTTTGGGAGTCAGTTTGACGAGTGATAGTCAGGGTGCATTGCTAGCCAGATTTGAGGTGCGACCTACTCTGCTCAATCGCATCAGGGAGCTTCAGGATTCTGATAAAGAGCTCCAGGGTATTCACAATAGGATCCGCAGAGGAGAGGGTGGAGACTTCAGAGTCCGTGATGATGGACTCATGGTGTTCAGAGACAGAGTGTGTGTTATGGCCGATAGTGATCTTTGGCGTGCTATCCTTGAGGAGGCACATTCTTCTGCATATGTTATGCATCCTGGGGATACGAGATGTACCGGACCATCAGAGGTAGCTATTGGTGGTCAGGCATGAAGAGGGAGATAGCAGAGTTTGTGGCACGATGCTTGGTGTGCCAGCAGGTGAAGGCCGAGCATCAACGTCTAGCGGGCACACTGCAGCCTCTTCCCATTCCTGAGTCGAAATGGGATCATATTACTATGGACTTCATGATGAGGTTGCTGCGGACTTCTACGCGGCATGATGCGATTTGGGTGATTGTCGATCGACTCACCAAATCTGCACATTTTATCCCTATCCGCGGTGACTATTCCTTGGAGGCGTTGGCACGTCTCTACATTGATACCATAGTTCAGCTTCACGGGGTGCCTGTGTCGATTGTTTCAGACAAGGACCCCAGATTCACGTCTAGGTTTTGGCCCAGGTTGCAGGAGGCATTGGGCACTAGACTAAACTTCAGTACGACATATCATCCTCAGACAGACGGCCAGTCAGAGAAAACAATTCAGATACTCGAGGATATGCTTCGGGCATGTGTTATTGATTTTCATGGTAGCTGGGATCGACACCTTCCATTGGTGGAGTTTGCATACAACAACAGTTACCAGGCGAGTATCGGGATGCCTCCGTATGAGGCACTGTATGGGAGGAGATGCCGCACACCTCTGTGTTGGGACGAGATTGGTGAGAGGCAACTCAGCAGCGTAGAGCTTGTTGAGGAAATGAAGGAGAAAGTGAGGATCATTCATGAGAGGATGAGGGCCACCCAAGATCGGTAGCAGATGCATACAGATCGGAGGCGGAGACCACTGAAGTTTCAGATTGGAGACATGGTATTTTTGCGGATCTCACCCTGGAAAGGGGTGATTAGATTCTGGCAGCGGGGCAAGCTGAGCCCCAGGTATGTTGTGTCATTCTGTATCCTTGAGAGGATCAGGAATGTGGCGTACAAGTTAGAGCTGCCGAGGAGTTATCGCGGTTACATGATGTCTTCCATGTCTCTGTGCTTAAGAAGTATATGTCGGATCCTTCACATGTTTTGAAGCCTCCGCCAGTTGAGCTGCGGGAGAATTTGAGTTTACCTGTACAACCTGTTACCATCCTGGATCGACAGGTCAGGAGACTGCAGAGCAAGGAAGTCTCGTTCGTTCGAGTTTTGTGGCGGACCGACCACCCCTCTCCTTTCCTCTCTCAAACAAGGATTCTCGTGATAGAGTAGCGCATCGGATTCTTGAGATCTTTGGTTATGTGTTGGTGAAGTTAGGAATTCTTAAAGGTAAGATCTAAATTGAAGTTGAAATATGATTTCCGCACTTTATGTTGACCCTGCGAGGTCGTGATTTCGAGATCCATAGTTGGCCGTGTACATTTTATGAGATGACTGTATAAATTATGGACATTTATTTGTGAAACTCTCATGTTGGTTCATTACGTTTGCATTGAGGCACTTGTAAATATTTAAAATGTCAACTTGAGAAATTTGTTGTACATTTGTATAAAATTTAGGCTCGCTCGGTGTAGCGGCTGCTCATGCTCTAGTTGGGTATGACAGTAGAGGTCTGTGGCTAGGACTGTCAATATTGATGATAACCTTGCATTGTCCTGGTTGTCCACTATGAATGTGGTTGATTGTTGTGAGGCCGGGATGGTCCATTCATTTATTTGACAGGATGGATGTCCATTGTACTGGTTGATTTATACATGGGAGACCTCCGAAATATGGGGAGGTTCTGCCCGATTTTCTGTAAAAATATAGTCGGCATCCAGGGCAACGGGTGGCTGCTCATGACCCCGGTTCAGAGCGTGACAATGATGATGATGACGACAACGATGATGATGATGACGACGACGACGATGATGATGATGAGGACGATGATGATGATGATGGTGATGGTGATGGTGATGGTGCTGATGGTGATGGTGATGGTGTTTGAGATTGCTTATTGTTATTTGATGGTTACATTTGAACGTGGTAACTTTGATTTCTGTAATTGTTGATACTATGGTTGTTGTTGATATTTGAACATTTAAACATTAGGATTTGATGTTGTGCTTGTTTTTTATACTACTGTTGTTGTGACTTTTGGTGGTGTTAAAATAATTAGTTGTCATTGAATTCTTAATTGATTGATTTTGTTGAATGGTCATGACAAAAAATATTTTGTTACAAAATTTGCGACGAATTCGTCGCTAATTTTTGTGACAATTTAGTAGCACAAAAATAAGTTCATTGCAAATTTCGTCACAAATTTTTTTTGTGACTAAATTTTCTCATAAATTTGTCATAAAATTTATTGCGAAAACGTTGTTTTTTTGTAATGTGAGTTGTATTTCAGCGAAAAAATAGAGAATAATGAATGTATTCATGGGCAAGGTAAGAACAAATGTTTTATGGTCAAATGATGATATAAAATTTTTGATTGAAGCATTATAAGAATTAGCTCGTGATGTTTTGTGAAAAATGATGGAAAATTTAAGAACAATTATATAATTGAATTATATGAAATCGTCTTAAATAAAATTCCTACATTTACCAAGAAAGTTAGTTTCCATATCGAATCAAAAATCAAGTTGTTGAAACTCAAGTTTCATTCAATTACTAAAACGTGTAGACAAAATGGTTGTAATTGAATTGAAATTGAGCAAAAGATTACTTGTGAAAAGCAATGGTGTGATGATTGGTGTAAGGTAAGAAATAATTTTCAAATTTTTTATTTTTAGTATAAATTTAAAGTTATCTTTCTACTATATTTACTTCCATTGCTGTTTTCCAGATGTATAGAGATACAAGGGGACTCTAGGATGCTAAATTTATATCATTTGATGATCTTGAGATTGTATATGAAGCAAATAGAGTAACGAGAGATGTTGCTAAAGATATTGTCGATTCAGCGACAAATACGGAGACTATCTACTATTTGGATATGGAAGAGGAAAAAAGTGATGATAGGTATGATGACAATGAAGATGGACATAAAACAAACTTTATTATGGAATCTACCTCAGTTGCCTCAACAAGCACAAGGAGCTCAAAAATGCAAAGGAAGAACAATACTCCTACTAGAAATTGGTCTTAAAAATTGAAATCAACAGCACCTCCATTGAGTCTTGAAACACAATTTCAACAAATTACGAGTAAATTTCGATCTTTCATGGAGGGTGTCTCTGCTAACTTTGATGCAATGACAACTGCTATGGTGAATGAAGATAAATGTGAGCAAGTGGCATTGGACACGAAAAATAATGTTGTTCCAAAACTACTGAAGTTTGGGCTCATAAGTAGAGATTTTATAATGTATCCAACATGTTTAGAGTTGAGTCACATAAACTTGATATTTTTTTCACTTTTCCTCTTAACATGAAAAGACAATATATGATTAATTTTCTGTATCCTCCAACTAATCATTAGAATAGCAGTAGTTTATGACTATAAAGTATACTTATGAACTAAGTGGGTATTTCTTTTATAGTGGAGTCATTCTACAGTTTGTTGGTTTGTTTATATTCCAATATTGTAAAATATTGATTTGTTTATGTATTATAACAAGTTGTATTTAGATTCTATGAAGTGTTATAATATTTTAGTTATCATAATAAAATTGGTTACTTTTTATGTGTGTATATTTTCTTTCAACACTTGATATCGAACAGAAAGCATTACGAATGCAATAAAATGTTTTTAAAGTAAAACTTTAGAAGGTACAAAATAATTCATATCACATAATGGAAGTTCAAAGGTTGTTTCATTTGATTCTAATATCATTAATTTATCAAACTCTAGATTGTTTTTTTTTTATCTTGATTAAAAAAAATCTCTTTAAAAATTTGATTTTTATTTTAAAAGATATAAAACAAATACCAACAATAATAATCAATTCATTTTAAAATTTAAACCAAATAGATGATATCAGTATCAATTTTTTCATTCTATTTCCAAACTAAATGGTTAAAGAGACTGTTTATATTAATTACTTTTAATTTGTAAAATATTTTAATTAATTTAAAATTATTTAAATTCATTTATTATATAAAATTTTATTTTTAAAAAAAAACATTTCTGTGGTGCAACAACATCATCAACACTAATTTATTTTTAAATTCATTTTAAGAGTGACACGGGACAACAAAACCATACCAAGGTAAGTACGCCGAATTCCAATTCCAAATCCAAATCATGGACCGAAATTTCCTTTTTCACTGGTTCATCCGTCTATCTTCTTTTTATCATTCGTTATTGATATTTAAAATTATGATTTAATTAATTTAATTTAAATATTTATAAGATTCTATTTAAGAAAATAATTTTTTTAATATAATTTTTTATTTTTAAATTTTAAATTTTAATTTTAATTAAAAAATTTTAATATTTTATTCTACTAAATTAACTTTTTTTTTCGATTAATTCTCACATTACTTGTTTTGGAATTTGGGATGGGAGGTTTTGATACGGGGAAAGGAGAATTGTTTTCAATATTTGTGTGGTGGGCAAATGGAGAGAAGTGGACCGATGGAGGACGAATAAACCAAAAAATGAAGGACCGGCGTCTGGGCTGGAGATGAGTCAGCAGACAACACGCACAGGGACTAGATGATTGACACGTGGCCACCAACCCAATACTAAACTAAATGACTGAATTGTTTGAAAAAATATGGTGGTGGTCGTTGTCAAATTTTAGAATAAGGTCCCCTCACCTTTTTCACGTCAACTATTCTTCGATTGCTCCCCGTATCCGCAAAATATCCTCTCTCTCTCTCTCTCTCTCTCTCTCTCTCTCTCTCTCTCTTCTCTCTTTTTTTTTTTCCATGAATTATGTTGGAACCCAAAATTAATATTTTAATTAATTTAACTCAAATATTTATAAAAATCCAGAAATAGTGTTCTTAATATAATTTTTTTATTTTAAATTTTAAATCTAAAATATAACTAAAAGATTTAATACATATTCTATTAAACTAATCTCTCTCCTCTTCAAACAAACTACGGTCTTGTTTTAAATTGCTTTGGCAAGTTTTGGGTGCAAGCCTTTGCTCTTTATTTTTTATAATTTTTTTATTATACATAAATTTAAATTTAAAATCTCCAAATTTGAAAAGAAGAATTATTTTACTTGGGGATTCATTTTTAATAGTTTTTTAAGATAAGAGAAAATTTTAGTATCATTTTTTATGTTTTTGTTTAATTTTTAATAATAATTTTTAAGAAGTATTAATGTTATTTTTTTAAAAAAAAATAACATTAATACTGTATATATACTTTTTTTTTCAAAATTTTAGTAAAATGATGCCTCACTTTGCCAATAATTTAGCAAAGATGGGTCATCTGTTTGATGATTTTTCTTTCTGTGGGCCCTTATTCCTATAAAATTATAATATATCCACCTCCTAATTCCTCCTTACTATACTTCATCCCTTAACCCCAAAATATATATATATATATATATATGTATATATATATATCGAACTTCCAACAACTCTCAAAATGAATAGTGAACAATCAAGTTTTGGATCCATGCCTCTCTCTCTCTCTCTCTCTCTCTCTCTCTCTCTCTCTCTCTCTCTCTCCCTTCCTTCCTTCCCCACTTCTCTATATCTCATTCAAAGACAAGCGCTTGCACAAATCACAAAACAAATACCTAATCACCAATCTTCTAAGGTAAGCCCAGCAAGTAGCATCCATATTATTGTCCTTACATATGTAGATATAATTTAAAAATTAAATATATAAAATTTTATGTGATAATTTAATTTTACATATTTTTAAAAAAATTACTTAAATTAAAAATTGTTTTAATTAATTCAAAGTTATTCATTCTTTAAAAGTTTTGAGCCAAGAAATTAATATTTTAAAAAATTGAACTGGTCACAAGAAGCGTCCATAGTTTTCTTGAAGCCAAGCTTTTCTTGCCACGTTTTTGAAAGTTGACTACCATTCGATGGAATTGATTGCTACCATTCACACATATGTTTTGGATGCTTCTGAAAGTCGTGGGCAGGAGGGTCTCGTGCGGCACCAAAACTTAACATGCTGACCCACTCAGGTCCCCGCTTGACTCACCGAGTCAAGTATTCATTTTTCATTACAGCCACCTCCCATAATTTTCCACTGGATATTCATAATTTTCATTACAGCCACCTTCTTATAATAGGACAATTAGAAAAAAAAATTAAGAAATTCTAAAATTATACCCAAGGGAAACATTTTACAATACTTTATTCTATTTCTAACCTTCATAGGTTCGATATCTTATTTATTGTTCAGTTATAATTTAAAAAAAAAAAGATAAATAAATAAGCAAAAGCATTAGTAACACAAAAATTTAAATATCATCAAAAGATTTATCTGTTTGTTTTGGAACCTAGGAGGGGCAAAAGATCAATTATTAGATTCCCTTCTGTTTTGGAACCAGGGAGGTGCAAAAGATCCAACCAAGTCGTTGGTTTGATTTGGTCAATAATTAACTTTTTTGGATTGTCTTACATAGTACATGTGACGCATGCACATTATACGTCATCATAAGCGGTGTGTTTCATTTTGGTTGTCACCTCAGCTTTACTTGTCAACACATTATATACCACACAAGAATTTATACCATATCTTGTTCATCAAAAGCATCACACGAAATGGTATCTAACAAATATCATGTTTATCGCATCATATTGTCCAAATTCATTAACAACTTTTGTTCAAATTTGTATTATTAAAATATATTATATATAATAATTAATTTGATTTTAAAATTATTTAATTTTTACTTATTTTTATATTTTAAGATTTATAATATTTTTTTTATACTTGTGTTAATGAATTCTTTATAAAAATTATTAAAATAAAAAAATATATTAGTATTCATATTATTTTATATCGATTGGTATCATAATTATATTTATTTGTACATTTATAATATTTTATTTTTTTATATAATTTCAGAGCTATATTCGATTTTTTTTAACAGTTATAATAGCTAATAAATTTTTTGAACCATCACTGACGCAAGAGAGAGTGAGACAAATAAACAAAAAAGCGTGAAAGTGCAATGGAAGACTTGTTTATAATACAGAGGAGATTGATAATTGGAGTCGAAGGACTTGGAATATGGAGTCTTTGCACAGTAGACTCCGTCTCCATCACATCCCTTACCAACCATATTTTTGGCGCAAATGTATGAATAATTATATTACATGTTGTGAGCATCTTATGTTGGAGGGGTGATCTTGGCAATGTCAACTTGGTCGTGGCCATTATATAAATTTTCCTTCTTTTGCTTTAACAACTATAATAAGTATATATTTTCTGATATAAGGAAATACAATCAATCGAAATCAACTCAAAAAAAAAAAGATAAAAATAGGAAAACTCTACCGTTTGAACTATCCCTTAGGGACATAAGTATACCCTCTTCGTTTTGGGTGAAATATATACATATGGATAGAAGTTATTAAGAGGAAAAAAAATGATTTTGATGCTAACAGAAAATACAAAGAAATTATATTATTAAGAGAGAACTTGATTTCTATCTTAAAGACTAATTATTATGAAGAAAACTTTATAAATTTATATTCTACAAAATGACGATTAAGTTGGTAAATGTAGAATTTAACATATCCGAGGTTGGCAATCCATGAAATTATGTAGTGGTCATGGAGCCATTAAATTGTAAGAGAAACAGAGAGAAGAAAGAAAGAAAAATATTGTTAGAGGTGGGTTATAGCTCCACAGATACCAATTCCTTTTTTACTCAAACAATAGCTGTCGATGGACGGATCCACCTGCAAAAACCGCCAGAGGGTGCTCCAACGGGGAGACTCTGATGCTCAAATCAGTAAAAAGCGGTTTTCGATTATAAGAAAACAGACTGAGAGTTATGGAAAAATTATTCCCTGTGATCAATGTGCCTCATGTGTTAAGTTTAGAGAGCGTCTCTGACCTCGAGGGTTTTGAGATCTCTTATACCTATGAGAATCGTGCGCCGCTGAGAGACTTCCACCCTACCTTCCTTATCGAGTTGATTCGAGAATTTCGGAGGTTAGTATTCCAAATTGATCACGATCCTCATATATTGGGAAAACTTCCATCTTCGGGAGGGATGTTTTCCTTATCTGGAAGACCCAAGGTTTGCCGTTATGAAATAGGAGACTGAAGTTAAGGAAATTCTGATCTTCCTTTGGAATCATTTGGAGTGTTGCGTACTGATCGATCGCTTGACCGATAGGGGTCCTTTGAGACTTGCCATGTTAGAGGACTGACATTTGCTTAATTGGTTGAGGAGATTGTCTCTGATCGGTTAATAAGGCAACTGAGACCCTATCATTCAGTAGACCCGGGCGACTAAGGTCTTTTAGTAGATCGATCGGGACGACTATAGCCCTTCGGTAGATTGTTATTGTGGACGTTAGATACTGATCGGTAGGCCCCTTTCGTGGACCTTTAGGGTATTGAGTCTTTTGATTTGGGTCTTGGGTCATGTCCCATCATTTGCCCCCCAACTTATGATTTTTTTGGAAAAGAAAAGCCATAAGTGAAGGTCTGTGAAGTGTGTTTCGTACGTTATGAATGCATAGGGACACTCGGTCCATTCCGATTCGCCCCTCCTTGTACGTTAGGAATACGAGTTTGTCTCATCATATACGATTTTCTTCATGGGGAATTGAAGACAATTTACTCTCGGCATTTATAACTTGTATTTGTGCTGATCCGTTTCATCTTCCTTGAATTAATTGAGGCTTCTCCTTCTTACGATTATAAATAACCATGATGCATATTCACTTCCTTTCGCAGAGAATCGATGTTCTTCCTTTCTGGTTGCTTGGTGGAGAATGATTTTTCCTGAGGGTCAGTTTTCGGGGCGTCGTAGCGTGCAATGATCCTTGGTTGGGATGATTCCCGCTGGAATGAGATCTCATTAAAGAAGAAGACTACTGGAATGGGATCTGACCATTCACTTTGGTTAGCATGATTTGATCCCTTGCCACCTGGGGGTGCATCTTGTACCGCCTTGCATGGCCTCCTCCGGTCGGTCCTCGCCATCCAGACATGGTGGGGGTGTTTCTCATACTGTTTTTTGGATGGGTAGGTTGAGTTCAGGTTGCTTTGGTGGGACAAATCCCGAACTCACTTCTTCCTATCCCTTGCACTACATTGTTTTTTGTGCTCTCCAATGTAGGGATTATGTTCTTCCTCTTCAGGTGAATCAGCAGCCTGACGAGGTGGACCTTTATGTATATTCTCCTTGGCGTATTCAGTCGGATTTAGCAACTTGTTCATGTATCTTAATGTATTTCTTCACATGAAAACGAATAAGAGAATTGCTTTTCACTTACTTTAGTCTTATTTTTGCTTCTTTTTGATTTCTTGCATTGCAATGCAATTTTCTTCCCATTTTTAACTTCAGGTTGAGAGACTAGGTAATATTAGCTTTCCAGACTGCTTGATGTTTGGTCGATCGGATTCGAGAGTCATGTTTTCCTATTTGACAAAAATCTCTGCGTGACTCATAGAACAGAGATCAGGCGACTAAGGCCTTTCTGACGATTAGGGCTTTTTGAAATGATGGGTCACGTCTAACTATCCGGGGAGTTATATCCCTTATTGACAACGTATACAATCGGTAGAGGTTGGGCGACTGAGGCCCTTCGATAAGAAATTTTTAAGTTGTGGGTCGCGTCCACCCGTTCGGGAAGTTATATCCCCTATTGACGACGCGTACGATCGGTAAAGGTTGGGCGACTGAGGCCCTCCAATAGGAAATTTTTTAAGTTGTGGGCCGCGTTCACCCGTCTGGAGAGTTACATCCCCTATTGATGACGCATACGATCGATAAAGGTTGGGCGACTGAGGCCCTCCGATACGAAATTTTTAAGTTGTGGGCCGCGTTCACCCGTCCTGAGAGTTACATCCTCTATTGACGGCGAGTACGATCGGTAGAGGTTGGGCAACTGAGACCATCCGATAGGAAATTTTTTAAGTTATGGGTCGTGTCCACTCGTCCGGGGAGTTACATCCTCTATTGATGACGCGTACGATCGATAAAGGCTGGGCGACTGAGGCCGTCCGATGGGAAATTTAGAGTTACGCTAAGAAAGACCTCCCGGCTATCGAATAGCGCTGAGGGTCATTGATAGTATATGTACAAGTTTTTCAAGTTCCAAGTCCTAGGTATCACCGATCCGTCTAGGTTGTCGAGTCGGTACGTTCCCGGTTGGACTATGGATCGTACTCGATACAGACCTTCCCAATTAGGGGCGAGCTTACCCCTAGGCTGCTGTTGATCGGTAGCTTCCACTTTCTGTAGCACCAATTCTCCGGATTTAAACGTTCGGTTTCTAACCCTTCGGTTATGATACTGGGTCATTTGTTGCTGATAGGCCGCCATCCGTGTTAATGCAGATTCCAGTAATTCTGGAAGTAAATCCAACCTTTCTGGCAGGGTGCGTTCGTTTTGCCTGGCATCATAGTGAGCTACTCGGAGCGAGTAAATGCTTATTTCCACAGGTATAACTACTTCACTTCCGTAAGTTAGACTGAAGAGTGTTTCTCCTGTTGCCCTTCGAGGGGTAGTACGATATGACCAGATGATGCCATAAAGTTCCTCAACCCATTGTCCCTTGGCGTCATCCAGCGTTTTCTTTAGTCCTTGCAGGATTGTTCGGTTGGTTACTTCAACCAGTGCGGTTGGTTTGTGGGTGAGCGACTGATGAGAATCTATGTTGGATCTCCAGTTTCTTGCAAAACTCTTGAAAATGCTGATTGTCGAATTGTTTCCCGTTATCCATGATAAGGACGCGTGGTATACCAAACTGGGTGATAATATGGGTCAATGCGAAGGATTGGACTTTAGTAGTCGTGATCTGGGCTAAAGGATTGGCTTCCACCCAGTTCATAAAGTAATCGATCGCCACAATCAAGAATTTTCGTTGTCCCGTGACTGGAGGAAACGGTCCGAGGATGTCCATGCCCCCACTGAGCAAACGGCCAAGGGCTGGATATTGGATTAATCTCGGTGGAGGGTAACCGAGGAACCAATGAGAAGCGTTGTCATCTGTCGCACCTTTTGACGTAGCTGTCAGAATCGACCCTCATGGTTGGCCAGTAGTATCCCTGTCGAAGGGCCTTATAGACTAGATTTCGGGCACCCAGATAATTATCGCAAACTCCTTCGTGAATTTCTCGAAGGACGTAATTTCCTTCTTCGGGAGTCAGGCACCGCAGATACGGGTGAGTGAATGACTTGCGGTAGAGAACTCCATCGATTATGGCGTAGTGCGCAGCTTTTCGTTTCAGTTTTATTGCTTCCCCTGGAGATTCTGGCAGGCGATCATGTCTCAGGTAGTCTTCTATAGGGTCCTTCCAACAAGGCGGCTGATCGACGATCGCCTTAGGCTCGTCGATGCTGGGATACGACAGACTTTCAATATATATTGTTCAGCTGGAAGCAACTGAATCGGAACTAGTCAGTTCGACAGGGTATCCGCTCGTGCATTCTCCGAACGATGGATCTGTTGAATGTCTACTTTGCCTAACCGATCCATCGTCTCGCACAACTTACTTAAATATTTCGCCATGACCGGGTCTCTGGTCTCATAAACCCCCTCAATTTGCTTCACGACCAACTGGCTATCCGTAAACACCCTGACATTTCATGCTCCCATATTGGTGGCGATCCGGAAGCCCGTTAACAGAGTTTCATACTCAGCTTGGTTGTTGGTAGCTTAAAAATCAAAGCGAAGGGCGTACTCTACCTTAAAATCGTTTGGTCCTACCAATATGAGTCTGGCTCCGCTTCCTGAAGAATTTAACGATCTGTTCACGTGGATAGTCCATTCGAGGTCTGTCCATTCTTCTTGATGGCTAGGAAGTTGCCCTTCAAACACTGTGGGTAAAGTGCATTCAAGGATAAAATCTGTCAGTGCTTGGCCCTTTATAGCGGGTCGTAATCGGTATTGGATATCGAATTCGCCTAACTCCACACTCCACTTGATGAGTCGTCCTGACTTATCCCTCTTCTGGAGTATTAGCTTCAGTGATTGATCGGTGAGTACCACAATGGTATGGGCCTGAAAATATGGTCGAAGACGCCTTGCTGAGACAATCAAAGTATAGGCTATCTTCTCGATCGGCCGGTAGTTAATTTCAGAATCTTTCAATATCCTGCTGATATAATAGACTGATTTTTGGGTGACGGACTCCTGTCTCACCATTACGGAACAGAGTGCTCATTCGGAAACGGCCAAATACAGATAAAGTTCCTCCCCGAGAATGGGTCGTGAGAGCAGTAATGGTTGCATCAGATATTCTTTCAGTCGTTCAAAGGCTGCTTGACATTCGAGCATTTATTTGAACTATCAGGACCTCTTCAACGCATCAAATATGGGCTTATACTTCTCGTCAACTCTAGACATGAATCGACTTAAGGCCGTTATTCGACCAGCCAGGCGTTACACTTCCTTGAGTGTCTGGGGGGAGTCATGTATAATATTGCTTGTATTTTTTTGGATTGACCTCTATCCCTCGATCGATGATCATAAAACCCAGAAACTTCCTGGAAGCGATCCCAAATGTACATTTTTCTGGATTTAGCAGCATATTGCACTGTTCTAAAGTTTGGAAGGTCTCTTCAAGATCTACAACGTGAGCTTCTGCTGTAACACTCTTTACGAGCATGTCATCGACATAAGTTTCAACGTTCCTACCTAATTGGCCTTTGAAAACCTTATTGACTAGCCGTTGGAAAGTTGCCCCGGCGTTCTTCAAACCAAAAGGCATGACCCGGTAACAGTACGTACTGAACTCGATGATGAAGCTGGTTTTCTCTTCGTCTTCTAAAGCCATTCTGATCTGGTTATAGTTAGAGTAGGCATCCATAAAACTCAAAAGTTGGTATCCTGAGAAATTGTCTACAAGCTTGTCAATGTGGGGGAGTTGATAACTATCATTTGGACATGCTTTGTTGAGGTCGGTGAAGTCTACACATATCCTCCACTTGTCATTAGCCTTTTTCACCAAGACTACGTTAGCCAGCCATTCGGGATACTTGACTTCGCGGATAAATCCTGCTATCAACAACTTCTAAACCTCTTCCTGGATGACGCGTTGGCGTTCATGGGCGAATACCCTCTTTTTCTGCTTAACCGGTCTGAAGTCGGGATTAACGATCAGTTTATGGGCTATGACCGACAAGTCTATTCCAAGCATGTATTCTGAAGTCCATGCGAAGACTTTCGAGTGTCGTTGCATACAGGCGACTAAGGCCTCTCGTAAGGGATGTGATAGGTTGGCTCCTATCTTGACCGTTTGACTAGGGTCGTTTGTCAGAAGGTCCTCGGTCATTTTTTTGCCTGGTTTAAGCTTAGCTCTCAGCTCAGTGTCCTCTCTAGGTTCCAGGGCATCAACCGGGAAAACTTCTTGAACGCCTTGTGTCGCGAAGAGGATATAGTAGTCAGAGTCGCTTCTGATGGTCACTACCCCTAGCGGTGTTCTGAACTTCACTTTTATGTATCTCGTGCTCGATAATGCTTCTAGATCATCCAGGCTAGGTCTGTCAGGTATGGCGTTGTGGGGGGAGTAGAGTTTTACCACATAAAAAAGGACAGGAGCGATTGTGTGATTAAGGGGTCTTCATAGGGTCACAGGAAGATAAATGATGCCTTCGGGATAAGTGGGCTCGTCCGAAAGCCCTTGGAGGGATCCAGTAGATGGCAAAAGTCGAGATGGATTGAAACCCATCCTACAAAAGGCGTCCCAGGTTAGGAGATCGCAATCAATCCCCTGATCGACAAGGACCATTTTCACAGTGTAGGAGTCTATTTTGAGGGTGATGACTATAGGGTCATCTCGGAGAAAATCTATTCCAGCTGGAAGGTCATCATCATCAAAACCTATGATTGGCCTTCTTTTTTTGGCAGGCACTGTGTCGAAGATTACCGTTGTGAGCATCGCCATAAGATTTCAGAGAATCAATCTGTTTTCCCACAGATGGAACCAATCTGTTGGATGTGGGTTATGACTCCACAGATACTATCTCCTTATTGACTCGAACAGTAGTTGTAGATGGACGGATTCACATGTAAAAACTGTCAGAGGGTGCTCCGACAGGGAGACTCCGACGCTCAAGTCAGTAAATAGCAGTTTTCGATTAGAAGAAAACAGACTGAGAGTTATGGGAAAGTTGTTCCCAGTAATCAATGTGCCTTATGTGTTAAGCTTAGAGAGCGTCTCTGACCTCGAGGCTTTTGAGATCTCTTATACCTATAAGAGTCATGCGCCGCTGAGAGACTTCCACCCTACCTTCCTTATCGAATTGATCCGAGAATCTCAGGGGTTAGTATTCTGAATTGATCATGATCCTCATATATTAGGAAAACTTCCATCTTCGGGAGGGATGTCTTCCTTATCTAGAAGACCCAAGGTTTGCCATTATGAAATAGAAAACTGAAATTAAGGAAATTCTGACCTTCCTTTAGAATCGTTTGGAGTGCTGCGTACTGATCGATCGCTTGACCGATAGGGGTCCTTCGAGACTTTCCCGGTTAGAGGACTGATATTTGTTTAATTGGTTGAGAAGACTATCTCCGATCGATTAACGGGGCAACTAAGACCCTATCATTCGGTAGACCCGGGTGACTAAGGCCTTTTAGTAGATCGTTCGGGGTTACTATAGCCCTTCAGTAGATTGTTGTTATGGATGTTAGATACTGATCGGCAGACCCCTTTCATGGGCCTTTAGGGAATTGACTCTTTTGATTTGGATCTTGGATCATGTCCCATCAAAAACCTATGATTGGCCTTCTTCTTTAAGCAGGTGTTGTGTCAGAGATGACCGTTGCGGGAATCGTCATGAGATTTCAGAGAATCAGTCTGTTTTCCCACGGACGGTGCCAATCTGTTGGAAGTGGGTTATGACTCCACAGATACCTGCTCTTTCTTGACTCAAACAGTAGCCGTCGATGGGCGGATTCACCTGCAAAAACCTCCAGAGGGTGCTCCGGCGATGAGACTCCAATGCTCAAGTCAGTAAAGAGCGGTTTTCGATTAGAAAAAAACAGACTGAGAGTTATGAGAAAGTTGTTCCAAGTGATCAATATGCTCCTTGTGTTAAGTTTAGAAAGCGTCTCTGACCTCGAGGGTTTTGAAATCTCTTATACCTGTGAGAGTTGTACGCAGCTGAGAGACTTTCACCCTACCTTCTTTATCGAGCTGATCCGAGAATCTCGGGGGTTAGTATTCCGAATTGATCACGATTCTCATATATTGAGAAAACTTTCATCTTCAGGAGGGATGCCTTCCTTATCTGGAAGACCCAAGGTTTGTCGTTATGAAATAGGAGACTGAAATTAAGGAAATTCTGACCTTCCTTTAGAATTGTTTGGAGTGTTGCATACTGATCGATAGCTTGACTGATAGGGGTCCTTCGAGACTTGCTCAGTTAGAGGACTGACATTTGTTTAATTGGTTGAGGAGACTGTCTCTGATCGGTTAACGGGGCAACTGAGACCCTATCATTCGGTAGATTCGGGCGACTAAGGCCTTTTAGTAGATCGATCGGGGCGATTATGGCTCTTTGGTAGATTGTTGTTATAGACGTTAGATACTGATCGGCAAGCCCCTTTCGTGGGCCTTTAGAGAATTGACTCTTTTGATTTGGATCTTGGATCATGCCCCATCAAATACCATGGAAAATCCAAAGTGCACTGATTTTACTTAGGGAGGGTTGGAGTTCTTTTTTCTTTTTCATAACCATGGTTGCTTGCAAGCTTCTCATACACAACAGCACACCCCCAACCACCTAGGGACCTAAATAACCACCGAGGTAACTTTCCTAAGCCTTCACTAAATATATTACATGTCTCTATGAAGATAGCTAAAACTGGGAAGGTAAACTAACTAAACAACCTCCAACTGTCTCTGTCTTTTCATGCCTATGCGAACATGTGCAGATCCTTGTCTTAGCCTCCATGGTTATCCAACATCCCCACAATTCCACAGAAGAAGTAACGTGTATTAAATATTTATGTTCTTCACTGTATTAAAATTTAACCGTAATTACTAAAATGTTAAATTAACATAAGTAAAAATATATAAATAAGGGAAAAAAATTTCTAAACCCCTTTTGGCCTAGAAGCTCAATTTGTATCGACATACCTCAACTTACTTCTATTTTATTTTTTTTTTAATTTTAGTATTACTACTTTAATAGTCACCAAGAAATCATGATTGATTCGGTTTTACAATTCATGTCTAAGAAAATAGTTATAATGAAATTGATAGACATTAGTTTGAAAGAAATAATATCTTTTAACTAGCATATTACTTTGTTTTCACAAACTGACAAATTACATTTTTGACTTAGTTTTTTAAAATAAATACATAATTTAAATTAACTCGAGCATGCTTTTATTTATATTCAGGGGCGGAGCCAAGTAGTCTGTTGGGGGGCCATGGCCACCCAAGATTTTTGAAAAATGGAAATGTTATAGACCAGCTCTTGTTAGTAATTGCTACAGAATCTATATTTAAGTATTAAGATCAAGACCCTCCAAAGTGAAATCTCAAAAAGTCAAGCTCATTAAATAACCACTCTAATCCAATAGTCCAAATTTAATTTTATCCTTTTCTCCTATGATACAACATTTATTTATCAGAAAATAATGATAATTTTTTTTTTTTTTTGTCTTCAAGCCTAGTATTCCAAATAACTTGTTCCTTTTGGCTGGGATGAAGCTGCGATTGACTTAATTTTGCTTTGGTGATCCAAAAATTGAATCTATCTCTTGAATTTACCTTTATACACATGCAATACATATATATTACTATTAGTTTGCTTGCCGGTAGATGTAGATAGATATAAATAATGTCAAAATTTTATACAAGTAATAAAATATTACTTATATTTTGAATAACTTTACAAAGAATAAAAATTACAATTTTTAATAAAATAAATGATTTTTAGAATTATAAATATATTTTTAAAAAAAATTGAATGGTAATTGCCCTACTCTCCTTTCTTTTGGCCCTGTGTTCATGCTTATTGTAGAATTCTTTGTGTAATGAGTTAGTACAAATTGATAGATTTAAAATTTATCATTTGATAGATTGGTTCGTTTTATTTTGGTTCTTCCAATTTTAACAGCAACTAGTGAATGAGTTTTGTTAGCAATAAACATTTTGAAGACAAGTTTACAAAATAAAATAGAAGATAGTATTTTGTAAATAGTTTAGTTATTTATATTGAAAAAGAAATTGCTAATACTTTTTTTTTAGAATAAATTATAATAAATTTGAATTAATGAAAAATGGTAAAGCACAATTTTCATAAATTATTTATTTTGTTTAATATTTTTTGTATTTTTAATTATAATTATATGAATTTTTAATATATTTTTATTTTATAATTTTTATTAATTATTGCTTTATGGCCCCTCCAAGAAAAATTTTTTGGCTCCGCCTCTGTTTATATTGTTTGAAAAATAAGTGATACATCGACTGCTTGTAGTAAAAGAACTCTAGGTATAGCAAGAAATGATCTTCATTACATTGAAAAGTGAGTTGTTGTTCATTTGCTTGCATGAAATTAGTGGTATATGATTATGATCATATTAAATTCAGGTCTAACTCCCGTGCATTAGTAAAAGATGTTAGAAAATGGATACCAGGTGTCCCATAAGAGTTTGACACTATGAATTCAAAATAAGAGAGATGGAGGGAATAGTTTTTCTCTGAAAAAACTAACTTTCGACATCCATCTCCATTTGAATTCAAAATTGTAGTCTTTGAAAAATATATTAAAAAAATGATTGTGAAAAGAAAAATATTCATTCCCATCTTGAAAAATTGAGAGTTAAAAAAGGAATGCATTAGTTAAACATTTTGCAAGGATTGTATTATAATTTAATATATTTGAATTGTGAAAATTATAACTACTCCATTGGTACAGTTTTCTTGTCACACCCTGACCCTTCTATCGAGTACGCAATAACCATCGCATTATCTCAGTATAACGGCAATATCTCCTCATTCATCCCAATGACCATCCTAGGTCATCCAGTATCAAAAGTATGCATTTTCACACACATCAGGGATCATCCTGATCCATTCCTGTACATGCACGCATGCAACTTGGCCAACCCGGCCATTCCAGAAATCTCAAGCAGTCACATTAGTTTTTAATTTTTAAAAAAAAAAATTCAAATTCACTAATAAAATGTCCAAGTGTCCCAATTAAATATCAGAGTTTGCAAAAGAAATTTCATTAATCCAGAGAATACAATTCTTTCTCATAATAGTATGGATTTCTCAAATACTTGCCCAGAGAAGGCTAAGCAAGTATCTAACTAATCCAATCAAAATAAGATGTACAAGATTTTCCTTTGAGAATCATTCCAAAAAAAAAAAATTAAAGGTAAGAGTAAGAGATTATCTCGATTTTGGAGTTAGGTCGGATTCCGAATCTTGAACTCAACAAACCATAGATTTTTCTTTTCCCTTCTTTTCAATCCTCTTTTCCTAACGACCAACACTTGGAGGGGCTGATTTAATCAAAGCACAAATTGATTTTTAGAGAGAGAAATCAATAGTGATAGAGAAAGATGAGGATGCAGAGAGAAAAAGTGAGATTCGCATTCGCAGACGAGAGGAAAGGAATTAAACTAAGTGAAACAAAAATGAATTTTTGGAGTTAATTGAAGTTAGTGGGAAAGAAGTTCTTATGGAGGTTTGGAGGGCATTTTGGTCATTTGTCACTCAGAAGAGCATTTTGGTCATTTGTCCCTCAGCAGTTCCACCGCCGGTTCTACCGCGAGTGCCATGCTCTCTCTAGGCAATTCCACCAGCGGTTCCACCGCATGAGAAATGTGCACACTTTTTTTTTCTTTTTTTTATTATTATTTTTTTTTTCACTTCTCCACACTGACCTCACGGTTCCATTTTCTTCCACCAGTGGTTCCACCTTGACACACAATTTTCACAAATGCTTATTGAGACCATTTACTAAAACATGAATCGGCTCATCATCTCCAAAAAATTCAACAATATCCCTATTTGATCTTACATGGATTGGATCTCATGACTCCAAAGCTTTGCAAAAAGATTTTATCATGACTCCAAAGCTTTGCAAAAAGATTTTATGTGTTGCACACTTCCAACATGTTATATCTAGATAAATTTCAAATCCTTTCCTAGTTCCATAAACACCAAAAATTGAAAATTCAATGCTAAAATTTTTGATGCTACATTCCAAGTCCAAAAAAACATTACAATCTGAATTTTTCTGTATTTTTACAATAATTTCAATAAAAATTTCCTAACACCGAATTTTTGGTGTTACAACACTTAACCCCCTAAAAATAAATTTCATTTTCGAAATTTAAATTAAAATTTATACATCAAAAAGTTACGGGTGTTGCTTCCGCATTGATTCTTCAGTCTCCCAAGTCTGTTCTTCTACTTGGTTGTTTCTCCATAATACTTTCACCATTGGGGTTTGCTTATTCCTTAATTGCTTGAGTTGATCTAAGATTTGCACTTGCTGCACGTTGAAACTCAAGTCTGGATTCAATTTTATTGGAGGAGCTTCAATTATGTGAGAGGAATCCGGGAAATACTTTTTCAACATTAAAACATGGAACACGTCATGAATTTTCCCCAAATCTGAAGGCAACTCCAATCAATAGGCTACATTTCCAATCCTTTCAAGGATTTTGAACGGTCCTATATAACGAGGATTCAATTTACCCCTTTTTCGGAATCGAATTACACCCTTTCAAGGTGATATTTTCAGGAAAATCATATCTCTGATCTCAAATTCCAAAGATCTTCTTCTTTTTTCGGCATAACTCTTTTGTTTATCTTAAGCCGCCTTTATCTTTGTCTGAATCACCTTTACTTTTTCTATAGTTGTCTCAATTAGCTCCACATTCTTAATCTTTCTTTCTCCTACCTCATCCCAACATAGTGGAGTCCTACATTTTCTTCCGTAGAGGGCTTCTTAGGGAGGCATCCCAATACTAGTTTGATAGCTATTATTATATACAAATTCAACTAACGGGAGGTACCTATCCCAGCTCTCTTGAAAGTCCATAACACATGCTCTCAACATGTCTTCCAACGTTTGAATGGTACGCTCGGACTGTCCATCCGTCTGAGGATGAAATGCAGTGCTGAATTTCAACTTAGTGCCCAAAGCCTCTTGTAACTTAGGCCAAAATCAAGAGTGAATCAAGAATCACGATCTAATACAATCGATACTGGAACCTCATGAAGTCAGACTATTTCATCAAGATACAATTTGGCTAACCTCTCTAAAGAGTAGGTGTTTTGACTTAGAAGGAAGTGTGACGACTTAGTGAGCCTGTCAAATATCATCCAAATAGCATCATGATAGCTCGGAGCACATGACAATCCCACCATGAAATCCATGGTGATATGCTTCCATTTCCATTCAAGTATAGGCAAGGGTTGAAGTGCTCCGGCTGGTTTCTGATGTTCGGCCTTGATTTGTTGACACACAAGGCACCTTACCACAAATTCGGCTATTTCTCACTTCAATCTTGACCATCAATAAGTTTTCTTGGTGGTTCTATACATTTTAGTGCTTTCGGGATGCATAACATAAGCCAAAGAGTGTGTCTCTTCTGTATAGCCTTTCGAAACTCATCATTCTTGGGAACACATACCCGTTTCCTATACATCACAGTACCATCCTCTTGGACAGGGAAGTCACCACTTTCACCCTTGTGAACCTTTTCCACTATCCCCTTTAGCTCCTCTTCAGTGGCTTAGAGCTCTTTAATACAGTCCACTAGGGTTGGTCGTACCTCGAACTTGGCCAACAGTGCACCGTTTTCATCACTGGCCAACTGGACTCCCAATGTACGGAGTCCTAGCAAATATGAAAGGTAAGAATTCTCATGAGATGAAGAGGAAGAGGATTTACAGCTTAATGCATCCACAACAACATTGGCTTTGCCCGGGTAATAATCAATCACCAAGTTATAGTCTTTGATCAGCTCTAATTACCTTCTTTGTCTCAAATTGAGCTCCTTCTGAGTGAGCAACTACTTGAAACTCTTGTGGTCGGTGAAGATTCTATATGTGGCTCCATATAAATAATACAACCAAATGTTTAAAGCAAAGACAATTGCAACTAACTCTAGATCATGGGTAGGGTAATTTAATTCATGCTTCTTTAACTGTCGAGAAGTATAGGCGATGACTCTATTACCTTGTATTAAAACACATCCCAACCCTTGTTTACTGACATCACTATAAACCACATAGTCGCCACCACTAATTGGAAGAGCAAGTATTGGAGCCGACGTGAGCCTCTTCTTCAGTTCTTGAAATATCTGCTCACACCTATCACTCCATTCAAATTTAACTCCTTTTCGCATCAAACTAGACAATGAAGCTGCAATTCTTGAAAAACCCTCTTCAAATCTTCAATAATATCCTGTCAAACCAAGAAAACTACGCATCTCAGTGACATTCTTAGTTGTTCCCTTCTCAGAATTGCCTCTACTTTCTTCAGATCAATAAATATCCCTTCCCCAGATATAATATATCCTAAGAAGCCAATTTCCCTTAGCCAGAATTCACACTTGGAGAACTTGTCATATAGTTGCTTCTCTCGAAGGGTTTGTAGCACAATTCAAAGATGTTCGGAGTATTCTTCATCGTTCTTGGAGTACACAATGATGTCGTTAATGAATACTATGACGAATTTGTCAAGGTAGGAATGAAAGACTCGGTTCATGAGGTCCATGAATGCCGTAGGAGCATTTGTCAAACCAAAAGGCATTACCAAGAATTCATAGTGTCTATATGGCATCCTAAATGCAGTCTTGTGGACATCATCATCCCTTATCCTCAATTGATGATAGTCGGACCTCAAATCAATCTTTGAAAAGACAATAGCCCCTTGGAGTTGATCAAATAAGTCATCAATCCTCGGTAAAGGATATTTGTTCTTAATGGTCACCTTATTCAATTGCCGGTAGTTGACATACAATCGGAGGGTGTCATCTTTCTTCTTCACAAATAGAACCGGAGCACCCCAAGGTGAGGTACTTGGTCGGATAAAACCCTTGTCCAACAACTCCTGAAATTGAACCTTCAAATCTTTCAATTCCGCAGGTGCCATCCGATAGGGAGGGATGGAAATAGGTGCAGTGCCGGGAGTTAAATTGATAGCAAAATCGAACTCCTGAATTGAAGGTAAACCGAGCAACTCATTTGGGAAAACATCTGAAAACTCATTCACCACTGGAACATTCATCAATTCTGGACTTTGCATAGTGGTGTTGATAATGTGGGCTAAGTAAGCCTCATAGCCCTTATACACTAATTTCTGTGCCTCTAATGCCGAGATTACACAACTCGGTAAAATCCACCGCTCACCAATAAAGTTAAGTGCGGGACATTCTGGTTTATAGAATTCTACCTCCTTAGTGAAGCAATTCACTGAAACTCAATAGAGGTATAACCAGTCCATACCTAGTATAGCATCAAAGTCTCTCATATCTAACGAAATCAAGTCTGCTTCAAGAATTTCACCCTCTACTGCCACTTCACATGCCTTGAGCACAATATTTCTATTCAACCATTTTTCTAAAGGAGTGATAACCAATAACTCCTCTTCAAGTAGGTTTAAAGGCCTATCCAAGTGTTTGGCAAATTTCGTGCTCACACAAGATTTATTTGACCCCGTATCAATTAAAACACGGGTATTAAATCCAAAAATTTTCATCATACCTATATACACACGAAATACAAAATTAACTCTCGATCAAATCAAACTCAATTGAAATTTAAAGTCCTGCATGCCAACAAAACTATCATTAGTCGTCAAAATCATTTTCAATCACCTCAATATCAATAATATCTCTAATATACCTAAAATTCAAGGTCATGCAGTCATGATCTCCAATGTTTATATTTAATTTCTAATCTATCAAGTTCAGATTCTAGGAAATTTACCTGTGACTATGTCGGGATTATTTTGGGTATTGTCGTTTATCATTCTATAAATTCTAGTTTGAGCCCTTGGTTGTGGACGCTGGGATGGAGCAGCCATTGTGTTGCTCCCGTCCCTGTCCATGGAGTGACAGTTGGAGGCGGAGAAGGAATGTTGCCTTGGCCACCCCTAGATCCACTAGGACGGTCTTGACTTGGTTGGCTTCCTCATCCCAAACTCCGGATAAACATTACGAAAATAGCTCTCCTTTCCACAGTGGTAACACCTCTTTGGGGCTTGACAAATCCCAAAATGGTACTTGCCACAATTTCTACATTTCTCCTTTGTATTCCCTATTGATTCGCTTTCAGAGGATGCACCAGGAGCAAGGTTCCCAAATTGGGACATGTGTTGGCCTTGAGCGATGCCAACTGGTCTGGTAACAAAGGCTCCACTATAGGAACCTGTGATCTTACTCTGCTTTAAACTTTGGCCAGACATATGCTCAGACCTTCTTTTCTTCTTCTACCCTTCTCTCATCCTTCCTCTTTCTTCAACTATTTTCTTGGCCCTTAAAGCTAATTCCAAAATATCTTTGTAAGTGTGTGCCGAGGTCACCGACATTTTCTCCCAGATAGACAAGTTTAGGCCTTCTTCAAAACTGAAGCGCAGGTACTCATCCGAAGTCACCAACTCCGGGAAAAATGTAGCTGCTAGAGGTGAAAAAAAATTTTCCTCTTCAAGTCTTGGTGGAACTGAGTATAGTATTTTTCATCGAATTCCCTAAGAAATTCACTCCATGAAATAGGTGTTGGGGTCCTCTCCTTGAGACTATCCCACCATGATCTAGCATCTTTATCCAATAGCTTTACGGCTACTAAGAGTTTCAACTCATCATTAAGTCTCATGTCAGTCACCATCTCCCGAACCTGATTAATCCAATTCTTAGCCATCATGGCATCACTTGTCCCCGTAAATGTGACATACCCAAGTTGTCAAGCTCCTTTAATCAACTTGGACAATTTAAAGGTTGAACGGGTGATTGGAGTAGTCACTGGAGTGGGAGGAACATTTGGCGCCGCAGGAGGAGTAGGTGAAATGGCTGGAATTGGTGGATGAGGTATTGGTGCTTGTGGAGGGGTTTGGAGACAAGTGCCATAAATATTCCACCACTCAATCCATTGTCGGAGTGCATCAAGTGGTGGTGGAGGAATCTCGGTTGAAGGCACCGGGTGAGTGCTAGTAGTTGCTGGAGGAGAAGTTTGAGCATGTGCGGATGATTCATCCTCGTGCTCGAAAGGAGAAATCTCATTTACATTCCTCAACCTTTGTCTAGGAGGCATGATTCCTATAAAAAGAAGCACTATACTTAGCTCACTAGATTAGGCATTGTACTAGATATTTAACCCCCTAAATATAAAATTAATCCTAGTTCTTAAGAATCCATGAAAGGTTTTTCTACATCTTTTAAAAAAATCTTTTTTTTAAATCTAAAATTTCAAAAGAAGAATACTTTTAAAACCTTTGAAAAACCTTTAGGGACATTTGGAAACATTTCAAATCTTTACATATTTAAAATCGTGAGCCTAAACTCTGATACCAATAGAATTGTCACGCCCCGACTCTTTCATCGAGTACACAACAACCGCTGTGTTATCTCGATATATGGGCAGCATCTCCCCATGTACTTGGATAGCACAAGATATTCAACCTGTTTGAAAACAGTTTGACATCATCCCAATGACCATCATAGGTCATCCAGTATCAAAAGTATGTATTTTTACACATATCAGGGATCATCCTGATCCATTCCTATAAATGTACGCATGCAACTTGGCCAAGCCAGCCATTCCAGAAATCTCCAACAATCACATCAGTTTTTAATTTTTAAAAATAATTCAAATTTACTAATAAAATGTCCAAATGTCCCTATTAAATATCAGAGTTTGAAAAAGAAATTTTAGAAATCCAAAGAATACAATTCTTTCTCAAAATAGTATGGATTTCTCAAATATGTGCCCAAAGAAGGCTAAGCAAGTATCTAACAAATCCAATCAAAATAAGATGTACAAGATTTTCCTTAGAGGATCATTCCACAAAAAAATTCAAAGGTAAGAGTAAGAAATTGTCTCAATTTTAAAGTTAGGTCGGATGTCGAACGATGAACTGAACAAACCCAAGATTTTTCTTTTCCCTTATTTTCAATCCTCTTTTCCTAACGACCGATGAGAGGAAAAGCTAGAGTCCTTTTTCTAAGGATGCACAGAGAAGAAGTGAGAGTTCGCGAGAGTTCTCATTCGCAGACGAGAGGAAAGGAATCAAATTAAGTGAAACAAAAATGAATTTTTGGAGTTAATTGAAGTTAGTGGGAAAATGAAATTACCTTTTTGCCCTTCCCTCGTTTCAGGTTCTTATGGAGGTTTGGAGGGCATTTTGGTCATTTGTCACTCAGCGGTTCCACCGCAAGTGCCATGATCTCTCTAGGCGGTTCCACCACATGAGCAATGTACACACTTTTTTTTCTTTTTTTTATTATTATTTTTTTTTTCACTTCTCCACACTCACTCCACACTCACCTCACGGTTCCATTTTCTTCCACTGGCGGTTCCACCTTCACACACACAATTTTCACAAATTCTTATTGAGTCCATTTACCAAAACATGAATCGGCTCATCATCTCCAAAAAATTCAATAATATCCCTATTTGATCTTACATGGATTGGATCTCATGACTCAAAAGCTTTGCAAAAAGATTTTATGCCACTAGGCTATTGCACACTTCCAACATGTTATATCTAGATAAATTTCAAATTCTTTCCTAGTTCCATAAACACCAAAATTGAAAATTCAATGCTAAAATTTTTTATGCTACATTCCAGGTCCAAAAATATATTACAATCCGAATTTTTATGTATTTTTACAATAATTTCAATAAAAATTTTCTAACATCGAATTTTCGGTATTACATTTCTGACAATCTTCATATCAAAATATCAAATAAAAAATTGGTGATTCAATCTTAAAGATTTTGAAAGTGCGATTACATTTTATGTATGAAAATACATAAAATGGTGTTTAAATTTTCTCATACCTGCAACATATGCTCATATCATATAGTACAAGGCATTAGTGTTGACACACATGAATTAATGCTCATTGGATCACTACACAATAGTTATCCATTAATTTATCATCTTATCCCATAAAAAATAATAACCGTTAAATGGCAATCTAACGATTACAAGCTATATAAATAATAATTATGAAAATTATACTATACAAGTAACCAAATTTTGGCCTAATATAGTACTACTACTACTACCCAGTACTTAGTTTGAGAATTCTATTTACACTACTTATTATTGATAATGTGCAAATTGTTGAATTTATTCTTGATATTATGGTTTGATTTTGGTTTGGTTAGTGTTCTAATGATGGGTTTTTATTGTTTTTTTATGTTAGGTGATTGAAATGGAAGGACTGGATCAAAATGGGTTTAAAGAGACAATATGAAGCTAAATAAAGCAAACATCATATTGGGCCATGAAAAAAGGAGAAAAACTTGAGTTATTTTTAGTTAATTTTAGTAAAGTTTTTATTTTTTAGTAAAAATTGTTTAAGTAGGAGACAAAGTTGTAATTTTACCTATCCTTGAGGAGTCCTCATTTGGTTGGAAAGATCACCTTTCTTTTGACCTAGAGAAAAAAAAAAAAAGAAAAAAAGAAAGGGGGATTACCATTTTCTCAGGTGCATATTTCTTTTATCCCAAACAAAAAAAAAAAAAAGGCTGGCGGCTGCTCATTCAAGGGAACACAAGAGACGTCACTATTCATTTACAAATCCTCAAGGGCCAGCTACTATTTATTGAAAAGGAGAAAAAAAGCTTGGATGGCTGCACTCTTCTCATTAGGTTTTATTCATTCTTTTTCTTAGGGACATTGTTTTTTTTTTATTTTCTTTTGTTGAAAATTCATACCATAAGTGGCTAATTCTTTTCTTCTGATTCAAGGAGAATTTTTATTTTATTATCTTCATTGTAAGGTTATATGTTTAATTTAATTTCTTGCCCTTTTGATTCAAGTATTCATTGATTCATGATTTTATTTACATGAAAACCTAATATTGGTTAATCTGAAAATTTAATTTAATATTAGTTTTCTCTATTACTATCCGAGATTTCAGTGATCCGTAATTATCATGAATAAATGGTACAAGTAGCAATTAGGTTATTTATATTTATAGGTCTGTTACCAATATTCATGTTTAACCTCGAAAATCAATGTTACAAAATTAAATAATTGTGGCTATCCCAATTATTTGTATTTTGATTTAACTATTTTCATAGAACTTAATGTTGTCATTATATTGATATGAAACGCTACATGTCCAGTCAATTAATAATAAGTTTTGATTGAATGTTGGGTTTAATCGATTAAATTAGGAAACTCAAAGTTTATTACAGCTATCCTAATAAATCTAAGGTTAAATGTTTGAATTGCAAGATAATCATTTTTTAATCGATGATCAGTGAAATAATCGAATGTATGAACCCTTAGATCAATACCTGATAGAATAAATTTCCTTTCTAATTTTTAGTATTCTTAGCATTATTGATTTGTTTCTTAATTTTATGTTATTCATTTTTTATTTAGGAATTTATTTGAAAAAATCTCCCATTATTATTTTTGGCATCAACTAAGAAATTAAGTCAAGTTAGTTCCTATGAGATTTGACCTGATACCACTATTGTTACAAGTTTGTTGCATTGGGGGAATCAGTATAAATTTGAGGATTTCGACAACCCGACCAAATTTTGGTGCCATTACTGGGGAACTATTTTGATTTCTTAGTTGTGTTTTCTTTATTATTTGTGCTGCTAACCTCTTTTATTTTATGACCCGTTTTTCTCAAGAAGGTAAATTGAAATATATTCCTGAAATTGAGAAAACTGCTCGCCGTTTGAGAAAGGAGGCTAGACAGAGAAAAGGTAAGTTACGTCAAATGGTGAATTTTAACATTGATCTTACAATTTGTGGTAGGTCTATTTTTGAAGAAGAAGAGGAAAAAATGGCCGATTGTGAGAGAAGTTTGAAGGAATTGGCTGCACTCAATCTGAATCAACAACCCTTGTGTATCAAACACCTAACTCTTGTGGTAGTATTCAAACTCAAATCTGGTTTGATTCATTTACTTCCTACTTTTTGTGGTCTTCTAGGTGAGGATCCACATAAGCATTTGAAGGAATTCCACGTTGTCTGTTCGAGTATGAAACCCCAAGGTATGACTGAGGAATAGATTAAGTTGAGGGTCTTTCTCTTTTCCCTAAAAGATAAGGCGACTACCTCCCAGTTCGATAAATACATGGAATGGGATGCAAAGATTATTTTTTGAGAAATTTTTCCCTGCATCTAGGGCTACCAATATCAGAAAGGAGATATGTGGGATCAGACAAATTAGCGGGAAGATGCTATATGAGTATTTTAAGATATTCAAACAACTCTGTGCTAACTGCCCATATCATCAAATACCAGATTAGCTCTTGATACAGTATTTCTATGAAGGACTTCTACCCATTGATAGGAGTATGGTAAATGCACCCAGTGGAGGAGCCTTGGTCAATAAAACACTTGAAGAAGCCAAACAGTTGATCTCAAACATGACAAAAAATTCCTAACAATTTGGGATGAGAGCAGATTGAGTTACAAAATGTGTCAATGAGGTAAATCACACATACCTTGAAAATCAAATTTCTGAACTGACTGCTTTTGCTCGTCAAATGACTGTAGGGCAAATGCAGGCAACTAAAGTTTGTGGTATAAGCTCAATTCCCAGACATCTTACAGGTATGTGTCAATCTCTATAAGAAGATCATACTCATCAAGCAAATACCGTAAGAGGATTTCCTGGTCAACCTCAAGGGAAGTACGATCTCCATTCCACTCATTACAACCCTGGATAGAGAGAACATCCAAAATTAAGCTATGGGAACCAAGGATGACATATGAGATATCCACCCCAGCATTTCAATAAACCAACACCCGCTCTGGCACAATCCTCAAATTCTGGTATGTCTTTAGAGGATATAGTTAAGGCTTTCACAACGAATGCTTAACAATTTCAACAGGAAACGAGAGCAAACATACAAGATTTGGAAAATCAAATCACTCGACTAGCAACTTCATTTAGCAATTTGGAGGCTTGGAACTTCAGGGAAATTACCCTCACAAATGGTAGTAAACCCTAAGGAGAATGCTAGTGCAATGGTGTTGAGGAGTGGAAAGGAACTGCAATCAAACCCACCAACACCCAAAAAGGTGGATGAAAAGAAGGATGAAGAGGAAGAGGTTGAAGCTGCCAATGAAAATCCAATCAAGGTAAACTCCGATTCCCTTCTACCTATGAGCTCTAACCCGGTTGTGTCACCTTTTCCCAGTAGGTTGGAGAGACCCAAGAAGGAAGACTATAAAAAGGAGGTGTGGGAAACCTTTAAGAAGGTGGAGATAAACATACCACTGCTAGATGTTATCAAGCAGATTCCCAAATATGTAAAATTTTTGAATAAGTTGTACACAAACAAAAGGAAAATGAGAGGTGATGAGAAAATAAGGGTGAGGGAGAAAGTGTCTGCTGTCATCAAGAGATCACTACCCTAGAAATGTTTGGATCCAGGTATGTTTACTCTGCCCTATGTCATTGGTTTGAAGAAATTTTGACGTGTTATGCTAGATTTAGGAGCATCAATCAATGTCATGCCATATTCTATTTATATTGCTCTAAATCTAGGTTCCTTAAAGGAAACTAGAGTGGTTATTCAATTAGCTGACCGTATTGTTATGTATCCAGAAGGGATTGTTGAAAATTTTTTTGTACAGGTTAACGAGTTAATTTTTCCAGTAGATTTTTACATTTTGAAAATGGATGAAGACACTGTTACAAATTCAGCACCACTACTATTGGGATGACCATTCATGAAGACGGCAAAAACAAAAATAGATGTGCATAAGGGTACACTCACCATCAAATTCGACGGTGAGATTGTTAAATTCAACATTTTTGAATCCATGAGGTACCCAAATGAGTGTCATTTGATTTGTTCCGCTAACATCATTGATTCGATTGTGCAGAAAATTTTTGAAGAAGAAAATGGCACAAATCCTGAATTAGATGCACAATTGAATACCAAGGAGGAGTTGACTGGGACGTGTGAAATTTCAGAACCAATATTGGAACCATAACCAACGTCATTGAATTCGAGTGCCATATTGCCTATTTCTCATAAGAAACTATTACCTTCCATTTTGCAGGCTCCAACATTAGAATTGAGGACTTTGCAGATCATCTTAAGTACATATATTTAGGTGATGAAGAAACCTTGCCTGTGATCATAGCAAAGGAGTTGACGAAAGAGCAAGAAAGTTGGCTACTCCAAGTTCTAAAGGAACACAAGACAGCAATTGGTTGGACCTTAGCAGATATAAAGGGTATTAGTCCCTCAATTTGCATGCATCGAATTCTCTTCGAAAAGGACACCAAACCAGTGAGGGAATCACAACGGAAATTGAATCCAACCATGAAGGAAGTGGTAAGAAGGAAATTCTTAAACTTTTGGACGAATGCATATTCTATCCCATCTAGGATAGCAAGTGGGTGAGTCCAATCCATATGGTATCAAAGAAAACGGGGATCACGGTGGTAAGAAATCAAGACAATGAGTTGGTACCCATGCGAGTACAAAATGGTTGGCGAATGGTTATTGATTTCAGAAAGCTCCATTTAACCACTAGAAAGGATCATTTCCCTTTACCCTTTATTGATCAAATGTTAGAGAGATTGGCCAGAAAATCATTCTTTTGTTTTCTTGATGATTTTTCAGGTTATCATCAAATTGTGATCGCTCAAGAAGACCAAGAGAAGACTACATTCACGTGTCAATTTGGGATGTTTGTTTATAGAAAAATGCTTTTTGGTCTATGCAATGCCCCAGGTACATTTCAAATATGCATGTTGAGCATTTTTTCTGAATATATTGAGATGTGCATTGAAGTGTTCATGGATGATTTCACTATTTATGGTGACTCATTTGATAATTGCTTAGAACATTTGATCAAAATTCTGAAAAGATGCATGGAAACGAACTTGGTTTTGAACTATAAAAAATATCATTTCATGGTGAGGGAAGGCATTGTGTTAGGGCATGTGATTTCTTCTAGGGGTATAAAAGTTGATAAGGCAAAGGTTGATTTGATCAAGAGCTTACCTTACCCTACAAATGTTAGGGAAATACGTGCTTTTCTTGGACATGTAGGTTTTTATCGCAGGTTTATTAAGGATTTATCAAAAATTGCTTTGCCATTGTCCAAGTTGCTTCAAAAGGATGTACCTTTCGAATTTGGGAAAAATTACAAGGAAACATTTGATAAGCTCAAAAACTTATTGACCATTGCACCAATCATTCAACCACCTAATTGGAATTTACCTTTGAGATCATGTGTGATGCAAGCAATTTTGTTGTGGGAGCTGTTTTAGGCCAGCGGATTGATAAGAAGAGCCGCGTCATTTAATATGCTTCAAGGACATTGAATGCTGCTCAATGCAACTACACCATCATCGAAAAGAAGCTCTTAGCAATTGTTTTTGCTTTAGATAAATTCAGATCATATTTACTTGATTCTAAGGTGATTGAGTTTTCTGATCATGCAGCTTTGAAATATCTATTGGCAAAAAAGGAGTCGAAACCACAATTGATAAGGTGGATTCTCTTGTTACAAGAGTTTGATTTGGAGATCAAGAATCGAAGAGGAGCCGAAAACTTGGTGGCTGATCATCTAAGTTGGCTAGTGAAGGAAGAAGAAACATTACCTATTTCTGAGATTTTTCCTGATGAGCAGTTGTTCCACTTGAAAGGTACAACCCCTTGGTATGCAAATATTGTGAATTATTTGGTCACTCGTATTTTGCCTAATCACCTTAGTAAGTCAAAGAAGAAAAAAATTCGATGTGAGGCAAAATACTATAAGTGGGATGAGTCTTATTTGTGAAAATTTTGCTCTGACCAAATAATTAGGAGATGTGTCCCAAAGAATGAACATAAATATATTCTAGCATTTTGTCATAGTTATACTTGTGGGCGATATTTTGGGCCAAAGAAAACTGCTAGGAAGGTTTTGAATAGTGGGTTATATTGGGAAATCTTGTTTAAAGATGTTACTTGTTTTGTAAGAGATTTGATAGATGTCAATGAACAGGTACCTTATCCCATAGAAATGAGATGCCCCAAACTCTGATTCTTGTTTGTGAAATATTTGACATATGGGGAATTAATTTTATGGGTCCATTCCCTTCATCTTGTGGATATGTTTATATACTCTTGGCGGTTGATTACGTGTCGAAATAGGTGGAAGCAAAAGCCACCAGGACTGACAATTCTAAGTCTATTGTAGGTTTTATCAAGTCTAACATTTTCAGCAAGTTTGGGATTCCTAGAGCCGTTATAAGTGATCAAGGGAGCCATTTTTGCAATCGAGCAGTCAAAACATTGATGAAGAAGTATGGGGTACATCACCAGGTTGCTATATCATATCACCCTCAGACGAATGGACAAGCCGAAGTTTCCAACCGAGAGGTTAAATCAATTTTGGAGAAGACGGTTAACCCGGGGTGAAAGGATTGGAGTTTACATCTAGATGATGCACTATGGGCTTATCAGACAACTTTCAAAACACTAATAGGGATGTCTCCTTATTGGTTGGTCTTTGGTAAGTCTTGTCATTTACCAGTGGAAATTAAGCATAAGGCATATTGGGCGATCAAACATTGCAATATGAATATGGTTAAAGCCAATGAGTCAAGGAAATTGCAATTGCAAGAGCTCGAAGAGTTGAGATTGGAGGTCTATGAAAACTCGAGAATTTATAAAGAGAAAACCAAGTCGTTTCACGATAGTTTAATCTTAAAGAAACAGTTTGAGATTGGGCAAAAGGTGCTTCTATATAATTGTCAACTCAAACTCATGCTGGGTAAGCTACATTCTCGTAGGGTTGGTCTATTTGTTGTTACTAATGTGTCTTCTCAAGGTGCAATGAAAATTAAAAGTCTTGATACAAATAAGATCTTCAAGGTGAATGGACATAGGTTGAAGATATTTCATGATGACATGGAGATTTCTACAATATTGGACATTGCATTAAAGTCTCCAAATTATTCTTCCAGCTGAATCACCCATAAAGACCATCGAGCATAACGACGTTAAATAATTGCGCTTGTTAGGAGGCAACCCAAAAATTTTAAGAGTTTGATTTCGTTTAGAGTATTTTTTATTTCATTTTGGATATTTTATTAGTGTCATTTATCTCTTCTTTACATTTTTGCATGTGTCCAGCAATTTCCCAAGCAAGGACCCGGATAGAGCAAGTCAGTAAATTGGACAGAAGCACTCTTAGTGTTAAGAGATAATTATGTGGTTTTTAGAAGGGGAGTCAGAAATTTGGGCAGAAGCAATCTTCTTGTTAAGGCATGATCATGAGGTTTCAAGAATTGAAATTCACTTTGGGTAGAAGCAGTCTTTGCATTAAGAGATGATCAAACGGTTTTCAGAAGAGGAATAAAAAATTTTTGGCAGAAGCACTCTCTCTTTTACCAAATGATCATGCGGTTTTGTCTTTAAAAAAATGGAGAGAAAGAGAGTGCGAGAAAAAGGGGACGAGAGAGAGATGAGAGAGATACCTTCATCAAATATCATGGTTTCTCTGAAATTCCTTCATTTTCTTCACTTCAATCAATCTCCTTCATCAATCAACAACCTTTAAGCAATCAATCATTACTTTTTCAATTGTTCATCTTTGCAGAACTCTCATCTTCATCTTCACAGTTCAACCTTTTCGCATCCATCATCTTCTTTATAGAAAACCCTACTTCATCCATCCATCATCCCCTTTCGATCGAAAACTCTAATCGCCCGAGAACCCCCATCAACAATCAACACTCTCATCACCATTCGATCACTCCTTCGAACAAAACCCAAATTCCCCCCTCGATCGCAAACCCCAGAAATCCTAGAACCCAAAACCCCTTTTTTTTAACCCAAAAACCCAAATCGAAAGCCCTTTCACCGAAAATCCACCTTTCTACAACCTTTGTGCTTCTGGGTATTGATTGAAGGCTCTAGTTCGATCAATGTCTCTTCATCACAAGTTCTAAGGTTCGATTGAAACTCCAATTTCTTTCTTCATTCGTAACCCTCATTTCGTTCACAAAAATTACCCCATAAATTTTTCCCTTTTCTTTTCTTCGATTAAAACCCTAATCGCTTCTCACCCTAATCCTTCTAATTTCCCACTTTGCTAATCCTAACTCCATCAATGGGCAAGAAATGAGTCGCTAAACACAAGTATGGGCTTCGGGGTTGACCGCTTGCTTCATCGCCACCCCAAGTTCTAGTCCGAAGAACAAGACTTGCGAACACCTGTGAAAAACCAATTTCTCTTTTTTCTGAAGAACAACTCTCTCCATCTGCAACCTCTTCCTCTATGCATTCATCACCATCAAGCCCTGAAGCCCCTTTTCTACAACAAGAACCATGCAAAGGGCCTCGAATGCAGCTGCTTAGGACGAAGGATTCACAGAGGAGACCTCGCATGTTGTTCCCTCGGTCTACTTCCACATCCTCTACTATGAATACTGCGAACGAGCCACTTTCTCCACCAATAGAACCTATAGGGCCACTATTCGCAGACCAAGAGACACCATCATTTTCAAGCAAACCTAAATCAAGGTCTCAAGTGGCAAAGGGCAAGGCAATACTTCCTCAAGCTCCTCTGAAGTTAGGAAGCCACCTCAAGTTCAGTTCTGCAGAGCACAAATGTAGCAACACATCTCACAGGTGGAGCAGAATATTCAAGCACTCGTGAATTTTGTAAGATTTTAACTCTCATTCCCGTCATCACCTTAGGGAGAGTTTTCTTTCTCTCCTCTCTTCATTGTCTTCCTTTTTCAATTATCTTTTCATTTTTTTTTATTTTATCTCTCTTATTGCATAGGGTATTTATTTTCTACTTATTATTTCTAGATTATGATAATGCTAGTTGTGAATTCTCTTCGCATTGTGCCTAGATTTCTTACTTTTGCATCATTGAGGACAATGTTACATTTAGGTGTGGGGGGAGGATTTTATGCATCCATGTCATTTCTTCTATTTTCTTTAAACCTTCATACTCTTTTTTATTTTTGTCTGAAAATAATTTTTGAATTAGTATACGTTGTTGATTTGAGTTGAAACGCATGAATGAGACTAGTGTGATTAGTTGTTTTTGGATAAAAATGTTTTAAGTGTTACATTAACTTTTATGATTGAATTAGATGAAAATGTGTAAGATTCGATACAATATTGCACACTTTTGTGACCTTTTGAGCTTTAAGAGCATATTATCATATTTGCTCTAATCTTTCTTCATGAGCGTGCATCAATCATAGTATGTTTATTTTAGAATTTGCTTTACTATGCTTTTCAAGACCACATCCATAAGTTCATGTATTAATATGATGGCGATATTTAGATTTACCCATTTTAGCTATCTTAAAAAGACATTTCCGTACATATTAATCCTCATAGTGAACCAAATTGAGTCTATATCTCTTTTTCCTTCTTTATAACCTAACAAATTGACACACAGCCTTCTTTTTGCATTTAACTTTCTTTTTTATCCTCATATCAAAGAAGCATGTGTTTAGAGTTTGAATGGATAGTTATTTGTAAAGGGAATGGGATAATTTTATATTAGTGATAGCTTTTTAGAAATTCAATCATATGATTGGGAATGATTTGTGTATGCACTATATTTTGATTCATCCTTGAGTTTGTTATCTTTACAAAAAGAAAAAAGAAAAATTCCTCAAAAATTGAGATGGGGGAATTTAAAAAAAAAAGAAAAAAAATTTCAAAAGTTTTGATCGAGAAATGAGAAGGTCTTGATAGGGTTATTTTTCTTTGGATTGAATATACTTCATGATATGGGATATATTTGATAGTGAAAAATGGTCTTGTGTTCCGTTTTGATATGCTTCTTCGATATACATTACATATCATATTTACCCTCTTATCCTACCATTACCCAAGCCACGTTACAACACTTGTAAAGACTCCCAAATTTTTGTTTTAAATTCATATAGTCAATGGTGGAGATTTGATTAATAAGCAAATTTATGGTAATGACATGTTATACTTTGATTTTGAGATTTATTAAAAAATTTACTTAAACACTTTGAGTGTTTATAGTGAATCCTTTGTGAAGGAATTGGATCTTGATATATTGAATTTTGATGAAATTATTGAGTTGATAGAATGCTTATATTTTTTAGATTATGGTACTATGATCACTTATTCTCTGGATTATTGTTTTGGCTTGAATTTTCAATGTGTGTTGTTTGAAATTGTTGGATGATAAATGAAGGACAGTAAAGAGTGAAGAGGAGAATAGTTGAAAAGCATTGGTATAGCGAATGCTTGAGGACAAGCATTGATTTGGTGTGGGGGAATTTGATAATATACAAATTGTTAAATTTATTATTGATATTATGATTTGATTTTGGTTTGGTTAGTGTTCTAGGGTTTTTATTATTATTTTATTTTAGGTGATTGAAATGGAAAGATTGAATCAAAATGGCTTTAAGGAGACAATATGAAACTAAATGAAGCAAACATCATATCAGGCCATGAAGAAAATGACAGAAGTTTAAGTTTATTTTTAGTTAATTTTAGTGGAGTTTTTATTTTTTAGTAAAAATTGTTTAAGTGAAAGAAAAAGTTATAATTTTACCTATCCTGGAGGAGTCTTCATTTGGTTGGAAAGATCACCTTTCTATTGACCTAAAGGGGGAAAAAAAGGGGAATTACAATTTTTCTCAGGTACATATTTTTTTTTCCCAAACAAAAAGAAAAGAAGGCTGGTAGCTGCTCATTCATGGGAACACAAGAGACATCACCATTCATTTACAAATTCTCAAGGGCCGGCTACTATTCATTGAAAAAGAGAAAAAAAAGCTTGGATGGCTGCACTCTTCTCATTAGGTTTTATTTATTCTTTTTCTTAGGAATATTGTTTTTATTTATTTTCTCTTGTTAAAGACTCATAAAATGAGTGGCTAATTCTTTTCTTCTGATTCAAGAAGAATTTTCATTCGATTATCTTCATTGTGAGGTTATGTATTTAATTTAATTTCTTACCCTTTTGATTCAAGTATTCATTGGTTTATAATTTTATTTACATGAAAACCTAATATTTGTTAATCTGACAATTTAATTTAATATTAGTTTTTCTATTACTATCCGGGATTTCAGTGATCCGTAATTATCATGAATAAATGGTACAAGTAGCAACTTGATTATTTATATTTATAGGTCTGTTACCAATATTCATGTTTAATCTAGGGAATCAATGGAACAAAATTACATAATTGCGGCTATCACAATTATTTGTATTTTGATTTAACTGTTTTCATATAACTTAATATTGTCATTATATTAATATGGAACGCTATCGTACCCAGTCGATTAATGATAAGTTTCAATTGGATATTGGGTTTGATCAATTAAATTAGGAAAACTCAAGATTTATTACAGCTATCCTAATAAATATAAGGTTAAATGCTTGAATTGCGAGATAATCATTTTTTAACCGATGATCAGTGAAACAATCGAATGTATGAATCCTTAGATCAGTACTTGATAGATTGAATTTCCTTTCTAATTTTTAGTATTTGTAGTATTATTGTTTTGTTTTTTAATTTTAGGTTATTCATTTTTTATATAGGAATTTATTTGAAAAAATCCAACATTGTTATTTTTGGCATCAACTAAGAAATTAAGTCAAATTAATTCTTATGGGAGTCGGCCTGATACCATTATTGCTATAAGTTTGTTGCATTGGAGGAATAAATATAAATTTGAAGATTTTGACAACCCGACCAATTACAAGATCACAACCACATAAAAAGCATTTCAATTGAGAATAAGCACAAATTTTTTCAAGATACACCTCTTCCCAAATAATTTATACTCTAGTTTGATCCAAAATTCTTCCGGAAATGGCTGCGGCAAGTGCAGCACTGAAGCCAGGATCACTTGTCAATGAAGAAGCCATTCTTTCAATTAAAACACTTTGCATTGGTGGCGCTCGAAATTCTTGAACATGCTTTGTGGAATCATTTTCGATCATGTTCAGTGTCAGATTTGATCCCGATAAGTTTGCGCAAATTGAACTAGGGCTCAAACTTGTTTTAAGTAGAGGGCTTGTGACCAAAGACATCTTGGATGCAGATGGGTTCAAGTGGTTGTGCTTTCCCTCATAAGTAGCTATAAGAACAGACTGATCTTCTGCACTTCTTTGCACCTAAAAATGTGTATCAAAATAAAAGTTAGACAACTAAGACCTTTTCGGTACCACTAAATTGAAGACAAGTACTAATAACCAAAGAAGACTTTTTCATTTAATAAAGATACACTCTAAGTCTATATACACAAAGGTGGTTCGAAGCGTATGAGAGAGAATTTTTTTGTATAAGTTGGACATATCACGCATACACAGGTTTTTTTCACTATTCTTATAAATATCGATACTGATAGAGTGTAATAATTAAACTCTAATCATCAATAGTTTCACTATCTTGTTCATTTCATTATTCAGTTCTTTGAGCAAGGACCAAATGACTATCAACGCCATAAAAATCAGTATCCATACATTTTATAGAAAATCTCTTCACATATCGCTCTATTCTAAAAGGAAGAGAAGTGTCTTAGGCCCTAGTTTACCTTCTTTTTGACCTGGCAACTTGGGGCAAAGGAACACTTGAAATAGGCTCTAGGAGATGGATTGTCTTTGGTGACTTTTTGACCATATTTTCTCCATTGATATCCATCCCTCACAATCTGCATATGGTACCAAAATAGAAACCAAACTAAGGAACTTTCCAAATTTCATACAAAATTAAATTAATCAAAGCAAAAAATTGCATGGGAACTAACCAATGTTGAATCGGATTTGTCAGCTTTCACAAAGACCGTTGAGACCTTTTTTTCGATGATTTGTTTTTGCATCTTGCATGAATCTTCAGCGCTAGAACTTGAATAATTATTTTGGTCGAGTCCAGCAACATTCTTATTGTCATCAAAATCGAACTTTCGCTTTCTAACTGACATGACATCAACTTCTTTCTCTGCGCTTTTGCTCTTCAAATCCATCAAAAGGGTTTGCAAGGCATCATACTTCTTACACATCATAGTTAGCATCTCTGCTAGCTTCTTATTCTCATCGCTTACTCGATTCAACTCTTCTATCAAAACCTATTATGTGCAAAAAAATAAAATAAAAAATAAAAAATAAAACACATTGTTTGAATAGAGTTTTCTGGTAATTAACAAAGACCTTACAGAAATGATCATATTTATAGAACTTAGACTATAATTTCTGCATGATTAATTACTATTATGTAATCTTCTCCTTGAAACTTTGACTTTCAATAATTAAGTTTGAACATAGGATTCTAGTGCATAATTATTAAAATAACATGAAACAAAAGAAGATCCAAAGTTGTTTATCACCAAAGAACACTCGTGGGGCTATCCATGGTTCTTGAAAGGAAGACCAGTAGAGAAACATAAACAAGTGGTGAGCATGCGAAAGTTTTTGCTTATGCTTTTGAACGCCCAAGTGAGTTTGTTCTCACCTTCTGCTTTTTAACGGAGACTTTAGCTTCCTCATCAACAAAATGGTCTTCTTCCAACTCTATCTCCTGAATTCAAGAGTGAAGAACCAAAGTGTTTTAGGCTTCGACAAACCATGGAAACTCAAAAAGAAGCTATAAAAATTTGAAACATAATACCAACCGAAGTTTCATCATTTTGATGGATTAGGTTGATGTTGAGATCGAAATCTAGACATGTTCCTAACATATCTGCTGATTCCATTTCCAATCAACTATACTCTTTAGTGAATGGAAAAAAAAAAGAAACTTTTACTAATTGCATATATAGAGGGGGGGAGAGAGAGAGAGAGATGTCGGCTAGTACTGAAAGTCAAAGTCATGTGGATTAGCAGGCTTGAAATATTGAAATTTTTGGAAGACTTCAACGTGAATCACTCGCACCAATGGGAGATTGACACTGTGGAGCTTGCAAATGAGATATTTTTAGCAATCAGTATTCATATTCTTGAGGACTTCAACGTGAATGACTAACACCAGTGGGAGATTGGTAACGTGGAGCTTGAACATGAGATATTTTTAGTATTCACCATTCATATGCTTCTCATTGACTCCAATATTATCTTGTTGACTTAGCATTTCCTTCCCCCAATTTTTTTTTTTTTTTTTTGGTATTTTTATATTCATTTTCACACACACATACACAATCATGCTCAATTAGAATTCGTTAAATTAAATAATTTCCTCTATTAATTTAAGAAATTAATTCAAATGCTTACCGACATTCATGTTTTTCTCTATTAATTTAAAATTTTCAATTTAAAACATGTTTTTATTAATTGTTTTTGTATTAAGTTTATAAATAATATGTGTATGATATTTTCTTAATTGAATTTGGTTATATTTTTCTAAAATTTTATTTAATTGATTTTGATTCATTAAAATTGCTAAAATAAATATCCAAAATTTAAGAACTAATAAATAGAACAAGTTCGAGTTATAAACTAATATCAAAATAAATTATTCAATGTCGAAAAACAAGCATAATCAGCTAATTCATATCAATAAACTGTTTAATGTCATAAAGGAACTTCTAAATTATTAAAAAAAAAAAAAAGATAAGGTAAGTTTAGAATATTATAATTTTTGTTTTATAAGTTTGTAAAACAAAATTTTATTTCATACTAATGGACCCTCCTTTAGAAGGCCTTACTAGGTAAAGTGGGCCTCCCTTTTCTTTTAATATTAATACACTCAAGTAAGAATGGATTTGTATCGTGCCGATTCACTGAAGAGATTCATTTTCGTGGATGGATCTCAGTCGTACCGATTACTTGAAGGGACTTGTCTCCCCGAAAGGTCTCAATCACCCCGTCTAACCGAAAGGATCTATTGTTCGACTAGCTTTACAAAGGGAACCGAACATCCTCATCCGATAGCTACCAAAGAGGCCGGACGCATCCATTTCACTCGGCCACTAGTACCCATTCTGTATTGCTTAACTAACTAAGTTCCCTACTTCGGCACGGAACATATCTTCCATATACATAAGGAACTTAATAGATCCAATCGATAAGGGAAAGGATCTTCCCGTATAATTCAGTTGCCTAAGTAGTCGCAACTTCAAATTTTTCATGATCATAAATCTGGAATCCCCGAACGATTTCTTAAGAAAACTAGCGTTTCACAGAGCCTGCAGCAGCACGGATCTAAGAACAACATTAGGGGGTATCAGTCCAGATAAGTCCTCTAACCCTACACGAGACACACAAAGTACAGAGGGAGATCCTCTCCCCTTCTCTCTCAATCCGTTTATCTTTTTCTATCGAAAATCGCTCTTTCTGACTTATGCGTTGGAGTCTCCCTCATCGGAGCACCCTCCGACGATTTTTTGCAAGTCTCAAGTCTCACTACCAACTGTCCAATCGAGTCCAGGAAGAACCAGATCTGTGGAGACAAAACTCACATCCAACAGATTAGCGTCGTTTGTGGGAAACAAAGTTGAGAATCCCTGTTAAACATCTGAAAGCATCAAAGAAGACATGCCTCCAAAACAGAGAACTAGAGTAGATTCAAGAGCCGCATCCACAACAAATGGCCATGTCAACCCCAGATGGACAGGTTAGAGTCCAAAATCCAAGACATGAGCAAACAACTCGATGGCCTTAGCCGTGCTGTGAGACCCGAAGGTCATTCATCTTCGAGGGGATCAGGTCGTGATCGCCCCCATTGACGAACCCCACCGTTCAATCACGAGCCCTCGGTGACTTCTCATCACAACCCTGATGACCTCCGAAGACAAGTTGAATAACTTGTTGCTGACGAACTCAAGCGAGTCAATGCTCAGGGAAGTCAAATCCCCCTTTATTCTAATGTTTCACCCTTCGATCCGAAGGTCTCCTCGGAGTCTATGCCTCGCAACATACTTCTGTCTCCTACGGAAAGATATAACGGGACAACTGACCCTCGTGATCACACGGTGTACTTTGTGATGGTAACGATTTCAAGGGACATGACCGATGCGGTCATATGCAAAAATTTCCCTACCACTCTCAAGGGGAATGCGTTGACGTGGTTTAACTCACTCCCACCGCTGAGCATAAAACTTTCTCCCAGCTCCGAAAATAGTCCGAGACTCACTTCGTGATAAGTAGGGGGCCAAGAGAAAATTCACTTCTCTGTTGTCGTTACATCAAAAGGAGAATGAGTCCTTAAAGGACTTCTTGCAAAGATTTAAGATAGAGATGATGAAGATCTCGTCTTTGAATCATTCTATCGCGCTAGTGGCGCTATTCACCGGGCTACACCCTTCCGATATGAAAGTCTCGATTACAAAGAAACCTCCCTTCACTACCCAAGAGTTCTATTCTCGCACTGAAAAGTACATCGCTACCGAAAATGTTGAAACTTTTGACAGAAAAGAAAGCCAAACGTCCAAGAGGGAACGTAGTCGATCACCCTGACAACCTATGCCCAAGACAAATCAATCGCTTCCTCCACCTTCCTAGAGATTTAATACTTACAACCCTTTGAATGGAACCCCCAATCAGATTCTGTTCGAGATCAGGGACCACCCTTACATTTGGTGGCCCCCTCAACCCACAGAGGATGACCCTAAGAAGAACAGAAATAAATACTGTCACTTTCATCATGATTATGGTCACACGACCGACAACTACCGGAGGCTCAAAGATGAACTTGAGCTCCTTATCCAAAGTGGGAAATTGCAGAGGTTTATCAATAAGGAAGCTAGGGACAAACCAAACCCCGATAGGCGAGCATTAAGGCCAGATGAGCAAGGCAACCGACTTGTCGACCTACCATCAACAAACCAACAAGATGGAGTCATACTCCAAGTTTGCAAAGAGAAAACCCCTCAAACCTCTCCACTTCCATCGAATATCTCAAACCATCTGAATGACACACAAAAAGACGTGATCGAGCGCCTGATTGTGCCTATTTTCTACTCACCTAATGCTCTACTGAAAACAAAACAAGAGGCAAGCGACCGATGATCAAGTTCACCGATGAAGAGCTAGTCGAAGTAAATCCCAATCGCCATGATCCATTAGTCATCACGGCCAAGATAGGCCTATACAAAGTGCAGAGAATTTTTGTTGACCAAGGAGCAGGGTGCGACCTTCTATATTGGATTGCTTTCAAACGAATGGATTACGATCCTTCGCATTTGCAACCTCACGTGGGTCCTGTCAAGGGGATCTCTGGTGATGGAAATATCCCGAAGGAATTATCTTACTCCCGGTCACTCTGGATACACCCCCTAATCACATGACAGCCACAACGGCCTTCAATGTGGTTAAACGCCCTTCGTCCTATAACGCAATCTTAGGGAGACCGAGCCTGAACGCCCTGAAAGGCTTACCTAGCACCAGACACATGAAGCTAAAGTTCAGAACTTTGCTCGGAGTAGGAACCTTGTCCTGCGATCATGAGCCCCCAGCTTTTGCCTCGAAATAGCTCCTGGGTTTCTTTTCGATAAACTTTGCATAACTTTTGCATTCTTGTCATGATGGTCTTCCACTTAGTAATAAACGCACATTTTTTCCTACTGCATTTTATCAGATTTTTGTCTTCTACAAAAGAAACGATATTCGAATGAACCTATCTCCCCGAAGGCCTCCGTCGTCTTATACATTCGAAGGGATCTATCTCCCCAAAGAGCCTCCGTTGCCCTATACATTCGAAGGGATCTATCTTCCCGAATGGTCTTAGTCGCTCCATACATTCGAATGGATCTATCTTCCCGAAGGGTCTCAGTCGCCCCGTACATCCAAAGGGATCTATCTCCCCGAAGGGCCTCCATCACTTTATACATTCGAAGGGATCTATCTCCCCAAAGGGTCTCAGTCCCCCCGAAGGATCTCAGTCGCCCCACACATCCAAAGGGATCTATCCTCCCGAAGGGTCTCAATCGCCCCGTACATTTGAAGGGATCTATCTCCTTGAAAGGCCTTAGTCGCTTCATACATTCGAAATGATCTATCTCCCCGAAAGGCCTCAGTCGCCCCGTACATTCGAATAAATCTATCTTCCCAAAGGGCCTTAGCCGCCCTGCCTAATGGAAGGAGTCTGTTTCCCTAAGATCACCAAATCTAGGCATTTGTTCGAAATCGCCAATCATCAACACATGTTGAACAAGAGCAAATCTTTATTAAAAATCATTGTGAACCAATGAACATGAAGTTACAAGGGTCTTAGAAGTACAAATATCAGCTGAACTCGTCTCAACCTGGACATTGGCTGATCTAATGAGAGTTACACCTCCACCCACCGTATTTCGACCACTTACCTCACTGGTGGGGAGCAAAGCTCCCTCCAATCTTAACCGATGAATCATCTCCTCAGCACACTGAAGCTTTTCCATCAATTCACGTTGTGCGTCTCTAGCAAAAGCGGCACACTGTAACAAAACTCTTTCGGATTCAATCGCCCTCTTTTCCACCAGCCGGAGAGACTCCTCACACAATTGGGCCAATATCTCGACGGTGTGAAACCGTGCCTCAAGAGTCTTCTTTTCAGATTCCAACTGCTCACAATAGCTTCGTAGGCCCTTAACCTCTTCTTCGGTTGAGGAGACTTCGAACATCTCCGTTTCCATCCCATTTTCTTTTCAACCACTGGCATCTTGAAAAGCCCCAGCTTGGGTGCTTAATTGGTGAACCTTCTCCTCTAAATGGCCAATAGTCTACTTCCTTTGTCGCTCTTGAAATTCGGCAAGAGCCATTGTCTTCGAAAAAACAAAAGTTACTTACGATGAAAACAAAGAAAGGAGAAAATCTGCAAGATTGTACCATCAAACCAAGGGACTTAAGAGCCCCATCAGCCCGCTCCATAGACATCCTATGCAATTCGAGGTCGCAACAATGAAAGTCAAACCGATCGATTATTCTCTCTTCCTCCGACAAATCTACATAACTATACTGCTTGTCTCTAGAGCTAATAGCTATCGTCCCTCTCTCTTTTGAGCCCTTGTCACCATGAAAAGAACGAATGCGAATAGAGGGAGGGATGGCTATTCTATCAAATACCTTACGCTTTCCTTTACGGGAAGGCCACAAATGAATCGCACTTGACGAACTGGATAACCTCTGGACAGACACTTTTGCCCCTCTCGATGCTCCGGTTTCCACATCGATCAACAGATTTCCGATAGGCCCTTCCAAGGGCAAGGCCCCTCCAAGGGCAAGGCCTCCTCATCCCCAGCTAGCATAATATAATCAGTATTCGCCAACTCTATCTTATTTGCCTTTGAATCCCATGGATGGAATCGAAGGGGTGCATCCCCCTTTTTTCTCACTTACTTCATGATCTACCTCCGATAGAGAATCAAGACAAACCAATTTTCTCCTCTTCGGTGAAGGAAGTACTGCCAATGGCGAGGCTTCAAATGATCCACTAGCCTCGATGGAAGGATTCTCAAGGGGTACGTTTTTGTCAATTGTAACCTCCCTTAACATTGAGTCATCGACGAAGCCAGAGATATTCGTCAACTCGATGACCCTCCTGTCAATAAGGAGGGGCCTATCTATACTTCTCTTCTCCTCTATCAGCAGCCCACCAATGAAAACATTTGATCATCTATCAAAGTATCAATCAAAATAGTCCTTCGCGTGGAACGGTAGTAACTACCAACTGAACATATGAAATGAAAATGACGAGAAAGGTCTGAAGGTTGTAACCCAAGTGCAGGCCTTCCCTCAGTGCTAGGAAGCACTGACATGAGATCTTTGTTCTGGAATTCCACAAAGAAATACTTATGCACCCAGTCGCTGCTAGTAGCTTTTCCATAGCGGAATCCTCAATCAGACTCCGGGTGAGTTTGCAGTCTATACCATTCTTGGACCAAACCCTTCCTTGTGCGTCTCACCAGAAAAAAAAATACCGCTAGAATGTCAAAATCAAAACGAAAGCAACAGAATCCTAACAAAGAAACTACGGCGACAATAAAACTCCAGGAGCCAGGAGTCAACAAGATTGGAAATATATTCCATTGTTGCAATACCTCAGTAAATGGGCCAATATATGGCACCTTCAAACCAAACTTCACCATTTGCTTGTACATCGAGACACAGCTCTTAGGAGCCTTATTCGCCCTATCTTCATTAGTAGCAGAGACTAGGGCATAGTCATTGCTTATTAGCATGGCAGTTTGGACCTCCTGAAGCTCTGATACTGACATGGTACTCCTAATATCGTGAATGCCTTGAGCAATAGGACTCTTCATCATAACTTTTGCAGAAACTTTTCAACGTATGAAGGAAATTTGAAAGAAAGAGTAAGCATAGAGCAATGAAAATGATAGATTTCGTCTCATGCAAGCCTTTATAAGGATAGTCAAAAGACGGATCACAGAAGCCGAAGAGACACTCTTGACCTTAAAAGATCGGCACCTATTCTGAACAGCCACTACTCATGGCGCCTTTCTCACAAAACGACACTATGAGTCAGGAGTAAATGATAGACCCTCTTTTAGAAAGCCTTACTAGGTAAAGTGGGCCTCTCTTTTCTTTTGATACCAATACACTCAAGCAAAAATGGGTTTGTGTTGTCCCGATTCATTGAAGAGATTCATTCTCATGGATGGGTCTCAGTCACTCCGATTAATCAAAGGGACTTGCCTCTCCGAAGGGCCTCAGTCGCCCCATCTAACCAAAATGATCTATTGTTCGACTTGATTTACAAAGGGAACTGAACATCCTCAACCGATAGCTACCAAAGAGGCCAGATGCATCCGTCTCACTCGGTCACTAGTAGCCAATTTGTATTGCTTAACTAATTGAGTTTCTTACTTCGGCATGGAACATATCTTCCATATACAGAAGGAAACCTAATAGATCTAATCGATAAGGGAAAAAATCTCTCCGTCTAATTCAGTTGTCTAAATAGTCATAATATTGAATCTTTCGTTATCATAGATCTGAAATTCCCAGATGATTTCTTAAATAAACTAGGGTTTCACAAAGCTCGCAGCGGCACGGATCTAAAAACAGCATTATATAACATCAATGAGGGTATCAGTACAGATAAGTCCTCTAACCTTGCACGAGGTACACAAAGTACAGAGGGAGATCCATCTCCCCTCCTCTCTCAGTTTGTTTATCTTTTTCTTTCGAAAACCGCTCTTTTTGACTTGAACGTCAGAGTCTCCTCTATCGGAGCACCCTCCAGCGATCTTTTGCAAGTCTCAAGCATCACAACCAGCTGTCCAACCAAGTCTAGAAAGAGCCAGATCTGTGGAGACGAAACCCACTTCCAACACCTACATATTAGCCAAAAATATATGTTGTGAGTTTGACATACTAAATAATTTTAGAATTGAATTATGAGTTGAATCAACTCATTTTCACCCTTAATTTGTTGAGTTTATTGATTCAATCAAAAACATAGTCTCATTCAAATAATTTGCGAAAAATAAAATCCCCATATATACTATACTCAGCCATTTGATTCAAAATCTCAACTCTTATAATTGTTACACTTTTGGATATTTTCTATCAAACAAATACCAATTTGAAAGAGTTTTCAATCTCTCTCTCTCTCTCTCTCTCTCTCTCTCATTTGAAACATTTTGGGGGTTTTTAATCCCCATATGCCTCTCTGTCTCTCTCTCCTCCCTTCCCCTTCTCTCTATCTCATTCAAAGATAGGTGTACGATCGCATCCAAAAATAGGTATCGGAAGAGCTTTATTTCTTAATACCCAAATTCGGATTGAGCCAAATTTAATTAAATTCAACAATTACCATATACAAATGGTTTATAAATTAAAAAAAAAAAAAATCAAAAAACCCACCGGCGCACACATACAAGTTCCATCAAAATCACAAAACAAATACCTAAACACCAATCTTCTAACTAGATGAGCATAGCAAGTAGCATCCATATTATTGTCCTTACATATATAGGAAAGATCATATAAATTAAAAAATAAATAAATATTTAAAATTTTTCATAATAATTTAATTTAACATATTTTAAAAAAATTATTTAATTTAAAAATTATTTTAATTAATTCAAAATTATTTATTCTTTAAAAAGTTTTGAGCTTAGAAATTAATATTTTAAAATTTTTTTTATTTAATTTTTTACTTAATGTGAACTAGTCACAACATGCGACGACCATAGTTTTCTTGAAGCCAAGTTTTTCTTTCCACACTTTAATCATGAAAATACCAAAATTACATACACCACAGAAATCAGCAAATCAATTGAATGATTGCCATTGCCACTCACACATCTGTTTGCGATGCTTTTGAAAGTTGTGGGCAGGAGGGCCTCATATGGCACCAAAACTTAACATGCTGGCCCACTCAAGTCCGCTTGACTCACCGAGTCGACCAACTTCTCTTCGTTTTCTCTTTCAGACTTTACCTGACTAATCCGATCGAAATATTATTGAACCTATTAAGAACTTAACTCTCTTAAATCTTTTTTTTTATTTCTAAAATTCAAAATCGAAACCTCTGATAAAAGAATAGAGTATCCAACTATTCTACCCAAAAGAGTTTGGTTCTCTTATTTCCATTTTCAACTCACTTTTCATGAAAAACATTTTACAATTATATACCTAAATAAAATATCATAATCACCTCTTAAATTATTCATTTATCTTCGTGACAGCAGCCTCCCATAATTTTCCACAATGTATATTCACATCGGATCCTGCTCTCTCATGTCATTTCTCCCATTCTTTTTTTTCATTTTTTGTTGAAATTAAAACTACCTTCGTATGATAGGACAATTAGAAGAAAAACAATTGAGAAATTCTAAAATCATACCCAATGGAAACATCGGGTATACCTTTTACCAGTAACGGATTTAGAATTCAGAATCAGTGAATACAAAAAATTAAAAGGGATGCAAATAAAGTATATATGCATTACTATCATTAAAATTTTATACAAAAAATATAGTTTAATACCGAAAAAATTATATTTTTTTAATTAAATTTTAAAAAATAAAAAATTAAGGGGTGCAATTACCCACCTCCACTTACATGTGGCTGCCTTTTATGGTACTTTATCTGCTTATAACCTTCGTGAGTTCGACATCTTATATATTTTTCAGTAATAATTTTTTTAAAATTAAAATAAATAAATGAGGAAAATTTTGAATAACATAAAAATAATTTAAAAAAAAAAAAGCATCAGAAGTAATTATTAGATATTTCCTGTTGTTTTGGAACCCATGAGGGGCAAAAGATCCAACCAAGGGGTGGATTTGATTTAGTCAAAAAATACTTTTTGCATTGTCCTACGTAGTACATGTGACGCAATGCACATTATACGTCATCGTTGTGTCATTTTGGTTGTCACCTCGGTTTTACCTGTCGAAACATTATATACCACACAAGAATCTGTACCGTTGTGAGATAGAGAGAGAGAGATAAGACAAATATAAAAGCGTGATGACATTGAACTTCTCTATGGTAACTACAAATGATATTGAACAAGTACCACGTTTATCACATGATATTGTCCAAATTCATTAACAATTTTTGCTAAAATTTGCATGAAAAGGCCAAAGTTTACTTGTTATAGTTAGAATATATTATGTAACAAATTAAATTAATAATTAATTTAATTTTTAAAATATTTATTTTTATTTATTTTTATATTTTTAATATTATATTTTCATATTTGTGTTAATAGATTTTTTATATAAATCCAATTTATTATAATAATTCAATTGAAATAATAAAATATTAGTATTCATATTATTTTCATATTGTCTTCGCATCTAATATAATGTCACAATCATATTAATTTATCTTTTATATTCATATTATTTGATATTTTTAACTTAGTTTTAGACTCATATTCAAAATTTTTTTTTTTCAAACTCTCATAATGTCCATTAAATTTTTTGAACCATTGTTGGCGCACTAGGTAGGGGGGAGAGACAATGGTGGATCCAGGACCCGAAGGTAGTGGGGGTAAAATATTTTTATATGTCAAAATATTTTATTTTTAAACTACAAACATAAATTTTTTTTCTTATGGGGGCAATTTTTTTTAAGTGTGTGGGTAATTTTTTTGTGGAGGTAAATATTTATTTAATATATAAAATTTAATAAATTTTTTTTTAGTGGGGGCAATTGCCCTCACACTCTTCATTGTGGCTCTGCCACTGGGGAGAGAGAGAGAGAGAGAGAAGCGTGGAAGTGCAATGGAAGACTTGCTTATAATATGAAAGGTGATGTCCCCAAAAAACAGTTTAGTGATTATAATTTTTTTTCCTAATTTAGAGATCTCAGATTTGAATTCTTGTATAATCATAATATATATATATGTGTGTGTGTGTGTGTGTGTGTGTGTGTGTGTGTGTGTGTGTGTGTGTGTGTGTGTGAGGAGATTAATAATTGGAGTTGGAGGACTTGGAATATGGAGTCTTAGCACCGTAAACTCCGTCTCCATCACATCCCTTAACAACCATATTTTTGAGGCAAATGTATGAATAATATATTAGATGTTGTGAGAATCTTACGTTGGAGCGGTGACGTTAGCAATGTCATCATGGTTGTTGCCATTATTTAAATTTCCTTTTTTTTTTTTTGGTCCTTAACAGCTATAATAAGTAAACCCTCTTTGTTTTGGATGAAATATATATGTATGGATAGAAGTTATTAAGAGAAATTAAAAAGTTTATTTTGATGCTAAGAGACAATGAAAAGAAATTATACTATTAGGAAAGAAGTCGATTTCTATCTTAAAAACTAATTATTAATGAGAAAAATTTTGAAATTTGTGTTCTCTAAAATGACAATTGAGTTAATAAATGTAGAATATATATATATATATATATATATATATGTAATGAAACATATCTGAGATTAGCAATCCATGAAACTATATAGTCAGAACCAATTGATAGTTGATCTAATAAAAAGGAAACTAAATCTCTTAAACAAAACTAGTATTCGAATTTTATAATTGGAAAGAAACTACATTGGAAGAATTCTCCCATAAAGAGGGTTAGGGTTTGACAATAGCTAGATCTAAATTAGTCGAAATATGATTTCGGATATCAGTTTGTCCAAATACCAAAAAAAGAAACTATGTAGTAGTTATGGAGCCATTTAATGGTAAGAGAAAAAGAGAGAAAGAAAAATACCATAGAAAATCCGAAAGTATACACAGATTTTACTTAGAGAGGCTTACAACAATTCTCAATTTTTCACACGTTGGAGTTCTTTTTTCTTTTCCATGGCCATGGTTGCTTACAAGCTTCTCATACACAACACCCATAATTGGCAGCCCCAACTGCCTAAGGATATACATAACCACCAAGGTAGCATCCCTAAGCCTTCTCTAAATATATTACATGTCTCCATGAAGATGGCTAAAACTGCCAATGTAAACTAACTAAATTACCTCCGACTGTCTCTTCATGCCTACGCGAACATGTGCAGACCCTTGTCATAGCCTGCATGGCTAACCAACGTCCCCATTTTCTGAAATTTTGCCCAAGTCTTTTTTTTTTTTTTTTTTGGGTACTAGACCAACCAATGTCCGAAACAATAATCTAACTAATTTGATTCAAATGTTGTCAAACCCATTTTAGAATGAGCTCTCCCAATGTAGTTTTTTCCATTTACAATTTTTGAATCCAATATTTGGTTAAAAAATTTAATACCTTTACTTACTAGACCGATTGTCCGCAGAAGAAGTTTTGTGTATTAAATAGTTATGTTATTCACTATATTAAAATTTAACCATAATTACTTAAATATAGGAGTAATTGAAATGGGATAGCTTTTACTAAACTATTGTATTCTATTTATATATAAAAAAAAATAAAAAAATAAAAAAAAAATAAAAAATGTTATAAGTGGAGTTACTCCCCCTTCATTCGACGGCCACCCCACGGTTAGGGCCTCACTAAGGGCATGGGCCCCGTAGCTCTTTAGTGGCCTCGCAAGCAGGTCCCTGTATCTCTGCAAGCTTTAAACCCAACGGTCCAACTGTAAACAGAGTCAAGCCTTTGTCCTTATAATTCACCATTTGGAAAGAGAAGAAAATAAAAAGGGAAGGTTTTGGGCTCCGACTAAGCAAAACAGTGTCACTTAGCCCGAAAGGATGAGGACAAATAATGTAGGGCGAGGCCCAAACGGGTCCATTTACTTGCTAAATTTCTCGAATAAAGTTAGTTATAGGGCTCAATGTTGAGGCGTGGCTCCAATGAAGTAAACATAGGATTTTCCTTTTATAGGTTTTCACCGTCTCTATTTGAATTATCCGATTAATCCAATTCAAATACTATAAAATCCATTTGAAATTAGCTCTCCCAGTGTTTGTTTATCCATTCCCAAGACTCAAACTTGAGACCTTTGATTTAACATCTCTCATAGAATTAACTGAGTACACCAACAGTAAGCCTAGTAAAAAAACACTACATCCCTTAACTAAGAGTTGAGTTCGAATCTTGAAAATGGAAGGAACTATATTGGGAGAGCTCCCCCTAAGAGGGTCCAAGAACAATTCGAAGTCAGATTAGTCAAAATATAGTTTCGGATACCGATTAGTCCAGATACCGAATTTGATTCATATTTTAAAAGTTAACCATTAATATAAAGAGTTCTCATATTTATATGCAACATCCAAAAATTGAGTTAATTGATATAAAACTTAACAACTTATATTCAAATTTGAAACAACTCAGTAAAAAATGAATTTTCTCTTAGCTAGATTTATAATTTAGGTTTTAATAATTGCGCTAGAAAAATTATGAGTTATGGACAAGATTTATTCAAGGTACTTACAAATAGGTGTAGTTTGTGATTTGCTAGTTTGACATATACTAGAGCACACCTCAAATAGGCAATTGATGAAAATTGCACTATTCAAAATCATGTGAATTTGGATATAAGAAAAGGGGCTAAACCTCTCTAGAGTTCTCTATATTTTTCAAGTATCTACAAATTAATGAACATTGATAGAACTTCATTTATTATTGTATGACCTACCCATTAGAAGAAAAAAAAAAGAAAAAAAAAAACCACACTAATCAATTGACATTTTCGCAATAACATAAGATTTTTAATTTTCGCAATATTATTCCAATCAGTCTGATCCAAATGGATTTATCTATTTCGCAAATTCATTGTAAATTTTTCCTATATATTCAAGTGAAATAAACTCAAGACCATAAAAAATAATCATTAAGCTATGTTTGGTAACCTCCCTTAATCATTTTTTTACTCACTTATACAAAATAAGCAAGTAGTCCCCCCCCCCCCTAGAAGAACTTTGAGCAAATGACACCAAATAATGGAACCTAATAAGTAGTCCCCCATCAACTTGCCTCAGATACCATACACAATAAGATACGTTGACATGAATTCGACCTAAATTAATGAAATTAAGCTATTGGCAAGCTTCAAATATTTTGATTATGTAGTAAAATTTGAGCCTAACTTTCTAAATTCAAAAAAAAAAAAAAAGGTCAAGCCCACCAAAATATGTAATATTATTGGAAAATAAGCAAAACCCTAAAATTCCTTTAGGTTTGCCAATTTGTGACCAAACAAGGTCCCCCAAAACTCAGAAAAGAAAGTACGTATAAGCAACCCTACCCCCACCCCTCGTCCCTTCCCTTTCGATTTCAATTTCAAAACCTAATTAAATTTGAACTTAGAATTGTGGGACACCCACGAGCACATGGGCTTGAAAGCTAAAGGCATCTTACAGATTCCCTTATTTTTCTTCCTTTTTGGGTTGAGTGATAGGATTTTTTTTTTTTTTATTTCACCATCGGTATCTGAAAACTTAACTAATCTAGTTCGAACAGTTGTGAGAATCAATTTAGAGACCAGTTCTTCTAACGTTGTTTTACCATTAGTCTGAGTGATAGTTGATATGTTTTGTTCAGGACAGGGCATCTCTGAAAAATGAACTTTGTTTATGGCACTCACTACGCACCTTTCAAAGATAGATCACCTCTGCATTCTCATTTGCTTTAGAAGGGGAAGTAGTATAAAATGAAATTCACCAATTTTCTTGACCCCTGAACATTCATATTCACAGTACTGTTATACCATTTAATCTTTCTTTATTTTCCTTTAGAATAACACTTTATATACAAAAATCATACTAAAACCCTATAAACCAACCAAAAACAAGGCTCAGTCAACAAAAATCCCAAAGTAAAAATAATTATTTAAAAAAAAAATCCTAAAACTAGGGTCATGCGTGGAATCTTTTCTTTTTTTCTGTCTTTAACATTTGATTTCAATCCTTGTCTTCAGTAACAATGTTGGAATTAACATTGCCATTACAATCACCTTGCCAAGACCAAACAATATCCTTGAGCGCAGGCCTAACATCCTCCTCACAAAACTTGACATACTCAAGCGTGTCTCCGGCGGCCTTCGAGAACTGAACCACTGCCACCTCCGGCGCCGCTTCAAAAACCTCCGCCGTCACCGACAGCCTCCCTTTTCTACCCTCAGACACCCCTTGAAACCTCAACTTATACTCTTTCATCCTCACAACCTTAAACCTCAACCCTTTTGCGGCTGCCTCCAGCTTCGACATGATTGCTAAAGCATTAAACCTCGACGTGAACATGGACCCAGCATGCCTTTTGGTCTCAAACAAGCTCGACAAGTCAAACCCAGACGACATCGAGGATATAAACTCGAATGCATTGAAAAACGTTGGTGCCATCGATGGAGCTATACCTGTGTCTGACTTTTCTTCTTCCTCGAATTTCTCTTGATCCAGGGAGAAAGCCACAGGTCTAGTAAACCCTTTTACAAACCACGGTACCCGCATAATGGCGGGAACCGTGATTCTTTTGCACGGGTCCACAACAAGTAATTTCGATATAAGTCTCTTGGATTCTGAAGAAAACCAGGGAGGACATTCGAACTCGGCTCTGAATACTTTTCTATACATGTCCATAATATTTTCATCCCGAAATGGAAGAAAACCTGCTAGCAAAACGAACAAGATCACCCCACAAGACCAAATATCCGCTTTTGATCCATCATACCCTTTGCTTCTTAGAACCTCCGGCGCGACATAAGCCGGAGTCCCACACTGTGTGTGCAAAAGTCCGTCATTTCGGAGATGTTGGGGCAAAGCAGACAGCCCGAAATCGGAAATTTTAATGTTATCATTTTCATCGAGCAGAATGTTCTCGGGTTTAAGGTCGCGGTGGAAAACGCCGCGACTATGGCAAAAGTCGACGGCGCTTATAATCTGCTGAAAGTATTTTCTGGCTGGATCTTCCTTGAGCCTCCCTTTAGAAACCTTTCTGAATAACTCTCCTCCTTTGACATATTCCATGATGACGAAGATCTTGGTCTTTGTTGCCATGACTTCTTTGATTTCAACTACGTTTGGATGTCGAACGAGTCGCATTACGGAGATCTCTCGCTGGATTTGATCCATCATGCCTTCCTTTCTCACTCTATCTTTGTTTATGACTTTGATTGCGACGCTATCTCCTGAATTCAGCTGTTTCCCGTGGTACACTTTTGCGAATGTCCCCTGTCCTAATAATCTTCCCATCTCGTATTTCTCGAACAATATATTCCTCTCCATTAATCTTTTGTGTTAGTGATGTTTGTCGCGAATTCAATCGAGGAATTCTATGAGTAGAGTGATGATTTTCGTAAAGGAATCCATGAAAGAACAGAATATATGCATATGGCTATAGATTCCATAGACAAGTTAAAGGGAAAACAATTTTTTAGAATTTTTTTGAGGGAGTCTATAAGAAACTGATGAATGAAGAAAAGAGTTGATTCTGGCAAAGATGGAAGAGTGAGAATGAGGAAAAGGGTTCTGCGGCCGTACGCATCAGCGGAGGAGAGGAGCCTGGTTTGGTGGAGGCCTCCTTTACAAACAGGCAAAAGCATTACAGCACATAGAACAAGAGCCTTTTGTAGTACTTGTTTAAAATAAGAATTTCTTTTCTTATTTCCTTTTTTTTTTTATTGGTACAGAAAAATATAATTAAATTAAATTAAATTAAAAAAAATAAAAAAATAAAAAAGATTTTACGTTGTCACCGAAGAACTTCGTATTTCTTTATTATTATATGAAAAAGATTGTACTAGGATGCGATAGCTTCATAGCAATTGCCTAACATTTGTCTTTGTCTGCAAACTCACAAATTCAAATCTATTTATACTAATAATATATGAATTAAAATATACTTTACAAATATACCAAATTGTATACTAAACTGTCCGAATAAAAATAGAAATTTATATCAAAGATGAAATATTCATATGAATTTAAGATTATGAACCCTTTTTTAATTATAAAAGAGAATATTACCCTGAGTCTGATTTCAAATTAAGGGAAAAAACCCTTAATATTATGAAATTTCAAAGCTTTTTATGGACTTATAATATCAAAAATAAAAATTATAAAATTATATAACCCTACAAGGTGGGGGTAAGGGCTCCACCAGGAAATATCCCCTCCAACAATTTTTAAAAAATAATAATTGAGAAGAAGACGCGTGAAGGAGCTAGGGTCATCAATGGGCTTATTTTTGTGAATTTTTTTTTAATATCCTCTCTTTTTTTTATTTTTTCCTTTTATTGCAAGGAAAGTGTGAGATTTGTTTTCATTTGGTGGGTGGCGAGTCTTCCAAGGAAGCTACAATGAATATGAGATGTAACCACACTTAAATATTTTTTGCATTAATTTTTTAGAGATATTTGCCTTTTTTAAAATTTCTTAATTTATTTGGTCCAATTAAAATATATTATTAGCTTGTATGACTTTACAGGTTATTATTTAAATTTATTCAATAAATTTTAAATTATTTTTCGACCTTTCATTTCCATTAAGGTCTCACCAAACTTACACTCATTGTTATATTAATCCATTGATGAGTCATGATTTAATAGACACCAATTTAAATTCTTGTTCTTCCCCTCTAATTTTCGAATACAAACTAAGGAGTACTTAGTTCGTATTCAAAAATTAAAATTGAATTTGAAATCAAAAATATTAAAATGATTTTTATAAACTCATATTTTTATTTAACTTTTAGAATCTTCATAATTTAAGAGTTTTATTTTTAAATTATTATTTTTATTCTATTAATCTAAATAAATTATATGAATTTTAATTTAATTTTTTATTTTGATTTATTTTAACAAAATGTCTTTTACTTTGACCAAATGATTTTGGGGTTGTGTGAGAGAGAGAAAGATTTAAAACCCAACATTTTCTCTGCTTGTAAGAGGTATTTTTTTAAAAAAAAAAATAATTGAGATGATGAATGGAATTTAATCAATCATTTCAGATGACAACAATCCTAAATCAAGGACATTAACTACTCCAAAAATAAAACTTTTCAGCAATAGTTTAACTTACACTACTTTTAAAGAAGCAATTTTTTTCTTAATCTTAAAATCTATGGTTTAAATCATAGTATAACAAAAAAAAATAATCTAACTTATATCGTTTTTTTTTACTTCAAAATTTTAGATACGGATCTCTCCTATATTAAGGGGAAAAAAAAGAAAAAAAATAGAATTTTTTTCTCTATTTATTTTTGTCAAATAAAATTGATTGTCAACTTAATTATTTAAAAAAAAATTATAATTAAAAACTAAACTTGCCTTACAGTCACAATATTTAATTGCTCTTCCAGTCTTCCCTCCCTCGCGGATGCTACAAGCCCGACGAATTTTTAAAATACCCAAATTAAAATAAAAAACAAAAAAAAGAATGTTTAGGAATCATTTAAAGCAGTCGTCTCCTGCAAGTGATATCTGTCAAACATGAATCATGAATGCGCTTCTTTTGGCTTTTGCAGAATGACCAAAAATCATCAGAAGTTTTTCTTTTTATTAGCATTTAAGGAATCATTTACCAGTTCACCCTTTTTTGTTTTTCTAAAATCATATTTTAATTAATTTGATTTAGTTAATGAGTTTCGATTTAAATAACATCTTCTCTTCTCCTTTATAAAAGATTCGAATTCAAATTTTAGTGTATATATAAAAAAAAAAAAAGATAATTTGATTCAAACTGTTATCTAATCCTTTTTTTAAAATAAAAATTCTTTTAACGTAATAATTCTTTATATTTTTAATTTAAATTTTAATTAAAAGATTTAAATCTTTTCTTGAGACATCTCTCCCTTTTCTCTCTCAGACTCTGGATGCATTTATATCGAGATTTGACTTCTTATGAGTCCCTACTTCACTAGAACCTTTTGGAATGTGTTTTCTTGGATTTCTTTAATTTTCCATGCATAATTGGCTCAGAGTTTCCAGGGTCTTCCGCAGCAGAAAGGTACAGAAGCACCAATTCTTCACGTAAAGTGTGCACCATCTTTCTTTATTCCTCATCCTAGCATTAAAATTAATCACCCTTTTTTCTTTTTGGAACTTCCTAAATTATGTCTAAATTGAAAATTGAGACTAACTCATATTCATGATTGTATTTTTTTTTCTATTTCACTAATAATATTTACAAATTCCCATTCCACCTTTTCTCTTTTTGAAGTTTTACATCTACATTTTTTTTTAGCCAACTGATATTCAATTTATCCAGATAATTCAATTCAAACACTATAGAGTGAAGCTCAAATTAGAGATTATTTTTTTCTTATCTATTTTTCTATTTTTAATACTTAAACTTAAAATGTTAATTAAGAGAATTTAATATTCTATCATTAAAATCATAGAATCTTTCCGATTTCAACCCATTTGTCAATTCAAAGGAAAACTTCAAATAAATTTGGGATATTTTATATCTTTATAAATATGAATATTCATGAAGCCGCATAAACTGAATCATTATGTAATAATAAAATAAAATAATTACTCGTGATTTAAATCTCTATACAACAAAAAATAAAATAAAATAAAATAATTATTCATTATTAATCGGTGATTTAAAGACCATAAACATATTTATGGGACAGTGAAAAATCCTTAAGAAATTCATGAGATAAAGTAACAAACCAGCAAGACTTGACTTGGTTACCCTTTGGGTCGGTGGGCGGTTCCACCAACCATCCCTTGACCGGAGAGGCAAAGTTTGAGATAATGGCATTATCTCACTTCTCTGTTAACCATATAAAAAATCTGTGTCGATACTAATTATAACAAGATAGTATAATAACTATAACTAATAAAAGTCCTTAAAAAAAAACAGTCTCGTAACAATAGCTCCCTCTCTCGAACCTGTGTCTAAAGTTTGATTCTATTATAATCAAAAAAACTACAACTAATAAAAGTGACTAATGATCCAAATAAATTAAATTTTTAGAACGAAACAATATATATCATTTTGATTTGATTGGATTTAACAACGAAAATTTTAAAAAAATTCGTCGCTAAACATATTAACAACGGATTTAACAACAGGTTTAAGATTTAATTTCTCTGCCAAAGCGCTCTCTTCACCGGTAGCATCAACCAGTCCTCATTATTATATCGTCTAAAAATGCCAAACTTAGATGAGCAAAACAACTGTTCATATGATTCTATATGTTCTAGAAAAGGCAATAGGTATGTTGATACCTTTAACAAGGATAAGTCCAACTATCCCTCTAGGGATTCACTGAGTTTGTCTCTTCCCCGGTGAGGTCTACCAATATTTATCAAGTGATATTTGGGTTTGGCCTCGTTTAGGGGGCTGATCTTTTTCTTGTAACAAAAAATATATATATAATTTAATTCACTTGATTCATGATTTATTGAGTACATATAAAATTTTTGCCAAGTTTATACTTTTTAAGACCATCTGCTCTAAAAATATCAAAAATCAAAAAAAAAAGAAAAAAAACTTTCAAAAATTGAATGGTTTGCTAATAGGGAAAATTATGTGTCTTTTTCTTGAACTTTACACGAAATCTCAATAATGTCCCTAATTTTAAAACGCTACAATTTAACACTCAAACTAATAAAAGTAAAATAATTTAGTCCCATGTCACTAACATCCCACCGTGTCCATTAAATACTGACATGACACATGACACATTAGCAGGATACTGATATAGCACGTGACACGTTAGCAAAATAGACATGTTAGTTTTTTGAGACACAACATGTGCAAGATCAACAAAAATGCTAAGTTGGTGCATGACACGGCATCGTCAACTAGATTTTAGGTAGAGATAGAAAGAGAGAGCGGATATTTTCAACCTTTAGAGAAAGAGGGCAGAGAGAATGAGAGAGGAAGTGAGTAACAAAAATCAAAATGATGGGAAACTTAGTTATTGCTGCATCATCGTGTTAGAATTTTGGTGCTTGTGGTTATAAGCTATTTCGCGTGCTTTGTGATTTACACAATTCACATCTCAAGATAATGACGAGCATTGAGAGAGAGAGAGAGAGAGAGAGAGAATGCCAAACTAGAAGCACAACTGTCGAATTGGCTAGAAAAATTGACCTCCAACAATATTTGGCATGCTGTGAGGGTGGGACCTCAATGGATTGGGAAAGATAACCAAATCCCACCTCAGTTACGTGCCTGGATTGTCAAATATTGTCATCGACCCAAATAAAAATAAAATAATTTTAGTAATCATATGACCCCGATGGTTCACTTTTTTGAATTTTAACTATCGAAATTACCCGATTAATTTATTTTAAATATTATGAGATTCATTTAGTAGTTAACTCTTTCGATATTTATTTTTTTATTTTTATTATTTAAAATTAAAATTTTAATTAAGAGAATTTAATATTCAACTATTACGTTCCGAAGACGATGGCCCAGTGGTGACACTATACGTTAATCAATCACATGACTTGGGTCGGTTTATGGGCCTAAATAAATATCACTATTGATTAAATTTCAAATCCGAATAGAACCAAAATAAAAACTTAAAAGAGACACATTGCAATGATGAAATGAATTCAGTCTTAAAATCACAAAGTTACTAATTTGGTTTTGAGTTGTAATTATAAAACCTAAATTGAAATTAAACTGAAACTATCATAGTAATCAGAACCGAAATTAAAAATCGAATCGTAAAAACATAAGAAGTGACATTTTCTTTTCATTTTTCTTATTTTATTTTATTCTCTCAAACTCAATAACGTGATCTAAATTTCTATTCTTATTCAATTTTAAGATTTTATTTCAGTATAAAATAAAAAATGAAAAATTTTATTTCATTCTTTTTATAATTTGAACAAAATTTTCAAATAAAATTCACATTATTTTTATCTTCTCTTTCATGATACCAAAAAAAAAAACCAAAAACCAAAAACTAAATTCAAATCCGAAACCAAAATCATAATACCAGTTCTAATTTTTCCCCGCCAAACAAGAACCATCCGATTTTGGTCTTATTTTAGTGAAACTGTGATCATGTGCAGGTACACAGTATGTTTAAACAATAAAAATAAGAAAATTATTATCCCTAAGAGATAGCCTATTGGTCACAAATTCCTCCTCAAATCCCGTGATCTGGAATTCAAATCTCGTATAACAAAAAAAATAAAAAAAAAATTAGTTAAATTTGTAAAATATAACCCACAAATTACATATATCATATAATTTTGTGAATACATTTTGTGCGTGGACTTATTTTTTTAATGTGATTATTAATATAATTTTATATTTTGTATTTAAAGAGATTTTTTTATTAATTTGCTTGAAATTCGAATGGGTGCTAGAAGAGAATCCCTGAAGGCGTGATAGGAATATTATAATCCTTTAATTGATTTGGAAGGTGTTTGTTTCTTCGGTATCAAATAAATTAAAAATGAATTAACATTAATAACAACATTATTACTTATTACGACTGATCAAATCTTTTTAATAAAAAATAATTCATAGACACCTTAAAATAACATTATTTATATTTTCAGTATTACAATTAATATTTTTTCTCCCAGAGTTTATTTGAATTTTGGATTTTAGATCTGTTCTTCACATTTCAAAAATATTCTTACAATGTAGAAAAAAATAAGTATATGATAAATAAATGAGAAAACACTAAAAAAGAGACATTACAAGGGCAGGGAAGTCATGTAAAGCTAAGCAATCTTAAAATTGATCATTTTTGGTCCGGTGGTAAAATCTTCCTATTTTCATCCTCTCTTTCCTAATTCGATCGCTTGATTACAGCTCTTTATACCCAAAAAAAAAAGAAAAAAATTGATCATCTCTATTTTTAATAATAATTTTAGAATTTTCTTCTATTTCCATAAAATGGGATAATAATCCTTAAAAAAAATTCAACCCCTCTTTCTTTTATTCTTAGTTATATTGAATAAATGAAGGAACAAAGTGATTGAGGAGGAGAAAGGGAATCTGCACTTTGGAAAAGGGTAGATCCCAAGAAGTAGATAATTAGGGATAAACCCCATCAGAAATGGACCTCAAAACATGGGATTGTCGGTTCGGTGCCCTTAGTGGAGATTTGACAGAAAATTGACATGTTGTGCCCTTGGAGGCTTCCATTTGTTCAATGGGAACCCTATCCCCTTTTTTGTGGAAGGAGGAAGAGAAACCTTATGCAACCTCATCCTCACAAGCAACTACCTTCAACAAACAATCAAAAGGTTCATTCTCCACCCAAGACTCATCAAGAAATCCAATTAACAAAAATTAATTATTGGAATTTTATTGATCAAAAACAATGAAGCCAATGTTCTAAAACCCTGATCTAAGGTAATAATGTAAGAACATTATTTACAGTAATTCTAGGGGGGGAAATTATAATTTGTCCCCAAATGAGAAAATTATTTAAAGATCAAACATTTGAATTTAATTAAAATTTCTAAAGAGTGAATAAACCTTTTTTAGATGGCAACACTTCACTTGGCAAGTGGCAAAATAGTGACTTGACATCTTTATCATCATTCATTCAAAACTCTACCCAAAAAAAAAAAAAAAGGAAAAAAAAAATGAATACTGTAGATACAAGAGCTTTCTAGACATGCAAATGGTCTTCCATTATGAACAAAAATAAAAGAATCTTTTTTAATAGTATTTGAAACTATAATTCGACCAATCCAATTTATATATTGCGAATACCTTATTTAGAGAACGACTCTCTCAACGTCAAATTTCAAATCCGATACTTAATTAAAAGAGTTAATATCTCATCCCAACAGACCTTCCAGATAAAGAGTTTTCCCTTTGTCTTAGAATTAGAGAAAAATTCTCAAATAAACTCACAAATGTTACAACTTTGAAAAATACCATATCTCAACAGGACAAATGGTGATGATGTTAGACAACAAAATATCTTTTATCCTCGTATGAAATGCCCCGAATTATTAACATAGTAAGGCCAATATTGGACAAATGGCGATGTTGTTGACAGATGAGGAGGGGAATGATTCAAACCTTGGACTATGAAATTCAACAGCACCTTAGGTTCCAACTTTGCATAAGATGCGTGTTTACGTTTATCATCATTTAAATAATTAATATATCTCAACTCATCAAAAGGCTCCACCACCATATAAAGGCTGCTTGCCATCCATCTCATTTGACTTGACTAATAAATATATATATATATATATTACCAACATCCTATGAGTATAGTGATCGAACACTATATCTACTTAACCAATATCTTGTGTTCAAGTTTAGGGAATGAAAAAAAAGACACCAGAAAAACCAACCCCTAAATAAATCGCACAATGCTCGAATCGAATATAATCAAGAAGAATCCAGATACCGGTTGGAAATGGATATAACTACACACACACACATATATATATATATATGAACAATTGAATAGGTCAAATAAAATAATTGCAAAAGTCTATGAATTTTTGTCTTTCTGCACTGGCAAGTGGTTATTAATTTGGAAAGAATCACTAATGATACTATAGCCATACATTCAATACAGATTTATTTATGGGGTTTATACATTTGACATTTGTTTATAAAACATAGGGCTGGGAATAATAGAAAGTGAAGAAATCTACAAAATAATATGCACAAGCATGAGATTTGGTTGTTGTTTTAGGGCCGGCGATCGCCAATCAAATTTTGAACTTTTGGATCTTAGTATCTAATGGAATCATGGGGCATAAACTGATCGATGCTTGCCGGTTAGTGACCCAATTGATAAAATTAAATTATGAAACCACAGACCTACCAGAGGACAAGATCCTTTACTAAAAACACACTAGCAAGAAATGGAGGCCAAAATCAATCAAAATGAAGAGGAATGGAGGCAGACAGGCAAGGTTTCATCCCAAGCAAGAAAGAGAAGGGACAATTCACAAAGCAAAACAAAAGATGTCAAAAGCAATAGAAGAAAAATAGCATTCCAAACCATGACTCCAACATCTCGATGTCCATTTGAAATGAAAGGCCTATCACGGACCACAGTGACACTTGAAAAATAAACTTAACTAAAATAAGATTAACCAAAAGAAAGCAATCAATGAAATTCCCCGAATTCCTTTCAATCCCAAAAATTTTGAATCAAAATCAGGGCTTAACAATTTTGATTTGAATACTCCAAATAACTCGGATAGAAAAATTAGGCCCGTCTAAAGTCACAAAAAGAGCATAGCCTTGAACAATAGTTATGAACATGACTACATCAGTAGAAGGCTCACGAGAAGATGCCGACCCAAAGTCTTGCACTAAAGTAGAAATGTAAAGGTTATAACCTGTTAAAAAAAAAGTTTGAAATTCCAAAAATAGATAAATGAACATATATTTAGTGAGAGTTAAAGACTACAAGAGATCATGTTGTTTGATGTTTTATCAGAATGAACATGGTGAAAAAGACACAAGAGAATGCAAATAGAAGATTAGCTAGCAGAAGCAAAGAACCCTCTTCTCTAACATAAACGTGATGACTCAAGAAACAAATCAAAACAAACGAATCCAAGCAACAAGTTTCAAACATGGTCAGCACACACCGATTTTTGTTAATTATTTTTACTTGGATGGATTTGCTGGTAATCAAATTATATGCATTTCATATCAACTATAATAATTTGACATTGCAAGCTGCAATGAGCAACAGACTAATCAAAATAATAAGTTCAATGCTCAAATACCCAATAACATCAATTCATTATCATTTTTCTTTTCTATGGGAAAGTATTTTCACTTGATGAGCCTCATCCACCTAAACAAACCATTTGACACTTTATGAACTGCAAGACTACATGCTACAGACAGAATGATAAATTAATGGACCAGTATGGACCCCAGCAGATGCAGAATGGAAGTGAATGAGTGTAGGGGTGACCAGAAAGAGTCAAGGCAACTAAACGAAATGCTGTATGCATAAATTAAAAGACTTGAAAAGAAACAGTATCTAAAGAAGACAAAGTCATTTATTAATGCGCTGTTAGTTCTAGAAATACATCAAATCTTTCTAGGATTGCAATGATGAAATCTAATAGTAATTAATCAAAACTTGAAAGAAAGATTTATCAAAACTTAGTAAGATCCAACATGATAACAGCTATTTAGCCTTCTTGATATCATCATTTTCTACTGTATTTCTTAGAGTTTTGAGGATAACTAAAGATTTATCAAAACTTAGTAGGATCCAACATGATAACAGCTATTTAGCCTTCTTGATATCATCATTTTCCACTGTATTTCTTGGAGTTTTGAGAACAACTATTTAGCCTTCACTTTCAGCTTAACTACAACAAATGATTTAAATCAAACAGCCTCAATCTTCTTACAAAAGGGTTTTTAAATGAAAAGACACACCCACACCCCATACAGAAAGCAAGAGGTTTCACATTTCAATATAGGTAATGAAGCACTCTCCTCAACATAGATACCATAAACATACCTTCAGCGAGCACTAATTTAAGTAATTCTATATTTCATAAACTCAAGACCTGGCAATCCAAAATAACTCTCTGTCAGCAACTTATGTAACACACCAACAATGCATATTTTCAGCAACTCAAAACGAATTCTAAGCACTAGTTTGCTCATCTCCATCAGTATTTGAGAATTGTATGTCTCATAAACCATTTGGTGACCAAATGACAAAATAGACAATATGGAATGAAAGCACAGTTTCAATCCAAATAAAAATTAAATGATTCTGCAGTAATAGAGCAATCAGTCCTTTTTGGGTCCATGTTACTTCATCCATGTAACAGTGCTCTTGATAATTTGAAACCATGGCTACTTCTCTTTAACCATTGAAAACCACAGTGGCATGGAATATCAGATAGGATACAAGCACCGGATCTATACTATGTACTTCTACAAACCAATGCTTAAAATTTGAGGCCCAGATGGTTCTAACAAGGAGCTGCAGAAAGGCCATAGAAAGTCTAACATAAGTAAAGAAGGGCCATAGGTCTAAGATCATTTAATCTATCTATTTATAACTTACACAATCAGTAGTCAACTAGTAACTGTATAATTTTAGACATATTTGATGTTATATTATACCCAATGTCCTACCTTACAGAAATTCATTTATTTTGAGTTTCTATGGATAGTTTATTTTTACTTCTCTCTTCTCATTATTTTTATTTTTATTTTTTAGTGTTATCTTCTTTATTTTTGCTATCAAACTTTAATTTTATTTTTTATTTTTTTATTTTTTCCTCTCTTCTATATTAGTCTCTCAAATGGTCGACCCCAAAATTTAGGATTAAAGCTCAGTTTGTTGTTGTTGTATAATTTTGCTGCCACTAGAAACAAGTACTTGTCAAAACATAGCTATTCTTCATCTCACTGCACAATTTTCCTCATAGATTCTGCTGTAAACAACAAGCTAATAATAGAAATGCAAAATAATATCGAAAACAACTGAAATAGTAATCATAGAAGTATCATCCAACAAACAGATGGAATGTGATTTTATCAAAGCCCACAGAGAAATTAGTTGGGCTTTCCAGAAATTTTAAAAACAATAGTTTTCCCCTTGTCTCTTGGCCACTTTTACCTTTTAGTTATTTTGCCATCCCTGGGTTTGATAGCTTCACAGTTACAAGTCATTTTCTCATTACTTTGGGTCTCTCATTTTCTATTTTTATTGGTTAAAAGATAACTGTTGACAAAGTCATGGGATGGGCCGTCCTTAATAATTCTCAAAACCATGCAATCATCTAGGATGCTGTGACATATTGGATTTACAACACCACTGACTAACAAAGAACATATCTTTACATCTTGAATCAAAGAGTATCCTTATGGGAACACTCTTGCTAATTATAATGTACCCTGAAAGCAGGCAACAAAGAATGCTGCCGAAGCATGGGGAAAAACCACAAACTTGCTGAGTGTAACCCAACTCTAGGACTGGTTCAAAAATTTCCGCATATGATTTGGTAACTCCTGCATTGCCAATTGTTTCCTACGCCAAAGGACAGTGATTCTACGAGAACCATAAGTTCAAGGTACATATAGTTGGTCAATTGTTAATAAATCTTCTTAAATTGTTAACCACAAACAATTAGGGAACCTAGAAATCAACCTATGCATTTATTTCACAACATATCTGGTCCATTCCTCATTTCCAACTCATGGAAGTTCAACTTAAAATTTTATACTGAACAATATGCTCATGAATTGCTCTTTTAATTTGAGGAAACCAGAGATTAATATACAATCATTTTGGTCTATTTATTTATACATCTTCAAACTGATTTTTCCCAAGAAAAAGAGGCAGCATAAGTTCTGTTGGCTCTCAAATATCCTCCAAAGATAAAATATTGCAGTGGTAAAACACCACATCAGCATAGCAATAAGCAATGCATGAGTTAAAAGACAAGTTCCAAGAGGACTCTACCAAAAAGTACCTATATCTACACCGTGACCCTCCACTTGTATCCTCCAGAAAACCTGGTGAGTAACGTCTTCCTTTACCACAATTGCCTGCCACCAAGTAAATCCCACTGACTACTCCCTGAGAAAATATAAGAAATCATCAGGCTTTCAACAAGAGCACAGCATACATTAATATTACATCATATCTGCCTATAGCATAGAAACCAATTAGAACCAAGGAAATATAGTTAGCACGTCAGAGAAATATACATTGATGTGATGCAGGTGTTCAATTGTGACACTAGTTGCTGAGAATTTCCCTTTTCAATTTATATCCCCATAACATAGTAAGGTCTCAAATTGGATCCATATAGTTCAAAATAATGATGACAATAAAATGTTTAAAAAAATTAATATAATGATATACTTACACACTTTAAAAAGAAACCTCACAAAGATGGGGAAATCCAGCGTTTCCATAGGAAGTTCTGAGAATAAAATCACAATATGATCTACCACTGTGTCAAGGAGGCAAAACTTTGCCACAAAAAACCCCAAGCATTATTTCTTTTTTTCATGTCCGACTGTTACAATTGAATTTAAGGATGAGCTAGACACTTTAATGTGTATCTCAAGAGGGAAAAACTACTGACAGTACACCCCTAAGACAAAGTTAGACAAAAGGGAAGAAAATTGCATCGGTAAAATAAATAAGAGGAAAGAGTGGCACGCATGACAAGCTTAACAACAGTCGAGTAATTTTCAAGCCCCATCAATAATTCCATAACAAACATATCCTCATGATCAAAATATCAAATTCAAATTCATCATCTGTTTCTTCTACAACCTTTAACATTTTACATTAGCTTTCTTGGTGTTGTAGGTATTCTTAAGAATAGGAGCTAAGAACATGATGTATGATGAGCCTAAAGTAGGCTTCCCCTAGCAGTCAGGCAATGAATATTTCATTATTCTGTCTTGTTCGACCTAAGAAGCAAGAATGGCACAATTTTCTAATTGAAATTTATTGATAAAGCAAGTCCCAAACTTGGTTTACAGGCCAGGAACTAATAACCCAACGTTGATCCATACACAGCCAAACAACCGGGGGGGGGGGAACTTCCATATTACCACCTTGATCCTTTATGTTGTGTACCTCTCAAATTTAATCATAAACTTACAGAAAGATAAAAACAGACCAATTAGCAAAGAGTTTGGCATAATTTTCATATACAGAACTTTTGACAGCATTAGGAAGCACGCATGATGCAACCAAGAAGTGAAGTACTCATTTTTCCATTACTAAAAATAAAGCTGTACATTCTTAGTATCATATCGGCCAACTACATCCTTCATACACCTCTCAACTCATATCATAAACTTAGGAGTGATACAATACAATAAAATCGTATGCCAAAGGGATCTGTGTAAATTTCAAAAGAAGAACTCTTGACTTCACGAGGAACCCAAGCATAACATGGCCAAGAAGTGGGGTACACATTTTACACAGCTAAAACTGAAGTTATTTGCTTACTTCTCTCAGAATTGAATTAGATGCATACATCGGAACAAAAAAAAAAAATCAAATTTTTGACAGGTTATAAAGACATGAGGATCAATTTAACTCCATTAATCTCAGTTTTACCTCTTTTTTTTTTTTTTACATGAGCAAAAGCAATTTTAGCTCTCAAGTAAACTTGACACATCTTATTTCTTTGGCACCGCCAAATTTTTTCACTATTTCCACCGACTTTTTTTCACAATTTCCTAGACTAGCATTGCAACAATAATCCTTACCAAATAGTCAGAAAGGAGGTCTTGAGGATCTTAGATGCGACTTTTCTAAATCCAAGGAATGCTTTTTTTAAGTTTTTAAAATGTCTGAATTCAAGAAAGATATTAATCATTTGAGTTCCAATCACCACCCAATCAGTGGGGTCATGCCTACCCACCCTAATCTGCAAGCATTACATGACTATGTTTGGTTCACACCAATACCAGACTCATAAAAGCAGAGCAGCTAAAGCTACACTGAATCAAGTAACTGAAGCTCCAAGAGGATAACATCTACATTCTTTCACTTTGCATAACATACCCACATAAAAATAAACAAATAAATAAATATAATAAGATGACAATTGATGTTTTTAAAGAATAGCTTTAAGTCTTACGATGGTGTTTTGACACAAGGGAAAAAGATAAAGGAGCATAATTTAAAAATAAACACAACACATATTAAGTTTTAGGTCAACATGCTCCTTGAACTTGCAAAGAGGGAACATTATATGCTCAAGGGGGTAATAAGTCACCCAAGGTCTTGCCAAAGGAACTTATTATCCCCTTTGAGACAATAGTATCCCGCTTTAGCGCAAAAACTATATACTTATAGAGTTTTAATTCTCTAAAATAGCCCCTTTGTTTTTGTTCCAAAGGCAACCTATATTTTATATTACCCATATGGTACACTGCCGCATTGTTTACAACAGTTTAGAGGCTATAGATGCAATCACAAAAATTAAGGGGAGCCATCTAGCTAATCCATTCTCATAAACATGACCTAATACAAAATCCAAAATAAATGAATAGAATGCAGCAGATTAAACCAAGAAATGCACAAAATAACCAAAGCCCTCAACTGGTAAGCAACAAATTAAGAGCATTACCACTTGATCAGTGATCCAAACAAGAAATGCTGCATAATGGGAACCTTCCCCAACACCTCCACTCTATACATCTTAAGCAACCCACTATTCACCTTATTCCAATTAGGCACGCCGCTAATATCATCCAACAAAGGCGAATGCTCTGCAAATAAACCCTTCTTCACCTTCTTCACAAACTGAATACACGAAAGATACATATACTCATTCGAAAAATTCTCAAGAATGTCCTCATTATGAATCGACTTAGGTTTCATATACTTATGATCAATCAACTGCGAAGACCCAAAAATAAATGGGAGGAAATGGTAATCATCCAACCCCAAACTCCATGAGATCCTGCAGGCTCAAGACAATAAACCAACTGCAATTTCCTCATCAATTCCAAATACTTTACAAAAACCCTAGAAACCACACCCTGATAATCCTCCTCCTTCAAAAGCCCTAATCTAGCCAAACAATACAACCATGCTCCGAGATTCGTCTCATGCCCAGTTCCATAATCAATCCTACTCGCGTTCCCAAAACAATCCATGAAATACGGCACGAGCTCGATGATGGCCGGACTGTAATCACATTCACCATCACTCTCCAAAATTTTCCTCATCAATGCCTCACTCTGCTCCTCTAGTCTCTCATGCCAAACCCTATATGACAAATTCCCGTACCGGGCAGATTGCTGAACCGGAGGAATTTCATCAACCCATTGAATTAGGGTTTTAAGAACAGAAACAATAGAAACTAGGGTTTGTGATTGGAGGCATGGATCGGAGATTTTACGACCTCGAATGGATTCGCTGAGGGCGACGATGAATCCAAGGAAGTTGGAACCTGATTCGGAGTTCTGGAAGCGGTCGATATCGGATTGAGAATGGATTTGCTTGATGGGGTTTGGAAATGGTGGGTAGATAGAGAAATGGTGGGGACTTTTTGGGCGTGAGGGACAGGCGAGAGAATGATGGCTTGTTGTTGGGAAGGGCAAGAGGGTGGAAGATTGACTGCAGGATAGCGGATGGGGATGTAGGACGGAGGAGGAGAGAGAGAGGGGAAAGATGGGGGTGGAGTCGGCGTTGCTGGTCCTCCGCAGTTGTGGCATGTGGTGGTGCAGCGTGGAGCTTGTGGCTGTTGTTGTGGTGGTGGTGATGGCGTTTTTTGGGCGTCCGGAGAGAGAGAGTGATCGGATTCCATGAGGGTGAGAGAGTTTGTTTCAGTTGATTTTTTATGTTTTTTTTTTTTTTTTGCAAAGTTTAGGGGGAAGAGGGGGGGGGGGAGTATTTATGGGTTTTAAATTGGGCCGCTCCCGGACCGGCCCGACCAGCCCAGACCCCATTTTTGGCGGTTTGCTGGTCATTTCTGGGCTTGTAATTCGATTATGACCGAATTTTTAAAGGGTTTAAAATTAATTTATTCATCAAATAAAAAAAGACCCATATTTTTAATAGGCATGTTAGAGTTCAGAAATTAATGCCAGGTTTCATTTTAAAGTTATAACATTGAATTTTAAAAATGAACTCAACTCTAATTAAAATTATACAAAAATGATAATATAAGTAAAATTAATATTTAGTTGGTTTAGTGGTTGGACGCTGATAGATTTTAAATTTGAGTTTTGTGTATTTTAGATTTATTATATACTAGCAGAACTATGGTAATGATTTTTGAAAAATTAAAAAGGATTAAATTTTCGGTGTATACCTCAATACGTAATTCTCAAAAAAGTCAACTAAATCGTAATCCATATAATCTCTTAATCAAATGCATAGTTGAGATGGTGATCACATAACACGATCCACAATCATAATTTCACAATACCATAACCCTAAATCCGATGATTAAATGATGAAAAAAATTCACAATGCAAAATTTTTCTCTAAACCCTCGATGTTTCTCTCTTTAGAGAAAATGTATGTCTCTCTCTGACCAATCTCTTTTCTCCGGTGAGTCTAATTTTTTAAGCAATCTCATTCTCATTCAAATTGCTCTTTAGAAAAAATCTAATTCAATTTAAAGAGACCACTATCCAAATACAAAGAGATGTGCACATTTCATGGAACATTTGGAAGATAATAGATAACTACACAACCCATTATTTCTTAATTAAAAATTTAAATAAATTTAAACTTTTTTTAACATGTGGTAAAATGCCTCTTATGGGTATATTTTACTAATATTTTCTACTTACACATGAGAATATTTTACCTTCGTCATAAGATCATAACTCATGAAATCTTTTACATCATCCTACTGGACTGTCATACAGGATTGGGTGTCGTGCGACCGTCGAGTACACTTACAAATAAAAATTTCTCGATACACATGTTAGGATAATTGATAAGCCGCCGTTAGCATAAAAAAAACTCGATGTAGCCCAGACTTAATGCAATTATATCCATCGAGTCACTTTTCTCATCGAAAATGATCTTCAATCATTATTCGACAGTGTATCCACTATTATACTTACAACCCAATATGGATAAATATAATAGGTTAGCCTATGAATACAACACAATGATATAATATCGATTAGTCTTTCTTTTCCCAAATTCGAATCTATCAACCTTAATTTAGTTGCTTTCCTAGATTTATCCCTTAGACCTGAGTTTATCTTTCGGGTCATAGGTAAACAAACTAAAATAGCAAACACTAAATCAAAACTTCTAGAAACAGTCGAAAATAATAAGAGTACAAGAGATCATATCCAATGGATCTCGAATCTCACACAGTGGGGCACGGGGATAAAGTTCAGATCATTGTCTTATTTAATTTGACTCCCACTATCTCTAGTCGTCTTATCACACACGGTATAAAACACGTGCCACAGTGTTATTCCTCTATCTCTCAAAAGGGCATATGTCATATTTCTCTAATATTGTACAGAGACTCAGTCTACATATAAAACTTTATCTAGAGATCTCAGAGAGAGTATTTCAGATATAATATCACAAATTGCAGGTGATATCTGATATCTCAAATCTTGTTACTTACAGGCAATATGGATGTTAGTATATCCATATCGATCATGTCGCATATGATCTCATCCTAAACACATATCAAAGCAACTTATATTCTAGTAGGGCCTCTCTCAAAATCTCTTACAACTAGAAACCATTTCATCCCTGCTCACTAAGAACTGGAGGTGGTCACTCGCATGAGAGAGTCAACCACGCTGCTTGACATATCTTTTATCACAACACATCATAAAATATATGACAATCAAACAAGTACAATAGCAATAAATAAGTGACTAAATAATCCACATATGTCATACATACATATAAAATAAAAAGTATCATCAGTATATAGTGAGAAATGTCAAAATGCATATAAACCCAATGACTCCGTATGTCTCACAAAGAAATCTCTCATAATAGGTTTAGGGAAGGGATCAGCCATCATTCTGTGCAGAAGTATATTTAATTATCACTTCACCCTTCTTGATAGTGTCCCTCACAAAGTGGTATCAGATATTCACGTGTTTGGTTTTATTGTGATACTTAGGGTCTCGGGTGTGGACAATGGTGGCTTGATTTTCACAATAAATCATCACTGATCTCCCACTATCCATCACAATCCCTTAGTCATCTGAAAATTTTCAGAGCCAAACACTCTCTTGAACTGCTGCTGAGCATATCACAAGCTCAACCTCCATTGTAGATAGAGATATACAAGTTTGCTTCTTGCTACTCTAAGACATCAAATCTTGATATTGATTTGTGCACATCCAAATCGCCACAGTAATTGGCATCTGAATATTCAACGAGACGCAAATCATCTCCTCCATAACACAAAGAGAGGTCCACAGTTCTCTCGAGATATCTCAGAATCTTTTTCACTACTTTCTAGTGATCCCTTCCAAGATTCGATTAATGCATATTTATCAGACTGACTGCAAAACATACGTCTGATCATATACACAACATTGTGTACATCAGATTGTCCACTGCACTAAGATAAGGGATTTTACTCATCTCCCTTATCTTTTCATGAATTTTAGAACACATATCAAGATTTAGGCCTGCCTCGAGTAACCCCTCTAGATCTTAACACTGAGAAAGAATTAAGCCTCACCTATATCCTTCATATCAAAATACGACAATAACCATGTCATAATGGTCATCAAATACTTTCTATTATTCTCAGTCAACAGAATATCATCCACACATAAAAACATGATCACAAAAGAGTCAGAAGAACGTATAAAGTACACGCGATGATCCTCCTCAATAATCACGAAACCGTAAGATATCACTTTCTTGTGAAATCTCAAGTACTACTATCTAGATGGATGCTTAAGGTTGTATATCTACTTTCGAAGTCGACAAACTTTATCCTCCTGATCTATAAGAGTAAAGCCAAATGGTTGTTCCATATAGATTTCTTCATCCAAACTTCTGTCTAAGAAGGTAGTCTCAATGTTCATTTGGTAAAATTCCAGATCCATGTCTACGACAATCATTAAAGGTAAATGGATCAAAATAATCTCGCCCTCAGTTTAAGTGTAACCCCTGGTTACCAGGCGAGCCTTATACCTCTCTACCGATCCGTCGGCCTCTCTCTTGACATTTGACAACCCACTTGTTCTCAATAACCTTCTACCCTCAAGCAAATTAATTAGGTCCCAGACCCTGTTGATTTTCCTTGAATCAACCTCCTCATCCATGGCATTCAACTATCAATTCGTCGCAAAACCCACAAGAGCCTTCTGAACTATTTTGGATTCCACATTATCCTCAAGGGTCATCCATCTCATAGAAGTTAAAGTCTCGATCGATTTAACTCTCAAGGAACACAGCATCACGAGATTGATTCTCAATGACAGTGTCATCCGTATGCTCGCCTAAAAACACATTTTTCTTAAAGTATTCTAAATATCTCATAAATATATACATCTTTTCTCGTAGGCCTAACTAACCGTGGGAGTACGATAAATTGTAAACATACACGACACAACTCTATGGACTCAAATGGCTAAAGTCTGCCTACACCCTATCCAAAGCTCATATGGGATACCGACGACGGACTTTGATGGAACACGATTGAAGATGTAGGCGGCAGCCAATAATGCATCTCCCTAATGGTAGATGGATAAATTGGCTCGTGCCATCATCGACCTCACAATCTCCAACAAACTCATATTCCTCCTCTCGATTACTCTACTCCACTGAGCAATAGGAATAGTCAATTATCTCGTAATATTTTTCTCAAAACAGAGCTTTTCAAGTTGCTCAGACAAATACTTGCGCCCCCTATCAATTCTGACAATCTTCATTCTTAAGTCTAATCGATTTTCAATCTCGCCAATAAATCTCCTGAAGCATTCCAATATTTCAAACTTGTGCGAGATCAGATAAACTCAACCGACACTCATGTAATTGTATATGAACATAATAAAATATACAAATCTATTTCAGGCTCTCATGTGTATAGGCCCACAAATGTAGGAATGGATCAACTACAATAGAGTCTCACCTCTCATTGTCTTTCCAAATAGTTTTCTTGTAGTTTTGTTAGCTAGGGAAAACTCACATACAGATAACTCGACCCTGGTTAACGGGCCCAATAGACCACTTGTTGCAAACCAATTCATCCTCTCTTACCCTATATGTCTAAGTTTACTATGCTATATAGTAACATCATCAACTAAGCTATTAGATGTAAAGGCAATAGGAAACAAATAAGAAACACCATTATACAAAATATCAAATGCTATAATCCATCATAGACAAAACCAGAACAAATCAAAAACTGTCATAATGAATAAAAACTGATGAGTTTCCAAAAGATAAAATATATTCAGGATCGTCTAAACAAAGTACTAAGATCAAGTTCTGTTGTATATCCGGAGTGTAAATTCTCCTAACACAAGAACTCACTTGGCGAAACTCTACATATGTGCTCCTGTCTCGAGTTACGTGATTGGTGGTTCATGAATCTAAATCCACAAAGGTGAGGACTCAATAAGTATCACAGTAGATAAGACAAAACTTAAACCACATAAAAGAGAATGACATACATTTCGCTCGTCATACTCACAAGTGAAATTATCAATTCTACTACAAATGTAGCACTCCACCTTAGCTTTATCCAGCTTCTTCTCCCTGTGCATTAGTACTCTATTGTCAGATTTCTCGAATGGTTTCTTCTTATCTGGTTCTTGGATTTTCTTCTCATACTTTTTTCATTTGCGTTTGGTGCCACAAGAGCGCTTACTCGACTCCGTTGCATAACCATGAACCGAGTACAGCCTACTCGCCTGCAAATGCTCCTCCTTGAGCTTATGGTGTCTATTACATTAGTGAAAGTACGAATACTCTCGCCATGTGTAAAATAGGATTTCATAGTCTCTCATGAATCAAGTAAAGACTAGATCACATCCAGTACCTGAATCTCTTCCGATAATGGCTCTCTCATATTCTTCAAAGTAGCGGTCATACTCGACATGTATATGAAATATTATTTCATGCTATCATCCAATCTCTTTTTATAGGTAATAAACATATAGATCATCATCCTCAACTTAGGAGTTGATAAGGAGCCCAAATTCTCTTTAAAAGCATACCAGAATGATATCGCAGTATACTACTGCTTATAGATCGAGATCACGTCGTCATACATGCTACTCCAAAGGATTGCCCTAACCTGACCATCCAACCTCTTCCATGCACAAAACGCCTCCTAATCCCATCTCGCCTAAGGTTTGATACCCTCCCTGTGGTTCACTATCTCATGCCTCAGAATTTCAGATAGATCCTAGTTCTTGAGAGCAAACTGAATCTCCCGGTGCCAAACGTTGTAATAGTCGTCATTCAGTTTATACCCCTTACAAAAATCTAATACGACAGTCCTCTAAGCAGTCATAGAGATATTAGTGATTCATTGATGCTTATTCTCATATTTTGTGCATCCTACGAATCAACAAATCCTAAACAACTTGAGTATAGACCCCAAAACGAACGTATGAGTCAACGAACACCATACATCACAATCCGAAATCACATCTTACCATGTGGATTTGGACTCGGCACACAAAAACCTACAAAAAGTTACAAATAATAGCATGGGACCTTAGAAAAATCCAATCCGGAAAGACCTGACGTGCCGCCAGAGGTCCCACGCGCCGTCACGCACCAACGGCGCGTCACCACGCACCTGCACGTGCCGACTGAGGGCTGGGGAACACGCCAGACGCGCAACGCATCTGGCATGCGCCTTATGCATGACGTTAGGTCGCATCCCGGGTTGGGACGCGGGTCAAACCCGAATCCGGGTTGGAACTGACCCAGACAGACCCAGTATCTCATGCGCCCCTTCGCGCGTGATCTCCACGCGCCCTCTGCCTGCATTGTTACACGCCTTAGCGCGCGTGTTCTTCACGCGCTCACGGGTTGGGTTGGTTCTTCTCTACCCGACGGGCCTATAACCAAGTCCTCACAACCCGGATGCTGGAAAACGATTATCTGACAAGATTTTGGCGGGAATTTCAATCGGAAATTGCACTTCGTACCTCCTTTGTCATCCTAAACTTGTTTTTTCAGAGGATTAAAGTTCCAAATTGTCTGAATCATAGCCCCATTATCGCGGCCCTTCTGGGCTACACCGGAAAACCCAGTTTTCGACGACGATAACACACAATTTATACATCAAAATGTAGATCACAACATGAGGAACACATATATATCATTTTTATATATCAATTCGTCCTATATCTCGACGGATCTAAAATCTAAATGTTCATTCACTGTTAATAGCTGAAAAGTTCGACCCAACATTTAATACCTTAAATGTGCTCAAAAAATTCAATAAAATTTATATTTGTGACCTACGAGTGATGGGCAATATCGTGGTATAATCGAATTCACAAAACTCATTTATGATTCGAACCATAAATTTTTATATCCTATCTTTTTCACCGAAAATTCCAAAAAAAATTATCTAATAAATCTAACGACCTCTTATACCAATGTTAGCTTTATTATACACTAGCGGAGGCATGGTAATGATTTTCAAAAAATTAAAAAGAATTAAATTTTGGGTGTATACCTCAATGCGTAATTCTGAAAAAAAAAAAAAAAAAATCAACCAAACCGCAATCCATGTAATCCCTCGATCAAATGCACGATTGGGACAGTGATCATATAACACAAACTACCATCATAATTTCACAACACCACAATACTAAATTTGGTGATTAAATGATGAGAAAAAATTTTCAACGTAAAATTTTTCTCCAAACCCTCAATGTTTCTCTCTCTAGAGAAAATGTATGTCTCTTTCTGACCAACTCTTTTCTCTGATGAGTCTCTTTTTTAGGCAATCTCATTCTCATTCAAATTATTTTTCAGAATAAATCTAATTCAAAGATAGCACTATCTGCGTACAAAAGAGATGTGCTTTTTGGAGATGATGGGTAACTGCACAACTCATTATTCCTTAATTAAATATTTAAATAAATAAAATTTTTTAACATATGATAAAATATCTCTTATGGGCATATTTTACCAACAGTGTAAACAAAAACAAGTTTTGAAAAATTTTATAACTTGATTCAACTCAATTTGAATCGAATTTAATCAAACTAAAATAATTACAAAATACCGATTGTTTATTAATAAAATAATATATGTAAATTTGCTCTATATTATATTTTTCAATTTTAGATAATTTAGGGTTTTTTATCAAAAATCATAGAGAAAATTTAAGCATTTACAAATGATTTAATCGAGCTGCTTTGCACACTTTTGAAAACAAACTTGATGAAAATTCAAGAGTTTAGTTATATAATTATCAGTTCTTTGGGCGTGGGATTATAATTTAAAAACTAATAACATATTCTTAGATGTTTGGTCACCATCTATTTTCTCGTACTTTGAACACCATGGGCTTAAGACCTGCTGGTGTATCATTAGAATAATGAGTAATTGCTAAGTAGGTCATGATTTGACGGTGTAGGTTTGTTCTATGTTCGTCCATCTACTATATCCGACGGCTATGGTTGCTGTAACTGGTATTGGGTTCCACATCTTGCCATCTTGTTCAGGTTCATCGTGTGGTGGCTGGTGGGCAGCATCACGGGCCCCACATAAGAATTCCTCGTGCACTTTGAAAAACCAGTGATACCACATAAGGTTCTTGGTACTCCCGTAATGGAAATGAATGTGCTTTTGAAAATAAAAATGTGTAATTTTGTTTTTTTTCTTTTTTTTTTTTTAGGGCGGGGGTTTTGAATTATCCTAATAATGTGAAGAATGCTTCTAACGCATTTAGTGAGTAATTAAATCATGGAATAAGAATTCAAAAGTTTATATAGAAAATAAAATTTAATATATAATTGGATTTAATATTTTAAATTGTAAAACCTAATAATTTTATGAAGTAAAGATTATCATTTTTAAAATTATATTTATAATTTTTTTTATTGTCAAAAGAATTATGATACCAACAAATATTAAAAAACTAAAAAAATCTTATATATTATAAAGGATAGAGGTTTATGTTTTATTCATTCGAAATATTTAAATATAAAAAGATAAAAAAATATTAATCTGATACAAAATAATTAAATATAAAATGACGATGATAATGATGATGATAATAATAATAGTTCAATACTTCTATTATTATAATTAAATATTATAATATTTTCAGTTTAAATAAAAATTCATTGTTATAAACATATAAATAATTATTATAAATATGAAAATAAATAAAATTAAATATTGTCAAAATTAAATCATCATACATAAAAGGTTAATAATAATGGTAGCGAGAATAAGAATTTTAGAAAAATAATAAATATACATTATTTTTATAGAAATAACATAGATATGATTATATATTGTAATAATAGGTATGATTATTTTAAAAATATCCATTCTACTGTAGGATTATTAGTCTTTTATGCTTTTCAAATTCTCTACACCCTTGTGAAATCCAATGGCCTCTTAGATCAAATAATTCAAATTTTGACTGTTAAATATATTTATCAAATGTTTCATTTTTTTTTAAATTGATCCTTGTAATAACAGTAAATTTTGAATTTGCGTTTGTTTTCATAAAAAAATCTTTGATTATTTGTGTGTTACCATGTTTCAAGTAATTTACTATTACAATTCGACTCTATGTAGTCCTTTTGTTTAAGTAATTTGTTTTTTTTTTTTTTTGTTCATATTTTTTAAATTTTAATACTATTGTTTCGAAATAAGAATTCTTGTTCTCAAGAATTCTTTTGTGGATACAGTAAAAATTATTTTATTTTTAAATCTCAAATTGTTTTAATCATAACACATTGAATTCAAGAAAAATATTAAGAAATTTTTAATATTCGAATAAATTAATAATGATTTGATTGTGATGATTTAATTAAATATTTAATTTTTTTGTTATTATATTTATATATTTGTAATAATATGTAATGTGTATTTAATTAGAATAGATAAGTACTAGGTTGGAGTTTTTGGTCATAATATGACAGTTTTGATTTATTTTTTGTTCGTCCATGTGCTTCATTCGATGGCTAGAATTTATCAACCAAGAGCAATGCCTAAACGTGGAATAATATAAGAATCTCTTTCCTCTTTAGACTGTCAACCAAGAGTAACACCTAAAAGTCCAATAATAAAGGAATCTCTTCTCTTTTGCTTAAACCCCTCAACCAACAAGTGCTCATCTCTTTTATCCATGAATTATTACTCATTTTTTATTAACTTTATTTTACCATAAATATGATTTATATTAAAATTTACAATTCTATCATATTTTTGTATTTTTTACATTGTCACATTTGCATTTATGAGAAAGATGTCCCAATTAACTTTTTCTTAAAAAAAAAAAAAAAAAAAAAAAAAAAAAAAAAAACTCACACAAAGAAATTGTTTACAACATTAGGGGAAAAAAAACTAAGTACTATTCACAAATTTTATAACATTTGTTAATTATATAAACATTCAAATTCATTTAAAATTATAACAAAAAATTATACATTTCTCAACTTTTAAAACGCTTTATAATTTAACATTCAAATATAATTTTCCACTCATTTTATCTCTATTAATTCAACTATTTTTATTTTAACCAATTTAATAGACAAATTAAAAAAAAATAATAAACTAAAAGCTAATATTTTTATAATAATTATAATTTCTTTTGAATACTACATTTTTAAAATTATAGGACACCGGGCGTAACTCGGCCAACTCCAACTAGTGAAACTAAAAGGTTGGCTCATCAAATCACAACAATGTATTTCTTCCCTCGGGCACCTATACATCGCTCAATCTACCACAACAAATTCCCTCTTCCCCTGTGAACCAAAAAATAAATAAATAAGAAAATGATTTGTTTGTTTTCTTGCCAAAAAATGAATAAAGTAAAATTTATACAAATGAACATCAATTTGAATCAACAATAATATCAAGTCATCTGCCAGTGAACAAGAATTTCCTGAGCTCTCGACTGCCTGGCAGTTCCTCGCACTGCAAACAAGCCTTGCCGAAAATATATCATCCTCCCGTGAATTTCATTCTAAACAAGCTTTATAGAACCATATGTGAGGTGGATACAACAGGACTTACTTTGCAGACCTCTACACTGAAGCCACAGTCCATGAGAACCAGTAGCCATGCTCGCTGCTGTTCGGAGAGTCGATCCCTGGGGCCCTTGACCTCAACAAGCTTTGCTTCGCCTCTGAAATCTTCATTGAAATGCCACAATAACAAATCAGGCATTCCGCTGGACCAACTCCTGTAATCTTGAGCCAGATGCCTACATATGGAGGCCAAACAAGAGCCACCAATGCATGCAACAGCTGCTCGAAGCTCAGACAGAGAATGCCGCTCCCAATTCACTCCCCTGCAAGATGTTCCATTATTTAACTCCCATGATTTAATGAGGATTTCTTCAGCGAGCCCATCATGAATTCTTTGCAGGTGAGATTCAATGAGGCTTTTCCTCACCATGTAAAAGCTGTCAGTATCCAGATCCAAGGGAGCAATCTGCATGATGAATTAACTAGTCAATTTTTTACCATAATTATTACCATTTCCTACAAGCAAAGAACAAGAAATAAAAGTACATGCAAGATCAAAAACCAAAAAAGGAAAACATGGAAACTTCAAAATAGTTCTTAATAAAGGTGGGACCCTTGGTCACTATTCTTTGGATAGTAAAACCATCCAATAGGATCAAGAGCCCGCAAACTAAGTATACTAAGCAAGAACACTAGGCACCCTATTTGTGGGCTTAAAATAGCTCTAGCTTCTAGAGTTCACTGCTTTTCCCAAGCTGGAGAAGGGCTTATACTGCTCACCTTTGTTTGACATATTTATTAAGTACTAATACAAACTATAAGTACATCAAATTGGAAAAACCACTATAGAAGCTAGAAGTAGCCTGTGGTACAAGTTGAGCAGTTGGCCTAGCCAAAGCGTCACGACAACAACAAATTCCCCAGAATCTTAAGTAGGGGCCTAACTGACATTCTTCTATTAGGGATTTTAACACTGCATGCTTCTCAACTCAAATACTAGGAGAATGCTTCATGCAGACCTTTTTAGTTTTAGAGAGAGGACATGGAACCTAGTTCTATCCTTACGGTTGGGTTGGGTCGGTTCATAAAATATCTTGGGATAGGTATGGATCACTACAGGATGAAACCACGGAACCTGGTTCTCATTTGTGGTGGGGCAGGTCGGTGTGGTTCCAACCTCAGTTACACTCCTAATCAAGAATACAGTAGATTATCGCACTTATATTCTTCCTCCTCCAGATCATGCTAACCAGACTCAAAAATCCAGCTAACCACGTGATCTTTTGATTGCATGCAAAATCTGAAGCAAAGACTTTCAAGAGCATAATTATGTTAGGAATTAAGACCTTTTTTTTCCCCTTCAAATAAAAGTCATGAATTTAGGACATATTCTTCTCTTTTAACGATTTTTTAGTTTACCTTTCGCTTCTTGGAAGCAATCTATTCCTTATAAAGATGTTACAATTGTTTTTGGATTACTTATCCTGAACCAACACGTGTTTAGGGAAATGGTTTAAGCACTATGAGACTTTTCTTTTTCTTATCCAAGTTTACTTTTGTCCTATTTTTTGTCTGAAAATATCCATAACTAGTTTGGATTTTAAATTTGAAGTTCATACATTTGTCTGTGAGAACAGGGCTCTACCAAGTCTAGACTCATATGAACAATATGCAAGTTTGTGTGTAGTATTATTATCAACATACAGTGTCTGGAGTAACCTCCTATGTTAAAACACTGTAAAACTTGTATAGAAATCCAAAAAGATAGAGGTCTACCTGAAATCTGGTGCGAAAGACATTTGGAACATCTGCAAAAATGATGTCCCACATAAGAAGCGCAAAAATAGTCAACCAAATGCCACTTTCAGTATGAACCCCTTGCCAACCACCACCTTCTCCAGCATAATACTGCAGAGCAAGTTCTTCCACTCCACATTGTTCTCCATCTTCACCATAGAACCTGCTTTTAGTCCCTGCCTTAAAGTTCAAAGGCCTCCCTTGAACAAAAACCTAATTCACAAGCCAGTCCCGTGAGGGTGGCAGGGTCAGGAGAAAGGAAAAGAAAGGCAATTAGTCGCAAGAAATCAAACACAATTATTAGCTTTTTAGTGAAAAGTCTGTAAGCACCTCTAAGTCTCTTAAAGAAAGCAGTTACCTCAGGGATTTTCCTGTTCACTGATTCAGAAAAGCTTGGTGTTTTCCAGCGCCTAGGTGGCTTTCCCAGGCGGAGAACCCGTCTCTGCAATGCTATTCTCGAACCAGCACGCACCCATGAGTCTGACAATCCACCTTCAGCAACTAAAAGGCTCTCATTGAGGCAGCCAACATGTTCCAGATCAACAGATAACCTTAGTGTCCAATACCCCCTTCTCCCATCACAATCAAAACCAAGTAGCAGCCGCTTCAGTAATCTAATTGCGTCACCATATCTGCACATAAAAACTAATCCCTTGGGTAAAAGGAGCAACAGCCAATGACTATATCCAATTAAAGACTACATTCATGTGAACAAATCAACAAATCTGAATTTAAGACTATATTGCGAACATCCTGACAGAGTTAATATTGTTCATGTTTACACTTTTAAGGTTATAACCTCATAATATTGTGAACAACGTCTAAGATTAAGGCTATATTGAGAGCATCCCTGAGGGAGCAGCAGTTGTATGTGGAGAACAGGCAAAAAATATGTTACTAAAAATAAGTGGTACAAGACCAAACACAACAGCCCAACCATGGAAAACCTACTAGAGCCAAAATACCTGCTTAAATCTAGCATTAGTTACAAAAACCAAATCACACCAAGAAAATCATGAGGGGCATCAGCTACACTTAATTTTGCTGGATTAATAGATCAAAATTAAAAAACTTCACATCCATATGCCTTTATGGTATATATTTAGCCAAAGGAAGTAATGCAATAATAGGTCATGACGGGAGTATTTCCACATTATGAAATGTGTTCATTTCTTTTGGTTCACTTACATAATCATTACTTACATTCACATATTTCACTCCATCTTTATAACCGCAAGCATCAATAGAGGAAATCGCACAAGAAAATAGTATACAAACTAATGGAGGACAACTAGCTTTGGGCTGTCTGCAGTTGGGAGAATGGCGAGAAAAGGTTGTGCCATAGAATGATGGATAAAGAATTTATAAATAAAGACTTAGGATTCATAAATGGATATTGATTTAATCTATTAGATTTAAGAAGATTTGGATGATGCTGAAACGCCAAAAGAAAAATAAAATATAAATAAATCTAGTGTGTGTATATTATATATACACACATTTATCTTGTAGAAGATACCAAACGAACAAGAAGCTGCCCCTCAACAAAAATAACCAAATAATAAACTTCAATTTATCAACCAAACACAATCCCATTTTCATTATGAAACTAACTTATAGATGCAAGAACTATCAAATACAATGAGAGACCTTTTCGCCTCAATCCATTTAGAAACAGAATAAGGCTTAAATATCATACCATTATAAACTTTCTCAAGAAGACTTTAGCATCGCAAAATACTTGGACTCCAAACAAAATCTAAATAAAGTATGTACTTCTAAATTAAAATAAAGATTTATTTCTTCAAAATATATATATATCTTCTCAAAGGCACAAATTTCTGGGAACATCTTTCTAATCTTAAGGCCACTTTGGTACAATGGGAAAAACATAGAGTTGCATGTTTTAGTAAATTAACGCTATGTATTTGGAGTTTTACATTAGCATGCCTCATGCATTTGCACCAAAAGGGATGGATGTTATGTCCATTGGGCAAAATAAGTTGCCGCATTGTCATTCTGGGGTACTTATTTATCATCCCCTTGGAAAGCATAATACACCCCCCAAACTTTTAGCGTAAAAGCATGAAGCATCATAACATAAATGAATAATTCTAATTTTCTAAAATATACCTCTTCATCAATCCCCCCATACCAAATTTGCCAAAATTACAATAAAATATATAATTAAAGACTCAAATTTCTACCAAGAACCCTTATTCTTGGATCGGAAAGGCACTTTCATCATCATACCAACAGCCTTCAGTTCAGGCTGCAAAGGAAATTTTTCTTCCCAAGCAATGACAGCATCATCCAGCAATCACGTAAATCAAGAAACATAAGCATAATTATAAAGCCGTAAAAAGGTAAAAATACTAAAAGTATGAAAGAGAAGTGTCACACGGAATGCAAACACGGGCAAGAATAAAGAAACTCACTATACTTAGTCCATACCGATGCTCACGTTCCAAAAATGAAACACCTAACTGGACAATTTTTGAGTTGACCCAAGAAGCTGAAAAGAACAGAAAAGCAGCAGCCAATGGTTCTAGACTTTCCGATTCATTCTGTCCCCTACAAGGACTGAGCATGCGAGAGTCAGATATCTCAATGCATTTAAGCACCACCTCAGTGTTGCTCTCGTCAAGGGCCTGATCCATTATTTGTGCCACTTCAACAGCCTGATAAAAGGAAGATATCTCGCATCAGGTAAAAACAACAAAGGTCAAAAGTTTTGAAAAGGAACAACTTGAACCTCTTCATAAGCAAGCAGTTCGCAACGACTAGAAAAAATCCTGTCTGAAATTATGCAGTTGTATGCAGGATATTTCACTATTCCCAAATCAACAAGTAAAAATGCTGATAGATCCTGCGCTCCGTTCAAGAAGAAGAGCCTCTGTATAGAGCAATAACATTCACATCCAGGATTAATCCTTATTAAATCCATCAATTGGCCAACACATATCCCAGCTAAGCAAAAGCAAAAACATGCACCTGGGCACGCCAGATAAGGAGCTCAGCTGGGAGAAATTTGTACACAACTTCCCAGTTTATCCCATGACCAAACTTGACAGGGAGGGACTGTCACGTGATAATCGAGAACCAAACGAAAACAAAGAAGACCAAATACAGAGAATTCAAGCCATAAAGTCAATAACATACCATAATCCATCTCCTTTGGCAGCAAGCAGCCAGTCCAATAACATCCTGCTTTCTTGTACCACAGTCACACTTCTGAAGACACCGAAGGAGATCAAATAATTTTGGATTAGTTCAGGGAAGAAAAGATCAAAAAAAGAAAAATTAGTAGCAACATTTGAAGAGGTTGATGAAAGAAGGGGGAGAAAAAATTAACTTTAAATTATCTTCATGACCAGAAATATTATCATCCTTGCATAATAAGGAATGTCCACGTACCTGCTTTTACTAGCCTTAGTTGCTGGTTATCATACACAGAAATACCTAGACAGTAAGGCAGAACCATGAAATGAAAGGAAATAATATGCAAAATGCTCAAGTCGGTAAGTGTAAAAATATTAAAAATAAAAAATAAAAAACGCAAAAACAGGCATATGCTTCTTTAGTTTGCATAGAAATTCAAATAAACTGAAAAACAAGAATGTTTATTCAGATTCCATTCACATAGTAGACCTTTAAATGTGTAGTCATCCGGAGCCAGCTTCTAACTCTAGGAGCACGAACCATGGAAGCAATCAAATTCTAGAAGGTACCATCCAAAATGCTCCAAACTAAACATCAACTTCATAAAAGTAATCAACTGCCCCTAGAAAGCAATCCAATACCTCTAACAAAAGATAAAAAGAGGAGGCGCATATATCCATATTTCATTAAGAAAAACAAAGGCATATCCTGTATACAACTTTCACATGGCTATAACCTTAGAAGAGATAACAAATAGCTTGACTAATGTTTTGTAATTTGATTATGAATAAGTGTGAAGCTTTAACGCCATTCCACTCTGCCAGCCATTCCTTAAGTAAACTCATAGTCACTATTATTCTTTACAACAATAACCACAGAACTACCTTTCTCAGCTTTAATCAACTAGAGCTGGTTGATTATATGCAGCAGAACACCTTCAACATACTGAAAACTATCAGTCTAAGTAACGAAACAAATATAAAAATAAAACTAAGATCAAATCATATAAGTGTCAAGAATATGTGGAGAACAACCATATCACTGGCCAAAATAGTGATCCTCCCAT